>JAAWXA010000001.1:33944473-34137550 GCA_038090715.1 Florisuga fusca
TTATTTGGTGGGGTGGGAGGGGGTTGTCAGGGGGTGTCTCTTCTATTTTGTCTCAGTCTTCCTGGTCTTTCAGCCTCTGCTGCTTGTTATAAAGTCAGCTTCATAAAGCCTTAAATTAAGCCTCTCCTAAAATTCTGGGCATAAAGAAAGATGAATAAGAGGGGGGTTTTTTCAGTAAAAGATTGTCTCCTGAAGATTATACAGAAGCCCTATTACATGAGGTTCTGCACCAATGTTATCTTTAGATTTTTAACAATATGATTTTGTGTAAATTAAGTTATTTAAGAGAACGTGAAGTTTCTATTTTCACGTTAGATTCTTATCTTCATTCTAGCGTTATTACTAGTTTTTGTTTTCTAGTAATAGCATTTTTATAGTAAATAAATGTCTGGCTCCTTTCTGAGCCTTTCTCATCTTACAGAAAACATGGGGAGTACAAACAAAGAATCAAACTGTGCTGGCATTTGAAAGAGGAAGAAAGAAAATGTAGGAGTTATGGGCTATTTGAGGAAGGCTTTCACCTCCTGTCTTTTATGTTTCTTTTTGTCTGCTCTGTGATACTCAGAACAGAATTTTTATCTTTGTCCAACATTATTTTTTTTCTAATGATCATGGTAAGAGTTATTATCTAGAATATTCGGTTTTGCCACAAACCACTTAATATTTTATATTTTCCTGCAGCATTTGAAAGTACTTAAGCATCTGTTTTTTTCAGAGATCAGTTTCTTCTTTTTTGTGTAGAGGTGTGAATAACAGTTTTGTTGTAGATTTTAGCTTTCTTTATTTCAGGCTGTAGTTTTTCAGTAAGCAACCATTGCAAGACTCCCAGGCACATCAGCATGTGTCACAGCTATAGTATGCAAATTACATTCCTCTACCTGTTGCTAAGCAAAGCTTTCAGTGTATTTTATCCATATACTCTGTATGCTAAACAGGGCAGAGCTGCCACACTATTTACAGTGAGGGTGGGGTATAGCTTACCCATGTTTGTAGTCAGTGAGGAGAACAAGGCCTTTATAGGATGTGGTCAAGATTATCCTGTATAGTGCTAAAAATACAACAGAAGTGTCTGTTTCTTTCCACAGACAATAGGAGTCATCCAGAAGTTGTCATTCTCTGGACATGTAAAGTTAAGTGACATTTCTATCAACCATTACCTCAGCTGCAGAAAGTGTACAGAGATAGAGAGTTTGAGAGCACTGCTTACGAGGGGGTCAGTAATGCCTTCATGTGTTCAGTGTAATTGCTGTGTGTTTTTTGTGTTCTTTGGAAGAAAAATGGTGGGCTTTGAGAAAGCAGGGGTTTCCTTATAGATAATTTTAAAATAGTAGCTGTGCCTTATGTCTTGATACCCAGGGATGTCAGAAACAGAAGAGAGCAAGAAAGATGAATTTGTGGCAGAGGGCAAGTAAAGATAGCCAGAGATACACAGCAAAAGCAATTTATCAAGTAGTTTTAGTACATAAAAAAACACAATTTATTCTGCAGGTAGTTACCACATAACATTTTTTTGCTGTGATTCATCATAAGCTGTGGCTCTATCATTCCACTGCAGGGGGTACAAAGTAAACCTTTGTTCTGTTCCTGTGCAGGTTAGTGGTAGAGGCTTGTAACTTTCTTAACGCTTTATCTAAGATTTTGCGGAATACCTGCAGTTTCAAAGAATTACAGTAGGTTTGGAGAAAGCTTTTCTGTTTATAACCTGATTTCTTGACGACCTAACAGAAGAATGCCACCTTTCTGCCAATGATAATGGTATATTTATGAAATTATAACAGACAAGTTTCCGTGTTTGTTTCATGCGACAGAGTATTTTTACATTTGGTTATGTGCAGATAAAGATCTTCTAAAAGACAGGAAAAAGCTTTTTTAATAAAGTAAGAATTCTAATATGTGCATACTGCACAAACAGGCATAATACCTCCACAGGTAAATATTTTAAATCATTTGAGGGGTGAATGGAGCACAAACTATGAATTATCTATACTTTTCTGCCATATAAAGTTATCCATTCGAATATAACATTGGAAGTAGGATGTAATTCAGGCTATACATATCTGTGGTTTTCAAAACGGGAATTATATAACTGTAACTATAACTATATATAATTATATAACTAGCCACAGTATCCTAACAATAATAGAGAACTTTTTGTCTGAGAGGCTGATGTACATTGAGATGTTTGTGATACTTTTTTTTACAGGAAAATTTACCAAATTACCTCTTACACAAAACATTGTATTTAGCTGATGTTATAATTACAGACACAACTATGCTAAAGACCTAATTTAGGGAAGTTTTGATAGAGACATGACAAAAATTCAAAGGATATCTTTACTTCAAGTGTGTTTTACTTCTAAAAGCAATTAGTGTTGTCAACTATAGTGTTAAAACTATTGCTCTCTATAGTCTGCTTTAAAAAGTGAAAACAGCAAAGAAAAGTTTTCATCAAAGTAACTCCAGTGTGCAAATGGAGCTATTAATGTTTGTGTGCAGTGTCATGTTGTAAAATACATGAGAGTTACTGGGAGCAGTACTCAGTCTGTAACCTCTGAGAACCCCATTTGAAGATTCCAGGGGTGGCTTTCAACTTGAACATCAGAACACAGTTATAGAAGTTTGTATATAGTGTCAGTAAATTATGTAAAGGAAGAATAGTCTGAGAGTAGCACAATTTAACTCTGAGGAAAAAAATGCAGCCCTCAGAAGATAGTTTTCCTCCTTCAAATGCAAAGCCCTAAGGAGAGTAAGAGTAGAAAACTACTTTAGTTTGCTTTTAACTTATGCAGATATGTGATTCCATCAATATGTGGGATAATTTGTGTTTTTAGGTGGATTTCTGGCTTTATGCAGATAAAATTTAATGAGGCAGAAAATGGAAACTTCACACTAAATAGAGGCTGTTCTTTTTACTCACAGTTAACTGACTGGAACAAGTAGAGATTAAAAGCAAGCTTGGAATTTAGTGACCCACTGATAAGAAGCCTCAATTCAAGTAGCACAAGGGGAGGGAGAAAAATTCATAGGGCTCAAGAAACAGTATGCAAGGGTGCTGATACCAGACAAAGAAGGATCCATTTTCAGACTGTATGAATTTCACCAGGAGTTTCTCAGAATTGCGACCACATTATATATATACATACATATATAGATATATATATATACACACACATAAGTACACACACATAGAGTATACAAATTTTAATGTATATTTTCCATATAACATTTTTTATATAGCACATTCATTTTCCTGTGGCATATTAATCTTCAAACCTTCTTTTGATCCCTCACTAGTTCTTAAAAAAAATACAAGGTTATTAATATTACATTCTTTCCTCCTTTCACATTTCCAAAGAGAAGTTGTAATCTTCACAGCTGAGATTGGACATTACAAGGCAGGTGAGGAAGCACATCTTTCTTACACTATTATTGCAGAAGTACTTAAGTCATAGTTAAATACTTCCAGTATCTCTAGTGTGCCAGTGCTGTTTAAAACTCAGTTCTGATCTACTGACACTATTTTCTTAATTTATACATTTTGTGATTATGTAAGTGCATCTCTAGAGAGAGGCTTCAAAATGAACAATTATTCGGGCTTCTAAGTCACGTTTTCGATAGACTTTTTTTCTCTCAGTTGCCTTTGTAATATAATTTCCCTTAAGTAATTATGTAACCGAGCAGACTAACCTTCATTTAGTCTCTGCTGATCTTTCCCAATCTAGAAACAGAGTCATAGATGGATAGTGAAATTTCTATCTGACAGCAAAATTCTCATTTGAAGTCCTGACAAAGGAGTCTTAAATGTGTACTAAAACCTAGGCTTCCAAAATCCTTTGCTGAGTCTTTTTTCTTAGCAGTGAAGCTAGCAAACTGCTAGTGAGAGAAATTAAAGATGGCAATCACAGCACTTCCACACTTCTCTTTAAATTGGGACTTTTTAGACTGTAGAGGTAGAAACTAAAAACTAAACTCCAAGGGGGCTGTGGATAAAGCTGGGTTTACCAGACTGGGGGCTGGGAGCAGCACATCAGTACTGGCCACCTGGCTGAGGTGGCCTTTAAGCTGAAGGACCTGGATCAAGGGATCCAAAATGGCAATGATCACCCCCCCCATAACCACTAAAATCATTTTGGGATCAAACCAGGCCAACCAGAGTAGTGTAAAATGTGCCTCAGCTGTCTCCTTAAATGAGAAACAACAGGTCAGCATCCTGAAACGTACATATACAAATGCATGCAGTCTAAATAAACAGGAGGAACTGAAGCTCCTTGCCCATTCAGATAGTTATGATATCATAGGAATAACTGAAACATGGTGGGATGATTCACATGACTAGGGAATCATGATGGGACACTATAGGCTGTACCTTAAAGATAGGCAGGGGAGAAGAGGCGGAGGAGTGACACTCTACATTTAGGAAAACCTGTTAGGCCATAGGCTGGACTTGATGACCTCAGAGGTCTTTTCCAGCTTCAACAATTTTATGATTCTGTGATTCCATGAGTGACCTGGATGTTGGGATCAAGAGGACCCTGATGAAGTTCGCAAATGATATCAAGATAAGTGAGAGGCTGACACCCCCGAAGGGAGAGTCACCCTCCAGGATGACTTAGACAGACTGAAGTGGGCTATCAGGAACTTCATGAAGTTCAGTGTGGAGAAGTGTAAGGTCTTGCATGTGGGAACAGATAACCCAGGAGTGCAGTTCAGACTAGGATCCACTTGGCTGGAGATCAGCCTTCTGGAAAGGGGCCTTGGGGTCTTGGTGGGTAACAGGCTCAACATGAGTGAAAAATGTGCAGCAGCTTCAAAGAAATCCAACAGGATGCTGGGCATCAGCAGCAGAGATAAAGAAGTTATCATCCAGCTCTACTCAGCATTTGTCAGACCACACCAGGAGTATTGCATTAAGTTTTGTTCCCCGCTGTACAAAAAGGATGTGGACAGGCTGGAGAGGGTCCAGAGATGGGCCATGAGGATGATCAGAGGACTACAGCACTTGTCATATGAGGAGAGGCTGAGAAAACTGGGTTTGTTCAGAGAAGGCTTACGGCCTTATAGGGGAGCTACAAAGAAGATGGAGAACTCCCCATTTACAAGGACAAGACAAGGGGCAATGGGCACAAGATGATCCTGGAGAGTTTCCTATTGAACACAAGAGGAAAATATTTTTCACTATGAGGACAGTCAGACACTGGAATGGTCTCCCAGAGGAAGTGGTCGATTCTCCCACTCTGGAAGGTTTTAAGTCTCAGCTCAATGGGGTGCTGAGACATCCCATATAAACAATAATATTAGAAGGGTTGGACCACATGATACTTGAGCTCTTTTCCAAGCTGACATTCTATGATTCTATGATTCTATGAAATGAAGTTGAAGGCTACAGGATTCCAAGTTTCTTTGTTGATTTGTTTCAAGTTTGGCTTTTAGCTAATGCTGGAGTAATGCATCCATATTTAAAAAGATGCCAGATGAGATTGAGAGTTACAGAATTCAGTTTAAAAATTAAGGGAGATTTTCATTATAACTTCAGGCATACAGTTGTAGCTGACATACATAAAGAAGTATCTTCTAGTAAAGAGTTCCTAAAATACTTCTTTCCTCTATAGGTATCTTTATAATTCCTTGTGGCAAAAGGTTGAAGGTTGTGTATCAGCACTTAACATAAACAAAACATACTGTTTATTTACATTGAATTAGTTCTTACTTTCCTAATGCCTTGGATTTGTACTGTTGGTTACAGAAACCTTTTTCCTCTCAAAGAGAAAGGACACCCCTGTGTAGATTCATGTAAGATCCATATGAAGCAGCCTAGAACTTTGTGGTGAATCTGAGGTCCTTGTTGCACTGCTTGGAATTTTTGTTTTGTTTCAAGGTATGTAGATATATATATTTACTTTGAAGGTAATATTTTTGCTAAAACACATGATGAAGAGTCAGTTCTTTTATGTGCTTACAATGAGTGTTGCTATTTCAAAACACAATGTTAAGCATCTCTACTGTCACATATTAAAACACCCTCTCCCCCTGGGAATATAATGTAAATGTTTTAAACCCACAGCTTTAGAAAGAACATACTTCCTTCCTACCTTTGCAGTTGCAAGTGGCCAGGAGACCTCTGTGTTCTCCCCACAGCTCCATGATGGCCACAGTCCTCATGTTCTGCAGGTGGGAAATATAAATTACCTTTCATGATGATGATATTGCTAATTAGCACACTGCAATCTGTGGTATTTCAGTTTTCTGTAGGGCAATTTTAAGAGATTTTCAAGGGGGACTTATATGTCCTCATCATTCCCCCCTTCTTGGTCAGTTTGGTGTTACTTTTTAAAACCAGACCTGTTCATGGGGACCTTTGATCCATGGTGAAAGCTACAGTACCAAGTAGTTCTGATAGTCCCCAAATCCTGTTCCATAACAGTTCCTTGTTTCAGCTGCAGTCCTCCTGGGACTTGTAGTCACTTCCATTTTCCTGCTCTGCTTCAGCCCATGTTGTGAAAGTGAGTACAACCAGCTAGGATTAAAAATGCCTTAAGAGGCCCTTTCCATGTATTGCTATAGCAGGAAACACATGGAGAGAGTATTTCTTTACTTGGTACAGGAAGAAAGGATGCAAAAGCTGAGCTGCATGAAACCACAGCACTAGGTTGGTTGTGATACTAGTAATCACTTGCTTATAATGTATGTAATCCATAAGAAGGATATTTTTGGTTTTAGTCATATGCATTTTTAATACTCTCTTAGAAACCTTGCTTCAGCCAATTCTCAAATCTGTTATGGCTTTTTTATGGTGGCAACTTCAGACAAAATGCTCTACAGTTAAAGAAAGCACTCATGGAGTCTAGTTGATGAAAATAGGTACAATGCTTTTGCTCACTTCACACACATCACTTGAGTGGTCTCATTCTTGCAGTATTTTTCTCTTTTGAGCTTTTTCTCTGACATGCAGGAACAAGGCTCTAGTAAAGGCTTTATGATTGCCCTTTGCTTTCTGTTGCATTTGGTAGAACTTTCCAAGGAAATATATCCAAACCCCTGGGAGTTTCCAAGGAAATATCACTTTGATGTTGAATAGTAGAAATCTTTTCTGACCTAAATTTTCAGAAGTGACTAATACTTACGGGAACTGCATTTTCTAATGCTTGAGCTGAGGTTATGTAAGGAGACCTTTTATAGAGAATGAACGCTAACAGTGGGAAATGACAAATCTTAAGTGTTCTAAACTGGTTATCTGAATATTCATGCCTTAAAATATACAGAGTACATTTTTTTCTCTCTAATTGTATAACATAAAAACTATTTTTCAGTATTGGGATATCTACTTATCTATTAACTGGTGCACAAAGGTGTGTTAACATGAGTCAAAGCAGGATTTTTTTTTCGGATTGAATTATTCCTCATATCTTTCCCTTTCTCTTTCTGATTCATTTTCTAAAAGCTATTCTAAGTTTTATGGAACAAAAACCCAAACACTAGGATGTGGATAAAATGTAAATCCACAGAGGTCAGGGAAATAAAAAGTAGAGTCCTTGTGGCCTCTGTCACTTTTCCTGTCCTGTCCAGATATGCAGTATTTTGTTACTGAGGTTTGCACTGCTAAACATGCTGAAAAAAATATTTTTATGTATTTAGTTTATTTTTTTTTACAGTTTTGGTGTTATTACAGTTCTGTGGATACTCGAGTATCCAGACATCTATTTTTGGGGGTTGAAACCAGCAACATCTCTGTAA
The DNA here is from genome assembly GCA_038090715.1 of Florisuga fusca. NCBI lineage: Eukaryota > Metazoa > Chordata > Aves > Apodiformes > Trochilidae > Florisuga > Florisuga fusca. The sequence continues at coordinate 33,952,205 of JAAWXA010000001.1, forward strand.
ATGTTATATGCTCATTTAGTTTTTTCCATGCTATTGTGTGCAGCTCTTCATACTTTGAAAGACTCTCTTTTGGCTGCTTACTTCTAAGTAAGAGCTATAAGCAAGTTTGAGCTTGAAAAGATGTAGAGTGGAAACTATCACCTCTACTTGTAGGAGATTCTGTTGTCCTGACTGAATCTTTTCTGAGAGCTATCAGGGGATGCATCCTACAAAATTTAATTCAGTTCACTGTGTTCCAAGAAGTTACACAGATGGGAATATTCATTATGATGCAACAATTTACCAGTGTCCTATTATTGACTGTAAACGTTGTAGTAAAGCACCTATAAAAGCTGTGGTTAAAAACACTTAAGTTACATCGTTTTGAAGTGATGTTGAAGCATTCATAACTTCTGTGAAACCCCTTTACACCCAAAGAACCAACAGAAAAGGATAAAACATGAGGGTAGCTGGACAGCTCAAAAATACGTTTGTGGAGGAAAGTACCCAAATACATTTGAGCTTTTATTAAAATTCTTCTTTCCTTGCTCTGTGCAACTGTGTAGATCTTTACTTTGTGACTTACATATAAAGTTTTAGTACAATTACGTTATTCCTAATTAGCAAAACACCATCAGATGTTTCTCAGTGTATGAAATAATGAGGAAAGTTTGATTACATTTTCAGCGATTAAGTGGGACACCACACAATGGATTTATTGCATAATAACTGTAATATTTTCCACACAATTTGAAAATATTGGAGAATCTTTTATGCACTTCCTCCTCATTTATTCATCAAAGGCTGTGTTTTATATATCTGTATGAAGGACTGCGTGTGTTCAGCTATGGATAGTTTTAAATTTCCTTTTTAAAAGTCTATGGCTATACCTGAGCTTGTAGTCTCCTCCTCTACAATGTGAGCCATGGGAAGGGCAGTCTAAGCTGCAACAGCCTCTTTTATTGTGTCACAGCCACTGGTCCTGTGAAAGTTTCGTGCATTATTTCTCAAAGGGAATCACCATTCAGAGTAATTAGTCATAATTAGCATCATTGCAGAAACAAGGTCAAAATATTTAACAATTTTTTTAATTACATAAATTCCACTTATTTATGGTGGGGTCAGTAGAAAAGTGATTTTTTAGAATGTGTGATTTTTGTAGTTTGGATCCATCAGCAACAGAAATTAAAATGCAACTGTTACACTGAGTTCATGAAGATTTTTTTGACCTGAAAGAAAAAATCCCCATTTAAACATTTAGCTTAGTCAGTATTTCTACTATCATCCCTGAGGAATTCTAACTAGGATGTATTCATCCTATTCAGGGTTGTAGAGGTCTTTTTTAGTTCCCTATAAGTATATTCTTGTCAGTGCTGGTGACATGTATCAGCACCACAGAGAGAAACACTGAAACAAAAAGAGAATTGCAGACCAACATATTTTCTAAAAGCACTGAAAGAGATATCCTAAGCAAGAAACAAAAAAATTAAAGAGAGTAGACCACAACAGGATTTCATGCACGTCCTCCAAATGTTCAGTGATGCTATAAAGTTGTACAAATGGAAATAATAAAATGAATTATTTTACTCCTAGGCTTGACTCCAATAACTCCAATAAAATTAGGAACAAATCTGCACTAAGGAACTGGAAAAAAAGTTTATGATTGATTTGACCCTGGATACAATAGGAGGTCAAGCCAAATGCAAGACCATTGCAAAACAATGCTGTATGCTGGTTATCCTTGTAGATAAGACTCAACCAGTTGAAGTAATATTTGGAAGTAAGAACAAGATGTTTTGTACTTGATGGGACAAAGAACTCTGAAAACGTTAAATCAGCTTATCACTAGTTTAGTTACCATGCTTGTCCTGCTTGAGGGACAAAAGGTTTGACAAATATAAGTAAAACAGTAAAATTCTTTCTTGATGAGTTAATGAAAATGGATATTAATCTTTGCCTCTTTATTCTTTTATGTAAACAAAGAGAAATCACTCCTGACATCAGAGTCATTATTCATGACCTTAAAACAATGACTTATGATTTAGGCATCATTTAAAATCACTTAAACGATCTACATGAGATGCTGTAACTACAAGTTTTGATAACTTGGAAGCACAGGTTTTTGAGTGTAAATATATCAGTGTTCTGGTTGCTCAAGCTCAGGACTGAGTACTGCTGAAACATATCACAAACTATTGAATTAAACCAGAGAATGCAATGAATTGCATTTAAGTAACTGCAAATCATACAAGGGAAGGGAAACACTTTTGAAAAGCCTCAGTTTGCAAAAGGCATACAATAAATTGCATTAAAACAACATTTACTGCAACTGATAGAAAAGTTAACATCTATAATTTTGTAACCTAGCCGAGTTCTGTAAAATACACTTTAAAAGTGACATGGATTCAGAAAGGAGGGAAAAAATGTAAGTAGTAAAAAATATTTTAAAAAAACCCACCTCAAAGTGTGCCTTGAGCAACCCAAACACTTTAAGCTCTAAATCAGACCTTGCAGAAGAAGTCTAAATACAGTGGACATAAAGAGTGTGTTTCAGTGTACATGTATGCCACATACAGGAGGTGATCCATGGCTTGGACTCCATGGTCTCTCGAGATCCCTTATAGCCCCTGACATTCTGTGATTCTATGATTACAGGTTTAACAATGAGAGTTTTCCATAAGAAATACTGATCTTTAAAGCTGGTAGATGTAACAAGTGACTCCCTATTTTTCCCTGTTGTTCCTAATATCTCTTAAAGTTAGGTTATTTTAACAATTATATTTTTGCTTTGTTTTCCCATGGAAAACATTTTTCTTTGTTTGTCATGGAAGATCTGATGTGACATGTCTGAAATATAACCCAGTTCTGTTCTGATTGCATCAATATGAAAGTGAAACAATATAGCACAAATATTTTGTGTATCTTATATACATTGTGAATATTTATCATGAAATATTTGCTACAAATAAGTAGCAAATTAGGATAAGTTTATCCAGTTTCCTTTCTCTGGAGGAATATAAAAATCCAAAGACTTGGCTCTACTCAGATCAAAGGAAGCTATCGGAAAACTGGGTAAAGCTGGAGGAAGTCACATGCTCATAAATTTTCTGTCTTTGAAAACTGAGGAACCACCAAGGACAAGATGTTAGACAGGAAAATGTGGAAATGACCATAGGAATAAATAATTATCTCTCTCCAGCATTTGGCTGGAGAAAAGACCTGAATTGGAATGCCATTGCTTGAAGTGCTCGTGACCTCCTTATAAATTACTTCAGTAATTTTTTTTTTTTTAAATTACTATAGAAGGATAATTGTTTATTACTGCTGCCCCTTGTTGCAAAGCACTGCATCATTGTAGAGCACTGAAGTGCTCTTCCCCAGCATCCTAAACGTGTTTTAGTGAGCAGGTATGTAAAGCATGCTATTATGTTTTCCTGAGAACTCTTTGTACATTAATCTGTCTGAGGTGGTTTCTAGAAGATGATTAGAACAAAGTGTTCAAAAGCAAAAATTTGAGCCACCAGGCCGAGACATACTAACAACATTTAGATTAAAAGCGTGAAGCCAGCTTTACACTTCCTTTATTTTGTCTTAGCAGCCAATATGCCCTTGACTAGATTGGGTCTAACAATCTAGTACAAATTCTTATTCTTGCTGCCTCAGTGGATTTTGTTGAAGACACTGGCTTGTACTATATGAGTCAGCAGTGTTCATCAATTTTAGTATCATGCCTCTGGAATATTAGAATATTGCCACTTACACTTTAAGATGACTTGAATTGTCTGGTTATATGCCTGTTGCTTCTTAGATAAACAGATTAAGCAGATGTGATTTTTTGTTCTTGCAATGAGCTGTTATATTTGGCAACTTTATTTACCATGTCTAAAGGTGTAACACCGAGAAGATTCTAAATGCAAATTTAAAAATTTATATTTGAATCCCAGTGGGCTTCTCAACTTAAAAATGCTCCTGTAGAATCCATTCTGTAAAGATTTAATTATTTTTGCTGAGATGTCCTTCAAAGTTATTTATCACGAAGTTTAAATTACATATTTTCTAAGACTACTTGTGGAAAATTGTCATATTCTGATATAAGCTGATACCTTCATACATTGTGGCAACACCACCCATCAGAAGATGTGTTTCCCAATGTGTGGACATCCCTGATATCATTGATATACCCTCTGGTACAAAATTTTGCAGGCAATACACCATGAGAGTTTGGAGGAACTGCAACTCTGTTCTTAGCTTTATATGGCATTAAGCAAGTTACTTGCCTCCTATATGCTTTGAAGTTCCTTGAGTGAAGACAATAAACCTTCCTTCTCACCCCACTACATGTGGATACCTTAAATTAGCCATCAAGTGACTGAGATGTCAGAAGCCTTAACAGAGTTCTTGGTGTAAATCCCTTTGTAAGTGGTGTGACATTATGTGCTAACAGCATCTTCCTGTGGGGGAAAGAATGTGTACTTCATTGTCTGGGCTTTACAAAAGCAGAGATAGGTTGTATTATCTATATCTGATTGATACAAAAGAACAATGTCTTTGATTAGAATATACAAACAATTAAAAAAAAAAAACTTTTTTAATAAGTCTGTGAGGTATCATGTAAAAACAGATTCTTTAGGTGCATCATTGACTAGTAAAAAAAAGTTGTATTTAAACATTTTCTGTATATTATGATACAAAGCTGGGATTATTTTAGTAGGAATAGTGTTTCCTGTACATGATGAGTGTCTAAATACTGCTTTTTGGTTGGAAATGGGATTTTTGTTATGATGTTTGGCGATTCTTCAGTGTGAAATGTGCTTACAACACTGCACAGTGTCTTTTATGTTTCCTTAGGCAAATCTTGCTGTTGTTAACAAGGAAATTGCAGAGCAAACCTTCAAAATCCCATCACCTTTAAAAAATGGGGAGGGACTTGTTTACAAGGGCATGTAGCAGTAGGACAAGGGGTAATGGCTTTAAACTGGAAGCAGGTAGACTTAAATTTGACATCAGGAAGAAATTCTTCACCATGAGGGTGGTCAGGCACTGGCACAGGTTGCCCAGGGTATTTGTGGATGCCTCATCCCTGGAATGTTCAAGGCCAGGCTAGATGGGGCTTTGAGCAGCCTGGTCTAGTGGAGGGTGTTCATGCCCATGCAGAGGGGTTGGAGCTAGATAATTTTTAAGGTCCATTCCTTAAAAATTCTCTGATGTTATATTGCTGCTGTATTAACAGAATTCATGTGCTTCAGTTGTTGGGTATTACAGCCTGCATGGCTATGCTATCAGAATAAGGGAAAATAGAAGGAGCACCCAGGATTTGATTTATAGTATATTCTACAGTTGTAAAATTATATTCTTGTTTTATGTGCTTAGTTTTCTCTAAACTGAAGTTTATGGAGAAAGAATATAATGAATCCCTATATATCCTTTCCTTCATTCCAAATTTATGGCTTTAACATTCTTCAGTGAGAATCAGTTTATCTCAGCTCTGTGCGTTTTGCCATACAGGACTCATGTGGCTTCATTTATTTAATCTAGAATGCTTTTGAAAAAAACACCAACTACAACTATGAGTGTTCAAAAACATAGTGTTATCCTCCGTAGAAGCAGAATACATTCTTTTTGTTTGTGTGTGTATATATATATATCTATGTGTTTGTGTGTATATATATATATATGCACACATTAATTGATTAAATACAAAGCTTCAATATATATAGCGATCTTACATTTTCAGAGGGTAACTTCAGTGGAGGTTCCTAACAATAAAACCTTAAGAGTTGTGCAAGTTTTCTTCTGGAGACCCTTTGCCATTCCACAAACTGTGTTTTGGGTTTAAGTAACAGTATTTGGAGCATATTAGTGGCACACAGAAGTTAGACAAAAGAATGGATATGCAATACCTCTAAGGGATTCTGTAATTTATAATTTCTTATTGTTCCTTTCAATTTACATGGTTTTATTGTTATGAGTGTAGAGCTGAGACAATTGGTTTTAAAATGAGCAGGTGACAGAGGTGGTAGGCTTGAAATGTGGGAAAAGGAAATTTGTGATAGCTTCTTAGAGGTGTGTTTGGAGTCTTTTGTTTGTTTGTTTGTTTTTCCGCAATGCTCAGCAACTTGATCATCTCAAATTTTCTTGGTGTCAGCATCAGCTCTTCCTCCTGTTTTGTGATCCTCATTGTAGGGACATTGCAAGAAAACATTTAAGTGATCTTTGTGATTTGTACAGTGAAGCTCAATATTGCCCTCCTCAGATACACATTAAGCATTGGTTCCATAAATTGGTCTGTTCCCTCTGGGCAGAGATGTTACATCTGGGCCCATACAGAGCAGAACAGGCCTCTGTATTAATAGAGCTCTGTGTGGTCTGCTGCTGTGGCTATCTGTCCTTTCACAGATAACATCACAGTCTGATGTGATGTGGTGTGATAGCTCCCTACACTGAAAACAATAATCTACTGATCCAGACTTCCTGCAGTTTCTTCATCCTAACTACTGTGCCATGTAGTTTTTCTCCTAGAGGCTGAACTTTCTTCATTATGTAGCTGCTTACATTCTTGATTTTTCTGTCCTTATTTATATGCAAGTGCTTGCATTCCTTCCTTCCAAAAGCTCTGTGTTTTGTTTCTTCCTCCAAATCCAATATATTATGGAAATTTATCCCATTTCTGAGAGATTCAGTCTTCTCAACCACCTTGTCTATTTGTGCAACACCCTCTATCACTTCCAGATTAGGGGGTAGCTCTTTTTTTCGTTTAGAAGACCCTCATAACTAATTTTTAAATTAGGTAGTGTTGTGGTTAAACATTAGCCAGAAAGAGCCCCACTCAGCTGCTCTCTCACTCCCCACCAGTGGGATGGAGATGAGAATCAAAAGAGTAAAAATCTTGTGAGTGGAGATAAGGGCAGTTCAATAGCTAAAGCAAAGGCCATGAGGGCAAGCAAAGCAAAAGAAAACAAGCTATTCATTCACTCTTTCCCATCATCCAGCAGGTGTTCAGCCATGCCCAGGAGAAGAGGGCTCCATCATGCGTAATGGTTACTTGGAAAGACAAATGCCATCACTGTGGACATCCCTCAAGCTTTATATGCTGGGCATGTTTCCATATGGTATGGAATATCCCTTTGTTCAGCTGGTGTCAGCTGTCCCAGCTGTGTCCCTTCCCAAGTTCTTGTGCAATCCCAGCTGGTGGGGTGGTGTGAGAAGCAGAAAAGGCCTTGACACTGTGTAAGCACTGCTCGGCAATAACAAAAACATCCCTGTGTTATCAACACTGTTTCTATCACAAATAAGAAACCATAACCCCCTTCTAGCTGCTATGAAGAAAATTAACTCTGCCCCAGTCAAAACTAACACACCTTGACATATGGTAATGTTTTACCACATAGTAAACCCAATGCTTTGAGATATTTCTTGTCTACTGCGTTTCTTTGTGATTTACCCGTAGAGTTTCACACTGCCCATTATAAAGGTCTAAGTATGTTTAAGTGGCTCCCAACCTTCCCTTCGTGACTGTCTGTGCATCTGTCACAATGAGGCATAAATGAACTGTGACAATAAGTAGCGGCATGGAATTTTTAGTAGCAGTGTATAGCCCAGCTGATTGGTAATCACAGCCTGGTTTTGTTCCTGTAGGTGAGTTCAGAACCACAGCAGCTAGCTTTAGCTATGAATTCTGATCAAACACCAAGGGTTCATTTCTTATTGAGATAGTTGAGTATGGCGACAAGTGATGATGGAGGAAAGCAGGGCTGTGTGCTGCTAAGAAATGAGACAAATAATGTTATACTTCACAAATTTTCATACACAAAGGTAGTATGAGGGTTTAAAAGGATGGTATATAGCAAGAGCCTGCTAGTTCTTGGAATGTGTTTGTACTGGGTAGCTATGTGTCTGTGCTAAAAGTACACTTTTGCCTCTAATAAAATAGTACATTAATGCCTCTAATAAAAATTAGAGAAAACTGAAAATGCTTTCAATTAAAGGTATTTACAAATTGCCTACAGTTGCACTGAGTCTTTATTTTATTCTTATTTTATTTTATTTTTGGTTTGTTGTTTGTGGGGTTTTTTGTTGTTGGTTTTTTTGTTTTTTTTTTTTTTTTTGTTACCACAATACCCTTACCCATGAGATGTTACATGAAATAACTACATTATTTTAAATGTGTATCACCACTTAACAAGGCATTGAAGGCTGAGCTGACACTACCTCCAGTGGCTGATTACATTTCCTGCTGGTAGATTACTGTCAGATGTGAGGGAAGATATTCTTGGTGGGACAGATAGAATCTACCAATAAGTTCTGCTGTAATTAACGTAGAATTTACAGCAGACTATCCAGACTGTCAGTGGTGTGTTCAGTAACATGTGCCAAGGCCTCTTTATCAATAATGCTTATCTTTGGAAAGAGCAATACTTTCTTTAGCATTTTGTACATGATCAGAACTTACAAATCTGCGATAAAATCAATACAACTAATTGTAAATTAATAGAATTCTAAGTGTGAAGGCGCATGTAGTAATGTAGATGAGTCCTTGAATGAGCATGCCAGTTCTGGTGTCAGGGGTGGGAGCTTCCCACTGTTATATGTGACATCTTCAAGTGTAAACACATTTCTTTTCCTTTCCCCAACTGATTTAGCCTGCTACCGTAGCAAGTAACATTTCCATTAGCCTCCTACTGTTACAGGCAATAGAAAAATTTTAAGGCAAGGAAAACTTTTCCTGTTAATTGCTTGCAATTCTGATCTGGACTAAACCAAACTATGCTGGCTTATGTGCAACAGCCACAACTTTCTGTGCTTTCGCTTTCTTTTTAACTAGAATTAAATAAAAGATAGGCTTCATTGCATAGCATACTAAGCTTTTGTTTATCTTAGATCTCAGTTTAGTAAAGTACTTAGGCTTGAAGCTGAAGAGACTCTGAAGCAAGGGTAATTTTTACATACAAGTTTTTCTGATCTGGGATTTCAAGGTGTCCTTATCTTCCCCTGAGACTGATGCCTGGAAATCTGGCAGAAAGTCATCCATGCCAGAAGCTTATCTTGCAGCACAGCTCTTCTGGATACAACCTTACCTGTTAGTATTAATTGATTTGATGGTAGCAGTTTCAGTACCAATGCACTGTCAGTTTGGTTTGTGGTTTTTTTGTTTTTAATAACAGCATCATGAATAGAATGATGATAGAAGTTTCTATAGAGTAGTCTGTATGTTAAACTTATGCTGTAATAGTACATTTTACAGAGGAGTAATATACACAGTGGTCATAGTTTGGGGGGAGGGCACAGTCTTAACAAGCTCTGTAATGAATTATTGGAGCTGAAATATGTAGAAAGCAGAAGCAATTGGATTTTTTCTCTTGCTAATTTTCTTTTTTAATTTGAAGTTAAATGTTTTTTTTCTAACAGCATGTTAGGTGAACTAGCAGTGGAATGATGTGGAGGAAAGCCATTTACAGCTAGCCAAGTTAAACATTTTGGTAACTCTTTCTAGGACTGGTGCTTATAATTTAGTAACTCTTAATTGATATATGGGTTTGTTGAAAGTCAATTGTTCTTCTGTTTTTCTAACTATCCTGTACCAGTAACATAGTGGTAGAAATAAGAGGTACCTTAGAAACATTGTCTGAACTCTGTGCAGTGTCCTCAGTCCTGATTTGTCAAATGTACTGTGAATATGAAATTTTTTGTTGAGCATTGATTGTGTCTTTCGTTGTATAGTATCTCCTCCCCACCCCTCTCCTCCTCTCTCCCTTGGAATAAAGGTAGGGAGTAACAAGTGAAAGCTACTAAATGCTGAGTATAAGTCGGAAATACCTACAATGTGCCAGGGTTGATCTGTGCTCCCAAGCCCAGCCAGTGGAGGAGCAGCCTGCTATGGAGCTGCTGAGTGAGTACTCCAGTCTGCCAACGAGGAGCTCAGTCCCTCTGGAGCAGGAGGTGGCATATTGTACATTTTTTCTGTAGCTTTGTGGCAAAAGGGGCTCTGCAACTATGCTGCATGACACAGCCTCGTGCTGACAAGATGCCATCTCTGTTTCCAAAAATGTAGAAATATTCTTGCTGTGTTAAAGTTAAAAATGGATACACTTTAAATATATGTTGGAAGGGCACCACTGCATACAAATTATTTAAAATCTTGTGAGAATTACAGGTTTATTATATAGTCAACTGTACTCTGTAGGAAATCCTTTGTCTTTCCTCATCAGGGTTTCAAAATTACTTATTTAAATGCACAGCATCGTTTTTCAAATTATTCAAACACTTCCTATGATGGCAAATTCAGAAAAGGAGCAATGCAGTTCAAAAGTGGTATCAATTGTAAATGAGGGGCTTTGTTCTTTTCCTTTTTCTCTTCTCCTAACTGCTCTTTTAAGTGTCCTTATGCATTAAGCATTTCATGCAGCTGAACAGTGGGGTATGCTCAAAATACCCCTTCTTTGATAATACATTCTCATAATTAGAAAGTTTTTTTAATGTCTCTATACACATTTATAGTGGAAACAATGTATTACAATTTTTAACTTTCAGAAACTACCTCATTGCAGATTTCACTAGATTTGTTTTTATTCTCACAGTTTTTCTTACAAAGCTAATAGATTATGAAGGACTTCTGACCTAACACTACTCTGTTTATTAAGAGCTATTTTATGCCTGGTGAATTTTAAGTACTATGCCAATTGCAGAGTTATTACTTTTATAATAATTTATGAATTTAGTTTTCACTTGCTTACCAATAAGGCTACTGAAATCAATCATCCAGTTCACAGAATGGTTTGGGTTGGAAGGGACCTTAAGAATCATCCAGTTCCAACCCCTCTGTATGAGCAGGGACACCTCCTACTAGACCCAGATGCTCAAGGGCTCTTCCAACCTGGCCTTGAACACTTCCAGAGAGGGGGCAGCCACAATTTCCCTGGGCAGAAGGGATGGAGCTGGCTCAGGTGTGTCTTGGCTGAGCAACCCTTTGGCTGTTATTCTATGGTAAAGGATTTGGGTCAATGCAGCTCTAGAAGGGAGTGGGTAGATGAGCTGGGGATCTGGCCTTCTAGTCAGGAAATTGCCCCGAGTAGCCTTTCAATCCATTTCTGCCCCTACTTTCCACGTCACCCTAAATTATACACCTTCCTCAGGATTCTGAATTTCTGCACCATTCTGAAGAAGAGGCGTATTGATGATTACATGTATTGATTATATGTTTGGGTGATGTGGGTTTTTTTCTCTGAGAAGGTGAAAGGAAGGAGAGTCAAACCTGAAGTAAAACTTCTCTCCATAAATGTCAGACCTGTAAAATACACTTCTGGATATGTTATTTTTTTTTTTTTTTTCAGGTAAGTGGAAGCTTTCTCTTCATGACTTGGGGACACATTTAATTGCTGTGGTAAGTGTTCTCCGTCTCATGAATATAGGGATCAGCTGTGTGTCAATTAACACCATAAACTGGCTTCAGAAGTGGCAGTGGATGGTTCTTAGAGGGCTGCATAAATACATCCACATGTGGTACTTCCTGCGTAAGTCGTTGGTATTCTGAATGCAGAAGATGATTTGCTCTCTACAGATCTACTCAGTTCTACAACTTGCAGGTACCCTCACACATTTTTATTTATGTTACTGCGATTGATTATTAGCTCATTATGATGTGTTTGGTCTTGAGGTACAAAAGTTTGTTAGCTGAAGTGGTTTACCTGTGTTTCTTTTTTGGCTACTTGTCCTCCAAATTTTATGTGTTCAGATGTTTATGTGTTCAGGTAATAAATGTTTTCCTAGCCTCTCTTAACATTATTTCACACTGCTTTGCAGTATCACAGATGTGATGGCTAGGGGCTCAGATTTATTGTTGTATGTATTTTTAACTGCAAATTACTTTATAAATTACGTGTGTGTATGAAAAGGATGGGAAAAAAAAAAGCACCTAGCTATGAGTTCTTTCAGAGCAAAAATGAGCATTCAAATTTGGTTTTGTGTGCTATTGTGCTCCTGATATGCTGCAGCTGAGTGAAAGGGAAGGATGGACTGTTTTTTAGCAAATTGGTGTTTAGATGGCAAGGGGGGAAGTTTCTGTTTGGGGCATGAAAATTCTACAGTGTTTTTTGGCTGATCAGGTGTACGATGAATGAGGCAGTGAACTGCAGGAGGAAATAACCTTCTTTTGTGTTTCTAACGTTGTCTTGGGAGTGACTGCACATGTGTGTAATCATGTTGGAAGTACTGTGATCTCACATTCTAGCATCATCTGTTCAGTTGTGGCTTTGAAATAGAATTTTGTGACCCTGCTTGATATTTTGTTTCTTTTGGAGAAGTTTTGTGACTACAAATTTTTATCCTGTTTTTTTCATTTATATATTGGATTAAAGAATGCATTAGTCATGGTGGAAGTATTTTAAGCATCTCTAGCATGCTTAGCCTTTGCCAACATCATTATTTATACTGATGGTAATTTTGGATGCAGGTGAAAAAAGTTATCCTAGTGTAGAAGTTATCACTTCATTAAAATGGCTTTTTTTTCAGTATTTTTTAAAAAAAGACATATGCAGTTCATACACTATAACAGAAAAGTACAGGTCACCTTTGTAACCAAATGAGGTTGATTTATTTGTATTGCAATTCTCTTTATTTTATCAAAAAGATAGCAGTGGTGATTCTTATCTTGTTTTTTAAATAATTGGTTATTAAATATGAAAGTGATGGAGCTGTATGATAATATGTTGTGCTTCAGAATGAAAGCTTGGCACAGGCCATTACACTGGGGTGGCTATTTTCTGAGGAAAATTATTATTGTATAGCTAAACCTGTAGCTGTAAAATTTATGTTTTACTCAAGCAAGACATTTGTGAATTAGTTGGAGGATACCCACTTGGGTTTGGTTTTTTTTTTTTTTTTTGTTTTTCTTTTTTTTTCTTTCTTAAGGGAAACAATACCATACCTGAATCAAACCTGCATATGTGTTTTTTAAAAAGCTACAGACTATTGTAACTACAGAGCTAATACAAAGATCAGGAAGAATCTAGTAGTGCAGACAAATAATATGAACATACACAAATATATGAATTCTTCATTTAAACATGTCCAATGATCCAGAAATCTTCTGGTGCTTAAGAGTAATGTAGAAACCCCAACAAACTAAACAAACCTTTCAATAACCTATATCTTAAGTACGTTGTATTCAATTAATTTTTTAGAAGAATTCATGACCTCAGAAAGAATGTTCACTTCTTGATTCAAAATTTTTGAATTTAGAAAGGGAAAGTACTTATTAGTTTCAAATATCCACCTACTTTTCTTTTTACTGAATGCTTACTAAAACATAATTTTTTTAATTTTTTTTTTTTAAATTTCTTGTCTGAAAACACTATTAGAAAAAAAATCAAATTAACTTAAATCAAATCATCCCTTACTAACAAATAATATAATCTTGCCTGGTGACAAAGAGTAAAACTGACAGCTTTGAGAAGTAGAAAATGTTCAAATGGAAGAACATTTCATAACAAGGTTGAATGAACAAACTTATAGAAATTGTCATCCGTGTTGCTTAGTTGAGCATTGGTTGTGTGGTTAGAAAAAACAGGAACTATCCTGCCACTGATACCTATCGTAACAAGGGAAGGAAGTCGTGTGTGTGTTTGTTTGTGTGTTTAACATTATACACAAACGATCTGCCAATGAGTTGCTGGTGGCTTACTCAGGAAGAAAATTGTGTCAAGCCCAGCTACATACTATTATTCAACTTCTATATTTAATCTCTTTGTTGGATAGAAATACTTAAAAATGAATTCGTGGCAGACAAATGATTTTTTTCTTGAAATGTACAAAAGACAGCAGATTTTACTTTAGATACTACAAGATCCATGCCCCATGCTGTTTTCAACCCTGTTATAGTGTTCTGTTCTATTAAAGAAGGACTAGAAAGATCAAAAAAATAGAAAAAATTCGAAGGTGCAGAAGGTCAGGTTTTGTGCTTGCATAGGCTTTTTCATACTTGGGCTTTGAACCCTTTCAAGAATGACAGAGGCACACAAATCCAGATGTTGTTTGAAGAGATACCTCAAAGGAGGTAGTTCAGAGCAAATCACACCAGTGTTAGGTCAAACCTGTGTTGTGGCTTTTCAAGACGAGTCCAGCAGCTTGACAGCTGCACCCAGTTTCAGGTGTTAATGGTGTACTGATATGTCCATCTTTTCTTTTGCATTTGGTTTTGAGCATGCTGATTCTCAACACCTGAAGTTGTTCACCGTAAATACTATAGTTAACACTTTGTCAGTTTTCTTTTTTTAAATACTGTTTACCCCTAATGATTCTCATTTGTACTCAACATCATTGCATAAGAAGCTTGTTTTTTATTGGTGACTCATAGTTTACATTGTATTTTGGCAATCTTCAAAATGTTAAGAGCAGAGGTTGGGATTGATGCAGATATTCAGTTTTCTAGTGCATTTTGCAGCTCAGGTTTCTTTACAGTTTCTGCAGAGAAATCTTAATGAAACAAAATAGTACTGTACAAGCTGGGAAAAATAAGTCTTGAATCCTTCATACACAGCATTTTAATTCATCTGGCTTTGCAGGTTTTCTTGCTCATTAGTATTTTAGGTTGTGTTTCTGGTGTTACTTTTCCATATTCACTCACTTGTAACATTCTTACTGATGAAGTTTAGTTTTATTTTTGGAAATCAAATAACTCTGTAAAATAATGCAGCTTACAGCTCCCATTGCTGTGTTGTTTATTCTCTAGCATTAATAGCTAAATCAAAGGCTACAGTGAAGACATTCAGATATCAAAAGAAACAGCTGTGCCTTTTGCTGCTGCTCAAAGAGAGGTGCCAAATGTAAAATTTCACTATCAAAATCTTGTAAACACTAAAAATCTTGTGCTTCAAAACAGCTATTTAAAATCACTATTCAATAAATGTGGGATTTGGGATTCATAGCAATTACTTTAGGGAAGTTTGTTACATCTGTGTGGGAGGGAAAAGCATTTCTAAACAATTCAGTATGTTACTGGAGCTGAACATGACATGACAGCCATTAGGATAGCCTTCATCCACACCTAGGAATACAGGTTCTCCAGGCACATCTGAAAACTCCTTCATCTCTCTAATGGGATAACTTTCAGAAAGAATCCTAGATTGATGGCCTATTGGGGTGGTGACTGTTGAGGGGGTTTTGTGGTGGTGTGTTATTTTGCTGGGTATTTTTCCCCACTCATTACCCATCTTCATTTTATTTTTTTAAGGGATTTTGGTTGATGGTCTGTCTATTTATTAAAAATAGTCTTTTTAAAATACTGGATACCAGAAAGTGCATTTCAAAGTTTGATGGGTTTTTTTTCTCCAAAGATAAATCATTGTATTTCAAGATGTTTTATGAACAAAAATGAAGCAAATAAGATCTCTGTCTTCTATGAGTTCAAGGTTTGGAATAAAAAACAACAACAACAACAAAAAAAAAAAAACCAAAAAAACCAAAAAAAACAAACAAACAAAAAAAAAACAAAAAAAAAAAAAAAAAAAAAAACCCCCTCCTGTCTTTGGAACAGATGTGAAATTTGCAATGACAGATTGCTTCTAATAAATTCACTTCCACCACATTAATCTTTTAAGTAACATATAACTTTGTTTTTCATGATCATACTATTGAGATTTTTGTAAGAAGCTCTATTTCTGGAGCATGCTTCAGGTTATCTGTCAATTAAACTTCAGCTTCCACTGAGAGAGACAGTGTATTTCCTTGAAGTAAGCCATTAAAATAATAATCTAGCAGTTTTGAAACTGTTTGTGTGGCTATATGTATGCATGTATATGTGAAAGTGCAGGTGACAAAATGGGTTTTTACAACCAACCAAGGTACTTTACGCTTTCCAATTTGTACTTTTGATGATCAGAACTTTTAGTACCTTTCTAGTTTTGTACATAGATGTTCTGTACTGCATTGTGATCCCTTATAGCCAATGACCTCACCTTAACCTTAGCGTGGTTTTGGTGGGATTAATGTTTATGACATTCTACAAAGCAAAAAAGCACATTAGTTGTATTAATTTAGAAGTCTAGTCCAGAGGGATCATGGCAAAAAGCTTATACTTGTACGTTTTAGTTTATTGAATTTAATTGGAAAGGCTTAATACTAAGTATTTAGCTGCAGCTTTTTTTTTTTTTTTTTTTTTAGGTCTTTGGTTTCTAAACTGTCAAAGTGAGGGGTGAATTTGCATGGGAATAATCAGTGTAGTCCCAGAAGATGCACATCCTCTATAACAGGACTTGTTTCTTTATGCTTGAGTGAGTAGAACAACTATGAGCACCAGTAATAGTGAGCTTCTGTACTGTATGGTTTCAGATTACTTGTTTTACTTGGCTTGCTCAGTGTCCCTTTTACAAACCCAGTGTGCTGTAACTTAAAGGTGAGACATTGTCTTATTAAATTGGAGCTCTCAGGTTTGACTGAGATCCTGTTGAGAGCACTTAGCTCAATGTTTACCTGCTGCTCTTATTTATGCCAGTCAAAACAGGACATGGAAACTGAGCATGAGTTAATTTATATTTTAAATGGGCAGTTAGCTAGCCTTAAATATTTCACAAAGCCTTAAGAAAAATCTTGATGTTTTTGTGCTTTCTCCATCAGCCAATGAGAGAAAACTGAAAGTCAGATTATTTGGTGTTTCATATCAGTTACATATTGAAAAGAATAATTGTTTATGGAGCAGAATAACTCCACAATATCTAATTACTGTGAACATGCAAAAACTGGATGTGGCAATTTCCACATAAATATTGATCTATGAATTTTGCAATCATGAACATTTTCTATCATTTGTTATTTTGCAATTATTATTTGAATAATTATATGCAATACCTGGCTTCCTCAGGGTTCACCTGACAAGAAACAGTAAAATACTATTTTGTAACTTGTTAGCAATGGTGGATGTTTTTCTTTTTTTTTTTTTTTTTTTTCCCCCACAATCTTTGAGTATTTCGCCTTCAGTCTTTTAGGTTCAGAACTCAAATAATCCTTTATGGGAAAGAGCAGCAGAAAATGTAAATATCTATAATGACACCAGAATGGAGCGACAGCAGAGGTGTTGACAACAAATTGTTTTAACCTTTATTTACAAATGTAATTAAGAACTGAAAAGATAACCCTAAAACAAAACCATGAGGGAGAATATTATGCATGGTAAATCTGCTGTTTCATTACTGCACACTTTCAGCACTCATTTACATTGTTATTTCCCGAAGTCCCTGCAACTGTTAAATTATGCAAATCAAGTTACCATAATATTCAGTGCCAAAATGTTTTATTTAATAGCAGTCATTAATTTATTTCCCTAATCGAATCTACAAGGAAATAATTTTTAATGTATCATTTTGTTTTAAATAGGTCCCATTTCAACAGAACAAAAACCTGTTAAGCCTTACAGTCATGGGTTATCTCAACATGTATGTGACGATTCAGCAGTGATGCCCCACTCTTTCCTTCCCATTTGTCCAGTCATTTTTTATAATGGGAAACTCAGATAAGATATTTAAGCATGACATAACCGTGTATTTTATAATGCAATGAATAGCTACTATTGTTAATGCTTGCACTCAGAGCAAAGCATTCTGAGAAGAAGTTGAAGCAAACCTGAGAGATCTAGGGTAGTGCCACTGAGAGATGGTGAAAGCAATGATAATGAGATTTAAAAAAGAAAAAGGATAAAATCTTGCATAGCTCCAAGGTTTCTGATTCACATGATCTTTAGAATGGAATGCAAGGACATTTTGAATGCTACAATGGGGTAAGCTCAAGTGATTTCTGGATCTACCAGGAAAGTGATTTTTTTTTTTCCTAAGTCTGGGCAAACAGGATGCAGAAATATTTCCTGTTGCTGCATCCTTCTACCATGTGTATGTCAAATGTGCTATTCATGCATTTGGATGACTACACATAATTTAAAGGTTCTGTGACCTGAAAATAATACTTGAGTACCATGCATAGAAGTTTGCTTTGTCAGAGAAAGCCATTACATTTGAAAACTTAAACTTTGGGTATAAAATACAAAGTTTTACGTGCTTGTATTTATAGGCAAAACCTGGGGACTGAATAGGTTTTATTTCCACTGAACTCTAAATCCTTGCACCCCCTGTCCCCATCCCAATACTCTTGTGCAACTGTGGCCAGAAACTAAGATCAGTGAAGGACTGGAGACTACAATTGTCTCTCCTAGTGTATCTGACCCATTTTTAGCTTGGTTTCCTGCAAGGAAGTTCTGGTATCTTGTTTGAAACTGTGAGCACTATTTTTGCAGGGATGAATAAGATTAACTTCGCACATTTAAAAGCTACAGGGAGCAAAATAACCTGTTGTCTTTGAGAAGGCACAAATGAGATTCTTGTCTAATTGAAAAATAGAACATTACTGGGTTAATTGCTGGAAATGACCAATTATCCAAACACCTCCAATAAATGCAGCCCCACCATCCCTCTGTGCTTTCTTAAAAGAAATTATCATCTTTAATCTGCAGTGCATTCACCATAAGACTACATGATTCTCAGTACTATTCAGCTTTGTGAATAACTGCTAAGATTGTTACCCAGGTTATTTACTTGCCTTTTGAAATTAGACGCTGCAGCAAGTCTGATGGAAGTGCATTGCCTTGAATATGTTGGTGTCTGTCTTGGTGCCAAGTTACAGGTCCTTGAACATATTAATTGATGTGAAAAAGTAGGTAGGTTGCTATCACCTCTTATTTTCCCATCTACCATCTATACAATTTAATCCAGCCCTGAACAGGCTTAACTCCTTCCACATCCATTTTTCCTTCTAAGCTTCTCTTCTGGAAGTGTTGCTGTAGAAAGCACAGGAATTAGAGTGGAGAACCTGACCATTATTCATTTCAGGTGAAGGGCAAAAAAAGGCTATTCTGGTCTCATGATTCCTCTCGCTTCCAACCAAGCTCCTTTTCTGCAGATAGGCTTCAAGATCTGTCAGCAAGAAGGTTCCTTGCTTTCATCTTCAAAGCAATCTACAAGTTTTTACAGGCTTCCTTATATGCTTATTTAGTACATGTTTTTAGTGTGACTCATTAAATCTTTGAATCAACTGGCAGCTTGCTGAAAAGCAAGAAGCAAAACCTCTGAGTCTGCCTCTTTGTTTCTGTGGTCTGTAATTTCTGTTGCAGAATTTGAAAGATTAAAGGGAGCATTTTTTTCTTCTTTTAGGAGCTCAGGGTCTTAGGTTTGGAATTTTGTAGGCACATTTTGCTCTCTTGAAATGTTGTCTGCCTTTCTGCAGTGCTGGATATTAATCAGATCAAATGGAGGCAACCAGCTGCTCACACTTCAGCTCCTGTTGCTTCTATTCTACATAGAGAGAAAATTCAGAAGGTAAAATGCCAGTCCATCAGTCCTAGAGTTCTTCCCACTTTTCCTCTTATTTCTTGAGGGTGATCTAGAAACACTCAGCATGTGAGAAGCCACTTGTGGGGGAAATGTGACTGTGAGTTTGAGGAATGGGGAAGCCTCTGCCAAACCTCTAGGTAACTTACCTGTTGGTGTGAGCCTCACTTTCAGGAATAGCAGTTGTTATCTAGGTTTCCCTTCCTCCTCACCATGTTTTTGTCTGTCCCCAGTGACTAGAATCATTTTAGCTGGACTGAATCTACCCAATCCACCTACCTCTAGCTTTTTTTGTGGGCATACAAGATTTTTGTACTGCTGTTGCTGGTCACGGAAAATGTGTGTGTTGAGGGGGTTTTAATCATAACAACGTGACAGAGACTGAACTGTTACATGTAAGTGGTACACAATAAAAGTTCCTTAGCTTGAAGACTGTCCAAAGCTTGTAAGGAGCATCTTTTTTTTATTGGGATGGTGGTTTCTGTCCCATTTGACTTTTCAGTCCCTCCTAATCCTTTCATTTTTCACTTGTAGTGTAGACTATTTTGTTAAGGAAATAGGACACTGGCTTAGAAGGTGGTTAGATAGAGAAATGTTTGCATAAAATTACCACTTTACTAATCTTTTATAGTCGTCCCTAGGCTTTCTTCTCTCCCAAATTTCCCTCTAGAAGAGCCTCTCTGCTCATGGAATGGGACCTTCCCATTGCCTGGTAAGTGTTGGGCTCTCTGAGGGTGCCCAGAGTGGCAAAGTGGGCTTCTCTACCAGCAATCAGTGAACACATCTGGAAGTAAGGAGTTTAAGTTCAGAAATTACTTCCTTGCATCTGTTATCAGATAGCATCATCTCCAAATAACATGTTGGTTATTCATTGAAGCCCAGATTCTTTGAGTTATTTATATGACCAACTTTTGTGGGTGTCATTATGGAAAACATGAATAAATTTGTAGAAGTGCCTTCTAGAATTTCACAAACATCTACAACCAGTTTATGCTCACCTTCATTTCCCTGATAAACATCAGGAATGCCAATGGACACTCTGAACTGTAGAATGTGGATAAAGGAGCTCAAAGGGTGTTTTTATATTGCTTGTAAGCATCTTCCATCAAGAAAATGACAGCTAACGTATTTCTTTTTCTGTTGGCTTTTTTTTATTCTTTGGTTTTGGGTTTTTTTTTCCCCTTGGCACATGGTGTGAAGCACATGAAGGTGTGCAAATTAAAACTAACACTTGCTTCTTTTTTTACTTAATTTCTGTATCTGCTTCCCCTGAGTTTATTTTTACCAGTACTTGAATTGAAGAAATACTAAACCATTTAAATATCTGCAGAGATTGTTGTTCAAACTGTACAAGGATCGACATGAGAAATGTTTGGTGTCCTTTAATGACACCAGTTTCAAGTGTCAACAGTGAAGCCATTAGTACCTGTTCGTAGTCTTTGGACATATCCATCCAAAATTTTGGAGGGATTCAATACTTTCATATTTTATCAAGTACATGATTGTTTTGCTATTATTCAAAAAATGCATGAAAATTAAATATAATGTACACTCCTGTATCCTGATACAGAATGAGAACGAATGAAAATGAGAATTTATAAGTTATTTTTCAGAGTAGACATGAACTCTTGGCTACTGCAACACAATCTGCAACAAGAATGCTAACTAAAAAGTGCCAAGATTCCTAAGTAACCTTATTATGAGTGTGTTAGTGATAATGCTGGTATAGCTTATGCTCTCTTTCAGGTGGAAATTTCATGTTAGGTATCTGTTTGCCTTAGAATAAATCTTTCTTGGAACTATGCTGACCTTTAAACAAGCTTGTGCATGCATTTGTTGCATGAAGCTAAAGATTGACTTTTAAATAGTTTTTGGGCTGCCACAAGAATGTTCTCAAAAACGGATGGGGAAAAGTGTATTTGTAGGACTCAAATGTACAACATTATCACCTCTCTTTTTCTGACAAATTTGTTTTTTTCTTTTTTTCTCTTTTTTTTTTTTTTTTCAAGTTTGAATTATTAAAAAGTAATAGGTCTGTATTGTTTAAGAGTAAAACTATGTAGAGTTAGGGAAATGATTTGAAATTAAGTATGTCTTTGAAGGCTAATGAGCAATGCATTCTTAAAGTAAGTGGAAGAACCTTAAGAATATGTTGCATAAGTAAAACGTATATCTTCTGTAATTATTTAGAGAATTGGATTTGAGAAAGGTTCAAAGTCCTTATTCTGGCCTTTTTCAGCCTGCATAAAATTTGACTGTGACAGACAGCAGAGTCCTTTCCACACTGAATATGAACAAATGAATGATTTTGGTAAGCAGTGATAAAATAAACTAAAGAGGCTAGAAAGCTTTGACCATTACTTCATTTGGCTTCACAGGAGTTCTGGAAACTGCTTGGCTTGTTTATAAACTTTATACCTAAGGGAAATGTTCTGAAAAACAGAAATTCAACAACAGCTGGAATGAGTATGTACCTGTTTACTTTTTGAGTTGTGTAAAAGATGTGTATCCTTTCAGCCTGTCTTCTACTTTTCTGGTCAAGGAAGGAAGATGACTGCCATGATTCTTCCTGCTCTGTGTTTTAAGTATCATACATGCCTCAAAGTTTTTATTATTCCTTTCTAATAAACTGTTTCCAAAAGAAGGCCAAACAGATACCTTATTGCCAATATGCCATGCTAGTTATGGTTGTGAGCATCTGACAACATAGTTTCCACATCTAACATGTTGCCCTTTAGTCAACTACATTATTGCTGCTAAGAGACATCACCAGAAAACTGGTAGCAACTCACCTCCCTTAAATATCTTTGCTCAGCAGGTGTGTGTTGTTGAAAATTAAGTTGTGTTTGTACTTCACTCAGAAATCTAGCAAAATGATCTTTGGTATGCCTTAGTCCTGCACATAAAAGAGACAGCTGATTCAATCTTCTCTGTCAGACATATTTATATTTCTCACAGGGAAATGCATGGCACATTTAGAAAGCCAATGGAACGTGTTGTAAAAAGTAAAAACATAATTTTTTCAAAAAGACTCATCAATCATCCCCATAGCTGACATTTAGTTTAAGTGTGATGAATGCATATTTGCATAAGAAACAGGATGTCCTGATTGTATTGCACATACATCTTTGCAGTTACTGTTGTGTTCTGTTCTGAGAAGCAAGTTTGTTGCAGATAAATATCTTATTTTTGTCAGCATGCTTTAAGGTGTCATGGGTATTTGATGCTTTAGTAGTCTCCAACACAACCTGAGAATCTGTCACAAAGGACAGAATTGTCACTGGAAATAGCAATAAATCCCACAAACCAAATGGACCATCTCTTGGGGTGGGCTAGGGGCCTCGATAGCATGATCCTAGTTTCCACATGCTTTTCCATGTTGATGTGTCTCTGGCATTTTGGACTCTGTTGATAAAGCAGAATGTCTTTGGCATTACTTTGCATCCTATGTGTCCATGGTGGCAGCTCTGGCATTAAATGTCTGCTAATATATGTGCCTCAAGAAGTCATTTTGTTTAACTGTGCAACGTGAGCTTTCCCATCAGCTATTCATTATCTCCTCTAAAGGAAAGTAGTAGGTCACATAGCAGAGGGAAAGGCTTTTCTCACCCTTGCTCACTTTGGGGTAGGGGAAGTTAGGAGTACTGCTTCAAATAGCAATACTGTGATGCCAAGCAGAAAGGAAGTGGAAATATTGGATTGTTTTCCACTTTGAAGTGTAACTGAAGCTTGGTTTATTAGATATCTCTTGATTACCATGCTCAAAAAGAAAATAAAAAGAAAGTAGTTGGCAAGTTATTCTTAGATGTTTGTTTTGGTTTTTAATATCTTTGGCCACCCTCTTAAAATATGGTATTGTGTATTTATTTATAAAAGTATCGTCGTATTAAATTAAGGTTAATGTATTACTTTGTTTGCTAGAAACATTAACACAGTGAAAGTCTCTAAAGTGCAAGCCTACACTTTTCAAGACTAATCCCATCATGTAATTTTGAATGCATAAATTTAAATATGAATCCATAAGGAATTATATAAGCTTCTGTTTTGGAGCTGATAATATGTCAAATTGTAACATTATATGGAAATGCAGAAAACTGCTGTAAATGTGTAAAAAATAATTTGTTGCTTTAAAGCAGCAAAGTGTTTCCAGTGCTCTCACATGTCATGTTTGATCGTGGGAAATATTTATGGAAGATCAAACAAGGTCATGTGCAGGATTTATAGTCTGAGCTTTCTTTTCTAAAATTCACCTGACACCTGTGGCTTCATCTGTGGGAGTTGGTAATTTTCATCTTAACAGAATTTTATTCTCTAACATAAGAGAAGTGAAGTGGCTGTTCACAGTTATAATTTAATCAAGTAGAGAATCCATTGTGATATCAGAACAGAAGCACTTCAAAGGATGGTTGAATCTATCCTTTATAAAACTGGAAATCTGTTGGTAACAATCAAGTTTATCAAACATCTTAAGGGTTATTCCACATTTCACTTTGATACCATTTGGGAGCTGAAATTTGAACGTGTTCAATCAGTCCCACTGGTGGCCAGCCAGCTGTCTTGTCTGCATTCAATAGCACAGTACTTGCACGCACTCAAGAAGAATTTCTGTAAGTTATATAAATATGTGATGCAGCTATAAATAATATATATAAATGTTTTGCAGTTTAACATGTACCAGGTGACCATTTGAAATTTAACAAGAACAAACCCCCCTGTGATTTGTGTCACTTGCTGTACATGCCAAGAAGAATAGAAATTCTGTTGCTTAACCATCAGTGAATGACATCACAGTCTTTCAGCATTCTAGTATGACTGCTCCTGAGGGGAAAAAAATATGTTATTGTTAAATGAAAAATAAAAGTAAAGTCAAGGATGTATTTTGCTTCTCCTTGGCATTTTTCCAGATTTGACATTTGGTTTAAGAAGGAAGGATTCCTCTTGGAAGGGCAGAGGAAATACTCCCCCATGTACTGCAATGCCACCAACAGAACTGCCCTTCAGTGACCCTCCTGCTTGTCCTGGCCTTTGCCTATGCCTCCCTCAAAGCGTGGGCAACATGACAGATTTTCAGTTCCTCCAGTTTCCTGGTCTGTCTTAAACCCTGCAAACACTTGTAACCTATCTGAATCCAGAGAGAAACTTTGTGTCAAGTACTTGATGTGAATGTTCTGTGTGGTGGAATCAGTTCATGCTGCCCAGCCTTCCTCTGAACTGTTGATAAAGCTGCTTTTGCAGCTGGAAAATAAGAATGTAGAATTTGCTGGTGCTCGCTTCTTTGTTTTTCCTCTACTGTGCTCTTCAGCTCTCAGTCAACGTAGTTAATTGTTAAAATGAGTTGCCTCTTTAGCCACATCACAACTGTATTTGTTTATACCTCTTTCAACTCTGTCTTCCTCTAATTTCTCTACAATTCATATTATCGTTCCATGTGGCAGCTATTTTCCTTATCAATGGGACTAAAAAGGGCAGAAAGCAAATCTTCCTTTTTTCAAATGACTCACAGCTAACACAAGCGCAAGAATAAAACTTCTAGTAAGTTGAACTCTCAACATCCACTTTTACAGACTATTTTTACTTTTTGGTTTGGATTGTACAGGCCTGCTCCTCTGAAGTTAATCCTTTCCTATGTTTCAAATACCTGATCAGACAACCCCCAGAATGATAGCAAACTCCACTACAAACACAGTCTGTGTACTCCTGGGAGAGTAGGAACCACGAATGATTCTTCCAAAGATTTTTAAACTATGGGAGAAGGGAGTAACATAGTACCTGTTCAATAATAATGTTTTCCTAAATTGTATGCTGCAGGTAACTTGATTTCTTTCTGTGTGCCCTGTAACAGTTTGGGTCACTTCATACACCTGCTTTTTTCTTCTTAAACTTGTGTGGCCTGTTTGAAGCAGCATGCAAAATACGATATGGAGATTGTATCAAAGGCATTTCTAACCACAGGTTTTCTGGTTTCCTTTTGTAGCTTTTATGTCAGGGTTTTGACAACTGCCCTTTACTTGTGTACCTGCTGCAGTTGGATCGATGAACTTACATGCCATATTCTGCCTTTAAAGATATATTATCTTTCCTTTGACCTTTTTTTTGTTTTTTGTTTTGTTTTGGTTTTTCTTTTTTTTCTTTTTTTTCTTTTTTTTCTTTTTTTTCTTTTTTTTTTTTTTTTTTTTTTTTTTTTTTCTTTTTTTTCTTTTTTTTCTTTTTTTCTTTTTTTTTTTTTTTAACTAATAGAAACAAGCCCACCTGGGTACAGGACTCAGTTTTTTGGGTAGGCTTGCTACACTTTACAGCCATTACACTTTAGTCTGGCATTACACTGTATAATCATTTGTAATCAAAATTGCTTCAAATGATTTAGCAAGTGCCACTGAATGCAACTGCTAAGTATAGGAAGTACCAAAGTAGAGACTGATTTGGAGCCTTCTCTTAGGTCTTAACACATAAAACTAATGGTGCCAAAAAGGTAAAGTGAAGAAAATTATGTTATCCTAAGTTGGCATGATAGAAACTTAAAATACATGATCACTGTACTGTAGCCTTCACATTTAGCAGATACTTCTACGCATAAGCAGAACACAGAGAGAAATAAAATCAGCTTTGCCTGTCAAAAGTGACTTTATAGATGCCTCTGAAGAGGATGGGCAGCATTTGTACAGTTCTATTCCTGACGGTTTTCTTGTCCTGAAACAGTGTAGTTCTGTAAGATTTAAAGATCAAAAGGATTGTTTTGCTTCAAATCAAAATAGAGGACTTAATTTCCTTTTTTTACTCTACTTTTTTCCCATAGCAATGACATTGAAAGAAGTCTCTAGAAACATAATAAAATGTTGCTGTGACTAATGTGCTGTTTAGAGGAAGCAGGTGTAATACATTTCTTCTTGTTTATCATCTCGGAAAAGATTGGGTTAAAATTGTAATGGAAATAATTTTTTTAATTTATAGGTCTGAAGACCTGTATACAATTATTAGGATTTGAAAAGTTTGGATTCCAGTTTGTTTTAAAACTTTTCTCAAAGATAAAAGCAAGTTATTTGTTTTCTAGAAATCATAGTGTTAGTATAACTTTTGAAAAAAAATGTTTAGATATGTGTGAGAAAAGCTGGAACACTGGAAAAGAAACACAAGCTATTTTCATAGGTATCCTTGAGGAAAAGTGCCTGTTTGTAGCAAATGGTTAATTTCTGAAGTGTTTAGGAAATGTAAATGGAAATACTGACAGTGAGAAGAGAGAAAAAAAGAAAAAAGCTTTTACCTTGAGGGAGGAAGGTTGAGTTGGATTTCTAAAACTAAGAAAATTCTATTTCTGGTTTCTACTTTTATGGCATAAGTATTTCAGTTTCTTGATCCATTATCCAAAAAAAACATTGTTCTTAAGGTTTTCAACTCAACTCAAAAGAGCATGTGGTACATATGGCCAGGGTGTCTGAATGGATTTGCAGACAAATAAACAACTGGGGTAAGGGGAGATGGTGAAGTACTTAGGATAGATGGGCTTGTTGGCTTTTACTTGGAAAGGCTAAGATTAGGGGAAAACTGTTTCCTCTGGAAGAGGAAAATAATTCCTGTTGATGATGCCAAAGAAAAGAAAACTAATAAGGATGAGTAAGATTGTGTTTTGTGGTGTAGAATGCTGAAGAGAAATATTCTTGCAGTCTGTGGTTGAAGAGGTTAGTTATGAATTTTCTTTCTGCAAATTAGATATGAATTTTACTTCTACTTATTCATTAGCTTTGTCTAACACTGTCTCAAACTAATTTAGAGAATTCAAAATTTAACACTGACTTTGATTTGCAACAGTTTTAGACAAATGCAACTTAAATGGGTTTCTAACACAGACTAAAGTGTTGTTTTATAGATGTGTTAATTAAGCTTTTAGTTTGGTGGTGGTAGATGATGACAATATTGTGTGATTTGGCAGCATCTCCAAACTGTTCCTGAAAAGTAATGCATTAAAAAAAAGAGGGGGGAGTTTTACAGTTTTACATTTTTTTTTTATATTGCAGTTTTTACAATAAAGAAACATATCTTATTCTTCCCTGAAAACATATGGCTTCAGACTTACCCTTTTATTGTGCTTAATGTTTTGATTCAGCAATTTAATTTTGTAGTGTTTTCTTTTAATGTCTTTCTTTGTTTATATTTATTTATTGGCCTTCTCACTCCTTTGCAGTAAGTGTGTTTGCATTTTAATGGATTTTAATTTAAATATTATTATAATATATATCTACATGTATAGATATGTATATACATATATAGATACATATATACAGATCTTATATACAATATATAAGATCTACATCTATAGAAATGTCCAGGTACCACATCTGGAACCCTTTTGGTGAACAGAATTCTTACCCAGAAGCTTTTCATTTGCCCATGAAGACACTGTCTTTTCAATTAAAGGAAATTTACTATCACTTTTTCACTTGAGTAATATACAAGTAAAGGATAAGGATCTAATGGAATATATTAATGACTTAAGCCAGAGTCAAAAGCTCTGGATGCTGTTGTCTCACTGACATTGGCAAAAATAGCAGCTGGAGTTTCAAGAGTTTTTTTACAGCCAAGTGATATAATCTATGCCTGGGCAATAGTACAGTAGATACTGGTGAATAATGTTAGAAAGGGTGAGGTGGTAACAGACAGTCATGTTCTAAATGTTCTGATTGCTACCATGGTCCTTACCTAAAACTGGTTTTTTGGGGTTTTTTTGGTTTTTTTTAAAGTCTTTCCAGTGCTATTCCTGTCAGCACAATATAATAGTGGGAGCGTTGGTGTGGAAAGCCAGCTGCCTTCCCAAGCTAGTTACAGACATTGCAGCCTAGGTAGCTGCTCTGTGCACTTCTACAGCTGATACAGCCTAACAGGTGGTAAAAATATTGGCTGTCCCAGGAGAAGAAAAAAAAAATGCTATGGTAAATAAGATAATAGTATACCTGTATGGTATTTGATTCTGTAATTATCTGTAATGTTGTGAAGTATAATTATTTAACCCACCTTCAGTTTACAATTTGATACCGCTGCTATGTAAGCCTAGAATTATAACAGTGGATAATTTCAGGCTTCAGAGCTCCCAGTGTTGATGTGTCCAGAAGTCCATTCTGCACTCTGAACTCTCTGTGGCTTTCAATTACTACACAGAAAGGTCATGATTTCCAACCTTATTGTTCTGCTCTCCACTAGCTGTTCCAACCTGTGATTTATTATAGCAGAGAGTGAGGTAAGAGGCAGTAAGTTAAGAGGTGTTTTTGTGGGGGATGGGAGGAAAGCCTACAAATCCTTTCAGTAAAACAAAATGCTCTCTTGGTGGCTGCTTTGGGGTTTATTAGTTCATCTGCTTCCAAATGAGTCCTGCAGGTGCTTTGACAAATAGATTGAGAGCTTGCTTAGTAACTTCCTCTGCTTCTTTTAAGTGCTTCTGTGTCTTGTGTAGATGATTTGTAATTTCCTATGCCAAGATGTCTCTGTAAAACACATCAGAGACTCCTATGCCTTCCAAAGCCATAGTGTGGCTTGGAAGGAAAAAAGAATGAAAGTTGAAGAAAGATGCTGCCAGAAAAGAGTATTAATAGAATTTCAGCACCTTAATTTTCTAAACACGTTTTGAGTAGAGTTCTTGCCACTCATGGCAGTATGTGCTGCTTGCACCTGGAGTTATGAGATCAGTTCTGTTCTCTGAGCTCCTTAAGTGTGTCCAGAAGAGAGCCACAAAAATTATCAGAGGACTGGAGCACCTCCTCTGTGAAGCTAGGCTGAGGAAGTTGGGGTTGTTCAGCCTAGAGAAGAGGAGGCTCTGAGGTGACCTTTTTTAGCAGCTTTCCAATATCTGAAGGGGGCCTACAAGAAAGATGTGCCAGGGCTTTTTGTGCAGATGTGTAGTAAGAGGACAAGGAGCAATGGTTTAAAACTGGAAGAGGGGAGATTCAGGTTAGACATTAGGAAGAAATTCTTTTCCGTGAGGGTGGTGAGACACTGGCACAGGTTGCCCAGGGAGGTTGTGGCTGCCTCCTCCCTAGAAGTGTTCAAGGCCAGGTTGGATGGGGCCTTGAGCAACCTGGTCTGGTGGGAGGTGTCCCTGTCCATGGCAGGGAGGTTGGAAATCAATGATCTTTCGAGTCCATTCGACCCTAGCCATTCTGTGATTCTGCCAAGTACCAGGGTCTTAATTAGAATCTCCTCATAAGTCTCATTTCTGTTGTAGCTTCTCGTTGTGCTACTTTTGTTCCTCAAGTGACACTTCAGATTCTTGACTTTGGCTTATCCCAAACACCACCACTGCCTTGTAAGAGAAATTTAGACTTGACATAGGGACTTGAATTATTCACAATTCAAATCATGTCCTGTTGACATGGTAATGTATTTGATCTCTCCCAATACTGAAAGAAAAGGTGGAAGTTACAGGAGTTTTTGATGCATGAAATGGGGTTATCACGTTTAAAAACAGAACAAAGTAAAAAACTAAAAGCAACAAAACCCCTCCAATTACACATATAATCTATGTTATGTCACCCTGAATACACTTTAAAACATTTCGTTATCACAAGAGGGCTCGGAGTAAATGCCAACACAATCAATATGATTGAAAAGCAAGTCTCATTTATTTAACTCAACAGCTGTGTTTATATACGACTCAGCGTGTCTTACTAGATACGTGGCATTCAGCGATTGGCTATCATGCTGTGATCACGCTCCTGACCTGTAAGCTCATTGGTTAAACTGCAGCGCCGCTCACGGGCAGACTATGTGAGGTACGTGAGGCTGGCTTTTCCTGACGGCTTCCTCCTGTCCTGCCCGCCATCTTGTCTGACTTCCTTCAGAGTCAAGGTCAGTTCATTAACACCCCCTGTACATGGCTCGTTCAGTAAGTGCCCATTTTCTTGTAGAAACCCCACATTTAGTTCATCTTATATGTGGCTCTAAGATGGGCAAATTTTTGTTATGTTATGTTAAATGTTATTTTTGCAGGCGGAAGAAGAGAGAAATGTAGCATAAAGTGTCATTTGCAAGGCTCAATCTTAGGACTGGAAATTCTGGAGTCCCCTGTTTTAATCCTCTTCCTGTCTATAAAGACCTTTTTTGTTTTCTGCAAGATTCTAGGTTGAAATTGAGGGTGACACCCACAGGTGAATGACATTTTAGTAGTTCATAAGATGAAATTACTTCTTAACTTTTTCATACTCACAGAGCATGCAAGATACCTGGTTCCATACTGGGATAGCAGGGTACAACTTAATTTACTAGTAACACCTGAATAATTCTTTTTTGTGGCAACAGTTTGTAAGGGAGTCACCTTTGTTTAGGCTGAGGAAAAGCTGTTTTCTGGAAAAGGTGTTTGGTTTTAACCAATTCTGGAAATATTTTCTTCTCTATGTAGCATATTCCTATGCATGTGTATTTGAATGTATGTATTAAGTCTGGGAAAAGTACTGCCATTACTCATGTGAACTTCTTTGTAGATATCTTTATCTTGTAATTTTTCTGAAGTGTTTACTATTCAAGCCACTCTCAGCATTTTAAGACTGACCTATGTAATTATATCCAAAATTAATAGCGTTCAAATGTCAAAGATACTGACTTTTTTTTTCCTAGTAGGAAATTTTCTTCTAGAAAGTAGGATTTTCAAGTTACAAGCATCTCCTGCAAATAATTTTGGTACTTGCTGTTCTGATTTCATGTAACCTATTCAGTGTTCTTTTATAGCAATACTTGATTATGCAGTTGAAGAATTAGATTATTTCTGAGAGAGGGCATATAAGAAAGGTCACTGAAATCCTAGCTTTTTCAATTTGAGCAGGTTTTAGTGTCCTTTTTCTTATTTACACACGTGAACCAGGTAGCAAGGGGAGAGTTGTTCTGTTTTGGCTTCCTTCCTAGAGGCTTAGCCTGTTGTCTGGCTGCCCTTTAGTCATTTCTGCTTCAATTGTGGATCTTTGTCTTACGCCTATTACTGTCAGAAAAATTGTAAGGGGCAGAGGGGGTGGGTGAGCAATTTTTTAACCTGCAGTTACTCTTCCCTGTTGGTACGGGATAATTTTTGATCCCACTTGGACAGGTCCCTCTTTATCAGCTGTAATTTCTTCTGTGTTTTCCACCTAAAGAAAAGGTTTTCTGTTAGGCCTGATGTTTTGCGTACTTGGTTTTGTACCTTAAGTCTTAGGTTGTGGCTAAAATGTGCTAGCATGTTAAGGTTCCTTGCTTTCAAAAACGGTGGTGTTACCTCTTAAAATTCCTGGTTGAGAGAAATTAAGAAAGATTCTAAAGGTTTTAGAAACACTTGTACCTGCTATGAACGTTACAGTAGTTCAGAAAATGTGAGTGATAAAGGCAGTCCCCAGTGACTGACAAGTTAACAATGACCTTTGACTATGGAAGCACATAAAAGTCTCAATAACTGACTCCATACAGAGGTAATTTGTAGCCCACTGTAGTTAGTGTTAACTGATGGCCATTATAGCCTGATGGCTTATACAAAATGAGGAAGCCTTTTCAGACTAAACTTTGGTTGACAGATACCTTTATCTCCATTGATACTTTTATGGGCAAAAGCACAACTCAGCCAATGTTGATGTAGATTGTTTTCATGTTAATGTCATAAATAAGGGCATACCTCTTGCTTCATCCAACCCAAATATCTCATTAAGGTTTATTTTATTGTATTTTCGTATCAGGAATACAAGAGGAGAACTAATACAGATATGGATTCCAGAAAAATATTTCAAAAAACATAAGCATCTGATTTGATCAGCATTCATTATTGAAAGGCAGAAAGGCCTTTAAGATTGGGAATTTTACATTAATGACCAGACTCTGTATTTCATGTGCTGTCAGGAAAATCTCTATATTTTAATTTTAAAGGGAAATATCAAATGTCACTGGAGGCCAAAAATAGAACTAGCTCTATTAAAAGACCTTAACTTCTTTCTTTGCACAGATATGCATGCATACTTTCAGTGTTCATTCCATTTCCTATTATTCAGTGTTTGCCAAGGAATGGACTAAGTTTTGTTTTCTGATGATTATTACCACACAGTGGTACCTGGACTCTGAGGGCTTCCTTAGATTACTTTTAATTTATTTTTTTTTTTTTTTATTCATTTCTTGTGTGAAGCTGGACTAATAAGATCCTTTCTTTGCACAAGAGAGAAAAAATGTTCACTATTTCAAGCTTGGGAGGTGATAGAATTTAATAAGACTAGTATCTTTTTTTAAAGCATTTGTTAAGGGAATAAAGACAAAAATATTGACTCATAATTCTGAAAAGAAGAATGGTGGAACAGTACTTACCTTTCTTGATTATCCTTTTGCTCTCTAACAGTGAAAAGTTGAAAGCACAAGACCAGTCATGTATAAATCAGCATATAATTCTATGGAGAAATTTCTAGATGTTTTTGTTAATCTAAACTTTTGTTAAACAGTAACTAAAACTGTTTCCCAATAAAAAATTGTTTTCCAGTGCGTACTTATATCCATCTTACTTAATTTTTATTATCCTTTTCTTATTTAACTCTTTGCTGTATACAAAGTGTTTTGTTAAATCATTCAGGTTAGTGAAGGTGTTTAGGAGTGACAGAATCAAATGCTTTAGAGTTTATTAAAAAGAAACAACAAAAAACCACTTTACATTGGCATTTATCTTTTAAAAATCTGTATGCATTAGATATAGTAATTCTGAATTATACTTAGCTAATGAGTTACACAATTTTTTCTCAGCATTTTCGTAGTCTAGTTTTGATTGTGTGGCTATTTCAGTGAAGTAGGCAGATTTATAGCAAGCTAGGGATTGATAGGGTCGTGAATTTGGGTTTTGAGTCACTTAATACTAGATCAAAAACATCTCAGCCATGCAAATGGTGAATAATCTATTCCAGGTTCAATTTGCTCCAAAGCCCTGAAATAATTTTGTTCAGAGGATTGTATTGGGTGCTTTCTGCTTGCTTACACTATTTTGGTATTCAGCCAAGCTTTATGCTGGAATGGTGAATTGGTCTTGCTACAGCATTAACACCTGCATGAACTCTGGTCAGAAGGAAGAATGCTCAAAAGTATCTTCAAGTTTGATCCATTTCATACAGGTACTGTGTGTTGTGCCATTCCTCATGGTATGAAAAGCCCATGTAAATAAATGGAACAACTCAAAACTTCTGTTGAACCCTTAATATAAAACAGCATAAACCACTCTCAGTAGAAGTAAAAATAGCAGTATAGATGACAGCACCATGGTATGAGCTGTTTGTTTATTGAGGAGAACTGAAAGCTCTGTTTGTACTGTTTTCTGCATTCTGTCTCAACCTTTACAAGTAGATCACAGCTGGAGTACTTGCACAACTTCAAATCTCTGGGGCCCTCCCAGCACTGGCTTTTAGTATAGATCCTTTTTTTGTTTTGTTGTGCTGTCTCAAAAGGGACTGGAGTACAGGTCAAAAAGAGCATCTGACTGACAATACTTAAGTCAAGATAGCAGGACAATTAGAGAGAAAAGGGGGAGGATAATAGCAGGATTTAAGAAATCAGCAGAGCCTTCCTTTCTGAGTCTGACCCCTTTGCCTTTCAACTCCCCATGTTGTGCTTACATTTTGGGAACATGTTAACTGAAAAGAAAAAAAAGGCAGAAAATAGCTCAGCAAAATGGTATATTGGTATTACAATCTGAGTGCTATTTAAACATTGTTTTAAAATGTTAATTTTCCATTTTTTCATCTTCTTTCCTAACTGAGCACAGATACACCCGTGAAAAATGACACTTGGCATGCGGTAATTTGAAAATCGCTGTCTGGCCCTTGATGTCTTCATCTGACAACATCTATATGTTGCCAGGTTGCTATGACAACTAAGTACAGTTGTAATTGCAATCCTGGAAAGGCAATTCTTTCACTCAAAATGTGGCATACATTTAGCCTGTCTGAAGTTTCAACAAACCATCTTTTAATGACAAGTATTTTGAAAGGCCTGAAAGAGGTAGTTTCTTTGATGTCAATTTTTTTTTATTATCTCATGTAGCTTAAATAGATACGTTGGCTTTTATTCAGTGGAGTCTGTATTTTTAACCTTATTGTGCTTTATTTAAGTTTCAAATATATGGTATCAGCTATGAAGCTGAAATTAACATATGAAAGCAAAATACCATATAAAGTGTTCATTTACTTCTATTGGCAGTTCTGAAAGCATATGATCTTGATACATTGCTCATACATACCATACTTTGGATTAAATCAAATGAGTTGGTTTTCTTTTTTTTAAATAAAAAACCATCACACACCAAAAAAGCAAACCCATCAAAACCAAAGTATAATCACAACCGCTTCTTCTCAGGAGGCCACAAAGGTAATCTTAAGATTCATCAAAACTGTGTTAAGTTAAAATTTGGCATTATTTGTGCATAGCTGAGCGTCTATATCTATTGAGTATCAACAATACAGAATACTGAGAACATGTAGCTGCATTTTACCCTCTTGACAACCTTACTTGTCTTTGCCATGTATGGTGATGTAAAGACTCCTTCCATTTCCATTACACAGGGAAAATCATAGTAGTCAACTATAGTGCCTTATAGTAGTGGAAAACCCCTTCCTTGATTATTTTGTTTATTCTTAAGGGTTGGAATGTTGGGCTTAGTACTCTGTGAGGGCTGTATACTGGCTCTGGAAAGTACGAGTGAATGTATTCCTAAGGTTTCCACATTAATTTCCTCAAACTGCAGTACTGCTCCATGAGGACATGGTAGAAGCTTAGTTCTTAGGTTCTGAAGATCTTTCTTACTAGAGGATAGTACTGTCACTCGGGATTTGGGGGATAAATTGGGCAACTTTAGTCTTCGCATCTGTTAGAGATTCAGTGAAAGCTGGACATAAATAGCATTGGTTTAACTTCATATGGGATAAATGCCTGCATTCAGCTGCTTACTTCTCAGCAATCCACAACACAAAAATCACTCTTCATAAGATGCATGCAGGGATATTTGTGAGGTTGTTTTTTTCTTCTTCTTCTTCTTTTCCCTTCCCTGAAAAACAAGAGCAGGATGGGGCTTTGAATATGTTTTGAAAATCAAGCTGGTTTTGCAACAACAGCTTTGGCTTTTCAGCATTCGCTTCAACTGTCAGTTGAAAAACACTTAAATGTACCAACGTCATTCATGCTACTGATTTTATTTTTATAACAGAAGGTCTTGCAAGTCTAGACATTTATGATTATTTCAGAAGGACAAGTCCTCTGAAACAATCGTGTCAGTGTTGCATATGGTTGGTTTTTTAATCTGTTCCTTTGTGCTTGAAATTATTCAGAAGTTTTTTCTTTTTGTGTTTTTTTTTAGTGTTGTTTTTTTTTTATTGCATCCTAATGAGCCATTGGATAAAACCATGGTATCATTCAGAAAAACAGAACATGTACATTTTAAAACAAGTCACAGATGTGTGTCCCTTGATGTCCTAAAGCTCATTATGACCAAAGCACTGAGATAGGGTTTCAATATTCTAACACAAAACCCAGTGGTATAAATCGCAGAGAAGGAATCAGGATTGTTCAATTTTAAATAATTCTTTTCTCTTTGAGGCCTATGCTTTGCATAGATGTGCTGTATCATTTGAGCATTTTGTGTGATCTGGTAAACAGTGTTCTAATAATTTTTGTAGATCACTAGTTTAAAAAAACAGGCACACCTCCTACACAGAGTAGGAAATGGCTGTTCTGTGATCAAGAGACATTGAGCAGCAAGCATGTAACAGCACTAACTGGCAAGGCAAGTGGAGTAGGGAAGAGACCACACCAATCGTCAGTATCTCTCAACATGCCTTACTCTGAATAGCAATATAGTGAGATATTCTGCTGCCTTTGGATAGGCACACTAGGGTTTAATGGCATAATTCAGCTCAGAATTCTTGCTGCTTCATACATATGGAAGTGGGTTAATTTGAAAGTTAATTTCCTGTACTGGAAATGAAAGTAGTAAACCTTCATTTACTTCTTTCTAGAAACTTTAAATATTCATTTTAGCTCACAGGAAGATCTACTAGGTTACATCCTGGTTCTTGGTTTATACTGACTTTGTAACTTTTCCTTTTCTTAAACCCATTGAGATCTAAAGGTTGGCCCAATATTCTTGCAGGAAAGCATGTTTTACTTGTTTTGAATGCTACTTATGACTGTGACTTTAATTTCTTTTCCCATTCACCATGTTTGATGGCACAGCATGGCGTCTCTGCCAGGAAAGTTCTCACAAACCTGTAGCAGTCCATTGGTTTGTTTGTTTGGGTCTTCACCTGCCAGACTGTTTGTGCTGTGTTTTTTTTTCTTGGCATATGAAATAACAGATTCTTCCTTAATTTGTGGTTTTGTGTGTGTGTTTTGTTGTTGCATGTTTACTAAGTAGAAGTTCTTGCCTTCCCTTCATGAGAATTGCACCATTTATCTGTTCACGGGTGCATGGTAGGGTATAACTTAGAGATATGTTTATGTTGCATAGGATTAGAATGTAAGTTTTTCTTAATTTGCACAAGACATACAAAAATAGCAATTCCTTTAGTGTGTTTTCTGTTGCCTCAAGGTCCTTCAGAACATTCTTCCTGTTTTAAACACCTTTGCTTTTTCACTCCTTGTCTGACCTTGTACTTAGACAGGACTAGACCTTCTGAGAAAGCAGGCTTTTCCCTCTCTGTACTATGCCAATGCTTTTTAGGGATTCAGTTCCTTTATTGTAGCCCAGTGACTTCTTCACTGTCCACTTGAGCACTCCTTTGCAGAGCCCTTGACTAACTGGTTGCCCAGTTAGGTATCTTGCTTAGCCTGCCCACTCTTGGGGCAAGATAGCAATGTTGAAGATAACCATTTCACCTGAGCCTATTTCCCCCACAGGCATGCTACAGTCCCCTTTCCCACAGACACACACTCCCTAAAGCAGTTACATGACATTATAATGGTGCCAGGAATTCATAAAGTATATATAGACTGCCTGTATCATCATATTTCTCCTTTGTCAAGAAAACCTCATTAGGACAGAGGTGAGCAAGCCTCCTGGTGCCTTCCTAACATTCTGGCATCTCAGTCACAACATACCTGCTTATAGTCCTTATTAATTGAAAATTTCAGCATCCATGCTGTGTGTGTCCCCCTATGATGAAACTGGTTTAGGTCAATTTTAAACTACCCTGTGTAAATCTCCTTTCTTGTTACATGTGGGAGCTATGAATGCATCTTCCTCTACAGTTTTCCCACCACCTTAAGTTCATTCATCCGTGAAATCTGTTTTTCACACATGGATATTACAGAAAAGAATTTACGGGAGAGAGATATCTAATAACCATTAATGCTTTTGCAAACCTTTACATCTGTGCATTCACTGAGACAAATGGGTGATGGTGAGTGCAGTTTTGCCATTGCTGTAGCACCTTCTTGGAGAAGTTTGGAGCCTAAAACATGTTTTTCTGATCAGCAGGAAGGACTTGCAGTTAAAAGAGAATAAGGACTACATCTCTTGTGTTGCCTGTTTAGTATCTCTGAAGAAGTTTTTTCTCACATAGAAATGTGATACATAGAGCTTTGCCTGCTCTGTAACATTTCTGGTTTGAATACTATGATTAATAGACTCCTCACAGCCTTTTGTTATAAATATAGAAACATGGGCCAATCTGTAAGAATCAAACTTCCAAAATGCTTACAAAGCTAGGAATCTCTTTTAGTAAGGAAAAATGTGTTTGAAGGGAAAACAGTAATTAAATCAGAGGGTTACACTACACTGTCTTAAAATCATAATTCAATAAAGAAATTGGTAGTAGTTAGTGTCTAAATGTCTCGTCAGCTCTGTGTGGTGCTTTTGAAGTGAATTATTTTTTGACACAGCCTTCCTGTTGCAAAATTTGTATTTCTTAGTTCTTTGATGTTGTTAAAGGGAAAGACATTAAAAAAAAAAATCTCTTTAGTAGTAGTAGTAGTAAATGAGAGGAATTGATTTGATATTCATATGAAATTTTCTGGGGCTTTGCATATAAAATATCAACAACTCTGACCTAGCATCATTGAGAACAGAGAAAAAAAATTATTTTTGGTATTATAGTAGCACCTAGAGGCTCCTTTCAAAATCGGCTCTATCATATTTGGCCTTATACATGCTAATGAGCATCTGCCCCCCAGAAATTCACAAACTGGCTTGGCAAAGACTTATAAGTAAAACCAGTGATGCAGTAAGATGGAGATACCCAAGGCTGTTCATAGATCTGATGCGGAGCTGGGAAAAATGCATAATGATGGAGGCTAGGACCCTACACAGCATCCTTATCCTCGCTGGTGTGCTAATGCCAGCACAGCAGCATCTGGGGGTGTTGGGCTGCCAGACCTCAAACTCTGCTAGACCGCTTGGTTCAGACAGTGTCCTGTCTGGATAGCTTTGTGGAAATGAGTGGGGGAAATGGGAGCATAAGCTTAAGGTGAGTTGAAGGAGGAGAAAATGGTGACAATAAAGGCTTGCTGCAAAAACATTGATATTGTACTGATTTGCACTACTTCTACACTATGCACTCTTGATGCAGAGTAGGATAAAACCACACGATCTTACTTTAAATGCTGCCACAGAACAGTATTCATCTTGCAGATACATAAAGTAATATTACAAGTGGAAGTGAAACAGAAATAATAAAGTGTGTTCTAGGAAATAGTTCTGAATTCAGAAAGAATTATTCCTTTTTTTGTTCCCCTCTGCTGTTCATTCTTTGTGCCAGGCCCTGTACCTGCTTTCCTGCATGTTATTTAAATCCTGTTCAAATAGAACATTTTATATCCTTCTGAGTTTTCTATGGTTTTTCTACTGTCCAAACATTTAGATGTTAATCAAGCTACAATGTTGTTGTGAAATGATATTTGTATCATTATCATAGAAGCATAGTGTGGTTTGGGTTGGAAGGAGCCTGAAAGATCATCCAGATCCAAGCCGTCCGCATAGGCAGGGACACCTTCCAGTAGACCAGGTTGCTCAAAGCTCCATCCAGCCTGGCCTTGAACATTTACAGGGAGGGGACATCCATAATTTCTATGGGCAACCTCTGCCAGTGTCTCACAGTAAAATATTTCTTCCTAATATTATCCTAATCTAAAGACGAGGATAAGTGTTTCTGGAGTTTCATCACAGAAACCATCAAAAATGCTGGTTAATGAGTGGTAGGAAGTCTAGAACTGAGGGAAATAGATTATGGCCAAAAATAGCAATTAAATTTATTTGCATGATTTGAGATGTCTGGGATCATGTTGGGTTCAAACTATAGCTGCTTTTTGGATCCACAGCTAAGAAGTCTGGACCTCCAGCACTCTGCAAATAACAACCAGCTTTCTCAGCTGGAAACCTAGACAATGTGAAATACTAACATATATCTGTGAAAGTTAAGATTCTGATTTGTCCAGCACTCTTGCTTCTCTGAGAATATGCAGAATTAAATTTACCATTAAAACATCCTTAAGACTGTTTGTTGTTTTTTTTTCTTTTTCCCCTTCTTTCCTGCAGTATCTCTCATGTTTTGAGGGGCAACAGGGGGAAGGGAGCAGGGGAAACCCTAAGCCTGAAACAAATGACACAAGAATTTTGTGGGTGTTAGTACATCTCTATGCATCCCTAAGGGGAGCTATGTTATATCCAATCCCATTGCACATACAGACTTAAGAAAAACACCATCTGGTCAATTTTATAGGTATAAAATGCAGCTAGCAGCCACTGTGACACCTCTTGTTTATGATCTGCCTTATGCCATTATCAGGAATGTAAGCTGTAGGACTACATACAAATGATGACTGAGTTAATAGAATATCCCACAGTAATGGAAAGTTATTCTTCTTTAGGAAAGATACTAAAGGATTGGTGAGGCTGAGTCTTGCTTTTGGGTTTTTTTGTTTGTTTTGGGTTTTTTTTAAATTTTTTTTTCTTGAAGCACAGTACAGAAGCCAGTTGCTCAGTCTTAAAACCATAGGTAGTCTTTTAATACCTGGTATCCTCATCTAATTTGTCTATGCAAGCATCTTGACTTCCACTTTAAGAAGAAATCAAATTTTGTAGACCATAATGGTAGTTTAAAGCTTTTTCTCTAACACCAAATATAACAAAAATGAACAAAAAACTTTCATAAATTCTGAATGCAACTTTTT
Source organism: Florisuga fusca (assembly GCA_038090715.1). Classification (NCBI taxonomy): domain Eukaryota; kingdom Metazoa; phylum Chordata; class Aves; order Apodiformes; family Trochilidae; genus Florisuga; species Florisuga fusca. The sequence continues at coordinate 33,992,665 of JAAWXA010000001.1, forward strand.
TCCAATATCATAATTTGTTTTCAGGTCTCTCTGCTGACCTTTGAGTAGGTACAAGAAATCATAAATGGGGGTAAACTGAGTCTGATTACCTGAAATAAATAGAAGTTACCACTAAAATATATTCTTCTCTAAGCATGTGGGATACTCCTAAAGACCACTTCAAGTGCTGTGGTTGAATAAAAGGATGTTTTCCTTTCGATGTTTCTAGTGTTTTTTAATAATAATTTCATGAAATTTTAATTTTTTTAGATGAACTGGTTTATTCTGCCTGTGTTATTAATGATGAATTGGAGCTGCAATGTTTGTTTCTATTAATGATGCACCTTCAGTAAATAAATGCCTCCTAGCAAATATTTGAAACCAGCAATCAAATCTGTTGCTCTTTTGATTGATTTGTATTGTATGACATCTTTTCTGCTCAGAAATTTCCTCTCAAAATAGCATTTATTATAGTGTAATTTTGTATAGAATATTTTTTTGTAAAAACTCTAATTATTGGTGTCCTTATGTTATTAAATATTTTCCTTTATCAGCACAATTATTTCTTAACTTGGCAGTAGGCAAATTTTCAGTCCTTCCTCAGTCTAAGGTGCCCTTAAATGTAGTATGATGGTGTTGGACAGCAGCAAGTGTACTGAAATTATTTCATGGACATGTCTGAGAAATCAATTAATATATACATTAGAATTTATTTTTTTACTCCCAGATATTTTCTCTTCTTGGATCAGGTAATTTTCCATTTGGAGGCTTCTTCATTCTTAGTTTGATGCACGCTGTAAAAATAGTAAAGCATCCAAGCTATTTTAATAAGCTTTTTAAGTACTCATAGTACTGTTGGTTAGCTGATCTTCATAGAGTATTAGTCAAATGAGCCAATTTCCATGTCCTAGAAATATTTAGAGATATAAATTGCACCTTTCATTCGGTGTAGGTGTTAGACTGCTATTCAAGCATACAGGTACCTTGGAAAGGCTGTAAGACTCGTTTCTGTAGGAAGAAATTATTTTTCACATCTTTTTACAGATCTCTTCAGATCTCTGCCAGCAGTGTGCTTTTGGGGGTGGGCTCTGCTATTGTTGGTTGGTTTTCCCTCTCATGTCATGTATTTGTGTCTTTCAGTCCATGGCTTCTACTTCAGCCAAGGGCACAATTTGTCAAGGCTGTGCCTTTCTTTAGCTGGAGGTATAGGCTGTCTGTTCAGGCCTAATGGAGCTCATTTTATTGTTAGTAAGGTATGTCAAAACATTTGTATAGTTGGTATTCACAGATTCTTTAACACTTGCTTTTAGAGTTTCCCCAAACTAAATGAGCAAGCACAGAACATCACTAATTTTAATTTCAATTATCAGCAGCCACCCACAGAGCCACACGAACACATGCTGCCTGCAGGAAATATTACAGTGGATCAGCTCTTGCTCTGACCAATTGAAAAATGTGATTTTGTCTGTCTCAATGCATCACTGCTAGTGTGATCGTTTAGATGGCAAGGAAATTTCCTCTTTTCAAAGGGTAATACGTTAAAAAGAAAATGCTGGTAATTTCAACCTTAAAATGGAAGGGTTTATATACATTTTTTTTTTCCATTATGCTGCCAAAGACCTGCCCCTTAAGGGTATACTCCTTGGCAGCATTTGGATAAGCAAACATTTTGGTTACTGCAAGAGCAGTTTAGCTTAGTCGTACCAAAATTGTGGCTTACTATCCATCTCAGAGTTTTCTCTACATTTATTATATTACCAACAAGTGTCACCCATACCTGAATTAGTGAGAAGACAATGGATCTGCTAGAGCAGGAAGGATATTCTAGTAGTGCTGGGGCTGCAGCACAGGTCTGCTTGTTTTCAGGTTTCTCTTTTGCAATGTGTAGTTATGCTGAAGGTGAGTATTGGTTTGCTGTAACTTTCTGACATCTATATGTAAATCTGTTCTATGTCCATAGAAAAATTCTTAGTTTTTCCTTTTTCTACAAGCACAAAAACTTTAGGAACATTCCACCTTTTGATAATCCTGGAAACCTGGATTCAGGGCTTTTAATAACTGGTTAATCAGTAGTGTAAGAATTTTTTTGCATGAATGCCATTTGAATTTAGTTAATTGCATGTGAAGCAGAAATCAGTATTCTAAACACAGCCCTCAAAGGCCCTGAGTTCAAGGGTACCCATGCTGTGCATAGATAATTCAGTCCAGAATCCTATGTGGAATATGTTTATTACCTTTTAAGCCAGAAACTCGTGTGCACTTGAAATTAATATTGCTAGTGGCTGTGAAGTTAAGAAATAATTTAGCCTTTGTATTACATCAGTCTGCTTTATTGTGAAGAAATTAAATACCTATATTTTTACTATTAATGAAAAAACTTCCTAAATTCTATTACTTTTTTTAATAAGTTCATCTGGATTTATATCCCATAAAAATTTTAGGAGGCTCTTTTCTCATGTTTTCCATATAATAATAGAACTGACAATGTGACCTCTGGTTCACCTCTTCATTGAAAATTAGTCTAACAGCATACAAATATGCATCTAGGTGTTACATATTTGTTATTACATATTAAGAACATCTAAATATAGAGTTGTTGTTTTTTAATATGAATATGACTATCTGTAGGAATTATATGCTTCACTATTTCTGAACTTTAGCTTTGGGGGGAAGCATTTCGTATTCTTAAACTCATAACACTTTCTTGTATCACTTCATACTTTTGCTGCTGAATTATGTGAAGGAAAAAATAAAACTAAATGGATCTGAGGGAAGTATACAGAATTAAGTAATAATTACAAGACAATCGGTTTGAACCACTCCAGGCCAAGGTAGCAAAGAATTTTATTCCTGGCAAGCTATTTAATTATGAACTGGAGGATTAGACAGCTTAGTTCAATTCCCAGTATTTCACTGGTAGCCTTAATACATTAAACCTTAAGTCACATTTTTAACACCTGGAGAGGTATTTTTCTAAAGTTCAATATGGTACCTTCACTGTAGTCTGTACTGACCTTGTCTCCTTTGGACAGAAGGATAAAATGTAGTCATGGAAGGTTGGTGGTGGACTTCTGGGCAACAGATACTGTACAGAGGTATTAATCTCAGTAAAATAATCTTATTCCCTTTGAAAATCGTCAGTCTTTCCCATATTCTACAGCCATTCTGACTATATTTGTAGTTAGTAAATGAGAGAGAAGTTCAATTGCTCTTCAATTTGAAAACCAAAAAACATGCAAAATTACTGTCTGAATATTCAGTTGGTAGAAGTAGATCTCCATGAGAGACTTAAAATTCAGGTTTTCTGAAACTTTATTAAAACATTTATGTTTATTTTCTGCTGGAGATTGGTCGTTTGAGTTTTTTGTTGGTTTTTTTTTTTTATCATTTCAGCCAGTTTTTATGGTAACTGGTTGGAGATCAGTCAGCCAGATGAACGAGCAGAGCTGTTTAAAGGAAACTTGCCTATTGGTGTCTCACGGTTTAACACTGGGAAACTCAGAGAAAAAGAAAAGCTGCAACTCTTTCTTTTGTCAGGGAAGCACTCCTCTGTGGGCTGGGAAGAAGGAAGCTCAAGGGGAAAGAGTGCACTTGGGAGGGGGCAAGCAGAAGGGGGCTTCTGCAGTTTTCTCCATTATGTCCACTTATATAAGACTAATTTGGAAGAGTACATCTAAAGGTGCCTTTACTTATGCAGCTATAGGTTGCAAATTAGAAGAAGAATCAGCCCAGATGTGTATTATTTGGGTAGATTCAATAAGGATGATCCAAAGGCCCTTATGCTTTAGTTAAAATTCCTGTCAGACAGAATGTCGTATGCATCTCATGTCTCTGAAAGCATTTAGGGTAGCTTGTGAATAATTTTGCATCAAATGATTTTTGAGAAGTCTCTGTCCTCAGGCCCAAAGTCTTTAAATCTTGATTAGATTCAGGCCTCGTGGGTTGGGCTCAAAGTAAATTTACATACTCAGTGGCATGAATTAAAAGAAACTGCTGTCTCTTGAAAAATGAAAGTCAGCATTTGTTGAAGCATTCTTTTAATTATATTTCTAGTCTACATTGCAAAAAAAAAAAACCAAAAAAAACCCCACAATCATTCAGCAGAATCTTTACTGCTATCTCCAAAATAAAACTTTGATTAGTTAATAGGCTGCTGCAAGTGAGCACGCTCTTATGTAGTTGCAGCATGACTCTTTGAGTCATAAGATGGGGTGGACAGTGTATTCCCTATGCAGAGCTATCAGGACATATATACTGCTGTTGACAAGAGCTGTTGCACTTTCCATTATAATACTGGTTTTCCTTCTCTAGATATTCCAGACAAGCATGGAATATTTGTATTATGTTTTCAAGCATAGCTCTGTCAGCATATTTTGTCACTATGCAAGCCCCCCTTATTTCTTTGCAATAACTGCTAAATAACAAGTTTCACAATTTTGGGGGGCTTGGGTTTGTTTGTGTGTTTGTTTTTGAGGGGTTTTTTTGTGATAAACGTTAGATGAAGATTATTTGTCTGAAGCCACCAAATCTGTTTTCAGCTTTGGCTAGAAATGGATTTTTGTTTTAAACTAGTTCATGGTGACAGAGTGGCAAAGTTGTAGAGAAGAATCATACTTAATATTAAAGAAATGACTAAAAAATACTATACTTGTTATGGGACTGCATATCAAGTTGCAATAGAATCTATCATTTAAAATAATCTTAATCTTTCATTAGAGAATTAAAAGGTGGAAAGTTCTGATCAAATTTAATTTCATGATTTTAAATACTTTAGAATAACCTTGCACTAACTTATTCAAGAAAATACAGGTCCTTTGTGAAAAATGTTATTAATGGAGTCCTTGAAGCAAGTGCTGGAAAATGGATTTTCTATTACTTCAGAGGCAACATTAAAGCACCAAGAAATTCAGAGCTTCTGGTTTTATCACAGACATTTTTATATCAGTATTTAAGCATTTCTCATGTAGACCTTATATCTAACATCCAGCATTTTAAGAGAACTGCTGTATCTGGAAATATACCTGGAGTGAGCATTAAACAGCAAGTTATAAATCCATCAGATTTTCTAAGTGTTGTAGATGCTTGTGCATCATTAACTGATATTATAAAATATATTTGGGTGTAAATAAAATTCTAGGATACATGTAGATAGGATATATATTCTAGGATATATGCAGAACTTCCTTTTGTGAAAGGGAGATGGAATTTTAGCTGATCTGAACCCAGCTCTTGAATATTTTTATTGATTATTTTTTCCAGTTAGGTGGGCCTTTACAAGTTAAATGAAGTTATTAGTTTGCCTCAAATTAATATCAAAGATAAAAAAAAAAAAAAAAAAAAAAAAAAAAAAAAAAAAAAAAAAAAAAAAAAAAAAAAAAAAAAAAAAAAAAAAAAAAAAAAGATTAGCACTTTATTTCTCCCTGGAGACAGGTTGTAAGAAAGAATTAGGAGGTAAAGTGGAGCAAGTCTGCAGTAAAGCAGTTGTGTTGACTGTCCATGCTACCATCAGTCTCCCCTTGCCAGCAAATTTATTGAAGCAGATTATTTAAGGTAGCTGTGGCTGATGACTCAAAGAACACAGCTGCTAACACCTGGGTTATAAATAGGGGTAAGTGCAGAGAAAGAGCAGATACATAGCTGTCTCCAAGCCAAAACATTTTACTGAAGAAGCAGTTTCAGAGTAAACAGACTAGGACATTTCAAAGAAATATGTTGTAGTGGCACCCTACCGAGGTAGAGCAGAAGGGGTTGCCAAACTTAGAGCAAGCACCTTGTTTTGTATCTAGAGCTCAGGTTTACAGAAATCCGGAATGAGGGAGGAACTGGGCAGCTTGCAACATCAGAGAGGCACTGCCACAGGGCTTGGTCTGGCACTTTTTCTCTCTTCAATAAGGATAAAGGAACATGGTATTACAAACCTCTTACTTCTGTGAGATATTTGAGTGCTTGCCTTGTACATGAGACAGATATATTGTTCTTTTCTTCAATTACAGGTCAGAGGATTGCTCTGAGTGTTACTGGTCAGTGTTAACGTTACAGAAGAATATATAGCCACAGTGTTTTGTCCTCTTGTCACATCATGATAACAGATGAGGCACAGTGAAGCCTGGTCAGAGATTGGTTGGTGTATTTATTTAGGGGATTGAGACAGTTCATAAGACTGATTGATGAAGGCAAAGGCAGATAAATTACTGCATTAAGAGAACATTACATAAAGATTCTTATCTTGGAAAAGATGTAAATCTGAGGTTTGATCACTTGAAGTTGTGACATTCTATTTCATCTTTCATGAAAGCAACATTTATGAGTTGCTTTCAGAAGTGACAACTAGTGGTGTCAGGACCAAATTCACCATCACGTAATTGTCCTCTGACTATGTTACAATCCTTGTAAAACAGTTGTAATTACGTCATCTCCTAATATATGGTCTGGTGTTACTGCATTTTATAAAATAATTGTCCCTTCTTCCCTAAAGCATACGTATTGAAAGGGAAATAGGCAAATTGCTTCCAACAGAACAATTATAGGCAAACTAGAAAGGTAATAAGGTTGCCTAATGTTTTCCATTATTAAAGCCTGCTTCCTGTAGCTTATAGTTAAACTGCACTTAGATTTCTGGTTTGGAGATTTCCATTCTTGATCTCTGCCTAAGGAATTTTTTTTTCACCACATTAAAAATGAAACTCGAGACTGCAGGTATAAACTCTTCATCCTGAAAAGGTTTATAAGTGTTATATATCTGTAATTGTAAGAAGGCATAATTGGAAATAAATTCCGCATTGAATTGGTGATCTTATGGTTAAAATTTTGTGAACTCTTGTGTGCTTTTAACAAGGTGAGGCATTCTGATAAAATTTATTTGTCAGTCTTTTGTTTGGATAATGTAAGTAGTAACTGAGAACCAACAAGTCGCAATTTACAAAATATTACATTATGTATAATGTTCTTTCCAGAAATTTAAAGCTTGTTCCTAGTACGATGAAGTAATAAATTTAAAAGGCATTAATCTGCTTAGTCACCAACAAGCTAGGGGAACCACCCAGAGGAAGAGCAATGGCCTCTATTTCATGACATTCTTTCACTTGATCACGTTGTTGTTAGGAGACAAAGTTGCCTAGATTTAAGAAACTGTCACTTGCTATGAAATCATATAAAATGCCACTTTGCCAACTGACTTAAATTTAACTTTGATGGATAAAAACCTGACAGGCAGTAACCCAAAACTACTGAGTGATCAATGACAGTGTTGTGACTATAGGAAAAAGGGTCTATTGAGGGTGTCACTGGTCATTGGTAGCCCTGCTGAGACTGAGTGAAGGATTGCAATATTAATTTATTGGGGAAAAAACCCCACATGTTCATAAAACACATTGATCATGCCAAATGGAAGAGAAAATTGGAAATGGAACACGAAGTAACTATTACTATAGACAGGCAATAGCAAAGTAATGTTTGTCATACAATATAGGTAAAAAAAGCAAACATGCACTTTTCATTTAAAAAGAAATCTTGACATTGTGGGGATATCCCTTTTTGTAGTGAAGATATAGTTTAGAACTATCAGGCTCTGGTGCAACAGCATCAAAGTTAGACAGCTTGGTATTAAAAAGATGTGCACCAAAAGAGAAAATCAGGAGTTGAACCTGCCACAGTAAATGATGAGAGAGTGATCTGCTGATCAATCATGCAGAATAGAGAGGTCCAGAGTGCCTCAAAGTCCACAGCATTCACAGTAAACTCCTCTAGCCTGACTTGGTGCTCCCACCACATACACATTGCTCTCTCCTGGACTATACAGGGCACCCCTGGCACTCACAGGCATATTTGTATACTCATTGGGTGTGGGACAGAAAGGAGGAAGTTCGTCTTGTAACCTTATGTAAATAGAAGGCTAAATCACAGCCCATCAGAATGGTGGTCACAGCTTACTGTCAGCAGGTCCTGCCAGAAGGTCATATTAAGTGGAGCAGCTTTCCTCATTCTGCCCCTTGGAAGGAGAAGCCAAAACAAGTCTCCACAACCTCACCTCAGCTGTCTCTGAGTGAAAACTCTCTTTGAAAGAAGAGACATAGGTAGTTGCAAGACATGACCCATAACTGAATTAGAAATCTGTTATTTGATGGCTTACATGTATCCTCACAATCATTGACCTTAAGTCAGATTGTTCTCTGTAATGCTATATAAGTAATGACTTACAAAGTAGATTAATAAATATATAAAATAAGACAAAATCATGATCATTTGTGCTGGACTAGTTCCAAAAAAACTTAAAACCCAATAGATCAGTGGTCTGGGGTTTTTGTTTGGTTGGATTTTGTTGCTGTTGTTTTAATGTAGATAATCTCTTCCACACCATTGAGATAAATAGGGTATGGTATATGCCTTTAAAAAGACGAGAGTGCCTGTGTGCCTGTATTGGTAAAAAATTCTGTTACTCTGACTATTACTATTCTTAAGCTAATGCAGCTGATGGCTGTTAACCTGAGAATTATTAGGTATGGAATCAATGATGTGTGCCATCTGTTACAAGAACTATCAGGAAAGAACAACAAGGAAATTGTAACTTTAAATGGCAGAAAGCTTTAGTGTCTAACAGTAGGTACTAGTAAGCAGTTTGCAATAGAATTATTATAATTGACAGAATCAAGGTACTAATGAGATTTCACATCTAGTCCTATTAATTTCAAACATTCATGATTTGGTTTAGAATCTAAAATAAAGATCTAAATCTAGATATTTCTAAGGGGAAATTTTAGTGCATGTTGTCAAATCTTAGCCAAGTATAACTTGTGAATGATTTTGTAAAAGCAAGAAAGTTTTGGGGGCTGGTTTTTGTTTTGGTTTGTTTTTTCTCTTCTCATTTTTCTTTTTTTCACTTCCACTGTATTTCCCATTTTTCTTTTTAGAAATTAGAACCTACTGTGAGACAAGCAATAAATTGTTTGGATTTTCTATGGCTTTAGGATGGAATAAGGATAGACCAAAAAGTTTAAGACATTTGGTCAAAATTGCTACTTGAAAAAGATTTTAAGTATATGAATATACCTGACCATCTCATTATCTATTTTTATTGCATGAATAGGTACTTATAAAACTAAAATGCTAAATATATTGGTCACTCAGGTCTAGCAGGTTGTTTATGGAAAAATTATCCACAATTTCATGCCAATATGCATGTTGTTACTGTATGTTGAGGAATATTTTTCTAAGGTGAGAGCTACTATTATGTCATTTTTCTTTCGTGTTTTCTTTTAAGATGTTAGTTGGTCTCTATGCAGTTCCCTTTCTGCCCTGTGAAACATATTTTATAAAAGTTGTCTGTGAATATGTTCATGTCAGCCACTACGCGTGAAAACAGAAATTCTGCCTGAGCAATGACCCACAGAAAAGTGGGCAAAGGAATGAGCAGTATGATCTCTGCCATTGGTATGTTTTATGTCTCGAGGACAATGACTTTCTAAGATTAATTCATTTTAAGCAAGAGGAATCACCTTCTTTTACAACCAAGTAGTAATCTCAAGGTCTGTACATTAAGTTTTGTCATCATGAAAGGAGGATTCTGAAGTCGTATTAAAAAAACATGACCTGTTAGAACAATCCAGTGCACAAAGTCTATTTGCAAAGATTGTGTTATAAATTTGTGATTCATTGTGACTGTGATCAGCATGTAGTAGGAAAAAAATCGTTTTCAGTGGTGTTTTTATGTCCTTTTTATACAGTTATATTACTTTATGGATTTGTTCTTTAGGAGAGTTTTTTTTTTTTTTACATCTTTGCTTGCATATTTTTTACAGTTTCTATTTCATAGCATCAAAACCTTTAAAAGAAGAATAAATGCTTTTTTCCTCCTTTTGTTCTTTGTGAAATTTTACATTTGCATTCATGCGTTAATGTTTCAAACACGAGACTATGCACATAATAGTATCACCTTGCTTATTTTTGACCCAGATTGTAGCCAATGTCTGTTGCCAGAGGAAGAATCATCTAAAATATGCCTCAGGGTTCTGCACCACTGTCCTGAGCTATAAATTATAGTCCAGTGCTGCCAAGCATGGCTGAGAAATGAGGGAGCCACCCTTCCTCACAGCTCCTTTTGCTGCTAGCTAGCGTGCCTGGGTGGACCCAGAGGTGCAGATGATCTGTACCACCATAAAACTCTTTCTGATTTGGTCTCTTGCCTTTGACTTAATGCCTGATACCATTTCAACTAGGTGTTTCTCCTTTGGGTTTTGTATCAAAGACAGAATTTAGTCCTTCGTAAGCAAAGTAGGTATTGGCAGTCTTTGTGAAAACATAATGACATTACAGACTTGTTTATTTTATGTGACATGAGCTCAATTTACACCCCAAGTTTTTTCATTCTTCTGTGCTTGAAGTACTCACCAGCATGTGCAGATATCTTTCAGACCCTCTGTATTTAAATAGCCCATGTATTTAAGAGGGTTGCCAGTTACCAAACTTTAGGAGTGTAAGGAACGACAGATGGAGAGCATAACAACTTTACTATCTCGGTAGAAAGCCAAAAAGCATCAAACTGTCTGTACACAAGGGCCCAAGAGCACAAAGAATTATAATTTTTTTTTTTTGCTAGGGAAAATGGAACTTTGGATCTCATTTGACCCACGTAATGTGAAAGGTACAGTGGATCTATACCATTTTTTATATAAAAATGCACTTGCAGTAGCTTTATTTACATTCAGATGTTCACTCAAAGATCTATAACCATAATTTAAAAATAAGTAGTTACAATGCTTCACTCCAAGAATCTCTGATATGAGTACTCTATTATCAAAATGAGTGAAACTGTTATAAATCTTGTTCTGTGTGTAGAATCTAGAGCTCTTCTACTGCAGATTATCAAACCAAATGTTCTTCCCTCTGCATACTGTGATCAACAACATGCAGGCCTTTTAAACTTCAAGCTAAGCTTTTCTAAACATATCAGTGTGTGATTCTTCTTTCTTTTTATTCCAATGATATGACCTCTGAATCAAATCAGGCAAGGCTTGCCTTAGAATTAGTCTCTATTGCTTTGAGAGCAAGCCAATAAGGGATGTGTAAATTATGCAGAGAGCAAATCCCAACTGTGTGCCGTTTACTTGCACAACAAGCTCAACTTTAATTAAGCCAGGGCCTAAGATCCTTTGCCAAGTTGCTTTCAATACTGATTTTGCAGTTCATAGAGCAACATCCTCACCTATATGAAAGCCTTTTTAACCCTGCAAAACCTGCCTGTGTTGGAATGTATGTGATAAGGGGCCCTCATAATTCAGTGGTTGACAGAAACATTGTAATATATGATAAATTATTTTAGGAGACTGCAGACTTTAATTTAAAAATGCAGATTTTTAGACTTCTTCAGTGCAACAGGCATAATGATTGACAAAACTGACTATATAGTGTCATTATTAAAACTATGAGATAGCCTGCTAACATTAAGCTGAAAAGATTATAATGAGGTGACCTGACGGGGCACACCCAGGATTTGAAAGTGAGGCAATTTCTCCTAATTCAAGAGCATTGAACCTCCCATGTGAATTGTGAAGGTACTTCCCAGGGAGTGGAAACCATTTAAGGGATGGTCATTACTATGTGAATTCTTTCCTCCATGAGGAAATAAAATTTTAATCCATTTTGTTTATGTTCTACAGAGCTATATATTTCAGTTCTGTTACTGCTGCCAGATAGCAACTGTGGCGGTTTCACTTCAGAGAGAATGTGGTTGCTGTAATTTATATTCTGTGTGTTGATCGTTATTTTAAAAAATTATAGGGTTTGATTTCCAGCACTAAAATTCAGTGCTGCATCTAACAGTAAAAAGAAACAAAAAGTTGAAAAACAAATTAATCACCTTACAGAAACTAATGGCGCGTACAGTTAAAATAGTGTTGTGCTATTAGTGGTTTTCCCAATTCTAGATTTTTCAGGGTTTTCAATAGTTTGTTTAATATCTTTGTTTCCAGTCATTATCCAATTGTGTCACTGAATCTTCAGTAGACTTCCTCTATTTTCTTACTCATTCGTTTAAGCTTTGTTAGAAAAATCGTGTCACCTCTTCCTTTTCCAAACTCATATAGCGCTTGCTCCCCCTGCCCAAATTTCATGTGGTATTCTTCAATGTAGTCTTCCTTACATCCCAGTTCATCTTGACTTAGAGCATAGTGATTCCACAGCTTTCAGTCCTGTGGTATTTTAGAAGATTACAGAGCTTTTACTCTTTCTGATCCCAATTGCTCACTTCTGGATCTTGAAGCTTTGCACAAGTATTTTTTTCAGTGAAGTCTACAGATGAGTTCTAGCTCTTTTCAACTTCTGAGCACTCTGGTTTTATTTGATATTGCTATTATAATCCCGACTGTCCTACAATTTGGTCTACTTTGGGGGAGCTTTTTCTCTTCTTCTGATATCCCTTCTTTTTGAGGTACTTGGTCTTTGTAAAGTAATGTTTGAGTAAGGGCTTTTAGTAGTTTATAGAAGTTTTGATAGAGATTAAACCTACTGTCTAGAGACATGATACCTGCTGAAGAGCCTGTAGGCAAGCATTCCAAGACTTCCAAGTTTCCTGACTGTGGTTAATGGATAATTCCCATAGCCTCCAATGTCCAGATCACCAGAAGGTCAAGCTAGTTAACAGGAACAGACAGAAGTGTAAGTTAACAAATACACATTATGGAAAAATGTACCAAGCTTTTTAAATATCTGTCTAGTGTGTGCTAGAGGACTTCCCAGTATTACTAGCACTTCAAAACAATCCCTTACGGTTCTTAAGACACCAAATCACATGTTCAGTAGTACTTAGTATACAATAACATCAGCCCCTCAGAAGAAGAGTTTAGGCATGGAGTGTAGGCAACATCATCCTAGCTGTTAAGATTTCTCCAGGGAGACTCGCTAGTTATGGAGTGCGAACAGCTCTGCCCTTCAGAGCTCTGCTTCTAGGAGAGTGAGTTTCTGAGCGAAACTTTGGAGCTTTTGCTGAGTAGAAGTCAGCAATGGCCTTGTTAATGACATTCCACTTGAAAGAGGAAAGAAGAATACTTTTCAAAAAAGCAGGTTAAAATGATTAGGGTGCTGGCAAGTATAACGGGAAGAGTGGCCAAGAGACGTGGGTTTTGCAGACCGAAGAAGAGAAAGATAATTGAGTATATAACTGCAGTTTACAGTTAACATAGGAGAGAGGAAGGTTTTAGATAAAGAAATTGTGTTCCTCTTGAAGATGCACAGGCAATGTGCAAATGGCAACAGACTCTTGGTTGGGCATACAGGGAAGGGAGTGGGGGCAGAAATCTTGTTTGTAAAGCTTCAGCACTGGAACAGAATTCTAGGGAGCCTGTCATCTCTTAACACTGAAGGATTTTCAAAACTTGGCTGGATCAAGGACCCTTGCAATTTGAAACCTTCAAAAACTAGAATGAATTTGTCAGTGTTAATGCTTTTTGAAATTTTTTTAAACTTATTATAGGAAGGTAAAATGGCTTGTGGGAGGGAAGGAAGAGGAGGAGAACACTATCAATGGTAATGACTGGCAGAAAGGTTCATAACATATTTAAGTGAGCATTTTTATACTTTGCCATTACAGTCTATAAAAGGGGAGTGAATTGATTCAGGTTTGTTCATTGAAATGTAAGTCCTTGGATGAACTGAGACAGATGTGGAACAAGAAAAATGCTGCTGTAGTTCCTGGTCCCTTTGCTGACCTTCTACGTTGGGGAACACTTAGGGATCTGCCCAGTACTTATGTCGTGTTAACCATTTTTCACCTCACGCTCATATATGCCAAATGGATTTGAATATATCCTAAACAGACTATCAAACTTTAGTGCATTTGATTAAATCTGACTTAGGTCTCACAGATATCTCCAGGAAAAAGACAGGGAGGAAGATGAGGAAAAAAAAAAAATCCAAAACAATAAAAACCACACACAAACAAAACTCCAACAAATTCCAGCCTTTGTAAGATTCTGCTTATATCGCCAAAAGAATCTCCAAGAAGACAACTTATGACTAAGAAAGAATGCCAAATCAGTTCTACAAGGAGAAAAAAAAAATACCCCAAACCAACAAATTAATTGCAATGGCATTTGCAGCAGGTATTTTTATTTGGTTTTGTTTTTATTTGGTTTCATTTTTTATTCATACATCACCCCTAACATTTAGGGTAAAAGGTATTTCATATTATCATAAATATTAAGCAGATGCCATTTCTGGTACATAAAGAACTTTCAGCTAATCATTTTTCCATGCATTTAAATAGGAATATTAGAATGAGGATAATTACTTCAGTTTTCCATGAGTGATCCATCCAGACATTGATTTCTACCATATATTATTGCACAGATTAGTAAGTGCAGAATTAAATTAGAAGCCAATGTTGAAATATTTGTAGTGTTTTGACAAATTTGATATTCTTTTAGTTTTTAACAAGAGATTTTATTTTGAAAATGCATTCCCTTCTTAAAAGAGCTTCTTTTGTCAAGAAAATGTAGGACAGATTAGATGATAAAGGAAGATGTTAGTTTTAAGATGTGACCCATTACATTAAGAAATAACCTAGTGGAATGAAATAGAGAGTGAGAGAATAAGTTAGAAGTTGCTTTAAAATTAAAGATTCCAATTTGTTGTCGTTATTTCACATCAAAGATATCACTGTTGGCATTGGGGAAGGGCAGTGCAGCATTTTTTAATAAAACATAGCTGTTACAAACAAGTATGACTTCAGCAAAAGTATCTCTGGGAGTTTCAGATTTTTTTGTTACCAAATAAAAATAGTATTTGCTCTTCCAGTTTTTGGCCATTGTATGTAGATAAATTTTATTTTCCAAGTTTTTACAGGAGTGTTCCACATTCAAAGCAGCACGCTTGTATTTTTACATACTGAGAGGCTAAGCAGCTGTTTCAAATGTTTTTTAGAAAAAAATCTTTTGTACTAAGCTGGGGTTGTAAGGAGCTGCCAAAAATTACATACCATCGTGTACTATCCACATCGCTTAAGCAGAAGAATTTATCATTCATCCTGTGTCCAGGTACAGAAGGACTTTTTTGTGTCACTCTGTATGACTGCTTGAAAGCTGATCCATCAGATAAGCAAGTAAGGGGACTTGGAAAGAAATTTGATTTTTGAGTAAAACAGATTGCATTGCCAGAATGACGTATTAGAGGAACTGCTTATTGCATGACTGCAGATATGATATTAACAGGATGCTTTGTCAATGGTTGGAAAACTCCTAAGTAGGCATTGATTTCTCTTGCCAATATCAAAATTTATTGGCACAAGAGATATTGACTTCAGCAAATCCATGACATTATTATATCTTGAAGATTAATAAATCTTGTTACCAGCCAAAAACGCAAGTCAATATAACTATGTTTGCTGATGTTTTCCCTAAAGATCTCTGTTTCATATTCTGCTTCCAAGAAATATCAAAATATCAAGAAAAAACAAGGGACAAGTCAGTATAAATAGCAGCATTCACATAATCATGTCTTATAGTCTCTGGGTCTCTGGGAGAAGCATTTGCCTGGTTTTGTGCTGTTCCTTATTCTTTTTGAAATGGGTTGTTTTCTGTTGAAAAGTTGGACTCCTTTTTAGCTATTGGATTTAATTTTTATCACTGAAAAATAACCAGATGACACATACGTGTTCACAGGACTTCTGAATTCACAGACAGTCTGGTTTCCCAAATATATTGTAAAATATGTAGGCCTAATGGGCTGCATAGTGTTTTGGTCTCATGAAGAGACCATGTTTCATGACACCTGCAGGAAAGAAGTGCTCCAAGTTTGCAAATTAGGTATAAAAATCAAACCCACACTCCTTTGACCTGATTTGAGTCCATTTATTGTTTTGTGAAAGAAGGAATTTTTACTTTTAAAAGATCCTCTACTCTTGTTTACCAGACCCATGGGATTTTTTCACTGTTTTTGGCTTGGATTGTGTTTGTCAAGGCAGAAGGGAGGCAAGGGAGGCCAAGAAAGGCTGCAGGGCTGTTCCTCTGCCTGGGGTAAGAGGAAGCCTCCCTTGCCATCCTTCCTGGCGATGGTATGGGACCAAGCTGAGAGCTGGCACACAGATGCTCATGGTGCCAGGGGGGTTATCAGCAGAACTACTGAAGAGTCACAACTTCTGCAGTGAATAGAAGCAGCGTCACTTTGAGACTGTATTTGTGTTTGTATGCTCATTGCTGGTTCTCTGAAGTGTACAGGATGTAACTAATGGTGCAGAAGCAGGGAACAGACGTGAAAATCCCTTCGCGCGGAATTAGTTTTGACTTCTTTCTGGATTTATAACTGATTTTACAAATCCAAAGAAGCTTCTTGCTGAAAAAAAATGTATGCACTATTTTTATTTCCCAAACTATTTAATGATTTCAAATAATTTCTTTAAATGGTCCTCTTGTTGAACTTTTCTCTGTTTTCCTTTCAACTAGCGTGGTTTCTTTACCTGTTGACATTATCAGTATTGGTAGCTTTCTGATTTACAAAGCAAGCTACAAATGTTTTATTGTGGAAGCTTTTGTTTAATCCTTTGACCTGGAAAAACATATATCATCAAATGTGGAACCTAGTAAATTTCTCAAGAAAAATAAGAAGGTTCAAAAAATGTAGCCATATGTTACATAACATACTTGTATTTTTTCAAAGAAGATTTAAAAAATATTATGTGAAAGCCTGCAGTCACACAGCAGCAGGTGTAACATCTCTGCACAGAAAATTAATTCAATTTTGTAACAAACTTGTTACTGAAAATGCATTTTAACAAAATGGAGCTATTGATAGGGTTGAGGAAAAAGATAAGCTTTAAGTTTGTCTTTTATTCTCAGCTGCCTTGATGATTTGAGGTGAGAGGGCTTTAATAAAACACCAGAAGGTCACCTTTTTTTCTGAGAAGTTTAAGCTATGAAAGGAAGAGGACAACATTAAGAATAGGTGCTTTGTCAAATGTGATATAGTTGGGGTTGCAAAACAGTTGATATATAATGTGAGGGGATGTAAGGTATTAATGGCTCCATAAAATCAGGCAGCAAAATCTCTTCCCATAAACTTCCTTTTGATCCCACAAGCTAGTTGGAAGATTTCTTTACTTCGGAGCAAATAAAAATTGTCAAGCACTTTTCCAAAGCATAGATTGCATCATGGAGATTTATCATGTTACAGGATCATATCAGTTGTTTTTTTGTTGGGATTTTTTTTTTAACAGGTGATGTGGTTTATGTGTTATTCAAAAGTTGAGATAGCTGATCTTACATGATTTGAAGCAATTTATAGAGATTATGGTTGCAGCATAAAAGAATAAAAAGAAGATAAAAGTAAAATCAGCTGCATACAAATGCTCATAGAATTACAGCAGCTTTTTTAAACCTGTCTGTTCTGTGCTACTAAGGAGGTTTCTAGGTAGCACCCCTCTAGAACTGAGGTCTTTTGCTAGTAGAGACAGTACTAGCACTTCAAGAAGAAAAGAGTTGCCATTTCATCAGTAGACTCAAAGAGTGTGGTTTTTTAATGTGAATTAGTATACGTTCTCTAAACAAAATTTTGTTTGATATAGTCTTTAACTGTCTCAAATATTGTACAGTTTCACAGATGTAGTTTCCCCCTTAATGTTTTAAATTTGTTATGGTGCAGAGCATAGATAGCACAGGCAATTGTATTGAAAAGAGGTAACAGAACCTATGGTAAATGTGTGTATAGTCTAATTTGATCACTTTATGTTTTGTTAATCTTTGTCGCTTTCCTTTCTGACTTACTCATCTTTTCTAAGCTGATGATTCTCTATGGCATCTACAGTTCTTTGGTAGAAATAGCACACAGACTTGTAGATGTCAGTTTGGGAGCAATTTGTGCCAGTATTGCACTATCACATTGTGGTTGAGCATCCCATCATGTTTTGGGCAAATGTGGACATGTGGATTAATAGTCATCTCTTCTGAAGGCCCTAGGAGTGCAATGGAACATGCTACTCTGTAGAAGGGCAGAGGGAAGCAACATCTATGGGGAAGACATTGAGGAGAGCTGTGCTAGAAAAAGGGAAAAAGCACTATATTAAGTAGAGATACAGTTTAAATTATTTCTCTTTTGTGAAAGGTAGGGGGGACAAAAAAGCAGGGGAAAAGAACAAAACCACATGGAAAAAAAAAAAAAGACGTAACCAAGGTGGAACTGTGACTTACTGAGGTACCTGACAAGTGAGAATTTCATCCATTTACAAAGCAGGTAGGTCATTCCTCTGACCAAGTACAGTCTTTAAACTGCAGAAATGTGTACCTAGGCTGCATGTCTACAAGGAAATAATTTTTCATTTTTCTAGTTGTTTATAGCAAACTTCCCTGAGTCTTCCATTCTGGGTCGGTTATAACAAGGATGGTATGGGTTGGCTGGAATGCTGTTACAATATTATATTAATTTTACTGAACATGAATTTTTTTATAAATCAGTGGTTTGTCAGCTTGCTTGTGCTATATTGATAGACCCAAAATATAAAATTCTGTACAGTTTCCCTATTCTACTGATCAAATAATTCAGTTTATGAGCAATTTAAGATAATGGTATGTTGTACTGTGTGCCTAACTGCACTATAAAACTTGGCTGTCTGCTGTGTTGGGGTCCAATTTGTAATCCTTGTTACAAGCCATTGCTCATTCTTTTTATATTCTTCCCTCTCGGTTGGCTGAGTCCCAACAGAGTTTGTTCTTTAAGCAAGCACTGGGAGCAATAACCATTAACCTTTTCAAAGTGGCTTTTTAGCATGTCATGAGTTTAGATGTCTTGCTTCTTTTTGCTGTTAACCTTTCTGATGGGACAGTGTGCTGTATTTTGCTTACATCAGCATGTTATGCCCATTTTCACCCCCTGTCCATTTGTCGTCACTGTATTTCATTAAGGGAAGGATGGGGGAATGTGGTGGGGAAAGGAAAAAGGCCGTGAATGCCAAACCTTTTCCCTAGGTACATGTGCAGTTAGTGTGACCCCAGTAAAGAAAAACAGCCCATTAAAGAATTATCCTTCTTCAGATGCAGAACCAGTCAGTCTAACACTATCACTGGTACTTGCTATAAGTCCTTAATTGTCAGCCATGATAAGGCTTTGCAACCAAAGCCCTCAGAACAAAAGCTGTTCATCTAAGGCCAGCATCAGTGAAAGGTTCAGTTATTCTTGCTTTACTGAGCATGAAATGGAATTGAAAGGCAATATTAAATGGGTTATTAAACTGAAGACATGGTGTCTTGTGATCTTCTCTTGCAATTGCCCTTACCGCATGCATATATAATGTGTGAAATATTCTCTATAGGGCTAGTGATTGTTATGGACTTTAAGTTTCAAAAAATGTTAGCATTGCAATTACTCAATTGTCTTTTTATGATAAACTAAAAATATGTCTCCTTTGGAAATTTAAGTATCTGTTCTTTGGTTGTTTTCCTTTTCACTATTCAACGGCAGGTATCTACCACAAAGAATTACTATTCTTGTAATATTTCTAGCACATTTTCCCTCCCTCTCAAAAATTCTTAAAGTAAGAAAGGTGTAATTTTGTTTCTTCTTAACATAAGCAAGGCTTTGGTTCATTTTCCATAGCATTATGACTTCCCTCATGTCCCACTGAAATGGTTCTAGGACAAGTGA
The DNA here is from genome assembly GCA_038090715.1 of Florisuga fusca. Lineage (NCBI taxonomy): Eukaryota > Metazoa > Chordata > Aves > Apodiformes > Trochilidae > Florisuga > Florisuga fusca. The sequence goes on from JAAWXA010000001.1 coordinate 34,012,261, forward strand.
AATATGTACATTTCCTGAAAACAAATGAGGCATTTGAAAATTAATGCCATCATCTAATAGCGTCTTGATCAAAATGAGCTCAGGTGAGCTCTGAACCATGGACTCAGCTGGCTTGAGGGCCAGTGCAAGAAAATCGCATGACAGCACTTTTCCAGTGCTAGATCCAGTGTGTGTTCAGCTTGCCTAGAAACCAGGAAGGGCTGGGACATTAAACAAAAGGAATTGATCTAAGGGGCTTTTGCCAATTAAACTCAACAACTAGTAAAGGTGCCTGGTAACATAGCATTTCCACTGTTTGCTCAAAAAAGACAACTAAACTGGACTAGGAAGCTCTCTTGTAACTTTGTCATCTGCCTAGCAACAGAAGTGTTTTCTAGATATTAACTGTCTCTATAACTAATCAGAAGACTGATGCAGACTGATTAATTATCATCAGACAGAACTATTCAGTATAATTTCAGTAGCATGAAGTAGAAGTTGGAAGAAACAGGCACTGTGCCTAAATGGCAATTAAGCCAAAAATAGAGCATCAGTTAATTTGTTAATTCAAGCTTAGATGATAGCCAATTTGTGTTTTATCCATGTATCTGAGAGTTCTTGCTCAAGAATTGCAGAGTTTAGAAGGGGGGAAAAAACTATTCCTTGTGAAATAAAAGAAATGTTAGAAGATAATTCCAAAAAGATCTTGCTAGAAACCTAATCACTTCCATGTGGATTTGTCTCTTACTTTGACAGTTTGTGTTGAAAACAACAACTTGACTTAGGAGTGGCTGAGAATCATGGTCTAAATGAATAATATGTATTAGAATTTCTAGTTCTTGTAGCTACAAGGAATAAATCTATTTCTAAAAGAGTAGCAAAAAACCCATTGTTCTTTTTCTGTAATAATTCTGACAATATTTTAGGTTATTATCTATTTAATAACTCATCTAACTCTGGAGGATCTATGAAACAGCAAAATAAGTGATGATTCAGGCAAAACACTCAAAAAATATCCTTAGCCCAAGAAAACAACTGAAAGGAATTAAAATTGCCACTGGTGAAAAAATTTGGTTTAATCTACTAATTTGGTTTGGTTTATGTCTGCTGAGACGGTGGTCAACTGCCGCAGATTCGTTTTAACACTTACAAAATCATCTTCGAAATTGCTAGAAGCATGAAAAATATTTATAGGCAACTTTCACCTGAAAATATATTTCTGTATCAGAAGCAAAGTAAGGCCAGAACTAATTGCTTCAGCAGATCAGGCTTGAGTTGCTTGGACCAATACAGATGCTGTAGTTTTACCTTAAAGATGTTCTGAAATTAGTTTCATTTTATTCAGAACTAAAACTGGTTTCAGACATTCAAGGTCCAACCAAATGTTGGTGTGCTATATGGCTGGGATTATGCCTTATCTTGATGGTCTTTTGCAAGAAATATAAAATGTAACTTCTGATTATAGGGTCACCTCAGACTGTATCTAAATCCTAGATGCACTATTCATAAATTTTTTTTTGGTCATAGTATTTTAATGCTCTACATGGTTGGAAAAAAAAGGTTCATGCCAATGATTTTGTGTATTTTCTTCTTCTCATTTACAGTAATGGAATTCCAAATTGTATTTTTTTCACACCAGGCATTCCACCCCCACTCCTCCAACCCCCATTAAGACCTCTGTTGTTCTTCGGCAAAACCCCTGGCCTCCAGGGAAGTGTACAGAAATGCTTTTATTTCAAACACTAACACTACTGATCCCGTTTTCTGTGTTAAGGAAATGTGTAAATCCATCCTCCCTGTATGGCTCAATCAATTTCCTTTTGAAAGGGAAAACTGTGCTTCTTTTACCTTCAGACAGTATGTCAGTATTTCTACTGTGATATATAGGCAATGGATTTAGAGGGATTTTTGGGTTTTTTTCCCACACAGACTCTTTACTCTGCAGTATGTTTGAGGTATGGGTACTGGAATTAATCCTTCAAGGATTGGTTTTATCATTGCAGTCTGTGCTTCTGCCTGCATGGCTTGTTTTTCTTACTTATTTTGCTTTCTTATTTCATAGCGACTCATAGACCTGCCATAGATCCTCACTGGTTATGCAGTGCTCTATGCAATGGGTGATGCTTCTTGTGTTGGGTCTTCCAAAGACTGTGGTGATGCAGTAAGGACCCAGTTTTGAATATTCTCCACAGTGATGTCAGTGTGTCCTGGCTGCAGGTCATTCATGGTTAGTTTGCTGAGGTCCAGTGAAAAAGCAGGACCACAATACACAAAGATATTTGAGTACTTTGCGATTTTTGTACAATAAGCTTTTGCAGTCTGATTGAGACATAAGATCTTAGCGATTCAATCTAAAACTGTCAGAAAAACAGTTTCTAGTTTGCAGGAAACTTCAGGTTGGACCTAAAATTTGCATTAGGTCAAACAGCTTCTGTTCTTTAAATCCACTCTTTAGCATCTTTATAAAATGTTAGTTTACTATAACAAGTGTAGGAAACTTCAGCACCTTTCTCCCCACCCAGCCCTGGGAAACATGTAAAGAATCCTGGCACGCTTAACTTAAACAGACTTGTGTTCAAGAAACACAAACATGAAAAAGAAAAAAATTATCTAAACAATCAAAACCACCCCCAAAATAGACAAACAAACCACAATAGGGAAACAAACAAGCAAATAAAAAAAAAACCCTGGACAAAACAAAGAAATGTGGTAAACAGACTATGAAGATTGAATTCTTAAAATTCCGTTTATATAAGATGAGTTATGATTCCCTGAAAAATATCCAGGCCAGTCTTGATCACAGCTTGATCAGCTTGAATCACAGCTCTGACATTGGGAAGAACAGGGTCATAAAGAGGTGAAAGTAGCATCTTTGTCTTATGCAGAAACTTTACGGTGACATCTAAGAACAGAATACTTTTATTTTTAACTCCTGCCTCTTACACTTTTTTGTTTGTTTGTTTTTCTTTTTATGTCTGACAAAGCACAGCCATTAAGCACACTAATAACAGATGAATAATTTCTTACTTAGTCTAAATGCACATGGTTTTATGAGAACCTCAGTATGTCATTTGAAAACTTCCACTGGGGACAGAACTGAAAGTCCAAGTTTACATTGCGTTTTCAGATTTAGGACAGTGCTCTGAAGAATTTGGAAAAGTATGGAAAGGAATATAAATCAGAATATGGCTGTCAATCCATCCTGTCCCTCATTGGGTAGAACAGTGCCACCTGTAGCCTGTTAACATATTCAGAGGCAGGTTAAGTTCAGCAGCTTTAAAAAGATTGGAAATTGGGGTTCTGATTTTGGGTTTTTTCCTTCTAAGGTTCTTCTAAATCTCAGTGGTGTCTGCTTATATGTGCAAAGAGAGATTCTTTTTAGCTTTGAGGTGAGGCCTGAGGCTCTAACCCATGTCTCCATGTGACCTGCAGTTAAGGTTTGCCACAGTAATTACATCTTGTTGCAGACTCTGTAAGCATTCTTTGTATTTTGTCTTTTTTTTTTTAAGATCCCTCCCTGTAAACTACCTGACCTGAGCTGACTATGCCTCAAAATGAGGAAGAAGAGAGTAATGTCTCACTGTCAGACTGAGATCTCCATCATTGACTTCTGTCAAGCTCCTTGGCAGGAAAACAACCTATTCTGTCTGTGCTTTGCTTTTTTAAAAAAAGAAGGCATGCTCATAAGAATAACAATAAGCACAAGAAAATTCAACCCTCCACGGTGTATTGTTTTGCATTAAATTGTCCTAGAAATCAAACCCCCGGTATTTATTAAGTTGTGTGTCCCTGTTGCTGTGGCCACCTAGCATTGCCTTGAACTGCAAAGAAAAGACAAGGAGTGATTGAGTGTGGATTTTTCCTCTTATGTATTATACTTGAGTTTAGTCTCAGCCTGGCTCCTAAATAGAATAATCAATGCCATTATCTCTCCCTCCCTTATCTAAATCACATCAGGAGATCAATAGCTACAACAAAGACGGCCAGTGCTCTCTTTCCACTGGGACTCATTACTTTGCTGCCCAAGATGAGGGTATAGATATTCTCAGGAAGGTTATCTGGTGTTCCCTGGTAGTTAACAACAACTGTCAGTTATTAATGGTGCTCTGCTGCCTCACCTTTACAGTGCTTTGACTGATAACAGGACATGTTTATAACAAATGAATCTCTGTTGCCTTTCTCCTTGCCCTCACACTTCTTGTTCATTCTTTGGTTTCCTTTCTCCCCTCCTGTCTGGTGTTGCAATCTGAGGCAGTGTGTCTGAGAATATCAAATGCTGGGGGCTTTCTCATTGAGATTCCTCGCAAGTGAAGCTATGATTTTATACAGGCTAACATCTGCTGTGGTATTACAAAGACTAACTAAAATAAGTTCACGTCCTAAATTAGTCTTTTCAGCAGCATTTATTACACAAGACACTGGGTGATAAAGTGTATAATGTGGTTAAGCTGAAGCAAAAGTCCTATTTTGATTGGGTTTGCTGTCCAGTCAGGGGCAATCTCCCCAAAGGAGTTTACATTTGCAATACAGTACTTTCCACTAGACTAATAAAAAAGTGTGTCACAACAATCTTCTCATGTTAAGTTATACATATCAACTACACCTACAAAAATTGTACTTAAAAAGAAAAATATATTTCTGTCAGTTTGGAGTTTGCTCCCAGTTTGTGTTTTGGTTTGGTGTTGTGTTTGGTGTTGTTTTTTTCAAAACAGCCAGTTTGCAAATCCTAGTTAAATGGTATGATAGGCAATTTACATGTCAAGTCATCAAATTCTCAAAGGAGTAGTTAGCCTTTAACTTAATGGCTTCACTTTCTGCAGTGGCACAGCCTCAGTTTAAGTACAGATCCCACCCTACACAGTGATCCTGCCTTGGGGGACCAGGCATGGGGCTTGGGTAAGCCAAATTATTGTGGGGTGCTGAGCAAAGAAGCACCAAGGCAATGGTACCTGTGGTATGTTTTGTATATATCAAAATTGTTTGCAGCAGTTAGAAATACATGAATGACCAAGATTGTATTTAGTCCTTATTACATGCTTCAGAGAAGCAGAACAGAGTGCTCAAACAGCAGCATTGTCACTTTCCTGACCTGTAAGGCTGTAAATGCATTAAAATGAGGAGAGAGCAGTTATGAAGCTGTGCCCTCCAGACACACTAAACTAAGGAGCCAAAATGTAAAGCAGTGGCACTGCATCTTTTTTTTTCTAATACAACATCAGGATTTGCTGGTCTAATCTTATGGGCCTGACCTTGTGCCCAGAGAAAATAATGGGAGTTTAGTGGCTGAATTCACATAGGAACAAGAGTCCCTTTTTCTGCAGGAAAAATAAAGAGGTCTCTGATACATGGAGGAGAAGAGAAGATGTGATGTTTCAGGCCTTCAGACCATCAGCAAGCACCACCATGATGTGAAATATGTAGCTGTAAAAAGGCTCATGTTAAAGAAGTGAATAACTCATATTTCCAGTTATTCATACCACTCACTAGGGGAGGTTGTTGTGGTGGAAGGTTTTGTGGCTAAGTTAATTATTAACTTAGAAATTTTTGTTGACTACTTTTATCTGTAGTCACTCCTCATTTTCCATGGAATAGACTAAGGAAGAGCAAAAAACAATTTTACTTTTGTTTGTCTCTTTATGCACCAAAGAAGATATTCAGGAGCACAGAGTGTGGGAGTATTGCTTTCCTTTGCCTGTACTGCATTTTAAGTGCAAAACATCTTGGCCTGGACCATTCCCACTTTTACTTCTTTGTGGTTTAGATGCCTTTTTTTTTTTTTTTTTTTTTTTTTCATCTATTTCTTTGAAGATTTTGAGCCCATTTTCTATTAACAGCTTGGCATCTGTCCTGCTACTCAAAGGCATTGTGTATCTTCCAGTGGATGGGAAATATGTTAGTTGGAAAGAATTTGCATTTCTTTGTGTATAAGCAAAAGGGTGGTTTTATACATATTGTTTATTTTGATAGTTTTTATTCAGGACTAAAATATAACTTAAAGATGTGCTTTTCCAGTAGCTCCCCCTTGGCTACTTCATTTTTCTTACATGAAACAGCAAAGTAGTGCAGGAGTTAATAAAAGACAAGTCAGTAAACGGGTCATAATAACTCAGCGCTGATATTTATGTTTTCTTTTACTCTGCCAGTCCCCAGATTATCATATACAGATTGACTATTTCCAAGGACACCACAGGGAAACTTGCTGAGAAATTGAAAAAGCTTATGGTAGGGCATAAACAAAACTGCATACAAAAAACCTGTCTGAAAAATACCCTTCAAAATAACCAAACTTCAGAGTGAGATACTTCGAGCAAAATGCTCAAGTGCAACATAAATAGAAGAGGTGAGAAGCAGAAGTAACTGAAGCTATCTTAAATTAGAAAAACACAAAGGAAATTGAGTTGTTTCTGTCTGGATTTCTTGAGTTGTCTTTTGAAAGTTTCTTTTTCTTTCCTTGTGCCATAAATTGGCATCACTTGTATCACTTGTATCTTTGCTAATCAAAGTCAGTCTTGGAGAAAACATGAACAGGTATTTAAATTCTGGATTGGCTGATACCAACTTCTTACATCTTTGTTACCTGGATGATGAGGGGTTAGAGTGTATAATCAGCAAGTTTGCTGATGACACAAAGCTGGGATGATGGTTGGCACTCCAGAGAGATGTGCTGCCATCCAGGATGACCTGAACAGGCAGGAGAGCTGGGAAGAGAAGAATATGATGAGGGTTGATAAGAACAAGTGTAGGGTCCTGTACCTGGGGAGGAAGAACCCCAAGAATCAATATGGCTTAAGGGTAGTCCTGCTGGAAAGCAGTTTGGAGGAGAAGGATTTAGGGGTGCTTATAGATAGTAAATTATCCATGAACCAGCAGTGTGCCCTTGTTGCCTATCCCTGGTGAGGCCATAGCTGGAATACTGCATCCACTTCTGGGCTTCCCAGTTCAAGAGAGACAGGGAACTACTGGAGAGAGTCCAGCAGAGGATAACAAAAATGACTGGGGGGTTGGAGCATCTCTCTTATGAAGAAAGGCTGAGAGAGCTGGGACTCTTTAGCCTGGAAAAGAGAAGGCTGAGGGGAGATCTTGTTAATGTCTACAAGTATCTAAAGAGTAGGGGCAAGGAAGATGGAGCCAGACTTTTCTCAGTAGTTCCCAGTGACAGGATGAGGGGCAGGAGGCACAAACTGGAACATAGGAAGTGTCATTTAAACATAAGAAAATTTTTTACTCTGAGGGTGACGAGGCATTGGAACAGGCTGCCCAGGGAGGCTGTGGAGTCCCCTTCTCTGAAGACATTCAAAGTCCTTCTGGATGCAGACCTGTGTAGTGTGCTCCAGGTGATGCTGCTTTAGTGGGAGAGTTGAACTAGATGATCTCTAGAGGCCCCTTCCAACTCTGATAATTCTGGGATTCTGTATCTTCATCTTTTAGAATGAAGATTCACCATTCTTTTTTTTTTATCTAGCAATCTGAGCTTTTCTCCACTGGTTTGGAGGGCTTTCTATGTGCTAATAGGCATCCACTATTGGTTCTGCACTACTACTGCTGTCATTACTGTTCAAGATGAAGAAGAGATTAAAGCAAACATCTTATGTCTTCAAATACAATTGTGATCATTAACTAATACAAACACATATCTATGCTATGTAAAACTGGGAAGTCATGTTATTGCAGACCTTCCTTTGCCTTTGCCACTGTGAAAAGTGAATGGTGTTGGAATTTGAATTCAGTCTCCCAGGAGCTCCTGAAACAGTGAAAGTTTAGTCATACAGTTCACAGCATAATGTTTGGCTACAGTTCAGCAAAAAGATGAGAAGGGAGGAGTGAAACAGCAAGATGGGCACACTATGCAGGAGTACTGATGCTGATGAGATGTTTCACTAAGGTGATTAATGCCCATTTACGAAATTGGGCTATTTACAAAATTGAGCATGTAACTTAAAGACTGCCTGGGTTAAAAGGAAGTGTCCCTGCCCGCTGTCAGGGCTTTTATCCTGTGCTGTTCCCTGTCCCATTGTGCAGTAATTATGGCTGAGCCCTGTGCAATGGCCTGTCTCAGGTGGCATTAGTCCAGGTCTTGCTCACTGCAACTGCTCCTGTCTCTCCTGGCATGTTGCACCAGCCTGTGGGATCAAGGGGACAAGGGAGCATTTAATGGAGGGTGAGAGGTTTCCATTTATGGCTGTTATTCCACTCTGATTCTGGGGTAAGTGCCATTGTAAAGCTGCTCCAGAGCACAACAGGAAAAAAAAATCCTACCATAACAGAGAGTAATGGGATAAGATTGAGCAAAGGAAAATGGAGGCTATTTTCTGACAGTGAGATCTATTAAACTGTGGAAAAGATAAGTCTCCCAAGGGAAGTGGTAGAAGTCCAAGCACTTGAGTCATTTAAAACTACAGTGGACAAAGAGCTCAGGAGTATGTAATAGGGAATAATCTACCAATGGCCACAGAGTGAAAGATTGACATAATGTGTCATTCCACCTCTAATTTCTGGAATATATATACAGACTGATTGAAGTTTTCCAGCTTGTAGTTTCCTGCTATACATTTTTTAGAAAGTCTGCTTTCTAGAGGAAGAGTAGTAGCTGCATGTCCTTAGAGGTACTCCTGCTTTGTTCACAATGCTTTTCCACCAAAATTTGAATAGATGTCTTCTCTGGTCTCAATTTTTACATGCACTGTTACCTTAAGATTCTCTAGTTAAAAGCCTTAGCCAAGAACTGAAACACTTAACCCACTCTGAACTATATACGTATCACATTAAGTCTTTTTTATGTTGGACTGTTTAAGTCCATGGATCTTTACCTTGTGCTTGGATGATGATCCAATAATTTCTTAAATTTATTTGATTTTAACATGCTATGATGGCTAATAACTGAAGTCTTGATCTCTAAGATGTTCATTTGGTCAGCACCTCCATATTTCCTTTTCACTGACATAGGTGGTCAAGATACTGAAGACAATGTATCGTGGTGCAATTTAGTGTGTCAGAAGAAATTAAAAAAAATATTGATAGAAAAAAATTTATCAGAATCACAAAATTGTTCTGATTGGAAAAGACCTTTGAGTCCAACCATTAACCTATCTGTGCTGAGTCCAGTGCTAAACTATATTCCTAAACACCACATCTACACACCTTTTAAACACCTCCGGGGATAGGGCTTCACCACCTGCCTGGGTAGTCTATTCCAGTGTTTAAGTACCCTTCCCATGAAAAAATCTTTTCTACTACTTAATCTGAAACCATGCTGGTGCAACTTGAGTCCATTTTCTCTTGTCTTACTGCTTGTCACTTGGTAGAAAAGAGCAACACCCACCGCGCTACAGCTTCCTTTCATCTGGTTGTTAAGAGTGATAGGGTGTCCCCTCAGCCTCCTTTTCTCCAGAATAAACAGCCCCAGGTCCCTCAGATTCTCCTCCTAAGACTTCTTTCCAGACCCTTCACCAGCTTTGTTGCCCTTCTCTGGACACTCTCTCTCTCAACATCTTTCTGGTAGTGAGGGGCCCAAAACTGAAAACAGTGTTTGAGATGTGGCATGTGCTAGAGCTGAGTGCAAGAGGACAATCACTTTCCCAGTCCTGCTGGTCACACTATTCCTTATACAGGCCAGGAGACCATTGGCCTTCTTGGCCACCTGGCCACACTGCTGGATCATATTCAGCTGGATTTCAACCAGCACCCTCAGGTCCTTCTCATCTGAGCAGCTTCCCAACCATTCTTCCCCAAGCCTGTAGTGTTACGGGGGTTCTTGGGACAGAGGTGCAGAACCCAATGCTTGACCTTCTTAAATCTGATACAATTGGCCTCAGCCCATTGATCTGGCTTTGTTGCAGGGGAAACTGACAAACTGTCTGTCTCAGGGTCGATTTGTATAGGATACTGATAAAACTTAAATACCAAGGTTGTACCAGAATAACTGTTATTTTATATATACTTTATATTTATAATGCTCTTCTGTGTTTAAAATAATAAAGAAGCACTAAAGGAGGAGCAAAATCCAGTGACTATACCGGTATTCATCCACTAAATGAACACCTTTATTGTGTCATTTAGGTGAAAGATAAGTATACTAAAAGAGGATACATTAGGATAACGGAGCACGTAGGCGTACTGTATGCAGTCTAGTAGAAAGCTATACTGAAACATGAAAATGGATGAACACAGCATATGTAACCATAATCTATCAATATATGTTTTTCTGTATTATTTTTTGTAAAACATTTATCAAGAGGGGAAAAAAAAAAGAGGATGCGAATGCAATGCTGATTCCACTGGTCATAATGGCATCCGATCTACAGAGATGGCAAGTGGATTCAAATCAGTCAGCTCCTGCCTTGTAGGCAGCAATCTTTCAATGCAGGATTTACCATAAAGATCAGAAATACAGCTGTCAACTACCAACTTATTATATGAAAGATCTTTAAATGTCTTCTCCTATCTAGCTATGATGTAGTGGGATTTACTTAAAAATGCAGCTATTGAATGTACAAAATTATTCAAGACACCAAACTCGAATTAGCTGGTAAAATCAAATTATGTCTTTAATTGCTTTAAATTTTCTGTGGGGATGTGAGTCTTTGAAGAGCTTAAAGGCGGGGGGAAGAGAGGGGGCAAGGATGGGCTGTGTTCTGGAAATTCATTTTACTGATTGTGGAAGGAATATTTCACTGGACACTTTTTGCACTGTCATTAGTGGGCAGCAAGCCACATGGCAAGTCTTAAAAAAACGGTAAGATACAACAAATAGCAGAAAAGTGTAGTTGAGAGGAAAAAAAAATAAATAAACTGGGGGCTGAAGGACATGTTGGACATTTAAAGCAGGGGAATAACTGATATAATGATTTGCCCTGACACTCAGAGCATCAGTGCAGTCGTGTAATTCATGTAAACCCATAAACACTACACTGCTGGTGGGAATAATGTTTGAAGATGGATTTTCAAGGTGCCTTCTTTCCAATACAGAAAGATATGAGCAAAAGTTGTCGTCAGCAGCAGGATTTTTATTACTATTTCTTTTTGTTAGATGCAAACTTGGTCTCCAGTCATCTGTAGTCAGCCCCTTTTCATTTTTGTTTTCGGCTTGGTTTTTTTGGTTGGTTTTCTTTTTCTCCATCTCTCCTGAAGCTCTCTCTGCATTACTAAGTATTTAGCGTCATACCTGTTTTAGCTATCTCTCTGTCATAGCTACTATAGCTATATTTCAACAAGCTCTCCTGCTAAAATATCCTGCCTGAAACCTCAGACCGACAGTTTAGAGCATGAGTTTGGATGGATGGACAGATAAACGGTTATCCAGAATAGCTCTTAGAGCTGTCTGTTTTAGCTAACTATTGAAGCTGTCAGCCTCTGTGTATTTATAGCCTACTTATCACACTAGTATCTGAACACCTATCAATTTAGTATTAGAAATCCAGTCCAAGTCTCAGTCCAATTGTGGAGACTTACTGGCTGTTCCCTGCTTGCCTTAGATCAGTAGAATAAAAGATGTGATATCCAGCCATGCTTTGCTTTTTTCTTCGTAGGCTGTTATCTGAAAGCTTTATCTAGGGCTTCATAAACTGTGAAGACAGGCTCTTTGTGGTGATTCCTTGTAAAATGTAGCTCTTAGTTTTTCGGTACACTTCTCTTTGAAAAAGATTTTCTTCTTTCTGAAAATGAATTTTGATTAAAAAGCCATGCAAAATTCCCATACTGAAATGTCAATTTCCATTTTCCCCCTTCTTCTCCCCTTTTAGTATTTTACCCTTTTCCATGTCTTTCCTTTTCCCTCTGAAGTTGTTTTTGTTTTTCACATTACTAGTTGGGCAATATGCCAACAACAGAAAGTGAAGTTCACTTTTTCCCAGTAAAGACCATGGATAACGCTTTGAATGTTATCACCAAGTGGTAGAGATACTTGTTTGTCAGTCAGAAATGCTAAGCTTTGAAAGTGAAGCAGTTCTTCAATATGCTGAGCTGAGAGTCACCTAGACAGGATAAAAAACGAAAAGTTAAACAATACAGAAAGGTTTAAGTCTGATAACTTGTTTTGCTTAATTGTTTTAAATGTATTTCTTAAGAACAAAAACATACTTAAGAGAAAGAAACTACGGGTTTTCAGTGCTATGCTCCCAAACTTGCAAGGGACATCATGAGCATGTGGTAGGTTGCTCTCAGAGCTTATGCTGATCAAAAAAATGCATCCCACACGTATCAAAGCAGGCATCTACTTCTAGTCCTTAGATATAGAATACCTAAAATAAAAAAATGGTTTCCATTACCTCCTAGGTTGAAAGACAAGAAAGAGTCAGGGTATGACAAAATACGGTATGATAGCACAATACAGCTCTTTGTGTAACCTGTGATAGTGATCATTAATGCATTCATATGTCATTAGAGGAGCTAAGTTCATTTGTACTCATAGCAAGATCCTTGAAAAAGGCCCTTCTGCAGCACTGGAAGGTTCTCTTGTTACCCTAGATGCTCTGAGGAAGCACCAGTAAAAGGGACCAGGCTGACATTGTCACAAGTGCATACAGGGATAAGTTCACACCTCCGTTATTGCTCAGGTCAAACAATTTTCTGGTTGTACCTCTTTATATATAAGAGGAAGACCAGATGTCTGCAGCCAGAAGCTTGCCTGCTCTTGTTTGACAAAGAACACCTGTTTCTCTTCAGGGGAAAGAAGCTTCCTCATATGGTGGTTTTAAGGAGCAGAGGATTTTGTCTGTCCTTGTTTAGCCATATCTCTGAAACACTGAAGGAAGCAATGGGTCTGTGTTATATGAGAATCTACTCGTTTGCCAAAGGAAAATGGCATTTGTGGCTCAGTTTGAAGTTTCCCCACTTTTGTTGCCAAATTACTCATGGCCTGTTTCTTCCATGTCAAAATTTCTGTTCTGTTTCTACTAGGGAAATTCAAAAGGGAAAAAGCTTGAATTACACTGGTTCCCTTTCACTGAATTTGAATTTCTGGTGTAGACAGGTGATTAATTCCCTGCAGTATGGAACTGAACTGGAAGAGTATTGATGTATTTGGATCTTCAATTAAATAGGAGGCATTGCAGGGCAATGTTTTTGTAGTCTCTCTCAGCAGACTGCTTATAGATGCAGTCAGGAATTTGCATATTTTTCTCCTTTCTTTTTGTTAATTTTATTACTTTTTCATGTCAGTTTAAAATGAGATGTGTTTGAAATACTAAAGCACACTGTTTTTCTGGAAAACAAACAAAACCCCATAACACTGAAGTGGTTGGAGAAATCCAAGTTAGAATGAGGAAAACATGACAGAGAGGCATGTGAATATCTATTCTCCTGGAAAGTCTGAGGGAAAGAGAACTAGAAGATGAGGATGTAGGATGTGCTATAGGATGGATTTCTATATTGTGTGTGGTTGGAATGAAGTTAATTTTGTTCAGAATAGCCTGTATGATGCTGTGCTCTAGCATCAGTGTTACAGATTTTGCTGGCCAGAGATCATACAGCTTCAAGGCCTTCTCTGATCCTTGCTCTGCTGCTCCAGAGTAGGATGGGAGGGGGGACAGCCCAGACAGCTGACCTGAACTGAGCAAAGAGAGACTGCAGCCCACATAATACTGTGCACAGCAATAATCTGGGGCTGGGTAGTTTTTCCAAAACAGACATTGCTCAGAGACATCAGTCTGCTGGTAGGAGGTGGTGAGTGGTTGCCTTTGTATAATTTGGTTTGATTTGACAGTTTTTTATTTCACTTATTAGGCTGTCTATCTCTACCCACAAGCGTGAGAGCAAGATTTTCTTTTGTCTGTCCAATTTTTGCCTCTATCCCACTACTGGAGACTGAGCAAATGGATTTGGGTGGGACTTAGCTGCCATGCAGCATGACCTCACCACAGTCTGGATGACCTAGGACTTGGTATCAGATCCTCCTTGGTTTGCATCTGTTTTTACTACTAGCAGACTTACAGCATTCATAGGTTGTCTGCAATAAAAATATAATAGGGAGAAAAGGACATATGTATAAATATCAATCTCTAGAGATGTTAGTGACAAGCTGCTCGTGAAAGAAGCAGCTGATCAATGGATAGGAAAGATAAAGGGGTGTGATCACAATCAGACAACAAGGTTAGCAATATCAGTCAGGTCTCCTAAAATAGATGGAAGAGTTGCAATTTCATGTCTTCAGCTACGACCTGGCCTTGTTTGCTGCTTTCAAATATAAAGTAGCAATAAAGCATCCATCTACCTGACATCCTTTCATGTTCCCTTTCAATCACAGGCCGCAAAATCTCTCTTTTCAGGTTTACTCTGGCTTGGCAGCCCTGTTATTGCCTATCACTTTAAGGAGTTGAAAGGCTGAGGATTTATTTCATTTTCTTTTAGCTTGCAAGCTTTTTTATGTGGAATCTGTTCCTCACTTGGTTTGCATTTCATCTAGGATAATGTTGGCTATCAGTGCTTGAATAATAATTGAACTGAAGCAAGCTGTTCAGCCTAAGGTCTCAAGCTGGGAAAGCTGTCTGTGTCATGGGTATTTCAAAAGAATATAACATTCCAAAATTAAGTTCTAAGTTAACACAGAGGTAGGGAAAATTTGTACAGCTCTGCCTATGCAACTACACCAGTGCCTCCAGTCGTACCTTTGTTGTACCTGAGATCTAGCCCTTCATATCCTTTAACTATTTTTATTAATAATGGTATAGAGGAAAGCATTACAGCAGTGTGAGGTGGAAAATAACATACTGGTAATTTTGAAACATGGATGAGCAGTGTAGAATTGTTTCTCCCACCCCATCATATGTTTAGCTTCTATTGAATGGGCCTTTAATAGCTATGCAACTTGAAATTGCTCCTTCGTTTAGATACAATTAGTGCTGCTAATACATAGATGCTGGTTGCAGCTTTTGTAATTATGTTGCTGCATCCCTAGTTTACAGTAATGCTATACCATTATTGCTGCATCGCCTGTAATCTCTGCTAATAAGAATTTGAAATTGTGACTCAACTGGCAGAAAAAGCAAGCTTATTTTACAGTATCAGTCTGCAAATGGATTGGTGATTATGCAGTTTGTAGACTGCTTATATTGAATGCCACTGTTTGACACGTTCTACTTGAATTTGGCAGACGTTAGTAGTTGGAGATAAATGGTTTGGAATTGCAGTCTAGGCTCACCTGCAGTGAGTGATCCTAAGTGCCAAGTACTTGAAAAGATCCTTCTGTCTGCAGCAGGGTTGGGTTGTGACTTGGGGACAGGGTTTTAGTTGGGGGTAGAGAAGCAGAAAATTACTCGCTTCATGAAACTTAAGAGATATCTACAAAACTACAGAATGTTTTATCTTTTTTTCATTTGATTGCTGTTTCACTCATTTTAATCCTTTTTATAGTCTCCTAAATAAACCATTTTTTCTTCAAGTTGGAAGAAAAATCCCATTAATTGACAGCATAGTAATTGCATCCTGTAAGTCATGATCTGGTGGCTTGAAAACATGGGTTAATTAAAACTTCACAGACTGTTCTAATCTTTGAAAAGATTTAACCTTCTCCTACCCTACTTATTTCAGACATGGCACTGAAACTTCACTAATATATAAGCATTTTTATATGCTTTACTAGCTATTCACATGCACAGTTACTGTGCTGCCAGTTAGACAATATGATTTCTCTGTGCTCTGGAGATGAGAGACAAAGAAGGATGTTTTAATTATTAAGGTCTTTCAAGAAGAATTTTTGCATAAAAGATGTTACAAGACAAAAATGTGAGTTAATCACAGAGGTTAAACTAGAAAAGAAAAAGTCATGCTTAGAGAGAGAGAGAGGTTTCTGTCTCTAGCTATCTATGAATTTGTGATACTGCTGATGGATATCTTTTAAACTTCAGAATTAATGAGCACCCTGAGGACAGTGACTGATAGAAGAGTGAAGGGGCAGTATTGAATATAGAATTTTTTTTGCTCTGCAGGGGTATAGCATGGTAGAATCCGTTTGCTGATAAATATGAAATATGTGGTAAAAAAATCATGTTTCAGCAAAATAAGAAATTGCACAAACAAGAACAAAATAGAAGAACTTAAAATGACTCCCTAGCTTTTTTGTTTGAAAGGAAGTCTGAAGCTTTGAAATGTCAGATTGTATCCAAATTTATTTTTTAGAAAAAAAACTTTTTTGTTGTTTTTTGGCATTTTTGGTTTGGTTTTGGAAGACAAGAAAGAAACTACATTGCCTTGGAACTGTATTTTACTGTGTACATAAAATTAGAAGAAGAAAGGCTGAAAGGCTGTACATGTTTGAAAGATTTCTCCCTGAGCTGATGCCTCCAGAATCCTATAGCATGTACATTTCCAGCCTTTGTGAACTTTTCTGAACATGTTGCAATTAAGTGTGAAGTACTTGCTGAGTGTTTGGGTTTTATCCTAGGTTTAAAGTTCTTCTCACCAACTTTGAGCACTCAAAATGAGGGATGAGGTTTGCTACTTTCCTTGCACTCCTCAGACTGATTCCCATGATCTTGGTTGAGAGTCGAACCTCAAACTTGTATCTTTTTTTATTTTTTCCTTTTTTTCTTGTTTTTTTCCTTTTTTCTTTTTTTTCCTTTTTTTCTTTTTTTTCCTTTTTTGTTTTTTTTTCTTGGTTTTTTTTTCTTGGTTTTTTTTTCTTTTTTCTTTTTTTTTCCTTTTTTTTTTTTTTTTTCCTTTTTTCTTTTTTTCTTTTTTTCTTTTTTTCTTTTTCTTTTTCCTTTTTTCTTTTTTTTCCTTTTTTCTTCTTTTTTTCTTTTTCTTTTTTTTCTTTTTTTTTCTTTTTTTTTTCTTTCTTTCTCTTTTTATTTTCTTTTTTTTTTCCTTTTTTTTTTTCTTCCTGAGCCCTGATACTAAGTAATGAAGCTTATGAGCAGCCCAGCAGTTAATAATTCTTTAGTTTGTGAATCTGCCACCCACATTATGGACAGAAGGGAGCAGTGTTTCTTACAGGTTTTTCTTAGTCTCATAATATTGTTGGAGGTTTTTTTCTGCACCAAATGCCTTCATCCATTTATAAAATATTTGTCTGCAACTTCCAAATTATGTGGCATCTAATAATGACACTTGATGAATTTTTCCTCCTCGATAGAAAAGTTTTTCCTTTATCATTTAAACATCAGTTCAGGCATTTGCTGTAAAGCTCTGCATGGCTCACAGACTGTTTTTAATCACGCTTATCTGGATTGTTCAGCATAGAGAAATCTTCAGGGAGACTTTATGGAGGCATTGCAATACTTAAAGGGGCATTACAAGATGAGGACAAACTTTTTTGTATAGCCTATTCTGATGGGACAAGAGGTAATGTTTTTAAACTAAAGAGGGTATACTCAGACTCAATTATAAGGAAGAAATGTTACAGCGAGGATGGTTAAACACTGGCACAGAATGCCAATAGAGGTGGTAGATGTCCCTGGAAACATTCATAGATAGATTGGATGGTGATCTGAGCAACCTGATCTAGTTGAAGATGTCCCTCACTATGGCAAGGGGGGTCTGGAGTAGATGACCTTTAAAGGTCTTTGCCAACCCAACCCATTCAATGATTCTATAAAGCCTTATGTTATGCTTACTACATTAATTAAAGGAGAGGTGGTTTAGTAATCATTCCTGAGCCTTATTCCTTCACTCTACATTTCATTCAGATTCCTGGATTTCTAGAGAATAGGCCCTAGTTGTTCAGCCTCGTGAGCATTCACCAGAGCTGTGGATGGAAGCTATGCTGTGTGATTATTTATTTTTTTCAGTCAAGGTGGTTCAGTGCCTGCAGTACTTCATGCTCAGAATAGAGAATATGGCAATGCGCTCCCAGCAAGCATCAGAACATTTAATCCCCAGGGCTAGCAGGTGCAGTGTTTATAGCTGTATTTATTTCTCAAGTGGTTTTAATGTCTTGGATTCCTTTTACTAATTAGGAATACTTTGACATTTTTATTTTTTTTATGATGATGAGAGTACAGACAAGACAATAACAACTTGTATTTTCAGTAGCTACATCTCTGCCTGTCCTGATTTTTTCTCATTAATACCCTCTAATATTTAGCACTGGGAATAGCAGCAAGAAATACTGTCTATACTTGAAGTTTATTAGCAGGTCGAGACAAAGGTAAGAAAAAAGAACATTCCACAAGTATATTGACTGTAGCAGAAGTCATTAATGTAACAAAAAATACACCTGAGAAATATGAATAGGAAATTGTTAATATTCCTAGAGATACTTTTCAGTAAGCATGTATTATTCGTATTTTTCCTCTCACAGTTTTAAAAAATCTTTTCCTAGTTAGCTAGTTTGCATGTTCTCTCCATGAAATGTGACACTTCTGACAATGAGAACCACTGTATTTTTAAAGCTCCATCTGCTCTGTGTGTAACTAGTGGAAGCCAGCTACAACTGGTACCATTTGTTTTAGAAGGGCAGCTATGCCTACAGCTTTCTCATCGGTGCTGTTTCTATTTGTTCTGAGTCCTCAAAGTAAGCATGAGTAAATCTTGAAAAAAATCTGAGTGGATAGACAAGTCCGTACATTTTTCAAAAAGGATTTCCAAATTTGTTCCACACAATTGTATATCTGTCCCAGTGCTTCTGTCTCCAGCAGTGGAGAGTATTAGATCTTGGAGAAAAGTGCTAAAACTCCCACAGTGGACAATTATGGAATAAGCTGCTGTAAGGGAAAGTTCCTTCCTAACCCCAGGATGCCTTGAAGTATTTCTGTTCCATCTATGTAATTGCAGATCTCCATATTAGTCCTACAAATGCCAAATCCCTTTATTAATCCTTCTGCAAGATTAGTTCTTTTAAAAGTAAATTCTGTGCAGTAGCTGTTCAAAAGAAGTAGAAATTTATCTTAACATAGGAAGAGATTATTTCTCTTTTCAAAGCTAGACAAGATCTGACTGATAATTTATAAACATTATTTCTCTTTGTGACTAGCCTGATATGTTGCAGTTGAAAGACAGAAATTCATCCTGTTTGTAGGCAATTGAATAAAGGATGTTGCTGCTAGAATATTTGAAACAACTTTGTTAATTCTTTATTTACCTATCCCAGATATTCCAGTAATTTTTTGTATAACACTCATTCCATAATCCTTTGAAACATACCTCAGATGGTCTTCAGAGCATTCTACACCTTTTTTTTTTTTTCATGAACTGTTTTAAACATGTAATTCATACTAATCTTTGTAAGAAATAGGATCATAAATTCAGGCATTAAAGCTAAACATTGGGTAAATTATAATACTAATGTGTTCCCAACTAAGTAATTTTCTGATATGCATTGACATTTCTAGAAGACATTTAATTATTGATGTACAATATATCAGGGCTGATTAATCAAAAGGGTACAGTAAGTTCAAATAGATATAAATTATATGTTTTATAATGCTGACATTATTTAATTTAGTAGGACTTCTGTTTAGTAGTCATCTTGGATTAGACAATGTGGGGCACACTGTGGGAATATTAATTTTTGTTGGACTTCCCACAGATTCCAAACTGGCAGGAACTGGGCACAGTTTCCAAGGCTAAATCCAATGTAGAATTTCAATATGAATACATGCTTGAAAGACTGTTTAGCTTGCATATTAGTGTCAAATGCAAGCAATCTTTTAAAATAAAATTTGATTGGCT
This sequence comes from Florisuga fusca, assembly GCA_038090715.1. Classification (NCBI taxonomy): domain Eukaryota; kingdom Metazoa; phylum Chordata; class Aves; order Apodiformes; family Trochilidae; genus Florisuga; species Florisuga fusca. The sequence goes on from JAAWXA010000001.1 coordinate 34,031,842, forward strand.
TCACCTTTGCAGGACTGGAGGTGGGTGGTGGTGGTTAATTTTTTAATGGCTAGCAGGACTTCTCTTGTACCATAAGGTAATAAAAAATACGATCACCAATTTTTATCTAGTATTTAATATTTTATGGTTACAATGAATAGTTTAGATGCTGCAGATAAGATTTTTCTAACACAGATTTTACTCTGATATGGTAGTGTAGATATTGCTTTCGCATTAATATGTAACAGCATAAGGGAAGAAGTGGACAGTATGTGTTCTATATTAAGAAAACTATTTTCTCTTCATTATAAAACACAAATATGTTCCTAACAAAACTGTCCATACTGCAAGTATGTTTAAATCAGCTGCTACACACTGGTCTTATGCAAAAAAGCAGTTCTTTTGTATTCAGCTTCTGAACATGCTGTCTATTGTGCAGGCTTCCTGCTATCTGACAGATTCATTGCTAGTAGGACTGCATCTGAGGTGATAATTTCTCAGCCCTCCTGAAGGCTGTATAAACTTCCTGGTCTTTCAGCTTCAAAATGAGTTTCCTTTTAAAGTCAAACTCATCTCTAAAATGCCTTTTCCAGCCAAACAATCAGCTTACCAAAGATCTCTTGTAGTAACAAAATACCAAAGTGGGAATCTAAAGCTTTCTTTAAAAAATAAAAATATTAATACTGTGAATGAAAAAGAAAAAAGAAAAAAAACCAAAAATCACAAAAAACCAAACATTTTTGTGGCCTTCAGGAAAAATAATGATTTTGGCAAAAACCTGTATATAGTTTTAACTAGAGCATCTCTATTGAAAAATGAGGGCAGATAAAAATGTTGGGGCAGTTCAGTATTTTCTCTCAATCTGACTTGTTTAATGATTCAAAGCAGGTAAAAAGTCCATTATTAGGGCCTTTACTTATCATGTGCCTGGACTGTCTTGGGGAAATACTGTTTTTCTCAGAGCTTCCATGGTAACCAAAGTAATATTTAGAGGTTCAGTTCAGTAGCACACATCAGTATTAAGTAGGAAAAGGACAGTAGATGTCTGACAGCAATATCTCCATTCTTAGTTACATTGGAGAGCAAGCTAATGGAAGAAGAAAAAGAAATACTCTATCTCTGTTACAGGTGAGGTCAGCTCTGGGTTTGCCTGCATCTGCATGGAAGTATAGGTGACTTTTTGGGAAAGCCCTTTGCTTTCCCAACATACTATTCAGCCATTACTGGAAATGATGCAGGCATATATCAATGTATTAAATTTTTAGCTATTTTTCTTGAGAGATGACTAAGTCAACTGTACAGCCACTAGTGTGTTAAAAAAGGTTGTCATTTCAGTCTGGCAGCCTTCAGGCCTTATGAAGAAAATTCATGCAACTTTTTTTTACTACTACAATATCTTCACAAGGTGATTGTAATAGTATCTTTTTGTTCACTTTGGGAGAATTAGAGATCAAAATATCTTAGCATCTGAAGAAAGGCTTTTGATAGGGTTTTGCCTATGCACTACTCATTTTCAGTAAATTATTTATAGTGGAGGGGTGAACACTGCAACAAATCAACTATTAGTAACTGAAATAATACTGCACATAATACTGAAATAAGATCTCCATTGAAGGGAGGAGGAATATGTTTCAGGGGTGGAGATAAGTGCAATTTTAAGCAGCTGCTTTAAATCACATTTTTAGAAAAGACAAAGTTCTGTATCAAAGAGAAATCATCCAACAGCCTGACTATTGAATCTGGCTGTATGTTATTTAATCAGCTGTAGCCTCATAACTGTGAATGAAATATTTCTGTTTTATAGCTTTTGGCATAGTTGTTTGTCTTATTTTGTTTTTTTTTAAATATTTGGTTTCTACTATGCTTTCTTCAGCCTGGTTGTGGCTTTGAAGGTACAGTGACTTCATCTTGAGCAATCAAGTTCTGTACAAGTGGATGTATTTTAGAGATGTGTGAAGAACATCACCCTTATGATCTTCCTCATGAGTCTGCAGATGCCTTTACAGAGGTTCCCCCATGCTCAGTGGGGTCTGCTCCTGATGTCTGAAGGGGTGGTTGTTTACTATAGGCACTACTCTATTATTCTAGTGTGTGCTCTGTTTTCCAAATTGTGTTTTAGAGCTGATTCAATGCAGGTCAGCATGACCAAGATTTTGCTCAGGATCTTAGCTTGATTTTGGATAAACAGTGATTTTGTTAATAGCAAAGCAATAATGTAAGTAAGTGCAATGCAGCTTTAAGTAAATCAGCAAAGAGCAGGGAAACACCATTCCATCATGAACATCATGTAGTTCACCTGTCTATGAAAGGACTGAATTCCAAGGAATCACTGAAGATGAAGGATGAGGTGGTGCATGAATTTTGCACATAGTGCCCCACCAAGACAAGCTTTGATCCTTAGGGTCAAAGAATTCAACTGCCATTATTAATTTAATGTCAAGGAAATAGCAGACAATACTCGGTGGAATAAATCTTGAGGGCTGCATATATATGTTTTTATAGAGTCTCTTTAAAATTGCATGTTTTAATACATGAAATGCTAAGATCAGTTTGTAACTTCATAAGACACTGCAGAGAATTTCTGCATTTTATTGAGTACATCTTTTCTTCTTTCCTCTTAAGTGTAAGAACTTAGCTTAAACCCCCATACTTCTCTTGGATAATGAAATTGTTCTGAGGGGAGTATTCTTGCATATCTAGATCAGTAGCCACAAGTTACATGTTGCGTTTGGTCAAAGAGCTTTATTTTTTTTGCTTAAGCTTCTCTCTGTAGGGGCCAGAGCCACAGTATTCTGGAGTGGGCTGCAGTTACTAAAAGAGGATTTTGCTCTTTTCTTGTAAAAAGGCTTATGAGTGCTGAGTCTACAGCGTGAATTTAGAATGAGTTAAAATACACAAAAGGAGGAGAAGAATAAGCATTATGAATTTGAGAGATATTAGTGTGTTCAAAGAGGGTCTTATTTACCAGTAGAGATTTTCTTTTCCTCTTACAAACTGTGCAATATGGCTTAATACTGCTGATCTATTGCATCAGTTTTATGGTGCACGTAAAAGGCAGTGTGCCTGTCTGGAGTCCTAGTAAGGACTCCTTCCACCGCTGCCAAGTTAAAATTAATGTGTTTAGTGGCAGAATTAATCTTACCACTGGTCTTTAAAAGGATGAGAAAAGGCCTCTTCTGTAAGAGCTAGACACTTTTCAGTAGTCAGAGTTGTCAGCTGAGTCAGTGCTCTGTTGGCTTTTCCACTGCAGGGGCTTGGGTGCAAAGTGGAAATTCAAGGTTGAAATAGGATCTCTGAAATCATTTATGTGAAAGTTGTACAATGATGGCCCTAGATGAAGGAATACATAAAAATTCATAAGATACATGAGGAGCAAATTTGCCATTAATATTTATCAGCCTTCTCCTTTGTGGAATATACAAATGTTATCTCATTGTTGCATTTAAATGCAGTATACTCGAGACAGGATAGAAGTAATGGGCAGTAAATTTCAGCAACCTAATACTTCCAAGTATAATTGTACACGGCTGCGTAGGCAGAATGATAGCATTCCTACTTTTAAAACAGCACTTTCAGCCACCCTTTTGTCATGTGATTTTATGAAAATCAACTTTCTTAAGATCCCAAATTAAGGACTACATTAAGGAAATTTTGTTTTTCAAGGTTGGCCTTTTTGCTGGTCTGTTTGCCTACCACTACCTCGCCATCAATACTGGAAAATTAAATTATGATGGTAAAGCACCATGTCTGTTAACATAGATGGTTTTCAATCTCTTGTGTTCCTGAGAGAGGATAAAAGTTCAGCCTGTAGCTCATTGTTTAGCTTTGCTCCAAAAGTGCAGCTGAAGGTGAAGAGCACTATTTGGAGTTACAGATGTCCTAAAGTCTATCAAATTCTGCTGTGGCTACTCTCATTCTCATGCTAGAGGACACTTACTTGGAACCAAGGTATTTGGGAGCTGTACTTTTTGCCATACCAGAAAATCAGGCTGAGCATAATAATACTGTATACCATGTTGTTCCAATTAGCTCATGCCAGGACCTATTAACAGCACTTTCTCCCATTTTTATTTCCCAGCCAAACACAACAGTAATATCACTGGAAATCTCAAGAAAACAATTGCAATCAATCCATCAGTTGTAACTAAATAGCAATATGTAATCAGTCGCTGTGGATTCCTGTAATATTTAGTGTTGACTGATGGGGCTGCCCTGAAGTAAAACCAAAGAGTGAGCAATCTCAACAGTGATAATTTTGCTTGTGAGTCAAACACAGTGGTTTCACTTGCTGTGGTTCTCACTTGAGTCTTTCTCAAGCGAAACAGCATCCCACTCTGAGATGCTGGAAAAATGCCATCACCTACTCCTATATAAAAAGTATCTATTTTGGTTCACAACTTCGTGCAGTACCATCTACTGCTTGTGATGTCCTTCTGTCTGCAGTAATAGTTCCTCATCAGACATTTATGTTCAAGGCAACCTCTGGGAACCACATAGGACTGGTTTTTGCTATCTCTTTCTCCTTAGCCACTGCAAGTCTTGGCTGGGTCTGATGTTGGTTTCCAGCAGTGCATGCTTTCTCCTTGTGGCTTTTTGATTGAGAGAATTTCTCCTCAGCCCATGTTTTAGATCAGATGTTTGTGCAGATCCAAGATATACTGAAGTGCCAGAAACATCTGTGCAAACTTAGCATAAGTGGACCCTCCAGTTTCACACTGCCTTACCATGAGAGTCAATTGTCAGCTATAAGATAGCAGCTAGACCCATGCATATTATCCAGGCTGTTCAACAGAAAATTACAGAATTTCTCTCTGTGTCAAAGGCGGACAAAAAATTTAAATAAAACAATCAAAATTGATGCAGTTCTCTCCATCAGGGAAGCCTGCTCTAATGAACTGTCAGAGGCATACTCTGGTGTGGAACTGTGTGTGTCAGACCTGGGCAATGCTTCCCACACAATGGGCTATTACACAAATACTACCAGAGGAGCAGTTTCAAATAGCCCTGAAAAAAAAAAAAATCAATGGTCTAGAAAAACGGAGTTGAAGAAATGATGATATGGCTGTAAGAGTCCTGAAGGAATTGAAGGCTTTGACCCTGAGAGGATTTTAACTAAATGGCTACTTAGTTGATTGGATTTACTTGGAGACAGAGGGGTAGAGTGGCAGGGAGGAAAAAGCTTAAATGAAGCTGGATGGAGAAAAGATTCTCTAATAGATCAGATTGAAAAATAGTAAGAGCTTTATTACAGTCTTGTTAAAATTCCCCCAGCTGAACAGTTATGCAGTTATCATGTTAAGACCCCACTATAATGTGTTCTTAAGGGGTTTTTTTTAGTCTCAGAGGTTGTATCCATGCCATAGTGGAAAAAATATGCAGTTCTCAATTTTTGGTGCCAAGGGGAGACTGAACTTCTTTGTCAGACATCAGCAGAGCTGAACAGAGCTCATCAGCCCTGTGTGAGCCAGGCACAAACTATTTAGATCAGACTTCTGTACCTTCCTTTTCATCCAGGCCATAGAGTGCATCTTTAATTTATTGCTCTTGGCTATTTACAGCCAATTGGTTTCTTTTTTCTGCTATGAAAATGCCACTCCTTGGTTCTTATTCACTGAATGGCATATATCTGAGTTCCCCTAGTAACTCTTGGATCGTTGTTTTTGTTTTTGTTTTAAATTTACTACTGCTATGGATTATTCTGAATATATTCTACTGCTCCAAACATCAGTCTCCCTACCCCCCCCCCCCCCCCCCCCCCCCCNCCCCCCATCTTCTAAACACTTCACGTTGGCTGTAGTTCAAGATCATTCGGATCTTACAAAAGGGCACTTCAGCTCAAGTGATGGCTCTCCAGCTTCAATGACCTTTTGCTTTCTCCATCCAGGAAAATATGTGGTAAAATCCCAAGAGTATGTGATTGACTGCCCATAGACCCAGACATTGCTAAAGGAGTACTTACTGCTTTATTTCATACATTGCACATAGGCATCTTCATGAATTCGTCAAACTAGATCAGGGTGGGGGTAGATGTTTCTATACAAATGCAAACATGAAATTTAGTGCAATGAACAGTGTCAGATGAAAATGTGTCAGCAGATGGCAAGCTTCTGCTGCTACTAGTTCTAGCAGTTTATTTGTTTCCCTAGCAAAAAATGTGTAGGCAAAAATATCCTCAGTTAACTAAGAGCATACAACAAGCAGTGAGGGTAGATGGAGGATGAAAGATCCTTTCTATCATGCAGTTTCTCATATAACAAGTTTGATCAAACTGTTCTTTATGGAAGATTCCAAGAAGCCAATAGGCTGAACCAAGTCCTTAGCTTGGTGTTGCAGGAATTTTTTTGGGGCACACGTGTTTGGTACCTCATCCTACTGAGAACTGATTCCTCTGGCCCAACTCTAAGGATTAGTAGTGATCACTCAGGCCAATAAAAGGCGTCTTTCTCCAGAATATCATGTGGATTCTTTGAGGCAACTTTTTGCCTCTTTAGAAGTGTCATAATGGCTCAACTTGTCATGCAGTATCAGCAGAGGGTTTCTGTTCATCCTTAACTTTTTGTTAAGAAGGAAGACTCAGGTAGGTGTACATGATTTAGAAACCAAAGATTCATGATAAAAAATCACTAATACAGTGCTTTTTTTTGTAGTTTCCTTGCCCTTAAGAGTCTGTCTTGTTCAGAAAAACAGGTCTCTGCTTTTGCTTCAAACCCAGATAGTAACTTTACTTCAAGTGAGTAAAACAGGATCCAAAGGCAGAGCATCTCTGATCCATTTACTGTCCTGCTGTCATAAAATGTCATGCTCAGTGTCACAGTGATTCCCAGCAAACCTCACACAGGGTTCTGTTCTGAGTAACATCTAGCCATGGACACCATGGGGTTTATCTTTTGGGGATTGTTTTTTCTCTTTGGGATTTTTCAACAGATGGACTCATGATGTATTTTCACACAGAGTTTGACTAATAGAGATGCAACCCAAGTACGCTTGCTTATGGGCAGTATTTGTTCCTTGCATCCATATTCTTGCTTGTTACTAACCCACTGCATCTTGCATTATTTAAAAGCTTTGATTTTGCAGACATTCAGATATACTTTTAATTTACTCATGTGAGTACTCTCTCCTGCAGAAAGATGTCTTTTACTTTAAGTTAATAATTAGCAGGGTCCTTTTCCAGTGTTAGGAACATTCCATGCATTTAGTAAAAGCTGCTGAAAGCTCCTTATGTTTGAAAGTAAGGCCTTTGTTTTTATTAGTGTAAAAAGGTTACTTTGTATTTTGCTATTTTTCTTCAAAATTTTGGACACATTTTCTAGATGGGGACATAACACTAGGAGCTTGGTGGGTACAGGTGTGTTTTGGATGGGCCAGAATGGCTAAACCTGCAAGCACATCCTCATGTCCCAGACACATGGAGGAGAGAAAATTGTAGGGTTAGGAAGGGCCCATCTTTCTACATCAACAAATCAAAACATCAAAGTTGTTTTCCAAACATCAAAACTGTTCCTATATTAAGGATGCATTGAAACAGGCTTATGAATTACAGCAGTCTTAGATGTTGCAACTGAGTACTGAGAGTGTCAGCATAAATGTTAAGTCAACAAATACTCCAAAACAGAAATCAGTTGCTGATTGTTGTGACAGGTGTTACCTCAACTCTGTCTCAGTAACTCAGTACCTTTTATGTATTAAACTAGAGAAATAGAGACATTTAACAAAGAAGATGATGGAAGTAAAGTAATTTTTACAAACATCTGTTGCATGGCATTTAGATTTCTATCTCACCTGCAGTTTGCATGGGACTTGGGTGAGCAGTATCAGCTGGTACTCCAGACAGGGTTACATGCAGAGGAGGGGTTTCAGGCTCTGCAAAAGCCCTGTCTGTATCTCGCCCAGGGCTAAGGCACATTAAGTCAGTTCATTAGAAGGCTCAAATAGGATTTCTGCTGTGTTTCTTGGGTGTGATCGGCAGAGTGTATTGGACTCCCATCTCTTACAAAGGCAGGGTAAATTTAATGTTACCTTGGGGAAGAGCAAGGCATCCATCTTCCACCAAGTGTCTGCTGACATGAAAAATGCCTAAAACTTTTGGGGAAAAAAAATACTAATTTTCAAAATAAAGGGAGAGGAACATAGAGAACTAATATCTCAGCATTATGAACAGCAGTGATAGTGTTAAAGAGCTAAAGGAATTATTTGCACTTGACATAGATGTATACATTTACGGAAAATATTATGTTTTTAATAATAAAGAGGACCACTGGAGCTATAGGTAAGAATGCCTAGTGACTTGAATCTTCTCTCAGTTACATATTTATCTACTGGAGATTAGTTATTACATAATTACACTTCAAGTAATGTTTGGGTGTTCAAAGAGGTTATTGAAATATGGTATCTGTCACTAAATTGCCTTTGTGTGTTGGGAAAGTAAAGGACTGAAAGAGAAGGCTTTTCTGAATGACAAAACACTTGTAATTTCTGACTGTAGTGCTGCTCAGCCTACACCTTGATAAAGGGCAGGTTTGCTGTGCTGCTGCTGGTGTGTGAAATCCCTAGAAGACGGTCTGGGTTTAGACAGCTTCCTTTGAATATTCATTCATTGAATTCATAGCCATTCAGATGGTAGTTGTCACATAATTTAAAAAGCAGACTGGAAAAATATTTCCTGAGTTCTAGAGATAGTTAAGCTTAAGCAGAAGAATAGTTCATTTTTTTAGATTTTCCACATTTTTACTGTGCCTTGTAGTTTGCTGAATATAAGTACTTCCAACCTCATAAAATATAATGTGTCTTATATTTAACAGTTGGTCTTTTAACCAGTTTGGAGTTAGTGAGCAATTTTTAGAGCATATTCTGTTCAATAAAGGGCACCAGAACAAATGATACCTTCTTTTCATTACTAAAAAAATAAAACCAGCTAGACTAAATTTCTGGTTATGAACTGAAATGCAGAATTTTGAGAAGAATCTAGAAGTTCTTAAACTCTTGTTATGAAAAGAAGAATCGATCTCCCTTCCTAGGGGCAAAAAAGCTCCTATTGACAATTTTTCAGTGCTTAAAGTATTTCTGAGGAATATGTATTACTTAAATACTGTGAAAAAGTTTGGAAAAATATTTGAGCTATCCTGTTATCCCAGGCATGTCAAATTTTTTGCATTTATAATTTTGATCCTGGCTATAATCACTTTGATTAAAGGCTCTTTGCTAAAGATCTTCTGGGTGGGCAGTGATGAGGTGGCAACAAGAAGCCCAAAAGTGATAGATTTCAGGGCCTTGAGATAATTGGTTAAGGGATCAGGAGTGCAAGTTCTGTTCTCCTCCATCCCTCCAATGGCAGGAAAAAAACTGAGGAAATCAACAGGAAGAGTCTGCTGGTCAATTCATGGCTCCAGGGCTGGGCTCATTGGCAGGGCTTTGGGTTTTTTGATTATGGGTCACCGTGGCCTGCTGGCATCAAATGGGATGCACCTGCCCAGAGGAGGAAAAGAATCATGGGACAGGAGTTAGCAGGGCTCATAGATAGAGCTTTAAACTAAATTTGAAGAGGGAAGGGGATAAAACTAGGCCTGCTAGGATTGTCTGGGTCTCACGTGCCAAGATTTGTAGGACAGTGTGCTAGCAAAAACCCTTGCTTTGCCATCTCAGCTGTGATGGCTGATAGAGAGGAATGAGAAATGAAGAGGCAAGGGTTGTTGTTATTATGGTTTAGAAAGCACAGAATAGCCGAGAAGGGAGAGGTAGGAACTCTAGAGCCTATGCCCACAAAAAGGTGTGTGAATCATGCAACTGTATTTCATCGAGGTCTCAATACTCTTCACCAGGGGCACAGCTGAAGGCCCTTTATAAGAATCCCTGCAGTATGGGCAGTAAACAGGAGGAGCTTGTGTGCCTGCAGTGCTATGACCTAATTGGCATCACGGATACGGGGTGGGATGACTCCTATGGCTGGTGTGTTGGACTAGAAGGGTTTAAGATCTTCGGGGACGACAGGGAAGGGAGGCAAAGAAGGGGGTGTTGCCCTCTATGCCAGTGAACAACCAGAACGCATGGAGCTCCACCTGCTGAGTGATGAAGAAAAGACTGAGTTCCTGTTGGTGAGGTGAAAGGAAGGGAAGGGGACATTACCGTGGGTTTGTGCTACAGATGGCCTGAGCAGGAGGACCAACTGGAAGAGGCCCTTCCTAGACATAGTAATTGCTGCTTGTTGACAAGCCATGGTCCTCGTGGGGGACTTTAACCACTCTGGCATCAGTTGGAGAGAAAACACAGCAAGGCACAACCAATCCAGCAACAGAACAAGGGGAAATGGTTTTAAACTGAAGGAGAATAGTTTTAGACTGGATATTAGGAAGTTGTTAGCTAAGAGGGTGATGAGACTCTGGAACAGATTGTCCTGAGAAGCTGTGGATGCCCACTCCCTGGAGGTGTTCAAGGCCAGGTTGGATGGGGCCTTGAGCAACCTGGGCTAGATCAGAGGCATCCCTGCCCATGGCAGAGAGATTGGAGTACGTGGTCTCTAAGGTCCCTTTCAACCTAAGCCATTCCATGGTTCTTCTGCAATATTAGCTTTTTGAAATAATTTGAGGTTATTTTTTCTTTTAAAATAAATTAATCAAAATGTATCTTGACAATTATCAGTGATGTTTATACAAATTATTTCCTTGGATAATCTTAGCAGCAGCACTATGAAGTTGTTAACTTCTTTTTAAAATATATCACATTTATAAACTTATTCTTGAAATTACTAGTGTAAATGTTTCTGAGTTTGCTTTAGTGTCTTTTTGAATACAGATGGACTATTATATTAAGAATTAGTTTACAAGGCTTGTAAATATAGAGGTGAAGTCTGTGAATTTAAACGCTGATACAGGAATTAAGCTTTCCTTCAACAAAGACAACTCATGATATTTCTTTTGGAAAAGCTGCAATCTGTTAAAGCTGAAATTATATTAAAATACACATATTAAATATGTATTAGATATTTCTTAATCCTGAAATATGCAAATGTTGGAGCCTGTAATTGCATGTTTTGTTTTTCCTGATATTGGGTTTTTTTGATGGCACCAAATTTTCCTCTTCTGATCTTTCAACATAAAAGCACACAGAATACAGCCGTACCAGGGTTGGTTGCATTATTATAGAATTCACTGTGGATTGCTCTGTTGAACTACTGACTCACCTCACCTTCAGTATTTATAAAGTACATTTTGTACCTCTTAGATATTAAAGGAAGAGCTAAATAAAACCAATTTTGAGCCAAATACCATTTGATAATTTGGAGTAAATATTTCATTATTGTATGCACTATCATTTATTATTTAGATGGAATAAAAATAAGACTTTGACCTTTAGTGATTCAGTTGTTTTCTAAGATACAATGAAGCTTTTACTAAATGTAATTTAATGTTCTGGAACATGGCTAAAAAAGATGTGCAGATTCAGACTGGAAGAAAAATGTTAATTATCTTAAATTTAATTACTGAAAAAGATCATGATGGAAATACATAAAAATGCTTGAAATGCAGCCAAAACATTTTCCAAATAGCATTAAAAATGATTGCTGTTTACTAATCACAGATGATGTAGACACAAAGCTGCATTGAGAAAGATGTTTAAATTTCACCTATGTGGGTGGCAGTAGAGAATCAGGGCCAGATGTAAAGTAGACTGAAACCTTAACCTTATAAAAGTTATTTGTCTAAGGCTGAGGCAGAGCCTTCCCCATTTCCTCTGAACAGTGCCAGCAGGACAGGTCAGCAGCCTCCCTGAATGACAAATGTCTCCACATGGACTTCCTCATCCCTAGGTTCTGATGCACACAAATTGCATGATCTTTGTGAGAAATCCTGCAGCTTTCAATGGTGTTCTTTTGCATTTAATGTGAAGTCTGAAGTAGGAAAAAGCAATGGTACACCACAGCCCTGTACTATTTGATAATTATAGGGTATTAAGGATTACTGTCTCTTACATGCAGCTGGGAACTTCCTTCATTGTGGAAAAGAGGGAAAGTTTCACGATCTTGAACTATCAGGCAAGATGCGTGTTAGCCAGGGGTGAAGCAGAAAAGTCTGTTTATTAGAAGAACTGCTTCTGACTATTGATTTTCATCTGAGCACTCTGACTCCCAGTTCCTTTGAAAGTACAGCTGATTTCTGACAAGCCTCATTTTTGTTGTTTTATGCAAAGCTGGATGTTGCCTGGCCAGCCGAGCTGAATTTAGAAAGCTAATTTTTGTTAATATTAAACCTAACCTCTGAGATTTAAATAAGTGACTAAATTCAAATGAGCATTTCAACATGCAAAATTATTATGTCCTTTGAGCTTTTTGCCGTTTTGCTTAGACGGCTTCCTTTCCTTGCTTTCCTCCAAGGAAACAAAGTATAGGCAACTGGGCTGGCTGTTTGGCTGGCTTCCAGTTTTCCTCCTTCGCTTGAGGTGAATAGGCAGAAAAGACAACAAATAAAAATATCTACAGAGACACACTGATCAAAATGCATAAGACTTCCCACTCCTCCTTAATATTCAGGTAGTTTCTCTGAACCTTTATAATCCACAGAATGCTACTGTTTCTCAGACTGCTAAGAAATCTGAACTTAAACTTCCCAAAGCTGAAGGTAAGACAGCTGCAAATTTTAAGGTAGTACAAGGACAGAGGTTCAGGATTCTGATGGTCCTCTGGCATAGTACTTGAAATGCTCAACTCCCTCATCCCACCCATCCCAATAAGGGATGGGTCCTTTATTTATTGCTTTGATAAATTAATTCATTCAGTGCCAATGAGTCTTGAAGTGAGAAAAAGATACTGCATGAGAGAAGGGAAAAACTGGAAGGGAAATAGAAGTGACAAGAAATAGAAGGGCAGATCATGGGGCAAATGCGAGGGCAGGGCAGCCCAGGTGAGTCTTGACCCCAAGCCCTACACATGCTTTCTGCTAAGTGCAAGATCTGGCTTGTTGCTCACCTACCCCTTTTGACACATCTGTTGAGAAAACAAACCAGAGAGTAATGAGGAGTCTGAAGCATTGTATTCTGTCCCACAGTTTGCAATTAGAAACCTCATGCAACCTTGGCTGTGGATTTGGCATCTGTTTGCCAGGCATTTTCATGGTTTTTGTTCTGACCTCTCAGACAGCAAGTGCTGTGAGGTGGCGTGGGGCTGTCCCCTGTGCCCAGGCAGGAACAAAGGGAGCTCGAGGAGCGAAACAAGCACCGGCAAAGCCCTGGGAAAGCTGCTGGGCCTGGCGTACTTGGGGAGGAAGGATTCATTATATTTTAGGCAAATCAGAAAACACTGTGGCTTATAGACCTTACAGGCTGTGCAACAGATGGTGTTGTTTTGGCTGGCGCAGGAGGCAGGTGTTAAAGCAACTTCCAGGGATAATGGAGCTGCATCCGGCAGAGTTGAAAAGAGAACAGAGGCTTTCAGAGCATAACATATTTATATGGAGAATAGGAGAAGAGGGGCTTTGAAACAGCGTGGATTTTGAAGGCAGCCATCTGACTTGTTCACTGCTTCTAGAAAGGAAGGAGCTACAATGGCATGAGCTGCTTTGGGTTCCCACAGGAACCGTGTGAATTGCTGAAAACGCATAACCTTGTCAAGGCTGAGATACTGTAGTTACCATCTTTTATTGCTGATGTTCTCCATCTCTGTATATCACTGCAAGAAGACATGTGCTGCCTGGGAGAAGTAAAAGTTGTGAAAAATGGATGTAGATGGTCCCTGAGCATGGGAGTATTTATTTACCAGAGCAGTCTGAAAAAGCATTCAGCCAGGGAATGGGTCTTCAGGCTGCAGAGTGTCTTCAGTAATGAATCCAAACCTGTCAAATGCTGAGTTTTGTTTCCATAGCTGAACTTTAGAGTCAGAATATGAGCCAACCCTTGCAGGGCACAACTATGTTGAGCCACAAGTCCCCCTCTGATGGTGGGCCTGGCTTAACATCTCTGGTTGTCTGCATTGTAGCCCCGCTCTCTGCTGGGCTGGCCAGGGTGGGTGGCAGAGCTGCTGGGCTGTAAGCCCTGAGGGTATTTGCCCCTGTGGGGCCAGGCACTGCTTGGGGAACCTGCTCTGGGGCACACACTGGTGAGACCATGCTCAGACATTTGCTGCTGTAGCCACACAGTGCTGGCTTGTGAAATCTTACTGGCTTCCTGGTTTAGTTACTGCTCACTTGACTGCAACTACTTGTACAGCAGCCTAAGCAGACATACCTTAGTGAAATTCCAGAGGCTTGTGGTGCAGATTTAATAACAGGGCAATATTAACTCTCTATTCATGCTAATTTGCCCCTTGGCAAGGACCCGCTACCAGTCTGCCCAGTTTATTTTGTGACTTGGGCATAACTTCCCATAAAGGGAAACTTGAAATTAAAAAGAAAGTCTATCACACTGACTGTGCCAGAACAAAGAAATGCAGAATGTGCTTGCTGAGTTTTCTTACAGGTTAAATACAAATATTGCTGCACCTTCAGCAGGTCAAGCAAATCTTAAAAGTATAGGGATCAGCAAGTGTGATGTACATACTGCCACTGGTGTGCACACCTTTAGAACTTCTGACTGTATGAATGACTTTTTAGGCATTGACATTTTAGTTATTTCTTGCCAGCTGTAATTTCAAGGTTTATTCCCCTATTTCTTCTCTTTCATATTTTAGCTAATTTTATTTCTATTTCATTGTGACATATTTCATCATAGTTACCAGGAAAGTAAATAGCAGTGCAGTTGCTATAATAGTTACTGTATGCAGATAATTAAAATGGAAAAATATTCTACTACTTGTTTCCTTTCGCTAAGTTAATGAAGAGTCATTGAACATCTCAGATGACACTTGCTGTTTCAGATGTACTTCCTGATGATGTTAGCAGATCACTTGGCAGAAAGTATAAAGAAATATGTGTGTCATTGTTAGTAAACTAATACCTGGGTTATTTCATCATGGGAATCCTTTTCATCTGAGAATTGATATGAATAGATTTTGCAAAATGTTTTATACGTCTCAGTGCCTAGAACTTTTTGCAGATTCGTCAATCACTTGACCTGTTCTTCAAAATATGTCTGGATTATAACTGGTGTATACAGAGGAACAGAATATAAAATTGCCTTACTGGAAATATAATCTTTTACTTTACTAATTTAGACTGCCCACGCTAGTACTAAGTATTAGTTATGATCTGCCAGGAAGATTGCACAGATTGTCTAAATAGGCAACTGGAAGCCTCTCTTTATGAAGAGAGCTACAAAGCTGCTCATTTTCCAGTGACTGAATGCTACAAATATGTATTATTCTTGGAGTTCTAGATTTTAAGTGACTTAGGGACTTAGCTTTCAATAGAACATTATGTCTAAATAGAACAGTGTTGTGGTATCATCCATGTTAAATCAGGGCAGTACAAATCAGCTCTTAGGGGTGTCTGTGGGAGAGTGGGCAATACAACACTTGAACAAGCTCTGATCTGTGCATATTCTCTTGGCTGGTATGCTGCCTTTTCACTTCAAACCCTTGACTTTTGAGGCAGACTTTCTAAATGACAGAATAAATACAACCAGCAACAACAACAACATCGAACAAAAAATAACCAAATCGACCACCTTGCATTGAAAAATAAGGTGAAGAATATTTTAAGTCTTTTTCAGGGCTCAATACTTACTGATTTTTTTTATTTATTTTTTTTTTTAATTGTCAGGCTATATCAAGGAATAGGTTTTCATACAATGCTTATATTTTTCAAGCAGATTTTCCTCTCTTTCAACTTGCACTTAATATAATGGGTACATTGAGAAACCTCCTGTAATTTAATTTGACATGTAGTTTTATGCACTGCACAAATTTTTAACATGTGGCACGTAAAATACACTGAAGTTGTTTTACTGAGTTTTGCTAGGCAAAGAAAGATGAATAAAATAATCTTGTGAGTCTTTGGAAAAGTTCATATGCCTTCTTCCATCCAAGTACAGCATTTGTCTCTCCTGTTGGTCTGCGTTACCCATGTTCTCAATAAAATGCGAGATTTCACATGGCGGCTGGTGTGAAGCTAGCAAGGTGCCTAATTTCTTGGCAATTATTATCAACATGATTTTTTAATATGAAAGTATACAGCTATTATCAATAGTTTTGATTATTTGTATTGCTACCTTGCCTTGGTTTATCTCCTGCCTGCTCACACCTACAGGGCTATGTCCTTGGAGCTGCTCTCCAGCCAGTATTGTAGGGGTGGTTATTCCTCCCCAGGTACAGCATTTTGCACTTGTCCCTGTAGTGTTTTGTGTTTCCTGTCAGCTTTCTCCTTCAATCTGTCCTCCCTGATCCCCCCTGAATGGCAGCTCTGCTCCCAGGCACATTGATGTCTCCCACCATTTTGCAGTGAGCAGCAAACCTAATGACAGTGAGCTCTGCCCCCTCCTCTGTGTCACTGGCACAGACGTTAACCAGGATAAGTTCCAGGAGAGACCCCTGCAGTGCTCTGCTTGTAACCAGCCTTCCAGGCAGAGCATCACCCTTTGACCATCACCTCTGGGCCCTATCAGTCAATTTTGTACCTAAATAGGCTGGCCTAACATGGATTTAAGAATATTGTGGGAGATGTGTTGAGAGCCTTACTGAAGTCAAACATGTCCCTTTTTCCTTGTTTGGCCCTCTACTTCTAAACTGTCCATACTGTTTCCTGTATTTGAAATGCTTTTTGCTGACGCATTTTATCCCTATTCTTTGGAAGTTTCTGCTGCTGCTGCTCTTTTAAATAACTGGACCAAAATCTCTTTTTTAAACAAGTGGCCTTTTTCTTTTGATATATTGAGGAAAAATCAGAATGAGCAATGTTTCCCATTTAATAAAAGAGGCAAAAGAGACCATTAAGAAAGGGCACACTAAAATTTTAGTTTGTTCAATAAGTGGTAATTTAGTGCTCCAGACTATCTTTCAGGCTTTTTTCAAATATATATCTCTACTAGAAATTATTTCTATTAATTATAAAGACAACTTCTGCTACAGGCTAGTGGAAAGCTTTGTTCTCATAGCTGTATCTTTCGAAAAGGTCATCCTTCAGCCTCAGAAATTTCCTTCAGGCAGACTCTGTTTAGAATCGTAGTTAGGGGTTTGGTGATTCAAATGCAATAATTGCAGTTAAAAAACTTGGCTGTGTCTATGTGTGTGCACAAACACTTGCGTCTTTGACACCAAAATACTGAGGAAACTAAATTCCATTTTCAATTATGGCAGGTGGTGTTTCTAAAGCCATCTAGGAACCCAAAGATTTATGCAAGCAGTGAGACCATTGAAAGCATCTGGATATCTATCTTCATCATACTTTATATGTCTCAACTTGATTCATCTTAAGGGTGTAGTCAAAGAGAGTATCGTGGATTCCCCAACCATCAGTTAGAGACAGATCCACCACAATGAATTTTTCAGTGCTTGTGTCCTCTACAATTTTAGATTGTGTAGTGCTGTCATGATTAAATGTATGTTTGCTTGGGGACATAAATAGTAATTTAATACCTAGGACCTGAAAAATAAAATTCTTGAAAGGTTTTTGAAATGTTGTTAAAGAATTTTTCAGTCCTGATTTTTATTGTCCATATTTAGTAGAAAGCCCTTAAGGCTGGTCTTTAAGTCTGAAATACTTCTCGGAATCTTTTTTGTATGTAAAACCATTATAGAAAAATTAAAATCATTCAGGAATTATGTTAAAATACACTTCTATGTATATTTTGGGGTGAGTTCTTCCTTCTGTAGTACTTACATAGTGCTTTTCCTGAAGATAGCAATCTAGTTGTCCTCTGCTGTATGCACAGGGAGACTGGGATGTGGGGACTTTTTGCTTTAGTGGTGGAAATAAAAACAGAATAGATTCACAGCTGCCCTGGCCAAAGCCGACTCTGTTTCATCAGTTTGACCACATTTTTCTTCATGCATTCAGATAATAAGAAAACAATATATTCTAATTTCTTTATCCTGTTTTAAAAAAATAAATGTATAAAACAAAGACAAAGACTTTATTAAAATTAAAGAAGAAAGTGTGCTCTGGATAAATATTTCATAATATATGGAAATCTTTATGTATGGAGTAAAAGACTGCACAGTCTCCTTTTTATTCCAAGTGTAAGAGGTAGTGAGTTTCTTGTAGAAAGGTGTCTACTTCTATGGGATAGAAATAATTAGAGAAGGTTCTTTCTGTGGGACTTGAGCTCATCAAAATAACCAGACTGTGGGCTCTCAGCCTTCAACCAGGCTAGAAGGTAAACAGGAACTGTCTGTGTCAGGCAGGGTGCAGTGCAGAGAGGCAGACAAGTACCTGGGTACCCTTGCTCTGAGCAGAATTTGAAGCTGCAGTCCTAGTCAGGAGGGTTAAAAGAGAAGGAAGCGAGGTGGGAATGCACTAATGGGTACCTGGATGCATGCTGCAATCTGGATGAGCCGCCACTTCTCAGGCTTCTCAGCTCTGCCATTCTTCAGCCCCAAAAACCTATGGGAAATAGATAAGTCAGTCAGTGAAACACAGGAATTATATTCCTTCAAAAGTGAGTGAAAGTGGCACATGCTCAATACAGATCTCCTCCCTCTCCCCCCTTCTTGATCATAACAGAAGATTTGGGCGGATTTCCCATTCAGAGGCAATCAGTAAGTGTGGAGGGCAAGGGATGCAGGATGCCCTGGCTGACCTTCAGAAGAATTATTGTTTCTTTCACTCACGCTTTCTCTTCCCTGTCTCCCTTGTACAAGGCTTGGGAGCTACAGAGGCTTTCTATTTAAAAACAGGTGCAGAAGTGGAGCTGTCTGCTGCTGGGATGTAATTGATTCAGGACAACAGTGCCCCTAATCAGACAGCTGCTTTTGTCATCTTGCCCCTTTGTGTGAGGGAGTAGGAAAACAGCTATCACTATGCATTTTAGCCAGGAAATATTCAGCAAATATTTGTTGAGTAACGCGAGTTTAAAATAATGCTTTAAATTATACATATATTTAACACTTTCCCCTCCTTTGCTGCTTAAAACTGTCAGGTTTAAAGGATACAATTTAATTAGCAATGGCATTTTAATACAGTTGCTGGCACTGGCTGTGCTGTATGCAAATAATTTATTTCAGGGGAATTGTATTGGGATTGAAAGCGTTTTTTTCTTTCCCAAGAAGTATTATAATTCCTAATTGACTGAAGCTTTGCTGATTTAGAAATGCATTCAGAGAAACCAAAACGCAAATCAAGAGTATAGGGGGATTAAAGTAACTGTCACTCTTATGCAAATGTCTGTCACCCTGCACAAGACTCATAAATTAAAATTGAAGTGCTGGTTTGCTGCTGCAGTCATGCTTTCTGAATAATCAGTGACTAATTCAACTGGCATACCACAACTGTTTCCCAAAACCAAAGCATCATTCTTGTATAAAACAGCACATTTACGTTGTTAGAGAAGATTTATATCAATATCATCCATCTTGCATTCAGATTTTTGAAAGTTGCTATATATGAACCAAGTGCCTTTGCCTGCCCTGAAGATGTTTTCCATGTGCAGTGCCATGCTTGTCATTACAGATTAGTGCATCATTTAAAAGGAACAGGGACAGATAGAATAGATAAAATATTTTGCATATGCATAATCAACAAAATTGCAGATAAAAGCAAAAGTCTTGGGAGGCAAAACACAGCTGTAATGCTAATGCTGAGTGAATAATTTTCTTGATGAATTTTGCCTCTGTGTCTGCTCGCCAAATGTCCTCAAATGTATTGCAGTTTCTGAAAAAAATGTTATTCTTTAGAGTTGCTCCACCACTTCATTTTTTTGTTTTATTTTTTCCTCTTCAGATTGCAGGTAGTTTGTGATCATAAAATATTTGATATTCAGCCTGACAGCCTTATTAGCTTGTAGTCATTGATCCTATAAACACATCTCATTTCTATCTACTGGTCAGATTGATGTCATTCCTTTAGGAATACCACCTGCAAAAGGTTGGCCCATAGCAAAATGATAGAACTTTATTTGTGGTATGTCCCAGAATGAGTTGCTTTCTGGATGTAAGGGAAAGCTTTAGAATGTAAGCAGTTGTAATCGTTAAAGGAAAGGCAAAAGATAAAATGATGCTATGTTTCCCACGGGATAGGTATTCTTTTCTCACCATGTTTTTATCTGCTTTATCTGATTCGACTTGCTCTTCTTCTGTGTAAGGAAATATTGATTTACTTTTTTATCTAACGTTTGTATTTTTAAAATAATTTATAAGCAAATTTACAAGCATTTTGACAGAGGGTCCGTAAGATTCTCTATCTGAAAAGAATTAGAACCGCTTTCTCATACAATCTATACAACTTATTATCAAGGAGTAAGGCAACAAGTATTATTTCAGAACAGTTCTTTTTCTTCCTAGAGGGATCAGATGTCTTTTTTGCAGGAGGAAATATTTACTTCGGTGGTGATAAGTTTTATTTCATTTTCTTATTCTAGTTATTGGAACCTGCTGCAGAGAATCCAGTTTGGTAGTTCAGTATTGTCTTAAGGTATAATCAGGCTGCCCAATGACTGAGGAATATTTTCTATGAATGTGTTCTAATGGATAGCAGTCAGGTTATATCAAGAGCCAATAGAGAAAGCATAAAGCTATAAATACTTTTGAAGTATTTCCAGACAGAAATAAAATCTCTTTTTTTTCAGTACAGCAAATAAAGGACATTAATGTCCTTACAACTTGGGTCATGGGGGGACATGGATATTGAATGGATTTACTTTATGCAATTTAAAACTATTTAGATTTAAAAGCACCAAAGAACAGGCTACTGCTGCCCATAGTGTCTGTTTTCTTGGATTTGCTTTTCCTACATTTGTTAATCAGGCACCACTCTTCAACAGATTCTGTATGGAGTTTTACAGGTCATTACATTACGTGATTCTAAAATCAGCAAGTTATATATACCAGGTAAAATCACAAGTACTGTATTTGTCAGTGGCTCTGTACCAGTGGTGAGGTTGCAATCAAGATCCCATACCTATGATACTGTTAATGGTTCTAATTGCATAATCATCAGTCTCATAATACAGGAGAATGATCGACTGTCCAAAGCAAAACAGTGTTTGCAAAGACCCCACTATATGCCATTTTCTTTCATGATTTATTTGATGACCAAGTACAAAACCTTGCTAATTCCATAGCTGTCATTCAGGAGCATGATTCATTTTGATCTAGGGAAGGAAGGTCAAATTCATTTAGCAATACTGCATTTCTCCCACCCATGTTTTTACTCTATTTAGTGTCTAGATACAAATCATCAAATCACGTTTCTGAAGGCCTAATTTGAGAAAATTATCTGGATGCAGGTTTTATGTCTGTGACATGCACTGCATTTTTAGGAATTATTAGATCAATTGGAGGGATCCCTTTACTATTTGTAGTTTTTATTCTCCCTTTGGCGGGCTGCTGTCACCCCTACACAAATGCATTCATCCCTGGTAAGGCGTGCAGCATTGCTCTTGGTCCAGTGGCTCTCTGGGGTCTGAAGGGCCTTGCTCGGGGTTAAAGTTGCTCCCTTATATGTCCTAACTTTGCAATTTATTAAAGCAGTGCTCCTCAGTGGGCTATATTGCCTATTACTATCCTTCCATAGCATGCAGAAACAATTTACAAACTGGAACTACCTTTTCCTTTTCCCTCTGGAAGTATTTATTACTTAGAAATCTGTAATAAATCAGGACACTTAACAATGGCCAAGGGAGCTTTTATGTTTGTAAAACCTTGTCACTCTGGGTTTGGTTTTGCAAAAACTCCAAGTAATGTTCATTGGGGTTTTTTTGTTTGGTTGGTTTTTTGCCTAAGCTTTCAGAGCAATGAAGTTGAGAAGTTTTGGATCAAAGGTTCTTGTTGGGCTTTATTTTATTTTATATTTTTACTGCTATCAGTGCTAATTCAAACGTTAGATATAGTAACTCAGTTCTCTTTAATTCCCAGATTGCTAAACATTTAAGCTGAGTTGAAAAGAAGAAATACATTTTTATATGCTTCATGCATCTACCTAGTTCTAGCCTGATACGTAATTGCTTGCATTACTCTGTATTTAAGGATATTTCACCTTGAGCAGCAAGGTACTTAGCAGGAAAGGACATATTATGCTCTCTTCAGTGCTGGAGAGCTAATGGCAGGCTAAGCCCGAGTACTGGCACTGACGGTGTTGGTAGGGTAAAATTGCTGTACTGGGAGCTGTGGGAATTTTATGTGCTCACAGAGGTTACTGCAAATGCAGGTACCTCGAGTTCTTGCTGTACAGTGGTAGCCTTGTTTTACATACTGTTAGGTGTCTTTTGCATTGTGAACAACGTTATAGAAAGTGCCTTGAAGTACTTCAGGTAGAGGATACAGAATGCCCTATAAGATGGGGGTTGGACTAGATGGTATTTAATGGTTGCTTCCAACCTCAACTGTTCTATGAGGGTACAACATGATGTTCCGGAAGAAACCTCTTGAAAGAGAACTTAGCTCCAACATTGTCAAAGATAGTGCTGTTATAGTGATTTGGACAAAGAAATATGGCAACAGTGCTCCTGCAAACACTGAAAGCTAAAACTATTACAAAAACTATTTTAAGTTCTAAACTTCTAGTTTTATCTCATTAGAATGAGTTTATTCTTTTACTAGGAAAAGTATAAATAAAGTATCATTCTTTTTTTTACAGTCAGTTAAGTCAAAGTTTCCAAAGGTGACATATATCCGCTTTTAACAAACTGAATGGGACTAACTTAATGGCAGTTTTTGGTAGGGCAGACAAGGTTAAAAGCATTAGTGGTGAGAGCAGAGACATAGGCTGTCTAGAGAGTATCTGTTGGAATGGTTTGAGGTGCTTTCAGCAAGGAGTGTAGCTACAAACCATTTTCTGTTTCCTGTCTTTCTTCCAAACAGTAAATCTACTCACCACTTAGTACTTGTAATGAAAAGAAATCAGGAAGGGACAATGGACTGGGGAGGGGGAAAGTGCTGATGCAATCATTAAGCTATATTGGGAATCTCAGAGGTGTAAAGATTAATTGACACAATTGTGGAAAAAGATTATAGCCATACAGTGTGGTTTGGGTGGACATGGGCTGGAGCTGTTGATCTCTCATGTTAAAGTCTTTCCTCTCAGTTGTCCCTCTGCTTCATCGCAGCAAATGTGAAGATGTCACACACACAAAAAAAAGCTATTTTCCAATTGCTATTTTCCACTATATCATAGATATTTTTGTTCAGATTCCCTAATCTGAGAATGAAGCTACTACTGTAATTCTTAGTGTGTTAGTGGAGTAGCTGCAGGTCTGATTAAAAAAAAAAATCAACCAACTAAAGAACCACCAAATACCCAGACTCTCCCAAAAGTGTCTTCCGTGGGTGTGGACTGTTAAACTGCTGGGTGGGTGGTTAGATGTATTTGAGAAATGTAAGTGTTACTTGACCAAACTAGAGCAGGCCATAGTGACAATTCATTGATACACAGGACCAGCTATCTAAAAACACTGGCCTCTTATTAAAATAGGCGCTTTTAAAATTATTATTAAAAAGTCATTCAGGTATGAAATGTGATGTTAGAAGAACAATGGAAAATTCAAGAATTGGAAATAATTCTTCCATTTCAAACACTAATTAAATGTCTGTGTAATTTCTGCTACTCATTAACTGTGATCAGATGATGAAGAATGCACAAAAGAATCGGGCTGTAGCTGTACTGTATAACCCATCTTGTGAATAAAATTGTTACCTGATAGTAACAATGTGTTACCAAAGCTGATTGATAGTAAAACTCCAGTTGACTTTGAGGGGGAAAGAGAGGAGCCAGGATCTTGCACTCCATCTTTAACTAATGGAGACTCTTGTAACATTATGGAAAAGGGAAGTTTTCCTTCAGCTTTTCACTTAAACACCTCCACTAAGTGGGATTGTACGTTTGTAAGCTCTTCCGATCTAAAATAAATTTAGCAGACTATAAAAAGTGTCTGCCCAAACAACTGAGTGGTCTGCAGAGGCTGAACAGTAACTCTGAAATGAAGTCAGTATACACAGAGTCAAACCATTCCCTCTGCAATTTCTCTATGCATATACTGGGAGAATTAGTAAAAAAAAAAAAAAAAATCTTGTTCTCAACTGCTAATGTTATACTCCTAAAGCATCACAAATCCCACACACATTTAATGGCATGTTCCCAAATGACAGAAAGCCTCTCAGCTTCTAACATGTTAAAATCTATGCACAAAATCAGGCTGTGGGTGAAAAGGAGTAAACATAAAAGTGGCAATGGATGAAAAGATGAAGCACTGACGAATCGAACCAAAATGTTACTGTCTGACAGTCTCTATTAGCAGCAATAAGCATGAGGTCCTTTTTGATACTTCATAAAACCTCAGTACTCTGGGCTGGGTTTTTTGTGTTTGGTTGTTGGGGTTTTTTTTGGGGGGGTCGTTTGTTTGGTGTGGGGGGTTTTATGTTTTTGGCGCTTTTTTTATGTTTTGGGGTTTTTTTGCTTTGGTGTTGTTTTTTGTCCCTTACAGCTTCAAGCTCTTTCAGAGTTGTCACTTCATCCTTCCTAATAAAGATTTGCAAGGCATTCACATATTAATTCCAGGTTCAGCAACCCTAATTTGTAGGCTTTGTCTCTGCAGAGCTCCCAGCTGGCAGGCTGTCCAGATGCCCTCTGGGACAGCCCCTTGGACTGCGCCCATGCTGGGCTCCTTCCAGCACCTTTAGTCACCCCTTGCTAAACCTGCTAACAAGGATTTGTTGCCCATCTTTGTGTGGAGGGTGTAGTGGCAGCATCAACAGCTTGTTAATGTGCAGCTTGTTTACTCCTTTTTGGCAGCTCCTTCCCCAGTTCAAAGGGGCATCCAAGAGGTCAGAATTGCAGCCCTTCTGCTTCCCTTCCCCAGTGCAGGAATATGTGTTCTCTCTTCACCTTTGTGTAACAGGGTGAATCTTTTAATCTTCCAGTTCAATGGCAAAACCAGTGGGAGAGTGTTCAAAAGCAATATACGCTTTGCATTTCTCTATAATGTCATCATCTTGAAAATTGTATTAATAAGTGAACCTAAGTGAAGAAAGTCAAGAACATCTGGTCCTGGAAAGGCAAATATTAGATTAATGTCTAGTTTGACCATTGCTCACCATGAAAAATGACTTTCTATCATAAGAAGATATTTACTTGGCATGGCTTTGTATCCATAAATCTCAGCTCCTTTTACTCTTGCCAAAAGAGTTTTTAGTCTGAAAAGAAAATGTCAGAGAGCTGAGAATTTTAAGACTTTTGTCTAACGCTGTTGCTGCTATATGGAAGATGCATGAAAATTATAATGATGGGGAGAAATGTAAAAACCTTAAAATAAACTTTTTTTGGAGCTGGAACAATCAATTAAATTACTAGAATAACTGTAGTATAAATCATGGTTTGGCCCCTAGTCTTGAGTATTTCTGCAGGTTTTGTTAATTCCATGCAAGGCCTTTGTAATTCTGTCAGCATGTGCTGTCAGTGTTGCTGTTTCCTGGTTAGCCCTAGGTTAGCTAGACTAGCTTAAGTTAGCCATAGTCTCACTTTCTTCCATTGTTTTCTAAATGTGCTTTCAGGGCTAAGTGGTGGCTGGTTTTCTCTTTACCTGTGAAGAAACAGGGAAAAGGATCCCATAATGCTTTTTGAAACTGGATTGTCAACAAACCCTTAACAGTGTCCAGAGAAAACAAGTATTCCCTTATCTTTTCATAGCACAGAAACCATCATCTCAAACCAGGAATATTGCCAGTGAACTCTGATCCCTGAATAAGCAGTTTACTTGTTCAAACTCTTAGGCTGTATGGGAATTGAGACTTTTCTCCACCACAAATACCTCTGTTACTTGAGATAAGTAGTCCACGTGTTGCATATATTCATGATCAAGGGTTCATACCTTGAATTTCAGTTGAGAGAGGTATTTCTTGTAAGACCTGATACCTTCCCTTCACTCAGCCTTTACTAGGTATTTAGTCAGCTAATGACAAATTGCAACTGCAAAAGTAAGTGAAATTTTCACATTTGTATGGGATTAGTTGGGACCTAATCTGATGAGATTGGATCAAATGTGCTCTTTGATACATTTGGTGTGCCTAATTTGGGAAGTTTGAGTTTTTGGATAGGTTGCTCGAGAAGTACAGCTGGAGAGCTGTCAAAACTTAGATCACAACCCAGATGCAAGTGTCAGTGCAACATCCATCATTAAATTTCTTCAGGTCTAGCTTGGCCTGCTTCTAAAATCACAAAGGAAGATGCTGAGCAATCTCAGGCAAAACAGTCTCAGTCTCTGGGAGCATGTGTTGGGTCTCTTGCCTCCAAAGCAGCCAGGAACAACTGAATGTGTCAGAGGGTTACCTGACTGAGACCTTGTAAGGAGCTCGTGGCACAGCTTGGCACATGCTGTTTTGGTTGAGTCTGCTTTGGACCAGTGCCAGGTTGGAAGAGCAGTCAGAGGTACATTTTGTCCAGAGTGCTGTTAATAAGATGAAATTCTCCAAGAACAAAAAACTTTAATTAGTAATCAAATTAAGCCTTTTACAACAACAGTACTGAGAAAAAAATAACATTAATTTCTCAGACTGTATAAGCTGAGTGTTTAGTATTTAGGGGGGTGTTTCTTTTTCTATTAGTATTTTTTATTAGGTCTTCAGCAATATCAGTATTCTGAAATACAGAATACTTAGTGCAGAAGTGGGAGCACAGGCAATTTAAGTATTCTGAACCAAAATCATTGGAACTGGAAAGTCCAGGGTTGCAGGCTATTCCTGTTACAGGTGAAGGCTCTGTTAAGCACTGACAGACTTCACAAAGGTGCAGAGATATCCAGAGTGATTTTCTCCAGGAAAAGAGTCAGAATTAGATCTCTTAATGCTTCTCTGCAGGGAAAATTTGCCAGTGTAATTAAACTACTCTAGTTGCACAGGTATAACTCCTTCTCCTGTCACTCTTGTTTCAGGAGGAGTCCCAGGCAGGGAGTTTATACCAGAGTAACCAAGGCAATGTGCTGCTATACAAGTACAGCAAGGCCATTTGCCAGCTGGTGCATGCCAGGTGGTTGCCATCTGAGATGCTCAGGACAGCATTGCTCATGGTAGAAAAAAATGCTGAGCTGTGCCAGGGCCTTAGGCAGGACACACATTCCCATCAACGCCCTGAAAATAAACATTTAAAGTCAAAAGCCAAACCACTTCCCTGCGTATATAAGCTTCAGCTGCCTTTGAAAACCTCCTATCACAGCTTTCCTTCACAGTTCTATTTGACAAAATGATGAATTTAACTGTTAGCATTCAGCAGGCTTCTGATATTTGTTCCTAAACTCGGTTTCTCACCACCCCACTTTCCTAATGCCCCTCTTTTTCTCAACCCTCCCTGTGGCTTCAAAGTGATTCCTGACTGAGGAAAAGACTACGCTGACTATTTGGAAGCCTGGGTGACCTCGCTTCAAGTCCTCGCTTTGATGCAGTCTTCCTGTACACTCTTGGTTAAGACAGCCCCTCTGTGGTTTGATTCCTGCCCTGCGAAGGTGAGGAGCAGGAGCTCCAGGAGGAAGTGCAAACTGTGATAACCACATCAGAGGAAAAATGAGAGGCACAGGTTGCGCAGGCTGAGAGGTCGGGTCAATATCTCAGCTTCATTGCATTTCCCAGGAGACAGGAACTGAGAAGTTTTTCTGCTCCCTAGCCAAGATACTTTTCTGGAGCAAATCCAGTTTGTCCTCCGTTCTTTCCCCTTACTGAGCAGTCTTCAAGAGTCTTAACTGCCCAAAGCAGGCTTGTGTTTGTATTCATGCACTAAGAAATATTTTTCTGAAAAGGAATAAATCCCCTTAAGAACCCTTGTGATCTCTGAATATTACAACCTGAAGAAATAATGAATTTCAAAGAAGAAAGGTTCATGACACTTCTCAGGTCATTTGTCATATGAAGATTTGGTTGGAGGAAGAAAAACCTAATTCAGAGAGAGGTGTTCTAAAGAAATTGACTTCTCAGTGTACAAGTTACCACACAGTTGATTACAGGACAGGCTCTGCTGTTGCTTTCAATGTTTGCTAACAACAGGTTCAGAAAAACTGAGAGTCCTGGATGTTAGCGTTGGATACTGAAAAAAGAAAATTAAATCCATTAAATCTGAGCTAATGCTAGATTGCTCTTCATCTCATCCTCATCCCTCCCATCCCATCCCCTCCCATGTAGCGTCCTATGCTTGGCTTTGTCTGGACTGGAGTTATTTATTTGGTGAGTATTTTTGCAGCAAGTTCCTGAAGTGCTGAATACTTTGTGTGTATTCATCAGCTTGCATAATTTGCTCTTACTTATATTACACCAATCTCTGGGGGGAAGGGAAAATACATCTCTTATGTGTAAATTCTATTACACAGTTTTTTTAAACAGCCGTTTGAATCCTAATATTCAATCTTTTCTTTATTTCAAATGGGACAATTCACATCATGAGTTTAGCTTAAGGATATACAATGAGGGTAATTAAACATCAACAAGCCTTGGAAGTGCTATGCTGTGGTCTGTACACTGAAGAAACAGATCCACATGAATCTAAAAACACACTGGTGTTAGATCTATCTTCTGGGTTTCAGAATTTGTGTTTATTTCTGTAAATATAGGTATAAAATATCCCTGACATAAGAACAAAGGGAGAAACAATCCATAGCTTTTTAAGAGTAAATGGATTGTGCTGCCTTTCTGGTCCTTGGTCAGAATAATAGACCAGGTGAGGGAGATGTGCTTAGTGGTTAAGAACTGCTGGGTCCAGTCCCTTTCCTTATTTAGGCTTTGGATGGTTTTCCCTCCCTCTCCAGGTTCGTGATCAGCTCTGCGTGTGGAAATAGTTGGCTGAAAGTCACCCATTTCTGTTTTCTCTCAAATGCTGTCTCTGGTTGAGTATCTCTTTCATTTTTTTTTAATTCTTACTCCGGCAGATAGTAATTTTCAGCAGGGATTGTTCTTATTTCCTTTAACACATAGAGCAAAAGTGTTGGGCCCTTTCAGATCATTGAGAGATTTTTGCATTGTGTATGTGTGCGTTTGAGTAGGCAACCCAAGGCAACAAAGTCACACTGGGCCACCAATCCAACAGGCACTACACAAATGTGGATAAAACCCGAGTTGCTTTTGCTGTCGAGGCCATTTAGGGGAAAGCACACAATAAACTCAATGCTTCGTAGGATAAATAACGATCTTTGAGACCAGTAGTGAGTTTTGTAGCAAGTTTTATCTAAACACGTCCTCTGCTGAAATGACGTGTATATATATATATGTATGTATATATACAGATCTACTGTAGCTGTAAATGTGGGGACGAGTTTACCGGGCGGCGGTTGCCCGAAATGCCCCTGCGCAGGGCACTGCCCGCAGGACTGTCGCGGGGAGGCTGCCAACGGCCGCCGGCCAACCGCCGCCTGCCAACCGCCGCCTGCCAACCGTCACCTTCACGAGCGCCGACTGCCACCTAGCGGCCGCGGGGGGCCGGAGCCGTTGGAGGTGCCTGAGGGGAGAGGGTCGTGCCGGGGCGTTCGTACCTCTGAGGGTTGTAGCACAACTCGTCACTTAAAAGAAGCAAAAGCCAAAACGAAGGAAAATCAAAGCAAAGTTTAAAAAAACAAACAAAACAAAACAAAACAAAACAACCACCTGCCGGATGCCCCTTCCTCGGGTGTAAAGGGTAGGGCTGTTGGGCTTCGTTACTCTTTGTTTGGAGAGGGAAAAAGGCCCCCAAGTAGAGAATGCCGCCCCCTCAAACCCTTCCCCTCACAGCAGTTCCCCGGGCAAGGGGCGGCACAGCCCTCCTTGCAGCTCTCAGAGAGGGGTGGGTGTGCTCCCTGGGCTGCCCCCTGTGGGGTAAGATCAGGAGCTGTGCGGGGCTCCCACCGCCGCAGGAATGGGAGGAATCGACATTTGCTTTTGCCTTTCAAAAGAAGCAGGTATTTGTGTCTGATGAAAAAGTCCATGCCAAGCAACCTTTCACTCACCCCAAACTCCAACAGAATGAAGGAAAAAGAAGGAAAACCCTAGGAGAACTTAACTTAAACGGGACAAAGAAGGAAAAGCGTGATTTGCTTATGTACAAGATCACGACTTAAACATTATAGGGAAGAAAGAGTTGGTATTTTTTCTTGACATAATAATAATTTTTACTTGTAGAAGGTAAAAAAAAAATAAGTATATTTGGGATTTTTCAAGGTCTAGATCTGAAACTGCAGATTTATTTGCCATTAACAGCCACTTTATACCCAAAAGCACTACTGTGAAGTTGCTAGCATTTGCATTGTGTTTTGGTATTAACCATTGTAAGATCAGCAGTCTGTTTATAGCACAGATAAATTGTTTCAATGCGTGCTTTCCTGCTGTGCTGTGCTATGCCATCTTTCTGAAATCAGTGGAACTATACACTGGAAGAGAAGGGGAATTTTGGATTGTTTATGATACTCGGGATAGAAATTGATGAGGCAACTAAGTCCATTGTGGTTTTATTTCAAAGAACTGTAGATATGAACAAAATGCTGAAGGATTCCATTGATATTAAGAGATTTTGTTTTCTTTGTTGCAAATGCCAAATATTTAAAAAAAAAAAATAATTTATATCTTTCTGGCGTTAGGCTCTCTGTTCTCTGTCCCTTCTCAGTGACCAAGTGCTTAAAACATATTGATATTCTTCATAAAAACTGAGCTTCTCATAAATAATGATTCCATGAGCTGACACTTTAAAAAGAAAGCTATGGTTAGATTCTTTTGAGAAAGCTTTAAGTTATGGATTTTATGTTAATTAAATGATCATATTGTTGTTTGGGGGGTTGTGTGTTTTGTTTAGTTATCCAAGTACTTATAGTTATTATATAATCAGGAATGAGACTGACCAGCAGTGTTGCTAAATACTATTCTGTCAAAGCCAGGTGCTGTGGGAAGGATGGGGATACAACCATGACTTCTGCTGAGAGCCAGGTTGGGCCTGTACAGACTTCTTGCCTTGGACATTTTCCTATCGAGTATCAGACCCTGACTTACCCTTTATATAGCACTGCCAAGGAGTTTGATAAATATCTTGCTGATTATTTATATACTTCATATAATTCTGGATTATTTTTGACAGGTAATCATATCAGTCTGTGCTGCAACTTAGCTTGGCCTATAAGTGCTTTTCCCATGTTGCTGGGTTGCTAAATTAAATTGAACACATTAAAATGAATTGCCATAGATGGAGGGGAAAATGGTGCTTCATGAGAAAATAATGTGTACATGCACAGTATATATGGTCAACAACCTAAGTCCACAAATCCTAGGTCAGCTGACAGTAAGAAAGTTGGCAGACATCAGTATTTTCAGGAGGACATGGGGTGTTTTTGTTTGATCTGTCTTATTCTTTAAGCTTAAAATTGCTGTTAGTCTGTCCAAGCTGGTGAGCTCTACTAAGGAAGAAATACTAAGTCCCACTTCCTTGAAAATAAGCTAAAAATACATTTAGAGGCAGTGGATATTTTATTATGCCCTCTTTTATTCCAAGCAACCCCTTGCTTTGCTTGCGTTATTGTCAAAGTGTCCTGATCTGTGCATGGCGTGCACAGATAAATGCCTTGAGTTAAGCTGGCTCCAGGTGAAGGACAATGCTGCCTGCTGTCTCTAACTTCCAGTCCCAAAGGCCAGAGATGGAATCCAGGGGAACTGATTTGTGCTCTTCTGCTTACAATATTTGTTAAATGTTTCTCCTACCTCCCATAGGAACTGACCTTCATGTCCCAGCTTTGTTTCATCCAGTTGCTACTGCAAATTTTTATTCAAACCAGGGTTTTCTGCTACAGGATCTATAAAAAGAAAAAGAGCAATGGGAGCTCTTCCTGTCAGCACCCTGATTTCAAAAGGTAGCATTGTTCCTTCAGGGAGGAGGAGGTAGAGCAAAAAAAAAAAAACAAACCATAAATAGTTAGAAAACTTAAAAGTAGCATTTCCCCACTCTGTTTTGGCAGAAGTATCTGTGAACGTGACAAAGTTTTGCTACTCATTGATGCTGAAGACCTGTGCAGGAGTTCCCAGAGAGTGAAGATGCTGACCTGTGTTTTCAATTCCGTAGCTTGCTGTGAACTTTACAATCCTCATTTAGTGTCTAAACATCTCTGAAGCTTCCATGCTCTTTCAGTGTTTTCAATGCATTAAAATGAGGACTGAAGAAAATGCAGTAATGGGGTGATAAAGTTTTCTCCTAGACAAATTTTGGCCTGATCCTTACAAATCCCTGTTGCTTAACAAGTATGGACAAATGGTAAAATTTAAGAGTCCCTTAGAATAACTATGTCCAGATTTAGTTATTTACTGTCTAGTTTGTATTTGGAGCCACTGTCAGAGACCCCAAGTCAGAGGGCTTTCTGCCACATTTCCTCGTCATTTTCTTTTCATTTTCTTTAAAGCAGTCCTTCTCGTGTATCTTCATATACTGCTCTACATAAATAGGAAAAACTAATTCCCCTCACCCCTCAGATTTTGTTGTCATAAATGTTCCATTTCATGTAATGGGAATCTCAACTGTAAAGCTGAATCCAGTTATTAGCTTACTTAGCATTCAGAAGGTATTTTATGATCAAAACTCTCTTGGTATTTCACAATCCAAAGGGTATTTTGGTGTGTCAAAACATCATGTCCACAGATAACAGTACATTTATAGCAAGTGATCAAACACAACCTTTTATCACAAAAAATCCAAAACAACTATCTTCAAGGACCTTTTACCATTGTATGGACACAATAACTTAATATCAAAGGTCTAGAACCACTATTGCTGCTTGTGCCCATACTACATTTCTAGTTCCTCATTTTACCTTTATGAATCTGATTCAAATTCCATTGGCATTAATGAAGAACACTCATTGACTTCAATAATCTTTGAATTGCATCTAGTATCAACTGCATTAGCATAATCAAGTGAGAGGCAATTGTTAGGGATGCACTGATTGGGGAGGTTCCCAGTGTCAGCTGGTGCTGTTATAAGAGCTTGATTATTAAATTACTATTGCAAGTTATGAATCTTTCAGCAGTGCTTTCACTTCTTACTGTGTAATATTCCAAGTTTGTTATAGTTACCCTAAAGCATATGAAGGAAGCATTCAGCCGCTTTATGTAACTTCCAAATCCATAACCCCTTCCATGAAGTGACATTTCTTACAAACCTGATTGGCGTAAGGGCCACAATGTGCCCCACGTTCCTTTCTGCATCACATAGTGAGGCACATCCTGCATTGCTGCAGGTAAGGCTTTGACCTGACAGCAGTCATTCGGGAGTAAAGTGGGAAAAGGAGTACACTACATTCCTAATTCCAGTCAGACTCCTGGTACAGAGTGCTCCTAAGCTTGAAAATTGCTGAAGGCCATTAAGAGGAAGAATGCTGATGCTTTATCCTGTAACA
The DNA here is from genome assembly GCA_038090715.1 of Florisuga fusca. Classification (NCBI taxonomy): domain Eukaryota; kingdom Metazoa; phylum Chordata; class Aves; order Apodiformes; family Trochilidae; genus Florisuga; species Florisuga fusca. The sequence goes on from JAAWXA010000001.1 coordinate 34,065,202, forward strand.
TAACTTCATCGAGCCCTGTTCTAAGAGTATGATCAGCAGTCATAAAACAGGCAGTGGAAAGTAGGAAGCAAGATGCTGGGAGGTCACAGGCATATGGCAGTGCTCTTGTCCAGCAATTTTTCAGTGACAGTGTTATGTGGCTCCCTGCCACTAGAGGCTCCGCATGTGCACAGGACATGAGAGTGGTTGGGTGGCGACGTGCAAACCGGTGTTTCTAAGATTTTTATAATCAGTGTTCAGCTCATTTCTACTAGTTCAAAAAACATACTCGATCATGACACTGAGGCCACAGTGACATAGGAATAGGAGACAGGATTATTTTCTGCAGTACTAATCCCAATTTTGTTAATACTTGTGGAGCAGTTAAAGGTGGAGGGGTTTGGCAGTTTTGTTTATTTATTTGGTTTTTTTAAAAACAAAAACAGCAGCCCTTTGCTGCAAGTTAGTAGCTTGCCTTCCAAGACCATATAATCTACTCATAGTAAAGTCCAAAATGATTTACTGTCATGTTAGCTAATGCACACACTTGTGTTAGCTGTTAGAATAATTTCACTTTAGACCCTAATTTTCAGGCTGATGGGTTTCTGTGCCAGTGTAAGACTTCATTGGTCAATGCAAGTTGATCTGTAGTCTTACTTTGTGCTGCAAAAAACAGACCTTACCTAGTAAACCAGAAGCGAAATCTTCCTCTACCTTGTCAGAGGAAGTGACAGATGCTGATAGATGAAGAGTGGTGCTGGAGAATATTGTGCTTTAAGTCTGGCAACAAAGAGCACCTGCATGTTTTATGTGGCACAGTAGTGTCACAGTACACTGTCCTAATCACCCACAGGATGAGGGAGATCTGCGGTGTTACAGCAGTATGTAAAGATGGTCCCTTGGTTGGGGTGAATTGCTGCACTTCACAGCTGAAAAAGAAGAGGTGGTCCCTTAGTATATGCCTGTGGCATCGAGGTCTGCACCAGGCGTAGGTCATTGAAAACAAAATCTACTTGTGATTGCTACAGAAATCAAATCTTTGAAATCTTTCTTAGAAATCAAAGCAGGTGAAGTGTGCTGAAGCACTACGGAATATGTTTATAGGAAATTTGTTTATAAATAAATAATGTATAAACAATTTTTTATATGTAATGTTAATTATTTTACCCTGGAGCTATTTAAATAGGTATTGAATTGGGCAGGGGTCTGCATGGTACAGGCAGAGGCATAGAGCTAGATGGACATGTTCAGAACGTTTTCTGGGGGATCAATATAATAGAACTTCAGGAAGGCTACATAAAGTTGATTTACTTTTCACCTTTCTCTCACTCACTGCAGAAAAATGTAATTGAACTTCAACTGATCTCTGAATTATTTGGCTTGCTGTTAAGGTACCAGAGAAAGATCTTTGATAGATGTTTATTGTGATCCTGGTGGAAGATTTTATGCTGTACAGTGCAAGAAATAAGGGAGGGGAAAAAAAAAAAAGACAAAAATAAGCTTTTAAAGTTGGTTTCTACTATGTGCCATTTCACCTCCGTGGTTTTACTTGCCATCTCTATCCTGAGTTCCTGCTTGTAGGATAGAGTGGTGCACAAGATGCCATCACTCAACCTTTGTTTTTCTTTTTCCCCCTCCACCTCCCAATAGTTTGAAACCAAGAAGTCAGTCTCTTGTTGTTTTCACCACAGTATTTCTAACTGATGAAATTGGGTTTTAGTTTTTTAAATAACTAATCTAAAGTGAGGGAATTTTTTGTGTAAATTAAACTTTATAATATATTTTCAAATTCTACTCAAAATAAAATGCCTAAGTAAAATGAAGTAACATTATTGTGGTAAGCTAATGGTTCTAAAAAAATTTTCCTAGGGATTACAGCGGAACTCAGCAACAGGATGTGTTTCCAGCCCACTTGGTTCAATATAAGTGGTTCAAAACAACAAAAAAAGAACTGGAGATATCCTAGTTGTAACTGGAAAGCCCAGAGGGTTAAAGATCCTTTGCAATAGGACAAAGATGTCTGTGTTCCACAAAATGCCAGAAGAATTATATTCATTCACCAAGTTGCAGACTTCACATAATAAAGCAGAAAAAGCCATACATGATGACAAGGAACAGTTTTCTAGTTTTTGCAGATCAAAGAGCTTGAAAAGCACTAATGATAGAGTTATTTCTGAACAACATTCTTTATAACTGTTTATTTCCAGACAATTATGGGATGATCGACATCTTTTATTTCATTTTCTTTGTGTAAGTAGAAATCTGAAGTGATTTACTGGGAATAAATTCTGTGATTAAAGGTGCATCTAAATTTATCCTTTATTATTGGGGGATGGCATTGGCTTGTTAAATCTGAAATGAGATTGTTGAATTTTAAGTGCTGAGAGGTGTTAAATAGTGCAACTACATCCTACAGCAGAATGCACAGTCAGAGTGTGGTGGGAACATTATGCTAGCCTAGGAAACTCCCCTGGGTGAAAACATAGCATTTTTATTCTCCTTTTCATTCACTGATCTTATTGAATGTCATCTGAAAGCTCATAAGCAAGTCAGGCTATAAAAGCATATATGCTATGCTACTATAAGTATACTATAATATTAGGTGTTACATATATAGGTATTTCCCCCTGGAACTGCTCTCCACATCCATCCACATTCTTAGTTGTACTCGTCAGCTTCCCATAGTTACAAGAGCAGCCCTCAAGCACAGCAAGTGTCAGAGGAAGATGTTAGAGATAGGAGGATATTACAGATAGGAGATTGTCAGAAAGCAAAAGCTTTTAAGTATTAAAACTTGGAGTTTGGGTATGACATTCTTCTAAATTGTCTCAGCAGTAAGTGCTACAAGTCCCAACTTATTAGGAAACTCCAAGAGCTATAGAGTAAATATTACCTCAGACCTCAATGTATTAGAAAAAGGAAAAGCTTGGAAAGAAAAGTAGGTTATCTTATGAGGGCTTGATGGTCATGTATAAGTCTGCAAGGGAACTTTATTGTGTGGAATAGTATTTTTTTTTCCTGGGATTTAAAAAAATTTGACCCTTCACAAGTTCTACCTATGAGGGCAGCTGACTGAAAGTTTTAAATATAGACAGATAAAATAAAAGCGACAAATTTTGCACTGGAGCCTCCCAACTAACAGACAGTCATGAAGATGTTAAACACATTTCTCCCCTTCTAATTTACTGTAGGAAGTTGTTACTAAAATCCTCAGCCTCTTCTCAGGGCACAAACAGGTCTGTGTACCTGTGGAAAAGAAGATGCAGAATTTAGATTGTCCCTGGATCTTCTCCCCATTTCTCAAAAATCACACTGCAAATTCTTCTGTGTTATTCTTGGGGTTTGAGGGTATAGGGGGCAGTGGCTGAAATGTTAAAAGTGATAATTATCAGTGTATTTAAAAATGTTTTTTCAACTTCTTCCTATCACAATAGTTTTGTGCATTAATCCAGTAATGCACTGTGGTAGACTAGAATGTAGCATTGTGTAGCTTACAATGAACTTTATGGTATTTATATATTTAGCAGATAGGAATCTACAGTTACGTTCCATACACAGAATGTAACTTCATATACCTTAGGGACTTACGCTTCAGCGATTTTTAAGCACAAGCCTCTGGCTTGAAGCTATCTTTCTCTTGGCTGCATATAGCACCCAGTAAAAGTTTGTATCTGGCACGTCATTTTTGAGGTGTGGCAGAGTTACAGATGGTAATAGGAGTTGAAGTTTTACAAATGGCTATGTTAGAGACGTGTATGAATCCCCGAGTTCCTTTATTATACGTTGTGCAAGCATTCAGTTAGCTGAGGCATACTTCACTTTTGAATCATAAGGAAAATGCCACTACCCAGCTTGCTGGCAAACTCGTTTGCTTAGAAGCCTCATTGCATCAGTGAAAACAGCACTGCTTGGTTAGAGTGCTCTGCAGAGCACAATGTTTCCTGTTCTTCGTTCAGTAATTTAAACTATTGGAGCAATAGTTTTGACAAGAAGAAGTCATTTCATTGTTATGGATAATTTTTCAAGTGAAACTGAGTTTTGGAATAAAGTGATGGTGAGTAAACCATGTGAGTGGGGAAGGAGGGATTATTTTTGTTCTGTTTCATTTAGCAGTTTCTGAAAACTAAGATGGAAGTGATTTTGTTAGTGTAACTGCAAGGTTATGTTTTTTATTTAGTGGAAAACATAACAATTAAAGAAGGGGTGAGACAGTAACAGGCATGCTTGCTGTCGTGTTTCATGGGAAAGTGGAATGTAATTTCTCTTTTCATATTGAGATACAAATCTGATTCACAGTTAGTTCATCTGATTTCTTCTGAAAGAGAAACATGTCAGCTCATTAAATAGATGCATTTTGTCTAAGCAGCTGCTTTTAACATAATAATAACCGAGATTTTGAAAATAATTTGTGGTACTGCTATCTAGATATTTAAAACGGGTGGTTTTTTACTAAAAAAAACCGGAAAAATAAAATCAAAATCTGATTTTGTTTTGGATGGGGGAAAACTTTTTAAATTACTAGTTATGATTGCTTGCTTTCTGGGAACTGTGTTATTTGTATTAACTGTATTCTGCATGTTCTATAAGTAGCCCTCTTTTGTTTTTTTTTTTTTTTTTTTGTTCAGTATGCAAATAATATTTCAGTCATTGAATTGTTGATTTTATCCAAAGAGTCAGGGTGGTTTTTTTAAGTCCAAGTTTTGCCCACAAGAATAAAAAGGCCAGACGAAATAATGCTGCTTAAGTATAGGGAGGTAACCATATGCATAGCTGCAGGTTAGGACAAGTAAACATTATTGTGCCTTCTATGTTACTGATGGTAATCAGGACATTCATATTAGCCTGATGAAAAGAAAAAATCAACAGGAGGTTTTCTGTAGTAACTAAAGGAACACTTTTTTTTTTTCTCTGAGGGAGAGAGGCTATGTGATCTAGCTGGTAAGGTGTGTAATCAGTGTGTCTGGCATATCTTTTTGGGCACTGCCACGGGCAGCCTTATAGGAGTTTGAGGAAGCCACTGTACAAACAATTTTACTACACTTGCTTACAAAGTGAATTGTACTTAATTCATCTGGCAAGGTATCCCCATGAAATCTTTTGGTTTCTAGATTTTTCTATATATCAGTAATTTTTGCCTTTTTCTCAGGGCTGCTGTGATTCTGCTCCATTGGTGTATTTAGGTTTTGATGATACTGTTTCAGTTGTCTCTAGGTCTTTCCTCCACAGGCAGGACTGCAGTTAGAAGTGAGTGATTAATATAAAACTTGTGCATATTTGTAAGGACTTACTTGTATTGCTTATTTTTATAAAAAGGTGTTTTATAAAAATGCCTTGTTTTAAAAAAGACAACTAAAGTAACCATTTGGCTATCCAACTGCTGAAAACACAGCAGAGGTAGGTATACCTGTGTTTTAGAGATGTATGAGTTAAGCTAAATTTTTCTCATATAATTTCATTTAAGTTTGCAAGCTATTAAGTTCTTAATTTTGCTATCTTGGGTATGTGATTTGTACAAACATCCTAGCTCAGGACATCAAGTTTGCCAGTGGAAATTCACACCCTGTTGAACCTTTAGGCCATGATCATGCAATCTGGTTGTAAACCAGATTGTTGATTTATGGGTAAAACTGTTTTGTGGGTAAAAACAGTTGTGGTTGTTTGGACTCTTGAGTGGGTTCCCATGCATGGAAGTTACCTTTGCAATGTAGTTATTTCAAGAAACCTTGTGTCCCATGATATCCTTTGCAATGTGTCTCCTTCATGATTTGCTAATAAAATTAGATCTTTCTTTAAGAATGACATGAGGAGAACAGCTTGTTCTTTTTTGCAACTGCTGGGGTTTTTTTTCCTGCCTTCATCCTAGAATGGTAGTACTTCCATTTTCACCCACCTGTACTTTCTTCTCTGGTGATCTCTCTTTGCCAAGACCAGAGCTCAGAGCTGAGCTTTATAAACACTGCATGAAGAAGATGAAATGAAAATTTCTGTCTATGATCATTCCCATCTCTTAAAACCAAATAAGCATCCATGTGTTCCTAAAGTTTTCTTCTCATAGAGCGTTGCTTGTAGGACAATACCATTTTCTTCATGTTTGTTGCACTTGAACACAACATTTCCAAAGGAGAAAAAAATACTTTTGAAAAACAGGGCTGCGGTTGTGTGAACACTGTAATTGTCAGGAAGGATTTGAAAAGGAAGGTGCCTGGAAGTACTGGTTGTAATTTCAAAATAAAATAGCAAATGCATTGCATTCCTGTGGCAGAAACCAGATGAAAGTCATGAAGAAGATATGCTGGTGTCTGCATTGTTGATGAGGTTTGCAGGAACACTGCTGCCCTGAGCTGAGATCTAGAGGTGAGCAGCAACTCACTCTGCAGTGTATCTCTGTGCTGGAAGTTGGTGAACTAGTTCCCAATGTATCTGGAGGATGGGATTATCCAGAAAGCTTGGTCAGAGTGACTCAGGATAGCCGGTCAGTATCAGATCATTGGAATGAGCCATATCCCCTGTCAAAGATAAAAAGGAGAAAACACTGAGGCATGCTAATGCTTCAAAGACAGTAGTGGAGTCATTCTACCACAGGCATTTTCATAGGATCATGGAATGGCTAGGGCTGGAAGGGACCTTAAAGATGATATAGTTCCAACTCCCCTGCAGGGGCAGGGACACCTCCCACTATATCAGGTTGCTCCAAGCCCCATTCCATCTGGCCCTGAACACTTCCAGGGACGGGGCAGCAACAACTTCCCTGGGCAATCTCTGGTGGCTTCTCACCACACTCACAGAAAATAATTTTTGTACCTCATTTTTGAGTTTTGGTAAAGAAATACATGACAATGAGAACATGGCCAATATCAGGATAGAAAGTATAACAAGGGTAGAAAAATGTTTAAACCTATAGTTATCTATAGGGGGGGAAATCATTAGTGCAAAATGTCTGTTTTATGCACAGAAAACCAAATCCTGTGGAAAGATAGAGATTTTTTTTCTTATTTCTAATTAGGTGCTGATTTGCTGCTTGGCTTTGTGTCTGTGGCTCAGGTTTGAACTATGACTCTCAGCAAGGTCTAGAGAATAGGAAAGGTCTCTTGATTTCCCTTCATGAGCTCTTGCAGGCTCAGGAGTGCCCTGCTGTCCTTATTGTCTGCTGGATCATTTTGTTTGGGATGCAGCTAGTCACCAACAAAGTCTCCCTAGTGAAGGAGGTTTTCATGTCATAAATTCAGAACTGCTGGGGTGTCCCAGTTGGTGTCAATGAAAGAGGCAGACAGAAGTAGAGTATAATAGAACTTGTAATTGCCAAGTCATGGGTTCATGGGGTCTGTCTAACCATAGGAATAGGATGTGTCAGTGTTAGGAAATGACAAGCGCAGCATCAGCCTGCAAAGATTTTTGGAATGTAGATCAGAAAGTTGGCTCTGCAAAACTGTAAGTTAACTGTGTGTGCAGCCAGCTTCACCAGACAATGGAAACAATGTTCACACTTTCCTTTAATTGAAGTGCTTAAAGTAAAAAGATAAGCAAAAAAGCACTTTAGTGATAACATAAACAAAAGCAATATCAGGTTTCAAACACAAACACTGAATAAATTATGCTTAAAATGAAACCAACCCTGCTGAATTCAGGAGGTATTCTGCAATCCAGTTGTAGGGGGTGGAAAGCCTGACTTTGTAAACTCAGGCACAGCAAGGGAGTGGGATGCGTCTTCTGTCTTCTCCTTGTTCCAAGCTCTTGAAACACTAATTGTAGCCAGCTTCCCTTGCCAAGCAGAAGCCTCACCATTTTTGAGAGGCCTGTTCTTCACTGTGTACAATCCATCAACATCTGAAAGGCTTTACCCATCACTGACCATGTGGTCAAGTCACTGACCACGTGCAAAGTTCAAAGTCACTTGCACTAAGAAACTGATGATCCATTTGGATGATTTGCCACTTTTTATATAGCAAGGTAGGAGGCAGCAAATGATACTGAAATATACTTCTCCATATTCGTTGCATATAGAAAGTGTTTTTTTCTCCCCTCCTAATTTTCACTCCCAGTTTATTAACTCTAGTTGTATTTTGTGCTTCTTTTTCATCCCAGCTAATGGAACTGAAAACACTGTGTCTACTACACACCTGTATTTGTTTTATGTCCAGTCATCCAAAGTCTAAAAATGCAAACCTTTTTTTTACAGGTAATCTGTTCATCTGAAAAACAATTTATTTAATTTTTTTTTTACCTGATTGAAGGCTACATGCTTCCTTAGAGAAAAGATGCATACATTGATGTGTTTATTCTTTGCAATAATAATATTTGTCCATGTGACAAATGTGAAGTTTTTTTCTGCTGCCACACCATATGGCTCATGACTATTTACAATCCAAACAATAACAGCTGCTGCTGCATAAGAGATGACATTCCTCTGAGCTAGAGATGCACTGAGTAGCAAATGACAAAGTGTATGTCCACATATGTATTCCAAATATCCTCATTTACCACTAAACATCCTATCGTCTTGGAAACTGTTGGAGCTTGTTCCTTAGCTTAGCTAACAGGGAGAGCATTGACAGCTTGGTTTGGGAGTTGGGGAGCAGATAGGGAAGCTGTGTCTGATGATGGCTTTCCAAATGGGAGAAGGAAGGACATTCTGGTTTGGTGCTGCACAAAAGGAAAATGTGAATCACACTCAACTCCTTTCATATAAAAATCAGTTGACTGTCTTAATAAGTTATGAGTTTGTAGTTGGGAGGGGAAAACAGGTAGTCTAGACCTTTAAATGTTTCTCACTTCATGCTGTTCATTGATGGCATGCTTAAAGTTTGGAATTCAGTATCACAAAGATACATCTTGCGTTTCTCCGCTAGCATCAGTCATGTTGGGCTCCTCTCAGCTGCCTCTTTGAGCCTCTTTTTTTCTGTGGTTTTCTGCTGGCCATTTTGATAATTCCTGAATTTTTGGATTGGGCATTGTCAATCATTCCTGTCAACAACAAGAGAACAATTTCCAGACATACATCTGGGCTACATGCCTGGCCTTTACCTATAGTGGTCTGATTGGAAATGGTATTTAAACCATGTCTGTGGCTGTCAGAATTTTCACTGCTCTTCATGTACCTGCTCTTTCCCAGTAGGTTAGACAATGGGCACGTTGTATTTTATGTGACTTATCTTGCAAAAGCATATTCCAGGGAGAATGAAACGTTCAGCAGGGTTATTCCCATGGCATATTCTTCCTGTCACACAATAATCTAACAATGCTCATTAGCAAGAAAGAATTGCAATTTTCTTGCAGTTGATGCTTTATCTGCTATGAAGCTTTGCTGTTAAATAAAACCCACTGGATTTCATCTGAATTTAGAGTGTATTGAAAGGTGTTTATGAATAGAAGTGATCACACTTTCTATAACAGTGTTTACTGTTATGGTGCAGCCTTCTCATTGAAAAGCCTTAAAATTAGGCCAGATTAATTCCCTAACAGCATATAATGATTTATATAATTTACATTTTATTTTTTTAGATGTATCAGTAATACTCCTGCACTGTTAGGAATTTTTCATTTTAGCATTACAGCTTACCATCCGAATCAAAGGACTGAGAGGAACCTTCTGACCTTACTGGTAGTTAGGCCAGCAGCCTTGAAACTCACTGCTTCAACAACCCTTTAGCTTGTATGCCCTTGTGGTCATCTTAAAGAGAGATGCTTTTAACTCAAGTTTTCATCCCTCTGAGGGGTCTCGATCTCAGACTCTGGTTTACAAAAGTCAACAGCCTCTGCTCCTCTCTTCTTGTATGACAGATGCCATGATTACACTGGCCACTTACAGTTTCTCTTTTGTAACCCTGCAGTGACAAGAAAGGTCTTAAAAAGGGACTCCAGGTAAATAAACATGCAATTGTAACCACTGAGAACAATCTGTAGGGCACATCCTATGGGACAGCTCAGCAAAATTATAATGTGGGCTTCAGGTAGGTGCAGCTGAAATCCCTTTGTTGTAGAGCCCTAGCAGTGCTGCTTATAGTTAATGAAAAATCTCCTTTATAATTCTAAGGGCTGTGATATGGCACTGCGTAGCTGTGATTCCATAATTCGTGTGCTGAGTCAGCTCATCCCCATGCAAAGGAAGGAATTGCTTGAGAATATGTTCCTCGGTGTGAATTTCAGTTCTTGCCAGAGATAAAATGGAATTACCAGAAATATTCGTATGAAAAGCCATAAGTGCTGGCTTAATCTACAACAGTGCTACAGGAAAGAGCTTGTAACATATTCCTACCAGAAAAAATTGTGATACGTACGGTCTCCTGCCCCATTTCTGCTTCACTAGAAGAGACAAAGTATTTCAGCTTTCTTGGATCAATGCAGCTGTGCCTGGCTAAACTTGGAACTGTATGGAGAGAAATCAATATAAAACAACAGACAACAAAAATGACAGATGGGAAAATTGCTCTGTATAAACTAAGGCTATGCTTTGTTGTGGCCTTTGCCTGCCAAAGCTGTTCTGTGAGCAGTAACAACGGGTTGCATAAACAAATTTAAGGGATCCATGGAATCTGATTTCAGGCTTTGTTCTTGCTATCTGTCTGCTATGTTAAGCAGAGAATCTATTTCAGTACTCACTATGCAAAATTCTAGAAGCAGCTGTGAGTATTTACTTCTGTGTGCTCCCAGGGATAATAGCTGGGCTTGTTGGCAATTCTGTGTTAGAGCAATCCGTGTCAAGAAACTACCTCATGAATAGAATGCTTTTTCTGACCTATGACATGATTTGATGCCATTAATAGCAGATATTGAAGCCTCTGCTTCCTCCTCCATTCCTGCCCTTGGTTCATACAGCACAGAGATGAGAATTTGCTATCACAGGTTATCTCTGCTTCCTAAGCAGGTAACCCATGAGCTTCATCTGCAGAGGAAAGCTGCTGTATTGGCTTAACTAAGGGAAAATCTATATAGAATGTTGACTTCATAAAAGCAAATAGCATTTTGTCACTCTGTCCAAATGTAGTTGTATGCCCAGGCCTCCCTAATTCCCTGTGGCTTTGTAAGCACTGAAGAAGTAAGTCACAGAGGGTCTGTGCCTTGCTATCAGCTTTGCAAGCTGATGAAATCAAGCCTCTCCTGTAGAGAGGCAGCTTAAATTGCTTAGCTCTGGAACTTCATAGGTGTTGTCTGCATTTTGGCTTCAGACCAACAAACTAGAATCTAAGAGAGTAATCTCTCAAATCCCATACCCTTGCTTTAGCATAGTAAATTAGAGCAAAAGGCTTTGTTTGGACAGCATCCCAGTGAGACAGCATGGAAAGTATGGAACTGGTTAATACCAGTGCCTTGACACAAATCCTAGCATCCTGGTGTTGCTAAAGCACTCCTCCCAGAAGTCTTCTCCTGGAAGTTAGATTCATTGATTTGGTCAGAGACCTTTGTCAGGAATAAAGTGAGTGATCTGAACATGCTTACACAATAACCTTGTGAAAGAGCTTCCATTAGCATCAGGCAAGCACCTGCAACAGCACATGTTCATATGGTTTTTACCTGGTGTGCCAGAAAAGGTTGAGCAAGGCATGAGGTAAGAGGGAATTTGGGGAGATCTCTCCATCCTACTCACAAGTAAAGAAGAAAGTCCTGCTCCTTCCTCCTCTTATCTGAAAGGGATCTTTCTTTCTGTGTTTTCACAGGCTGATGATAAGATGGCTCATTATGATGGAAAATACAAGATAGGGATAACAAGACAATGTAACAGCAGAATCTTACAAGACAAGAATTGAAGTGTAAATCCTGTGTCTTCCTCCTTTTGCCTCCAGAAATGCCCCATTTGTTAGCTCTGACAAAGAGCAGGGATGCCAGCAGCAGAGAAAACTTAGCCACACTGGGATTCCAAGATCCCTAAGGGAGCCTCAGGCCTCACTGAACTGTAGGAAAAGCATTTGGGGCTATTGCCCCCAGCATGGCTGTCACTCCATATATTGAGAGTACAAAACACTCAGTCAATGCCCCAAGAGAGGCTCTGACAAGCTGGGAGCTCTGCTTGGGTAGAAAGGTTCACAAGGCTTCAAGCATCTCCATGATCTGCTTTAACATGGGCTTTTCTAGATCTAATATGTGCTTGAACTACCGTCCTGAGCTAATTCCTGCAGTGTGATTTGCACTTTATAGTATTTATTACCTTACTTCTGCAATTTCATTCCTCTTACTGTTTTATCTGAAAAAAAAATCACAATTTACTGTTCACCACTTTGTGCTGTCACAAGATGAACTTATTTTCCACAATACCTAAGATGAACTTATTTTCCACAATACCTTTACTAAACCATCAATACAGATTCCCTGTAAAAAACCTGCAGCTGTTAGAAGAATTTCAAAAGTATATCTTCAAATCTGATGTTTGCCTCTTGATTTAATAGTCTCCTAAGCCATTACTTCAAAAGCGGATGTTGCCTGTTTTTTATTTCTAGGGTTCAGTAGTCAATGATAAATGAATCTCAAGAGAGAAGATAACTGAAGATGGTGAACAGAAGAAAAATGTTCATTATCAGCTCAGTCAGAAAATTAATCACTTTTCAGAAATTCAAGAAGTTGATAATAGTGGAATTTTTTAATAGATGATTACCCTCATGGCAAATCTATCACTTTGCTTCCTCAAACAAGTATGATATGTTTTGTCTTTTTTTCCTCTTGACAAGGGAATTCATGACATAATGTCACTCTGTTGGAAAATGTGTATGTTTCTGGTAATTACTGGAAAATTATGCTGTTCTTAATTTCCATATTACGCAGGGTGGTTGTGATTAAAAAGTTAGACATTGACATGCAAGAAAGTGCTGGGAGAAGTCAGTTAATTTCTTCTAGCTGCAGCAGACATTTGTCTGTGGAAAGATATATTAACACATATGCGTTCTTTAAATCTTTAACAGCAATCCTTGTACAAAGCAGAGCTGTGATCCCACACAGATGCTGAATTTCTGTGTTATCTTCAGTGAAGGTACCCCATCCCTCATGTAAATTTTTACCTCATCAGGAGCTCTGTTACACCTTTTTTATTGCCACACAAAAGAAAGAACTGTCATCTTACCCATTTTTGGGTGTGTATGTATTATTTTCAGAGATGCAGAGGTGAAACTTCATCTCGGCACCCATCCCCCTACAGTAATGTGCTGCATTTGAAAGTCAAGCAGAGAACAAGCTGTCATGCTGTCCTTCTCATCTGTAAACCAAAATACTATCTCTTGCCTTCTTAGACAGATTCTTCCTTTGGACCTAATTTAGCATTTCTCTCCAAATTATTGCTGTGAAGTCAAAGTCAAGGGTGACAGAACCACTCTGTCACCACATGCACTATCGGCTTAATGAGTGAAGTTGCAGCTTGTATTAAATCTTGCCCAGCCCATTATAACTCCTCAGCTTCATTTAACGTGTCACATCTGGCCACGTTCGGGCGCGGTTGGCATCTTTATTGGAAAGGTGCAATGGCATGCTTACCTAAAACATTGGCCAAAACAGAGGACTGAAGCAGAGCCAAGGCTTGAGGTTCCCTTGGGAAATGGAAAGACAATAGTGGGGACCCTAAGGGGTCCTTCCAAAATCTCTTGGGATAAAAGTACTCAGTAAACGGGGAGAATCAGAAGAAGGGATGATCTTCTTACCAGTGCTCCAAAATAAAGCAAGTTTTGCATTAGTGGGTTGCTGCAACACAAGCAAACTCTTAAAGCTTTCTGAACATGGAAAGTTTTTTTTTTTCTGACTGGTTGTGATAGAGAAGCAAACTTCTCATGCAGTGAGAATTTATAGTGTACCAAAACATTTTTCAGGCTTAAAGTAGGATGTAAAGCCAAAATCCTGGGGAGCATCATAAATTCACAAACTAACAATAATTAAATAAAAAAAAAAATAATCAGAATCTCTCTTTTTTATTTCTGTGCCTTTCCTTCCCTTTTTTAAACTTTGTTTTGCCATTTTGGGGCTTCTAAAATTACTAATGTTTCACAACAAAAAAATAATGCCACAGAAAAGACAAGTTTGCAATCAGTTTTGTTTGCAAATCAAAATATTTTATAATTATAGGATGTGTTTCTCAAAATATTTGCAGTTTACTTTTGAAAGCAGTCCCTTCAAATCCATGAAAAAAGCAGGTAAAATGCCCCCTAATTAGTCCCTTTCCCTGGGCTATGGTTAAGGCATCTAAGTTCAGCATGAAAAAGGAGAGGCTATTACATTAGGTGACTGACTGTAGTATAATCTAGGTTGAGTGATTGCATTGCTATGTATAGCAGATATCCCAAAGTCTTCTAAATTCCCCCATCTGAAGGGAGAGGAAGAGGAAAAAAAACTTAAGTGCTGAGATTAAACTCCAGTAATCTCACTGTGTTGCGATCAGATGATTGATAGAGCAATAGCACGCTGTAAAATGATGCAAAAAAAGATGAATACTGTTCAACAAGATTAACATGCTTAAAAGGATAAATAAAAAGGATTTTTTTTTCTCTGAACTAATTATAAAAGCCACCTCTTGCAAACACCTCATCAGGCTCAAGATGCTTCTTCCTAGCATTTTTTTGCCATTGGTTATATTTAGTGTTAAAGTAAGTTCATTATGTAAAATGAAAAGAGAAGGAATTGCCTTCACTTCAGTCAAGCTGGGTTTTTTTTCATCTTTACAGGTTTTGTGGTAGTTTCATTTAGCTTTCAAACATCCAGAAAACTGTGTTTAAATTTTAAATCTTGGATGCAGCATAGAAAAATTTCCAGCAGATATTAACAGCCTGAGCACTAGTCAAGCTGTGGAACCATGCATAAATGTTCTGGAAGCTGATGCATGTTGTTCCCTGCCTGTGACCCTGGGAGATGTGTGCAGAATCACTTTGGCTTATTGGGAAGATTTTTTTCACGTGCAACTGACAAAAAAAAGGGGCCTTTCTGATACGATACCTGTAAAGCTGTGGAGGACAGGGAGCTGTCTGGGTAGATAAAATGGTAACACAGGTTTGTTAGTCTGACAGAGGAAAGCAAAGACTCTCCCTCTACTTTTTTGCTAGCAGTTGTAGTAGGTGGTTGTACATTCAACAGGACAGATGCGTGGCAACTCTCAAAAGATTTCTTTTTATTCTGCAAGATCCTGATTTTAAAGTCTCCTTGCTTTAGCCCAGCTTTTGTCTGATCTTGCCTCTCTCATTTAGCACCAGAAACCTCTTGGTCTTACCAAAGGATGAATAAAACTTGTGCTGCCTGAAATGAGCCCTCCTTTAGTTTGATGAAGCATCTGTTCACCATCTAGTTTCAAAGCATAGCTGAAATCTATTTTGTTGTGTTTTTTTGCTTTTTTTCTTTTTCCCCATGGCAGTGCTTTTAAATCTTTGAATCACTTTGTTGTTGTTATTTAGTTTGCAAAGTTTTAGATGTGGTCCCTTTTTTCTTTTGAGAGCAAAAATATTGCCTCAAGTTGCAATATCACAACATATATCAGAAATTTATTAGTTAATAATACTTTAGAAGAAAAACATCTTCATTTTGTTAAAATCTGTGTAATTATTTCATCAAACAAAAAAGCACAGGGAAGAAATCATCTCTTTGACCAAAAAGATGAAATAGTAAACCCTATGGATTTTCACATCACTTTCAGTTGATTTTCAATGCTTTTTTCCCCTAATACCTAAAGTCCCATGTCTGTTGCTGAGATGCTTGCCATGATTCTGAAATACCCAATTTACAGAGATTGTATGTGCTTCTTTGTGCATGCAGGAGTAACTTTCAGCTTTCCTTTCCTATGCCTCACCGCCCCTCTCTCCCCCAACTTTTTTTCCTCATTCATATTTATACCAATAGTTACAGGGGAAAACAACGACAAGGCACACACACACACACACAAAAAAAAAAACAACCACAAAAAACCCACAAAAAATAAGTGGGGGGAGAAAGGGAGAGCTACCTCCTACCATTTTCTCCAAGTCTTAAGAGATTGGAGTACCTATGCAGCTGGGTTACACTTTTCAGTTTATGTGGATTTTTTTTTAAATTCTCTCCATTTATGGACTGTAGACAGGGAATGCCTTCCTCTTACAGCCAGTGACAATCTTTCTCTTAGAGAAGAAAGATCAGAGATGCCAAGAAATTTTTGCTTTCCCTTCCTTCTTCCCTGCACCTTTTCCCCTTTGAAATCCCTGGTCCAGACAGTCTCATCTCAACACATGTTTAAAACTGCATGGATACATTCCTTTCAGATCTTTAAAACTAATTTTTCAGGAAAAAGGACTGGATAATTCACAGTCCATTGTGTGGGTGGGAAAAGCCTGGAGAAAGGCACAACCAAACACACTGTGCTGAGCCTGTGACAGAGGCTATTTCCCCTGAGCACTTTCGGAGCTGCTTTTCTTGAGTCCACTTGATGTGAAACCATAACACAGGGCATTTTCAACTGTGCAGCTTTGCTAAACATTTTCCCATGCATGCTGCACCACTATGTATGTTTGAAGCTTGAGACTTAAACAAGATGAAATATTTTTTCACCAGAAAACTGCAAGTCTTATCTTCTTGCCCCTTAAATAGTATTTAGTACCAAACATTTTTCTGCTGCTGCTAAGTATTTGTGGACAAAAACTCCTTAAGAGGTGGTAGAAATTACGAAAATAACATTTACTTTTTCGTAGTTCAAAAAAAATGTTTGAACTCTGGAAAATTCATCCTCCAAGAACAAGAAATACAGATTATATGAAGCTAGGAAGTAAAAGTAATTGGAGCTGTAAAGATATGAAAATCAAGAGGATCCAGTAGAGGCATTCATGCAATGTGATAGTTGTTATTCTTCCCTCTCTAGTAGATGCCTGTGTCTGCATACCTGGGTTAGAATATGTGTTACTGTAAAACTGGTCCTACTGAATCCAGAAATCCTGGGAACTCAATTGAGAAGTTCTGAAAAATCTGTAAATGTTGAGTTACAGCTGTAGCAAATAAGAGTTCTGCATCTATCATCAGTGCAATAATTTGGTGGGGGGAGAAATCTCATCTAAAAGCAGGTACAACGAGTATGATTTGCCTGAGTTCTCCTTTGAACTCAGACAAAAATGTTCTCCACCTAGGTGAGCAAGAGCCAGCTGCTTTCTTGCTTATATATGTACATGTCTGGTCCTGTAGAGTGGGCAGAAACTGAGCTGACGCACTGGGCAAGTGTAATTTAAATAACAGGTTTAATTACAGTCCTGAACTGGAGTAGCAAGTCTGTGAAAAACGCGTAGGAATTTCCACTGCACTTCACAGAGTCAGCAAATGTTGATCGACAGGTACAGCTTACTCTGTCTTTCTGAATTTTTGATTTAAAATAACCGAGATCAAACCAGTTCTAATGTATTGAATTCTTCAAGTTTACTTGTTTTACCAACTCAGTTTTTTTCACGGTGTTTGTTTTCAGTAGCATAAGACATTGTAAAAAAACTCCTACAACAAGATAATATTGTTTTAAAAGTCAATACTGTGCTGGGAGAAGAATTAGAAAAATGAACAGCTCTTGTACAGGCCTGCAGTTTGTGTGTGGCAGTATTTGTTTTCCTGGATATCAGTGGTATGTCAATAATCAACTCCTATTCAGGGCTTCTGTCATCAAACCATTCTAAAGATTACTAACTATACATTTTCCATTAAATCATTTCGAGCTGTATTCCCATAGCCTTTGGAATATCTTTCCTTAAATCTTCCTTTTTTAGAATATGAATTTTTAGTTTGAGAGTATGAATGAAGTTCCTTACATTAAAATTATTTTGCTTCTAGTTGACAGAGAATAGTGTTCTTCATGCCAAAAAAAAGTAGAAAATGGTACATACGCACATTATTCTTAGAAGCAATAATCTAAACATTTAGTTTGGTTTATGTTCATTACCTGCACTGAAAATGAATGCCAAAGTGGGAATTATATTTTAGAAAGAAACGATCTATCATCTTGAAGATATACTTTGTGCCTCTTTATGAGGCTCTCTGGAGAATGAAAACCCATAGCTGATTCTCAAGAGCACCTTCATTTGCTTAAAAGTGATAATTTTTCAGTTTTAGTTTTTTACAGCAGTTAGTTTAAAATAAATTATTGAAGCTAACTGGGTTGTTAGTTTCCCGATTCTTTGTTTTTCTCAGTATCTTTTTTTTCCAGAAGACTCCTAAATAACACCTACATGGATTTGAATGGTTGTTACTATTAAATCAGTGCTAGAAATAAATAAAATACTCCAGAAGATATTTTCAAATTAAAAATCTAACAATTTTATTTTGTCCATTTTAGTTCTGGCACACTTATTCTATTTCTACCAGAAATCTGTGCCCCTTGATTCTTCTTCCCTCTCCTCCTCCACTAAACCTTTACAGCATTTCAAATACATTGATGACTGATAGGGGTTTTTTGGGTTTTTTTTCTGTGCTCCAATATTTGAATTCAAGAAATGTGTCCTGGAGAAATAGTAATTTTTGTTTTATTTTTCCATTTATATTTGTCAAGACCTATAAAATAAGCAAATAGAAATTACATATTCCACTTGCGAGAAGATTTTTGCTTTGCTGTTTGCAACATGAGGAAAAGCAATTCTATTATTCAGCTACTGAGTACAAGGTCAGATAGCAAGACAGAAAATGGAAGCTTCATGAGCCCCACTGGATGTGAGCCATTCCAAGTAATGGAGGTAAAAGAGCTATGGGTCTCATTATGCAGTCCCCCAGCCTGATTCCCGTACCTTTATCCCCATCCATCTGGAAATTCTCTTCCTCAGAAAGTGTCTTGGCACAAATAACCAAGAGAATTGTGAGCTATCTTTTAGTGCATTGGTTACAACCATTCCATACTCCACCCTCCTGAAGGTACCACTATAATGTCAGTTCTGCCCTGGAGTATCCTATGTGAAAGTGAGGCTTGAACTTTTCCCGGAGTATGAAATGTTGTGAACTTGACTTGACAATTTCAGCTCTTTAGTGTGAAATGACACCTTGACTCCATGAAAAGGCCCCTCCTCAAATCCTCCTGTCCTCAGGGTGCCTCCAGAAAGAGAAGTTGCAATTTGTGCCATTCTGCCACAAAGAGAAGGGAATGCTCCAGGCTTTCTGTTAATCCTCAAGGCATTAATCAAAAAGCTACCTTGGAGCCAGACGACCTGGGGGAATGTCACTGTGGAGGTGTCTATGACTTTCTGTTGTAAAGCGGAGAAAAGATCTTCAAGAAAGAGTCACAGCAGAACTATCACTTCTGGTTTTGCACTCTAATAATATTCATGTTCCTCTTCAAGTGCTGTTGAAAGCAGTAACTCCATCAGAGAATGGTGGTTACTTTTCTGTTACATATATCAGTCCTGTTAGGTGCTGTTGTTCCTCCAGAAGCAATCCAAAAAAGAGGCGAACTGATTAGGAAAGAGCCTGTTGTCTGATGTTATAAATAATCGCCTATGGCTTTGCCCTTAGTGACCCACGAGGTACCATGAGTTGAAATTTTATTAGCAGTATTTCCCCAATAAAGCTATTTTCCCTCAAACATCACATATTACATTGATTATGCACCATGTCATTTTAAAACTATGCAGTTGCTGTTTGATTTAGATGGTCAAACTGCCTGCCAACTCAGCACTTTCCATCCTAAAATAACAGATCCAAAAAAAACCTCAAGCCCTGCAGTCGGCTGCTTTTTGTTATAATGAGTCAGCTGCAGATCTGTGCAACCTCTAATTTGTCCAAAGGGACAAGCAAAAACATGCCATTTTCTAGCAATTACAATCAGTGAGGAACTCTATCTGGGAATGGTCAGCAGAAATATCAAGAAAATAATTTAGACCAGGAATCATTTTCCTTTTTGTTTTTTTGGTTTTTTGGTTTTTTGTTTTTGTTTGCAGGCATTCTCTCTTCCTCTCTATATATAGAATCATGGAGTCATAGAATGGCTAAGGTTGGAAGGGACCTAAAAGATTATCTAGATCCATCCCTCCTGCCATGGGCAGGAACACCTTCCACTAGATCAGGTTGCTTAGAGCCCCACCCAACTTGCCCTTGAATACTGCCAGGGATGAGGCTTCTACACACATGTATATACCTATATATATCTTCACATTGGCCAGTTCTCAGAAGAGAAAAGAAAAAAGAAGGGGAAAAAACAAACGAAAAACAACCAAACAAAAACCCCCAAATCTAGTGAAGTCAATGAAATTACTAGAGGTTTGCAACTAAATGCATATTTAAGTGAATGGATGCTGGTGAAGTATTTTCAAGCTTTAAATAATGTCTCTTATTGCCATAACAAAATGAATGAAAAACTTTCTTGGGAACTTTTCTGCGCATAGTTGTTTCACATATAAACCAGACAGGCCCATGTGTATCATGTATGTGATACTCTGTCATTCAACAGCACACAGCCTAACAGAGAGCAATAGAAGGTTTGGCAAATACAAATGTATGTTCACATCTAAAAGCAAGAGAAATTATGGAGGCAGCCCAAAAAAAAGCTTAAAAATGCTGGTACACTCTTTGCGTGTATAATATTCATGTTGGTATTAAATAGGAAGGAATAAGGGAAGAAACTATTGTACTCTTACTGCTAGTTTGAGATGGAGAGCTTGATGAGCTCTTCAGGATATTGTGCAAGGGATACCTTGTGTTGGCCACTTAGAACCCACTGCACCACAGTGTTGCAGTCCTTTCTTTGACAGGAAGATGAAAAGCTGTAGGGTGAATTCAAAGAACCCATCTCCATTATTTTCCCTTCTGGCACTACAAAGGTGACCAGGAATTCAGATTGATTTTTTGATGTGAAAGAGCCAGCATCTGACAATCACTGTGGAAGCCAGCTTTTATCAGTCCACCCACTAATGACCATAATCACGTGTGACTTTGTAATTTTAAGGTGATCTATAGAGCCTCATGCTTAAGTTGTATATTCTTTCTGTTAATGATGGATAGTTAAGCCCAGAGCAATAATGTAATGAGACGAATCCAATAGAGTTCATTTGTGGAACCTGTGAAAGGAATATCTTGAACAGACCTTGTGTTTAATGAGAATATGGTATTGATTAAATTAGATTCATAATGGCATAAACAATAACACTGAATTTCCAAAGCGTGCTCTGATTGAACTGCTATTTGGGATTTAGGCTCTAGGGTTAGAAATCGGGTAAATGCATATCCATAAGTAGTCTTTGCGTGGCATCAGTACTAATTAGTATAATTATATCCCAATGTCATTTGCTTAATTTATGAGTTGGCAGCATGGCTAAAAGTAGGGTTTTTTTTCTTGCCTTTACTGTTTAGAATTTGGTTATTACGATGAGGTCGTTAGTTTACAATTAAGTCATTTGATTTCCTCTAGCACTAATATTAATGGAACACTTCATCACTGGAGCCCATATCTTGCCTTTCTGGTAAATAGCATAGAGGGAGAAACTCTTATGGGGTTTAACTTCCCACTCCATCATTAAAGCTGCAGGAGGAATTTTTTACATGTGTTACATGAGACAATGAGGCAATTTCTTATTAAGTCATTTTTATACATATTCCCATCTTCATGCCTCCAAAGGGCTCTTTGGATCTTTCCTTCATCCTTCTGCCAGTGCAGTCCACGAGTTCAGATGTGAAAGAAGGCTTTGCTTTGCAGACAGGAAAAATGTGAATCCCAGCTTTAATTACAGAGTTTTGTCAACCCAAATCAAACCTCAAACTTTCAGTTCTAGAATACATATCTGGCAGCAGATCCCATCAGATCCCTTGTTGCTGTTGCTATCACCAGTAAAAGCAAATATACAAAAAGTATGAGAGATTCCTTTTTTCTCTACCTGTATTTAAAAAAAAAAAAATAAAAATTGAATTGGCTTAAGGCTTTTTATTATTTGTCACAACATGATCTGATTTAACCATCGATCTCTCTCTCGTTGTACTGTTTCCCTCTGGTGGTGGGTCAGAGGAGGTGGGCTGCTGCCTGCCTCCAAAAGCAACTGCAGAGTAGAGGCTGCTCCTTGCTTATGGAACTGAGCAGCAAATGTTTGAGTCATGATTTAGGGTGCAATTTTATAAGCAGTTGTTCCTAGTATTTTAAATACTGTATTTTCCATTCATGTAGTCATATCCTTCCATATGTTTTCTTTTTCTCCTCTGAAACTAAATGACCTATAGCTACACACTGCTGCCATAAAGCACATACTTCCCTTTTACAGCCCCTTGCCAGCAGTACCTGCTCAGAGTGCAAGGCTCGCTGTTGAAATTAACCACTGTGTTTTAATCCCAAATCACTAGTTGTGTCTTTTATCATTCTAAATTGTCCTAGGATTGTTGTAAAAGAATCCCAAGTCTAAAGTCCCCCGAGCATGCACTGTGGCTTTTGAACTGAGTATCTGTGTCTTGTGTATGCACAGAGATGCATGTCCCTGCACATAAACTCTATGCCTGAACCTTCTGAACTGTGTGGTTCCTGATGGAACCCTTGGGTGGTTGCTTTGTTGTGGGTGACCATGTGAGGATGTGAGAGGGGGACTTTTGCCAAGGCTGGCCTCCATCCACCCTCTGTATGCCCATCAATCAGCCTCTGGAGGAAGGTGTGTACTGAAAAGCTCTGCCCCTTGTCAGGAGTATTAGCTGTATTCTCAATTCACTGGGGTGGGGGAGTGGTGTGCAGAAAGACTGAAGCTGAACTATGAAAGCTGCTAAATGGAGAGCTGGAGATATTGCCTGAGAGTGGACGTCCTGCCCTGGTGTTCCTTTATCCACCCCATTCCAGCCTCCTGCATTCATCTCAGATGTCTTCCAGAAACCATCCCTGGAGAAACAGCTGCCTCATGCTTAATAGAGGAAATACTGAAAGCTCCTGAGGGTTTTCAGTCTGGGGGACTGATGCAATTTCTCCCCCTTAGCAACTCAGTGTTTAACACATCTTTAGCAACAGTCAGGAGCTGAAGAATTACCCTAAATTTATTTTTCGTTTGCCTAAGTTAAGGATGGTACCTTGAGTGGGTTCTCAAAGGTCTTCAAAGTGGATAGCTCTTTGGTGTGAAATGATATAGTTTAACAGCATTTGAAAATCTACATTGAGAAAAGGATGAAAGTAATGTGATATTAGCATGTGGGCTTGGACTTTCAAATCCGAGGTACCTTAAACTTGTTCATCTAAAGGTGGCTATTCAGTGAGGTTTTTGAAGTGTTCACTAATAGTTATGAGATTTTCTAAACTAGTTATTTTCCTTTCCAGCCCCTTTGAGATTCTAAATACCTGTAAAAGGAAGTGTGGGGCTTCCTCTCCTATAATGGCTGAAGTTGTTACTATAATGCCTTTCGAAGGGACAGTCAAAAATGAGTCTGGTGTAGAGCTGGCTCCTAGTGATTACTCAGAGAGAAGCAGCAGCAGCCTCCAGGAGTCTGGCAGAGAAGCTGAAGTCTGAATGTCCACATGCATGGATATGTCCGTGCATGTATTGATGTTAAGAGACAGCTTCTGAGTTGGACTTGCAGCAAATTAATGTTAATTGTAAAATAAAGTGTTGAGTAGGTATTTTGAGTCATAGACATATTCTCCCACTCCCGTAATAGTATGGTTCAGCCTGTGTTAACAATTCCAGTGCTGTAAATCCTGAGTTACTCCCTTGAGAAAGTGGCTCTGGCATAGATTTTACCAGAGTGTAAAGGGGAACATTTAGCTGAAGAGGAGAGTTAAGATGTGGAAGAGAAATGAATTGCTGTGCTATACACAGTAATTTTGCTAGAGAAACAGAGGAGGTAGAGGTGACATTTATACTCTTTATAAAAAGAAACAGCAGTTCTTCATAGAAATAAAAGCCAAAGTTCCTGAAAATAAATGGGTATGAAGTACTTTTGTTTCTACTGATTTGTTCCAACGTTACACGTTTGACAGGATTTTGAATATTGCTATGTTTGCTGTATCCCCTAGCATATAATTTAATAATTTTTCAGTGTTGTGGCCGGATTGCTGCTGCTAAGTGTTTGCAGAAGTGCCAGCTGTATGCTCGGCACTGTCTAATCACTTGAGGGTGGCAGCTTGGACTGTAAGGCAAAAAAAAAAAAAAAAAATAGTATGACTCTGCACAGCTTAAAAATCCATGTATTTTTCATAAGCAGCATGGTGCAACTGGATCTGCCTGGTTCACGTAAAGTTGGACTTTTAGGAAAGTTTGAACAGGAAAGGTGATATGGGGCAAAAGACAAGGAAACTGAAAACCTAGCAGGTAGGAGGTCTGGCAGAAAAGGTGCAGAGGGGAAGAAGATAAAGCTTAACAAGGGGAAGATAAATTAAAAGAACCCAGAATTACATTGAGCTTGGAAGGTGCTGACATCTGTTATGATTTTGGAGGGAAGCCAATAGTGAAGCTAAGAAAGGGATGAGGGAAGAGAAAGAAAAAGGGGTGATCAAATTTCCGGGCAAGAAACACATGTTTATTTGGCAGCACTTTGATTTGTATGCCTTTGTGCACACAGGAAGCCAGAAAGGAGGAATGGAGGCTTCAGTAATCAAAATGGGATATGTGTGACAGATGGAGAAAAGGATTACACTCTAAGGATGGAGATGAAGAGGTGGATTTTTAAGATGCTGAAGAGTTAAATGTCACAACTTGGAGATGATTTGTATTTGGCTAAAAGGAAGGAATGAAATGCAACCCTCAAATGTGGGCCTTAGTGATAGAAAGAGGAGTGGTATTGTCAACAGCACTAAAAAAAGTTTTGTGATGAAAGGTAAATTTGTTTTGGCCACGATGCATTAAAAATGACCAAGCATTACAGATTTTCTTGGATAGCTAATTCATACTTAAACAGTGATTTTTTTTTTTTTTTTTTTTTTTTCATGGAATTAATGCAGTGTTAACTCCCAGCAACTGAAACAGTTGCCAGCTAATTTAAAACCACTTTTGCTCAGATCTGTAAAAGTCCTCATATTTCATTACATAGCTCTGTTGAAATGGTTGTTAGTTCTTCGATTATCAGGTCTTTCAGATAACAGTGGGCTAAGAGAAATAAAAGTATTTTTAAGGGGAAAAAGTAATCGGAAGATTCCAGAAGCTGCCAAGGAAATTTAAGCCAAAATGTTAGTGCTTGAACTAGGCAGTCTGTATTTTGATATGCCTGTACGCCCTCTTTAGGAGGCTAGATTTCCTGATGACTGCGTCTCTTTCATGTCCATGGATGTCAGTCCTCCCTTCTGTCTTTTTCTTTTTTTATTTCACTAGCACAAATGAATGCAGTATCAACTTGTAACTAGTCAAATATGAGGATCAGTATTATTCTTTTTGGACCACAGTTCAGGAAAAAGCTGTTTCTCAGCTACTATTGATGTAGCTACATAGAGCTGTTTATTCCAAGAATGTTTACAGTAACACTAAAGTTATGTATTTTGTTCTCCCACTGAAATTTTTTTCAGGACAGAAAACAAGGTTTGTTAGTTTGTTCCTTCAGCAGCTGTCAAGTCCAGGGCACTCAGGAAAAGTCATGTCTTAACAAACTATTACAGACTGCCCAGGGGGGAGAGCCTGACGGCTGTTTTGCAGACATGTTTCAATATCATGGAAGTATCAGTACTTGGCTGGTATATAGCATCAAAAGCTGGGAGTTGTCAATGTTATCATGGCATTTACAAAACTAAAAAGCGAATTACACATTTCTGTCCCTCTTCTTTTTCTGTCCTCTGCTCCTTAAGTGGGATGGTGCCAACCTGGCTGTTCCTCCTGAGGAAGTGAGGTCAGCTCCCACTTTCAAGGGAGACTTGAGGGCAGACTCACTTTCCTTCCAATCCCTCTGTCCAATTTCCTCCTTTCTGTTCCCAGTAAAATGCCAGAGTACATCTGCATCAGTGAGGTCAGAGGCACAGATCCTGAGGAGCTACAGGGGAATGAAAGAGAAAGCTCCAGCATGGTTCTGCATTTCATGCCCCATGCAGAGTCAAGTACCACAGGGACACATCTGGGCTCCCAGCAAAAGCAGAGGAGTTAGCACAAGAAAGATTCCTGAGACCAGCATACTTCTCATAGGAACCAGTCTACTGTGTGGTGGTACACATCTCAGTTCTTGAGGAATATGGTGTCTTTTGTCTTATTTCGATGTACAGATGAATGTACTGCTTCCTTTCAATGTATTGGTGCAAAAGAGACTGTTGTGCGCTTGAGTTTAGAATGCAAAAATGTATTTATAAACCTAATCCTTCCTCCAGCTGGGAGCAGAAGCAATTCCTGTTGTTTCTTGTTAGCTACCCAAGGACCGTTGTGGCTGGTCTGTGATAAAAGAAAATAATTCATGCAGTCTGTCTTGAATACAGGTTGCATCTTTTATTTTTAAACTAGTAGAAGGAGGATGTGCACATGAGAGGTGGAAGGAAATAAAAATGTAGAAGTTTTAGGGAAGTCAGTCCACCTCCTGCCCTTCCCCTCAGCAAATGTTCCCTTGTGCAACATAATTTTTGCTTTCCTTGGTATTGCTATGTGCTATCATCATCTTACAGCATTCATTACTGTCCGTATCCTGTCAGCCCCAGGTGCAAAGTTACTCAGGCTGTGGTAGCTGAGCATTTCTTTTGTAACAATTACTCTCAACATAAGCTTCCTCTAGGATATACTTGAGTCACTTGTGGTGGGTTTTGCTGTTTTCTGTGAAGTTGTCCTTGAAATGTATAAATGGGTCACAAATGCTAAAGTCTTGTGGGGAGCTGTTTTCAGAATTAGATAAGGATTTGTGCATATATGATTGCAGAGGCAGGGCTTAAGGCATGTAGCCCTGCATACATAGACTGCCTGCTGGCAGGGGGAGGTCTGCTTGTGCTAAAACAGATTGACTTCTTTCCACTTGAACAGTAACAAGAATACAGGAGCAAGCTAGGGCGGACAGAATAAGTTGAAACTGAATTACTCTATACGTGCTGATGAGACATGCAGACAAGAGAATCTCCATTCATATAACATTTCTCTACTTAGGCATTTGACTAAGAATGCACAAGGGAGTGCTGCTTTGCTCTTGCTAGAAATAAAACAGCCTTAGCCCACATCTCCTGATTTAAAAAGTGTTCTGTGGCAGTATTGCTTCTGCTTGGCTAGAGCAATAACTCTTGTCTTGTTTCCTTCCAGCTTTAGTATTACTTACCTAAATTTAGCTTTGCTTATCACAGTCATCTAATCCTTTACAAGAACAAGGCTGTTACATTTTAAGGAAAATAATTATCTAAAGCCATTCTATTTCAGCGTTTAAACCACGGAACTCAATGATTTCTTCTCTTGCTGCATTTCCAGGCTGACTTGCCAGATCACTTCCAAACATTGTGTTGGGGGATATGTGGAAACCAGAGCTTAATTTGCACCTTCAGTGGTCAGGACCAAAGCTGATAGGGCCAGCCATCTCTTAACCACTACCTGTACCTCACGGGTACCTACCTCTGCCTTTAGCTATCATTTTACAGCCTTTGCTCTTCTTTGATCCCCTCCACTGTTCAGCGCAACGTTGTCCTCTCATTGCAGCAACTCAGCTTCCAGCATGGTTCTCAAAGCAAAAATTTTAATATAAGAGAATCACTGGTATCACCAGCACAATACAGTGCTAGGGATTTCATCATGAACAATCATTTATGTTGGATCAGTGCTAGGGATTCCAGATGCAATCCGGTGGAGAGGATTCATCTTTGTCTGTACCTTCAGTTACGGAAGGACAGTTGTGAAGCCTTAATAGCTTGACTTCAGCACTTCAGTTGCCTTGGTTAGTAAATGGAAGTGGACAAAAATGAAGCAGAAGGCTAGAAGGAAGGAAGCACATTCATCATCCTGCAGACAGAATTCATCAAGGCTTGCATTTAGGATGCCTGAGCAATAGTGGTTGCCTTGTCCAGCTCTTTATCTTCCCTGTTGTGCATGCACACGTATGTGTATGTGTACAGTACACAAAAGCATGCACACCCTCAGCTTTTGATACAATAGAATCTGTGATGATTTCCCAGCTTTTTTTACCTATATGTCAGTCCTTCCAGGTATACCATATGCTTCTGGGGAGCACAGTAACATCACCGTGCCAGCTGAGATCTGTGAGCAGTTGTCTTCCTCTGCTAAAGCAAACATTCTTTGTTCTGATGAGATGCCATTTCTCATTTACATCAGCCCTCTTGCAGCACTGCATCCCTCAGGCTGGGGTCCTAGAAGGGCAAAGGAAGAAGAATGACTTCAGCAGAGATTAGGGCTCGTTTCAAATTGGTTTCTGAATGGCCAGGTGTTATCTCAGTAGAAATGTAAGCCATTCTAGTACCCACATCTGCCAGTAGAGATCCTGTTACTCATAAGGTGCCTGAAAACTTTGCATGTATTTACTATAAAAGCAAGAGATGCTTTAAAAAATAAAGAAGAAATACATCTTGCTTGTGTGATTTGAATAGTGAAGGAAGCAAACATGAGCACTGATGAGAAATGTGTGAAGCATGGCTTGGAAAGCATGCAAATCCCATGAAAAGCATGTTAGATTTCAAACGAGACAAAGAAGACGGAACACAGATGTGAGAATGAGTTTCCCCTGAAGCCAACATTGTTACTGTGCTTGGTGAAGAGGAGGAACTTCTCTGAAATGCTGAAGCAGTCCAGACCCAAATGCATTAATTCCACGTTCAAAGACTATCACAAACCAAACCAGGGTTGGTGGTGTTTCATTTTATTTTTGCAATACACCTTCACATCAGGGGTAAATCCTTCTTGCATTCTTAAAAGTTGCTTCTTCTCTCACTGGCAATGCCATGGAGAAGCAGAAGGCTGTGCCTGGGTTCACTGAGCTGGAACAGCATATTGATATAAACAGACCTGGGACCTGCTGAAAGAGATGCCTGCTTGGCAGTAACACCACCATGAGTTCAGACGGGATGTACATCTGTGCCTCCTTGATAATGTAATAGCCTTCATTACATTTTTGGCTGAGAGCACCTGTGCACAGCCCGAGACATCAGCCCAGGGCAACCATTTTGATTGAGGTGATATTAACATCTCTCATTAAAACTGATGACTATAGCAGTGCCCAATAGCACTGCTGTACTAAAGTGCCTGTCAGCATTTCTATTACAGAGCTCTATTTTCAGGATTTAATAACTCAGCCATAAAAGTTTGCCTACCTCTGAGCTGAAACTTGAATACAAAATACCAGACTGGGATTTCTTCAAAGCAGCAAAACTATTATAGGTCTAATTTTCAAATTTTTTTTAATTTTTTTTTTTTTTTTTTTTTTTTTGCTAACTTGTGCCTTGTTAACAGTGCAATGGCATTTCTTAAATCTTAAGATGCAAAAAAGTCATGTCTTCTTCATTCAGGCTAGAATGTGAGAGCTGGAAATGCCTGAAAAGTCTTGTGAGTCCATTGAAGGAGGCATTCTCCATCTGCCCTGAGAGGAATCAAAGCAGGTTACTAACCTTTAAAATTGGAAATTGTTCTAAAATATACTAAAAAGATTATCTTATTTGTAATTAACATTGGTCTTTTTGCTTAAATTGCATGTATAGGCTGTACAGTAGTTTTATATGTCTGGGTAATAACTGTCTCAGTAATAATTAAGAAATAACGATTTCAGGTAAAATTCCTGGTAAAATAACATGTAGGTAGCCATGCATGTTTCATGTAAGAATATCATCTTCATACTAAGTCTTCATACTCTGGAGAGTTTAAGTAATTTCCAAAAATTAGGCATTCTGATTCTGGAATATAAATTTTTCTACTGAGTTATTCCTGAATCATGTTCAATTTAAATATACTTTCCAGTGGGGACAGGCCGTAAAAAACACTTAGCTTCATTTAAGCATGTAAAGCTAATGCATAAATACAGACCCTGGAAGTGTCATCCTTCCCATGCTTAACTTTACTGGCAAGTAACATTAATGTGTTTGAAGGGTTTAAATCACAACATTTAATTATAAAATTCCTTATAGACACAAAATGACCAGCTACATCAGTGGGACCGTAAGACTGCAAATACATGTCAGCAAAAAAGAATGTGGATAAACAGCAATGACAACACAGATGTGACAAGTAAAAAATCCAGCTGAGCTCTAGAAGTTTATATTTTGGCATTTGGCTCCTTACCAACACCAATGTTTCATACTTGACACCTTACATGGACAGTGTGTACTTTTGAGAATATTAGACAGTTATGTGCATCTTGGCGAGCCAATGTCCCCCTTAGGGAAAGGAGGGTGTAGGACAGAGAGAGAGAGGAGAGAGAGCAACTAATGGGAACGTTACTGATGCCTCTTATTAGTCATAAATTATAGAATCACATAATAATTTAAGTTGAAAGGGGTTCATGGAGATCATCTTGTCTCAATACCTGCTTAAAGCAGGGCTACTTGAAAGGTAGATCAGGTCCTGTCAACTTTTGGCCGTCTTTAAGGATGCTGATTCTGCTAACTCCCTGAGTGTCCCAGTGCTCACCTGCTCTCACTGTGATGAATTTTGTCCCTGTGTCTAATCAAAATTTTGCTTGTTGTAATTTGTGACTGTTGGCTTTTGTCCTGTTATCATGCATCCCTGAGAAAAGTTTTCCTGTGTCATCTCTCTATCTTGGTAGACAAAGACTGGTTAGGTTGCCCTCCTGCCTCCCTTTCTCCTGGATAAGCAAATCTGGCAGCATTTGAGTTGGGTCCAGCCTCACAACTCTTTGGCCTCTGCTACATTTCGCTCTTGTATTTGTCAGTATTTCTCTTGTGCTGGGTCCCCAGATTGGCCACAGTGCTTTGGATATGGTTTTGGGTGCTGTAGAAGAGAGAAAAAACCCTTCTCTAGAGCTGCTAGTTCTTATCTTGCTGATGCAACCTGGTATACAGCTAGTCTCCATCACTGCAAGTGCATCACTGGCCCACATTCAAATTGATATCCAACAGGAACCCTCTGTCACTTTTCTGCAAGGCTGCTAGTTAGCCAGGCAGGTCAGGTTGTATCAGGGCTGCCTTTGGTCTCTCCCAGTGTCACCTTTGGACTCTTGGTATCTTGATGGGTGGTAGTTTTTTTAGTTTTGGATTTTTTATTTAATTTTTTAAAAAGAAAACAATAAACATTCTGAGATTTCTGTGTAGTTTTATTTAGGAAGCAATGGAGAAGTGAGAAAAATCAGGAAAAGTTAGTTCCCATAGTCTATGGAATTAAAGCAATCAATGGAAGAAGGTAACCTTCTCTGTAAATCACACTCATTGTCTCTGTAACTGTTCAACATGTATGTATAAAGTTTTGTCGTTCATAAATCTTTTTTTTTTCATATAGATAAGTAAAACGTGCTAAAGATTCTTTCCACATGTATTACCTAAAGTACAGCACAGAGCTATGCTACTTAAGCATTCCTCCAAATACTTCAGCAACGTAGGGGGATAAACATTACAACCGCCATATAAGGGACAAAAAATCTGAGACAGAATGGTTCAACTTTTTTCAACTTTTTCCAGAGGTCCATGCACTAAGTCCTTAAGTCATTCAGAAGGAAAACTCCGCAATCCTTCTCCTTAGTGATGTAGACATCTCTGTCGCCTAAGGTGTATGTGTATTATAAACCTGGTATCTTTATACTTTTAGTAAAAGTTATTTGAAGACAGTTTGAGGAATGCGTAAGCGCTTTTCACAATGAAGTTATGAGTTATCCAAATTATTCCTATTTCAACATTTAAAAAAACAAAAAAACCCAACCAATGAACCAACCAAAAAAACCAAACAAAAAACCCCACCAACCATTAAGCATTTAGGGCAATGCATACCTGTAAGTGGCCAGAAAATCAAAAAACTTTTTCCATTTCCACAAATGAAAGTAGGACTTGCCTCTTGGCATTAGAATAATTACAATTTACGGAAATTAAAAAACCCAAAATATATTAAAAGAAAAAAAATCAAATGGCCTTAAAATGAGCAGTAAAGCTGCAGCCAGAAGACTGAGAAAAGTGGCTGTGATTTGGGGAATGTGATCCTCAGAATGCAAAGGCAGATCTTTAAATCTTCTCTTTCTGGAGGAATGGGTCTAAATAATTCCTTTGTGATCAGTCCTTCCCAGAGCTGGTAGACTGTCTCAGTGCACTGGGTGTTTTATATGAATTTGCACGGCATCTACCAGCCAAACCAGAGAGGTGTGAAAGCAGATCAGTTGCTTGGCCCTCCCCAATGGCTGAACTCAGCCAACAAGCTGTTCATGATGGCAGCAGATGTTCTTGCCCTTGCATTATGCCAAAGTTAGACGTATGGACTTAGTTCAAGGGCCATTTCTCTCAGCTGAAAATTCCAGTGCAGGCAAAAGCTTTTCAAAGTAGACAAATCAGATGCTGAGGCATCAAGACCTGGCAGTCAGTGTTTTCAGAAAGGTGACAGAATAGCGGTAGCCTGCAATACAACAATGTGTATATCTGAATTGTTTTCTTTTCCATTCCTTGGCCCAGTGCCATTCTCTTTTGTTTTGGTCCTTAAATAGAGGTTTTCCTGGCTGGACCATATTAAAATTTGCACTTCACAAAGTCCTTGTTTCCTTTCATGCAGGCCATGAAAGTTTTGGGACAAGGTTCCTCAAGGCCATGACCCAGCCCTATGGGGCAAATGTTAGTATGGATTTGCACAAGCAAATAATAATATAAGAAGAGATTTTTCATTTTTACTTCTCTTTTCTAGCAAAATCCTGGCTTTGGTAATGAAGGGCTTCACAAATAGCAAATTTAAGGCTAAGGCCATCTCTGGTGCTCAGGAGACCATCTCTAGAAGAAACTGTTTCATGTGCATGAGGTGTAAAATAAAAGTGCAAACTCTCTCCTCCTGAGGCTTCCCCTCTAGGCCTCTGAAAAGCAAGCATGTCTTGAAGCCATGTGGTGAGCATACTTGCAGCCTGCTTCTGCCTTGGATGAGGAGCCAGTCTGCATGGGCTGCAGCAGGGCTCTAGCCAGAGATATCTGCTTTGGGCTGCAGGGCTGAAGCCTGCTCTCCATAGGCAAAGGAACTTCAAAAATCAAATTCATAAGTAAAGAGATCAGAATTCCTTTTCAGCTTGGGTTTTTAGAGTGTTTAATTTCTTAAGAAAAAGAACTGGGTGGCCCATTGCTCAAAATGTCAGAATGAATAGGTCATTTTTTTCAGTTACTCATGTAATCTTGCTCCAGTAAATATATTCATTGTTTTATTTTTAAACATAGAAAGTCAATTAAATAGCGAGTTTTACAATGCTGATTTTTTACATATTAACAAAAGATAAATGGATCCATCTTCAATTTTACATTGCTTTTTTGTGGACTTCATAATTGTGTACCAGTTATTAGTAATCTGTATATTTTGCTTTTTTAAAAAAAAAAAATCAAACAGTATTATGCAGCCCTGTAGGAGTTCTGATTATTTTTCACTGAATTTTTTTTTTATATATTACTTTGCCATGAGGCTTCCTGACTGTTTCTATAGAGGAGTAAGACAGAAAGCACACACAGATGCCCTTGTTGAGGTACATCAGTACTTGTATATTTATTACTGAAAGGCTATTTTTAAATATATAGCACTTTTCAGTTTTCATAATTGGGAATTTTAGAGCCAATGGCTTTTATTCAGGAGAGAAACCTAGGAGTATTTATACTGCTGAACAGGATTTCAGTGCCTTTGGAGCTCTGGCCCTGATTTTCACAACTCAAGCAGATAATATTTAAATGGATTTTTGAAAATGGGACTTGTGTCGCAAGACCAAATAACTGCTTCAGAAATCTGTTGCCTTTCAACTACACTACAACAGAATCACAGCTTCTGGTTAGGACATGTTTAGAATGTACAGCATGGCTGGCACCCAACAGCAGAGCTTAACATTTTGTTTATATCTCTTAAGAGGATATGTTGCAAACCCCATCTTTTTTCTTCAAAATCTGTTAGTTATGTAAGCCTTAATTTTTGCACATGCTTACTGACATTTTGATGGAATACTAAGTAAGCCTCAGGAATCAATTTCTCTATTTTATACACTATGGTATGAGTGATTTGATTATCCTTGCAGCTGCAAAAAATACCCTGCATCTGTCCTGAATTGAAAACAGATCCACATTAAAGAGCATTACATCAGTACTGCTGATATGCACAGCATCAGAGATTGTTTGCCTCAGCCTCACCCAAGCAGTAGATGCTCAGTCAGTGAAATGGTCACTGCTTCCTCTTCCAGCTGTAATATGGCCTGATGCCTCTGATCATGTTGGTGCCTCGTTGGCCTCATATCAGGATCTAAGATGTGTTTTAGACATGTATTTTTATTGCTCTTACAGGGCAAGACACTACAGGTCTGTAGAGCCAACATGTAATTCACACCGTACAGTTTCTACCTGGTACAAAGTCTTTCTCCTTACTCAGTCTTTGATACAAACTTTAAAAACTACTTACATCATGGGTGTTTTTACTTCTCTTTGGTAATGAGAACACAGTTGTCAGTGCTGCTCCTTAGTAGTCACCAGAAGAGTTTTTTTAAAAATCTCATAGCAAGGTAGGTTTTTCATAACCCTTTCCATCTTAAACGTGTGTGACTGATATAAACTTTTTTTCACTAGAGAAAAAAGTAATTTTAGCAAGTTAAAATGCAATATGTCAGTCTCTGAAAATTTAACAACTGTAATTAAGCATGCTACAGTTACTCTCTAAGTCTTTTGGCTTTTTCACTTCATTTATTTTGCTTTTCAGCAATGTGGTGTATTTAAGGACCAGCTTATGGCACTAGTGACTGAGCAAAGCATGGAGTGTTTTGTTGTAACTAGTCATTCGCTTTGAAGCTGTCCTTGACTGTTTCATCTCCCTTTAAAAAGTTAATGAATAAAGTTAAACTCCTTTGCTATATTATTTCATTGTTTGGCAGTTTGCATGTAAAATGAAGTCTTTTCTTGGCATCTGGATCAACAGTGACACAAATTAAAGCTGAATCATTTAGATATATGTTGAGTTCAAGTACTGGTTAGCACGAAGAGAGGTGGGACAACCACTTTGTTGATAGCTTTTGGACTGTCTGCTTGTGACAGGACAAAACCGTGGGAGGCAACAGGTCCAATTTTCAAGGAAATGAGGCTGTGAATCTAGGATTGACTCACTGCAGGAGGTATGAGTTACATCCAGTGACTAAAACCACGTGAAGGCTAGGGAGCCAAAGAGCTGACGAAGATTTTGGAAAGCTAGAGTAAGAGTCACTGGGAAACTTTCTTCCTTTCTTTCTTTCAGAGTTGTCAGAAAAGTGGGAGCAAAATCTGATCCATTCAGCTACCACTTTCTTTTTTCTAAGTCCACTGATCATAAATATTGTGATGGTGTTAAGAGAATTCATGTTACATGAGATTCCCATAGCTGAAGTAATGATATATTGGCCAGGAGGTGTTTTCTTAAGAGGATCCAAAATTTTGTTGTGTTTTGAGAATCTGTCAGCATTCCTTAAATGATGTCAGATTGTTATGTGTGCCAAAAATGGTTGCAGACTGCCATGGGACCAGCTTTGCCTTATGATCAGCAAGATTTTTTTAATTTAGGTTCTTTGTGGCTTATTTCATTGAATCATAGAATGGTTTGGGTTGGAAGGGACCTTAACATTATCTAGTTCCAACCCCCCTGCATGGGCAGGGACGTCTCCCACTAGACCAGGTTGCTCAAAGCCCCATCCAACCTTCCTGAACACTTCCAGGGAGTGGGCATCCTCAGCTTTCAGGGGAAACTTTTGACAGTGCCTCACCACCCTCACACTGAAAGACCAAGAAGCTGATAGGTTCAATTTGAGCTGTTTCCAATAGCTCAAAACATTTGAGCAGTTGGTGGTTTATAGTCAGTTAAGGAAGTAGATTAGTGAATAACTCTTCCCATTTCTGAAAAATCAGATCACTCCATATCAGTGAGAATGGTGACTTATCTTTTGATGGTTGTATTCATCTTGTCTTTGAATTAATTTTTGATCAAAGATACACATTCCTTTGTTTTGACTCACTGGCACTGTACTGACTGTCTCATCGTGGCAGAGGACACAAAGGACAGAGAGATAGGAGTGTCTTAGGGGTGAGATAGGGACGTGCTGTTTGCGCTTGGATAAGTCTTTCAGCATTAATAATGTAAAGAGAGAAAACTTGTTGGTTGAATGTTTTACTACTGCACAAGCTTGGTTTCTTAAGAAAATCTTCTGTACCTTTATCAACAATTTAGTTTTATATATATGATGTTTCTAAAGAAACATGATGACATTTGTGAGAAAAAAAAAAGTTAAGTATTCTCTCTGTATTTATTTTGTTAGTTTTCTCTCTACAGTTATCTTGGGCGTGTGAGTGTAAGATTACCTGGTATTCACAGAATCTGACTTGAAAATATTTGCATAGTCCCCAGAATGTCACAAGATACACCTGGCCTTACATGCTTCCCAGATTGTCATCAGGCATCAGTCACCTCTATTCTGTAGTCTTTGAGCAGGAGAACTAGTCAACAGGCAGATAGTCAGAAGTGTATTATTTTACTAAATTATTAATTACAAGTGATTGACAAGAAATATTTTCTCCTTAACAGATCCAAAGGAAGGTGCCATATAGATTAGTGGAGGAAGAAGGAACAATGCACCAATGTGGGTGCTGTGCCATCATGTGAATCAGAGTTACTGAGTGTTTGTATGATCAGGGAAGGACACCGTCTCCTTAGCTTCTCCCTGAGAAATGTACATTTGTGATCTGTTAGAATAGATAATTATTAAGCTTTCATGGAGAAAAATACAACAACTTCTACATAATTTTTTGCTTCATGGTAGTTAGCTGGCTCTGCTGCCAGTGCCCAGGGCACAGTGGTGAACAGCCTGTTGCAAGAACTTAAATCTGCATAGATGCTACTACATGATTTACTCAGTTACGCCATGTACTCAACTGACTCTTACTTCCTTTTCTAGAGCCATCTTACCAGGCACACAAAATTTAAGCATAAGCTCAATTGTAATCACAGAAATAGTTGACTTCAGATGACCTACATTTTTATTCTTAAATATATGTTTAATTGTCCTGATGGACTGACACTTCGGCACTTTCCAGCCTCTTGTCAGAACATGACATTGTTTTATTATTTGTCAGAAGTAAAATAAACCATATATGGGCTTGTCTGCACTATACTTGTGACTGTATCAGGACGTTCAGCTGTCAGAATACTGGTTTTAGAATAACAGAATCATAGGGTGGTTTGGGTTGGAAGGGGCCTTTAAAGCTTATCTAGTCTGACACCCATACAATGAACAGGAACATCTTCAACTAGATCAGCTTGCTCAGATCCAACCTGATCTTGAATGTTTCCAGGGGTGGGGCACCTACCATCTCTCTGGGCAACCTGTTACAGGGTTTCATTACTCTCATCATAAAAAATTTCTTCCTTACATGCAGTCTGAATCTACCCTCTTTTCATTTAAAACTATTATCTCCTCCTATAGCAAAAGGCCCTACTAAAAACTGTGTCCCCATCTTTTTTATAAGCCTTCTCACTATTGAAAGGCTGCTATAATGCCTCTCCAGACTCTTTTCTTCTCCAGGCTGAACAATCCCAACTCTCTCAGCCTTTGCTCATAAGAGAGGTGCTCCGGTCTACTGATCATCTTTGCAGCTCTTCTCTGGGCTTGCCTCGAGATGTCTTTCCTCTTCCACACCATTACAGGGTTTTTTCCTCATTTGGTTGATTGTCTGGTTGAAGGTATTTTTGTTTCATGTATGTTGAACCACCATTAAAATGGCTGAGGAATATCCCTCTTGCTTGATTCTCTGTCTTGCCTTTCTGTAACCATTCAGAACAACTGGGTTCTTTGCACAGCCAAAATTAAAGTTGCCAGTACAATGTACATTCTCTCAACTTTTAAAAGACTGTCACTCAGCAACGTGGAGCTTTCTAATTTTGACTAGGGAATCTAACAGAGAAGAATAAGGATAATAAACCAGGTCATGACTTTTTATTTGCCGTATCACCAAAAACTTTCTATATCCTGTATATCTATGTATATCCATAACTTGAATAGTGAGCTTATTATCAAATTTGGTTTGTTTTTTTAATAAGGTCCATCTTTTTCATGGGTAATATTTATTTTATATTAAGACATGTGGTCTGTGTGCTTGTAGTTTCATCCATTAATTTCAGGAATATACTCTTATTAATAGTTTTTGAAGGTTTTTTTGCCATCTCAGGATTTCTAAAGGGAAATGAGTGGTGTGTATTAATTAATACTCTATATGTTTTCATTAGTAAGCAGCTATGTCAAATGTTTTGCAAGCGGATTAGTACCTCAGAGGCAGGTGACTACAGCTATCAAAAAAACGTTCTTATAGACCGTATGACATAAAGGAAAAATGAGTGTCAAGGACTCGGGTGTAAATTATACACTCTATTGTATTGTATAATGCTTTACAAGTCTTTTATTTCAAACCTTTGATTGCTTATCAATGCACCGTTTTTTTTAAGTTCAGCGTGTATGTAAATTTGGGCATGCACACAGAAGATAAGAAGCCACGTTTATTCTTTCTTTTACCGTTATTGTGAGCATCATTGCAATTACTGCTTTGTCAAAACCAAACATTGTCTGGTTTGCAAAACGTGTTATCTTTCTCAGAATATCAAACCTGAGGCAAATTAAAATTTGCGAGCTTTCAAAGGAATAACTAGTGACATTTTGAAGTTTATGACAGAAAGACAGATAACAAAATGCTGTCTAAAGGAAAGGCACCAAAATGAGGTGCTGCATGTGCCTTTTCACAGTCTCTGGAATGCCAGCTGCTGATTAGGAGGATCCAGTGGCATCATTAACAACCTGAACTAGCCTTTTTGAAAACCTGCAATTTATCTATGTGGTCTGTAACCTCTTCTTTTTCCTAATCTGACCTGAATTCTCTCCCCTTTGTCATTCATCTTAATGGTGTTAGACACCTGATAACAGTTAACATGGTTAGTGAAACAGAAGCAACAAAATCTTTAAATGCATTAGCGGTCTCTGTAGTGCCTGTTTGTTTTACATTCCTCTTGAAATGTGCATCAAAGCATTTCCTGGTCCCTACAGTTAATCTGCTGTATTTTTTTATTAGGCCTCCAAACACAGGAAGTTTACATCTCAGGTTGCACTTTGATTCGAGTATAAGTTATGTAATTACAGGGAAGGTATTCAACCAGCCTTAAGCCCGTAATTATTCCTCAGAGTAATTTACATTTTGCCTGCTGTGTCTCTGAAACTCATTTGGAAAAAATAACAGCTTTTAACTTTCACTGAGTATACACAATTATTTAATGTTGTGCTTCACATGCCAAACTTCATCTGGCAAGATAATTTCATGAAGATATTCTCTAAGGAATCCAGGAGAACCCTTGGTTTCTTCTGTAAATGGTTGATACTCCTTACTCTTAGGGGACTGGAAATCACATCCCTTAGGAAAAAAAAACCAAAACCCCTTTGTTACAGAGTTGCTCCTACCTGTTGTGCAAAAATGCTGTGGACTAACTTGGCTGCTGCAGTAGTTTTCTAAGCCGGCAGATCTTCTGTCAGTCACATAAGGTTGTGCAAGCACTCAGAGAAAAGCTCACTGGAGAAGCACTGCCCCACACTGTCAGGAAAATATTGCTGAATTCCATTATATGAAAAGTTAAGTGTTCTTCATGCATGAAGATCTCTTTGCAAATGTTTTCCATTATCTAAACTGTTGGCCCAGATCCACTGGCAAGAGCAATAGTGGGAGTGTAGAACAAGCAGTGAATATTGTTTTCTCTTTTCATTTTATGAGATTTCTCATGTTATTTGGTTTTTTTGCTAGTGCCTAGTTACTGAATATAGTGATTACATGAGAAAGGTTTCATTAAAATAAAATAAATGAGAAGTTGCATCAGTGGTAAAATTTAGGCCTTGCTGTTGCAAAGACTTTGAAAGCATACTCTGGAGGTGCAAAACTCTGAATGCAAAAAGAGCCCTGAAATTTGCCTCTTACACATGAATTTAAGCCACTGAAGGACACAGAGGACTGCAAGATATACAGTATTTGAGAGTGGCATATCCATAGTCTATGGTATATGCATTACAGACCAGTTGTTCCCTGCTAACTTCTGAGATTAGCACATAAAACAGTAGTAGCCAACTTGCTGTGTCTATGCAAAACATCTTTTGCCCAGTGAGGCAGAAATGGATGAAGCTGCTTGAGGATCAGGAACTTTGAGATAACACCAGTTACATGTTAAAAGAGATATGCAGTATCCTCCTGCTTTTCTAAAATGGCTTTGAAAATCAGAAGGTGGTCTTTGTTTTCAGAAATGGAAGAATTCAAATGTTTAAATGTTAAACCAGTAAGATTTGGACGGGAAGATAATGTCATATCTGTTTGCATTGCCAGAACTAAAACAAGACCAAAAAGTAAATCTTAAAATGCAGGCTCAGTGTAGTGAGTGGTGTGGGTGGGCACAGCTGGTTTCTCAGCAAGACAAATTAAAAAATACAGGTGAATTTTTCAAGAAATGGTATCGATGTGAACAGGAAGAGAAATCCCTCCTAGGAAGCAGCTTCCAATTCTCTGTCCCAATTCTGAACCCGTGCTCCAGGGGGCCCTGCACGGCCAAAAGTGGCTCTCCCTTCCCTCTCAGCATCTGCAAGCAAGGGAAGCTGCTGCAAGTACTTTTGAAACTCTGATGCCCAGCATTTAATGTAATATTGCAGGGGTAGCTGCCTCCTGGCCAAGCCCTGTACATTTCTGAGCAGTCACTGCTTGCTTTTATCTTTTTACCTCTGTGTTTATCTGGGCGGGCCTGATGTTGCTCCAGCTTGGAAGGAGTTGCCGCATTCTGCCTTGACTAGGATTAGGTTTCAGTGCTGAATACAGCAATCTCTATCATACATAAATGTCAGCTTATATGTCATCTTTAAACTTCTTCAGAAGTCCTTAAATGCTGGGGCTAATCAAAGATTATTGTAGGAGTGATGGTTTGTGTAGAGAGAATTATTTCTTTCTAAATAAGAAGATAGCCAACAGATTAATAGCAATAAATAAAAAAAAAAAAAAAAAAAAAAAAAAAAAAGGTTAAAAATGACCAGGCATGTGTTTGCAGTGCTTGGAGTTCAGTTTGTTGATTGTGGTAGGAGAAGTAAAGCAAGTATTTAGTTCTTTGATTTTACATCGTCTTGTTGCTCAGCAGGTTTCAAAACTATTGCAGTGCACCTCCTAGATGACTCCTATCTCATTCACAAGTATGTTTCTCTTGCTCTCCCCTTTTCCATATTCTTCCAGGTCTCCTTTGCAAAACTGATACATATTACAAAGGGGGAGAGCAGCTGACTCAGTTAGCTGTAAAACCTTTAGACTGTCTAACACCTCTTGCTTCCTTTAAAGTGTGTTTCCATGTCACAAATGAACGGAAGTCCCGACTTCCGTCTTTTCTTTTTGTTGCTTAGGTTTCAGCTGTACTTCGTCATGTGGCCTCTGATACTGTACAGGAAAAGCACTCCATCCTTTTAACAGTTCCTGTCATTGACACAGACCTTCTTCGAAGGGACACTGGGAAGTTTTAGCCAGCAGTATTCCCCATGACAGGAGAAGAGGCTTGAGATGAAGCTTCTTGGAGCTTGGCGAGTCATGGGCAGCCTTGTTCCTCAGAAGGTGTAGTTATTTCTAAAACAAGTGATTTGGAGGTTGAGATTTTATTTGGAGTGAAAGATTTTTTTTCTTTTTTGGCATTTTCTAGTTTTTCTGTACATAACAGTGTAGACATAAGACAGTTTTCTGGAGCAAAGGGAGGGCATGCAATGAGTCAGTCTTGCCTGTTACGTATAGTTGTTTTTTTGCATCAAGATTAATAGTAACTGTGACAGGTCATGGAGCAAGCCTCAACTTCTTCAGTTTCCTGCAGATTTATTATATAAAATGCTTACCTAGTTTTGTCTTATGGATGGATGGAGTTTAAAAGATCTAAAACTACTTAGTCTTAACAGCAGTGATCATTCTTGCTTCAAAGCCCTTTGAAAATATCATTGTGACAGACTTGGGATGCTGCTTGAAGATGTAGTTAGAAACTGCTGTGGTTGTAATCATGGCCTGTTTCCACAGGGCACTATTACCAAGCTTATAAAAACGGTGCCTAGCTTTATTTAGCTTTACAAGGCTTTGACTTCACTCTAGCAGAACCACATAAGCCTGTTTTCCCCCACATCCCTGTGAGAAGTATGTAAAGTTTAAAAAGGGATCCCCAGCACTACTAATAAATACCTGAACTGTGCACACAAATCCCATTTCTTGGGGATGTAGGAGAATGCTTTCGCTGTGGCTCCACATTCAAGAGCAGCACTGTTTGAAGAACACCTCCTTAAAGCAGCCTTCCCTCTCCCCCACACCAGGCTATGCCAACAGAGGTATTCATGTGGCTTCTCAACGTACTTGATCACAGAAGTGATCTGGCTGGAAAAATAACCTAGATTTGTGTTTCAGGTTTCTTTTCTCCATGCCTCGATCAGCTCCTTGATACATTTCACTACACAGCTGCATAAATAGTTGGCTTTGGCAGAGCACAGGGAGAGGGGTGGGCACCAATGTCCGAAGCAGAAAGTGAGCCAGGGCTGTTTCAACTATCCTTGCCATCAGAAAAATTCCCCATGAACCACAGTTCCAGCTGGATGAAGTGCAAAAGCACAGGTATAGATTGCCAGCTTATTTCTGATTGTATGAAGAACCTCTCTCTACAAAACTGGGAAGCCATTGTACATAAATATGAAACTCACCCTGATGGGTTTCTTTTGTGTAGGCTGTCCTCAGTGTGCCATTGAACCATATGCCATAGCCATGCTGGTTATGGTTCTTTAATATCATGTTGTTGGATAAAAAACAGCAGTAGCTTTGTGCCTCTAAAAAAGCAACCTCTAGATGTAAATAAAAATAACCACTGGACTGGGTGATGCTAGCACTGTGGTCCCACAGGCATCCATCCTGCTTATCTTGTGGTTAAGATCAGGCCTGTGTAATACCATATCCAGATCACGTGGCAACAAAGATGTGTCCTAAATCAGACTTGGGCACATAGTTACTCAGGCCAAGCCTGCAAAAAAGCATGTAATTCAGACTGCTGCTTATGTTGAATTCAGGGGAAATAAAGAAACTTAAGAAATAAATTAAACTGTTTGCAGTTTCAAGTTTTGAAGCCATCTATGGAGGTGGTTGTACGGCAGTCTGGGTGGGCAGATCGCTGGACTGAATACCTGCCAGGGGGCTGCATCCAACTGAATAGGGCATCGTGCGGAGTCCTTCTGGAAGGAAAATTATCTACAGAGATCCATTTGAACACTTGGGATGATGGCAGAAAGGCACAGACTAAATTTTGGGGAAGTACCGTCCTACAGGTCACAGAAAGTCATTTGCAGCTATTGGAGAAATGTCAGGAAAAAGAAAGGCAACAAGGTCTATCCAGCTCTGAAAGCATCTGTGAAAAATTGCATAGCCCAGATGGCTGAAATGGTTTTCTCATTCATTGCACATGTAGTCTGGTTACAGCTATCTCCAGTGCAGTCATTCTGCTGATCTATGGTAGTTATTCCGCCCTCAGTGCATGAGCTTGTTTCCCTTTCACATAAATAAGAGTTATGTCTTTGTATCCAGAGAGAGGGGATTTTATTTGTCTAGTGCTGAAGCAGCTTCTCACAGGACTTTTTTCCTCCCACACTCTTGGTTTTGTTTAGCTTTCCTGACCTGTGTTTTCTTTCTTTTGAACTGTTTGGACTTTTATATTTTAGGCAGTAAATGTTAGTAAACTGTTGGAGAAGGTGACATAACTAGAAATGGAGTCCTTAGTGAGTTCAGCCATCTAAGTAATGCAACCTACAATATGAGACGTAGCTAGAAAGAGAGAAAAAAATGTTGAAAGTTTTGCAGAATAGAAGTAATATTATTTTATGTGATGATGTCACCACCTTTTTCCTTCTCCTGTCCTCTGGTACCTACCCATGAGAGTCTTGCTTTGCTGTATGTGGGAAAACTTGCTTTTATTTCTAGGGCTTTTATGTTTTTTTTTTTTTTTTTTTTTTTTTTTTGTCAATTGCTTTTAAAACTCTCTGTCACAAAGTACTCCTATTCAAGCAGTACCAGTACTGCTAAAAGTCTCATA
The DNA here is from genome assembly GCA_038090715.1 of Florisuga fusca. NCBI lineage: Eukaryota > Metazoa > Chordata > Aves > Apodiformes > Trochilidae > Florisuga > Florisuga fusca. The sequence continues at coordinate 34,109,163 of JAAWXA010000001.1, forward strand.
AGCCATGGAGCTTGGATTTCTTTTGTATATGAGTTTAGGTTATTCAGTTTACCAAGTGTAATACTGATGACCAGGGTACCTTGGGCCATACCAGCAACCTCAGGGCCTCCTTTTATGCCTCCTGTTTATTGTCCAAGTCTTTTGCTAGGAAGGTAGCACCGGTGAGGTTCACCCAAAGCTAGATTTGTTGTAACAGGGTTCTCTGTAGCACAGGTTCATCAAGTTGAAATAGTGAATTTTTGCCATTTGTGGTCCCTCCATGAAGTTCACTTGGTTACAATCAGGCTGTGACGAGGAGGTTAGGTGCCCTCTACTCTCTGTGAGCTTCTGGAAATGTTGCTGATGTGTCTGCTTTTTAGGGGGAAGAGGGGAGAGATGGGAGAAAAGGTGGCAACAAAATTGAATTTAAAAAAAAAATTAATTTTTAATTTTTCTTTCTTTTTATCCCTTTGCTACTGTTATGGACCAGGCCCTCCACTCACTCCAACCCGTCTCCTTCTTTGTGACAGAAGCTGTCACCCTGCTTTCTGATGATGCAATTTCTCCTTAACTTTTCCGTCTCTTCTTGCAGTCCACAATTTTCCTACTTTGCTCACTGCCTGATTAATCACAGAAACTGGCACGCAACCACCTTGGGAAACAGTTGTATAACTGAAGATACCAGGGAGAAGGCGGGGGAGGTTTCAGCAATGTGAAGTCAGTAGCAATGTAGGAGGGATGAGCTCCTGAGTAGCACTGCATGCCTGCTAGCATCCCCTCAGCAGACTCCTGCATAAGTTGGGGTCAGCTAAAACCACTGCAGGGGGGTTGTTCTTGTGCTTTAGGTGAGTGCTCTGCAGGGCACTTGGTCACTGTAGCTGCAGGATTACTTTGCATCGAGCTATGGATATATTCTGCTCTTTTGAATCCTCCAAAGCAGTTTTTCCTCAGCTCAGTGGTGCTGGGTAAGCATGATGTTTGCCTGGCAGCTCCTCAGGTTATCAGAGGCTGCAGGAGAGGCAGATTAGGGCCATTCACACCGGCAGTTTCCTTAGTGCCTTTACAAGACCGATAACTTCTGGTGGAGAGGCAGTGACGCCAGTGGGCAGGAATCTTTTCCCCAGGGAGCACTGCCTGCCCTGTGCCTGTGTTTATCCCCACAGGTGTGGCTCCTGGAAACCCTCTCTCTCTCCTTCTGGCTTTTGGCGCCTGTAATAGTTTCCCAGTCTGGTCAGCTCAGCTTGTCCAGCTCCAGCAGCCATCCCCTAGGAGCCTATTCTGGCCAGGATCTGAGGAAAGTGTTGCTTACAGCAGCCTTGTCCTTCATGGGTGCCATCAGGGCCCTGCTGAGGGGGTACGTGCTGACCCAGCCTGGCTGTGGCAGAACACGGCCCTCTCCCCGATTTTCTCCCTGCTGCCGGGCAGCCCGTGGGGAGAGGTGTCGGCTTGTGCAAACAGGACAGGCTAGGTGAGGGAACAAGAAGAGGCACGAGAATAGATGGGTTTAATTCCAGGCCTTCAGGTTTCAGTGCAGCCAGGCAAAAGGCAGGGCCCTGCCCAGACAGCCTGGGATGGGTGGCAGGGGAGCGTGCCCTCCCCTGGGGTGCGGCCACCAGGATATGCTGGGAGCCCAAACCAAGCACCGGCTGAGAAACAGCAGGGTTCGGGTGGGCTGCTGGCTCAGTATGATGTGCCTGCAGAGCCCCTGAGCACAAAGACAGCTCTAAGTTTGGCCGTGCCCTTGTTCTTGACTTTCTGTCCGTACCTTCAGGGAAGTTACGAAATCGAAGTCCTGCTGTGTTTGAGGATATTTATACAGGGCTGTGAATGTATATGAGCTTGCTTGGCCCCAGATATAGTGAGCTACTGAGACGGAGTGTTTACTGAAGTGTACCCTGGCATCCTTATCCTTCCTTTGCAGCTGCTATTTACCAGACAGCATTTGTGGTGAATGTAGCTGGCAGGAAACATCGTCTACGAGTAAACTGGATGAGTTGAAGAAATTTTCACACTAACATTGTCACAGGCATTTGAAAATACTTCACGAGGGCATATTTTTGTAACACCGAATTAAAATAACTTTGCATGAAGCTGGCTCAAGTAAATTGAATTTACCATCAGAATGTTTGGTGTTTCTGTCTTGGGTCCCTGTCTCGTTTGCAGCTCTGCTGTGTAACATTCTGTATTGCAGCAAGAGCATCTCCCATACACTCTATTGATGTGTTGTTTTGCAAATGTGTCAGCAGCACAGCTAATTCATCCACACTGGAGCAGGGTGGAATTTAAGCTTTTTCTTGGAAATTAAAGAAACTGGTTATGAAAATGCTCTTATTCCTGTTTTAGTCAAAATTGCCTGTTGGGATGCTATTTCTTTAAGAAGCTTAAGTAGAAGGAGAACGTCTTCTTTAAAAAATTATTCAGAATAAAGGAGTAGGATTTTTTTTCCGTAGGCTGCTCTGAGATTCGGAAATCACTTTCTCCATCCTGGGATTTAACTTGCCAGTCAGATGTAATAATTCTTTTTGTAGTTTCATAGTTTTGTAACCCATGACTGGAACTTTTTTTTTTTTAAATTATTATTGCAGAAACTGAGAAAAATGCTTACAAAATAGATTTTTTGGAAGAGATCTGAACCCACAAAAGCAAAAACACACAGCCATTAGTATGCATGTCAGTCCACTGTGCTGATTCTTTCTTTGTAGGTTGTGCAGTCTACCCCTTCCTTCCTTTACTTGCTGTCTTTGTTTTGTTATTTAGGTCTTTGTTCAGATTCTTGTAGGACTGTAACTCTCTATTTTGTGGAGAAAGTTCTTAGCAGTTGAGCTAGCTGTATTGAGCTAGCAACTATTTTTGTTGAGTTATTTGAATTGGGACTCTCTAAAACCCCTTCCTTGTCATCAATCTAATTGAGACATTCTGACAGTGTATTAGTCATTACTGGGGTGACATGAAGTAGAGTATCATGTTTGGAAACGCCCTCCCAGTGAAAGACACTGAGGTTTCAGTCTCCTCACAGATGTGCAGAGCTATATAAACCCTGCCTAACTCCCTTTGCATGCTTAATAGGCTTCTTGCCTGTAAATCCCCATGTGTCATTGAGAGATTGGATATTCATAGAAGGGCTGTATTTAATAGGAAGCCTGGATGTCTCTGATTTACCTCACAGCTCCCATCCTCAGCTTTGCTCATGGGGTTGGGTGGAGTATGCTGACTTCTGTTGCTACCCATGTAAAAACAGCAGAGGGGGGAAGATCTCCCTGCCCAGCACCCAGAAGCAGATTCAGAGCTGGGGCTTTGTCTCCAGAGCTCTGACAGCAGCATGGCCATGAAACAGCTGAAGTAAACAAACCAACAATACAGGCATTTTTGTACAGAATGGAACCATTATTCTTCCTGACAGCATGACTTGGATTTTGAGTTCTTATTCTTTGTATTGTTCCTTATTTAAAAAGAAAGAGAAAGCAAAACAAGGAATAATATAAATGAGACAGCCTAGGGCTTGTGCTTGCCTATAGGATACTATTAAGATCCTGTCGGCGCTACAAATTGGAACCATTTCATAAGCAGGTCCCTGAACACAGCTGTATTTTTAAAGCAGTCAGGCCCTGAAGTCTTACGTGCTTGCGTGATTGATTTGCCCAGGAGTTTTACACAGACTGATAACCAAGAGGCAACAAGCAATCACTTACCAAGACCAATTCATTGATCAGTCAGCATGCAGAGTTTTTCTTTCCCAGCCAAGGGGGCTTTCAAAGTCATATAGAGTATCACATGCACGATATGTGTGTGTATTTACTGCCCTCTCCATCTCAGCCCAACGTGGAATCTGGGCTAGAGGATGCTCAGTGGGCTGCAGCAGGGCCACACGCTGCTGTATCTGGGTGCACTAAGCACTGGGCCCAGTCTCAGGCAGGCTGCTGGGCTGGGTTCTGCCCTGGCCACATGTGCTGGGCAGAAGTGTCCTGGAGGGAGGGAACCCATGGGCAGAGACCTGATGCGAAGCTGTGAGGGCTTTCCAACAGCAGTTTGTTGCAAGGCTGATGCTCAGTAAGTCTTTAAAAAGCTTGTGTTAGATCAGTTTTGAGCCTTCTCTTGTCATGTGGTCTGGGATTCCATACTGGCTGCTGGAAACAGAAAAGCCAGTGTGGGTTCTTAGAAAAATAATTTTTTCTTCTTGCTCCATCAGAGGCTTGCTATGCCTGAGAAACAGCCCATGAGCTTACCAAAGCATCAGGCATGGAGATATCCCAGCTACACCAAGAGAATATAGATTTACACACACAAACTCCCTGTTTAGGGGTGATGAATTTGTCTGGTCTGCATGGTAACCTCTTTATTTGCCTGGCCACAGAAGACTTTTGGGGTGTTGCTCTGTTAAGGGAAGTACAGCTGCAGGGCAGCCTTACCTGTGGAACGGGTGAGGGAGGTTCTACTGAAGCCCTCATGCTCTTCTTGAACTGACCTTTTTAGTTCTGGGCAGCCATAGGAAGGGACAAGAAATAAAGCCATCATTACTGAAATGAGATGCACCATTATCATAATCAAATTAGCTATTCTGAGCCTGCTTCTGGAAAGAGCACATCAGGGACATTAGGTAGAAAAATGCTATATCTTGAAAAATGTTTAAAAATTGTTACTGATTGCATATTTTAGAGACAATTTCTTGGGTTGTCCCATGACATTTTTGTTTTAATCTCTGCACTTGTGATTTTCCAGGGGGACACATGGAGTAAATTCTTATTCCACTTTCAGGACTGTGTGTAAATGCTGTTTTAATGAGGCAGTCTGGAGCATCTTTCATTCAACTAGGCGCCATTTCTGTTTACACACTATGGCAGTTAATCATTCCAGGATTGTTTAAATGCAGTGTTTAAGTGCATTTTACATTTAATGCCTATATGTTTATGTTTAAATGCACAAACAATGCATAAATTTGTATCTAAATGCATAAACATTGCATGACCATCTCTGTTCATGGTCTTAAACATAAATAACTGGGGGGGTTGCCTGAAGCAAGTAAACTGACAGTGGAAGGAATGCCTCTGTGGAGGAATAAAAGGGTACCACAGAACATCTCTCCCTTATTGGCAACTAATAAATAATAACTTTATTGACAGATAAACAGGTAAGTGGCTGTGAATCATATCCATTAAGAGTGACCAGCAATCCAGCTTCCTCACTCACTCTCCTGATACAGTTTGAGAAGCTGATGCTCAGAAACCCAGGAGTCTTTCAGTGGGAGGTGGACAAAAATGGAGAGGACAAGCATTGAGGAGAACAGGGTGCATGAGGGAAGGAGGAGGCATGAAGAATTCTGGTAGGTGAGTCAGATGCATTAAGGAAATCTGACTGAGAGACATAGAAAAATAGGGAAGTGAGAGCAAGAGAGGTAAATGTGAACAGACAGAAGACCTGGTTCAGGAGGTCCTTAAAGCTTCCTGGTCAGGAGATAGGTAGGGTGAAAATGAGGGGACACAAAAATGTTGTGTTCGGAACAGGCTGTGGCATCCAGTGAAGGCTGAGGGATGGAGGCACAACAGAGGGCCTCCTAAAAGAGTTATTGTCTTGTGCTTGTACAGACACAGGTAACTGGAATATAGGGATGCAGATGGCATGGAGGGATTAGAGAAGCCCACACTGGGGAGACACCAGGGGAACACAGGGTTGCTGGCACGGGGACACCATGGTCAGCTGCAGGAATGTCTTGTGTGCCCCTGGGAGTAGTTCAGGCCCTTCCTCCCCACATCTTTATTGTCAAATGCATAGCTTTCTAGCGTGCAGTAAGACTGTCCTCAGCAGTGTTCTTCAGAAGATGGGCAGCAATAAAATTTCCTCAGGAAATATACTGTGCATCTATTATTTTCAATGGGTAGAAGGTGGGAGAAACAAAGGTAATTCACTGGCTTACTAGCCAGTGAATTCATACTTTAATTCAGAAGCTTAAGCCTTTTTTCTGGCATTGTGGCTGTTCAGCAAAGGTTTTAAAGCTTTCCTTTCAGTGGGGAAATCAATCAACTTGAAAACCAGAAATTCTCTCTGTCTGACACACTGTCTTACAAATTCTGCTGTGTATATTGTCTTTTTGTCCTTTTTCTGCTATTGATTTCCTCATGCTAAATAGTTGTGCTGTGTTTTTGAATGCATGTATATATCTAATTGGACATTTGTCATTAAACATATATGAAGTTCACACACACACTGTAAAGATACGGAAGTCTTGTTAAGAGGGATCTATTTCCCCTGGGGCCACAAACAAACATTTTAAATTCTTGACTCAGACTGAAGCACTAGTTTAAAAATAGATTGTTAAAGTTTTCTTATGTACTTTCTAAATTTTAAACCCTGTGGAGGCATAAGGAAGCAGCTGAATTTTTCTCACTTTAATCTTTTTCTCTGGTACCAGCAGGAGTAAACAGGGGATTTTCTTTCCTTTTAATAAAAAAAAAAAGAGATTCTCAAGACTTGAAGTGAAATCACCAGTCTAGGAGACAGCATGTTTCCTGCTTCCTTCCCGTGTTGTTCCTGCCAGGGCATCCTCAGCTGTCAGGCACAGCCCCTGGCCCTCCTGCACTCCCCTTTAGCCCACACTCTCTCCTTTGCCTTGGCTCCCTGTCCGACAGTCAGTGTTGTGCTCATATGGCCTGAGACTGCTCCAGCTCAGCTTGGCCCCAGGGCTGCTGCCACTGTGAGTAAATGTGGGTGTAAATCCCTATGCCAGAGCCTGTTTGCTTTATGCTTCTCATTTAATTTTAGCCCTCATTCCCCTTTCCACAGCAGCAGGGGTGGTTGTTGGGGCCGAGATGCTGCACAACTCTAGCCCACAGTGTTTGTCCCTGTAATACTGGCCCCCTTTTTCCTCCTGGGAGCCCAGGAAAACCAAACCCTCCAGGAACTGCCCAATTTAATAGCTGCAGATGGAAATTAATGGTACCTAGAGTGACTGCAAAGAGCTGCGGCTGCTGCCAGAGAGCAGCTTTTCTTTGCAAATGCAGGAATTGCTGAGCTGCAAAGGTGAGCTGTCAAAAGTAGCGGAGTATGGGGAAGTTATTTAAAATTTGTTTTAAATTTAAACCCCACAATTACCACCATCTGTAGAAAATTATTTTCTGCCCTTCCAGTACTCCAAAGCAGCTGTCATATTTGCTTATGTGAGAAAGACCTCAAGATAGTTTTAACTTCAAAAAAGGGAATGTCTGAGAACATGAGTGACTTAGACCAGTGTGTAGGGACTTGATATATCGCACTCTATTTCTGAGTGATTTTGCCTCTTTTGAACTCGTAGTGATATGTGTCTTTGATAGAGCATTTAATTTTTAATGTTTTTCCAAATAGAAGTAAAAAGATATTTTAGAAAATTATATGCAGGGACCTTTCTAAAGGCCTGACATTTAAAATCTTCTGGGAGTGTGTGCATGCATATGTCTAAGAGAAATTCCTATGCGTACATATAGGAACAAGTAACAATTTTCAACATGTTTAACTTGCTTTCTCCACTCCAAGTTCACTTTCATTTATTCAGTTACAAAGCTTTTGTTGTATTTAGTCTGAGATAAGATTCAGAGGGCCACAACTAATTGGCTACACAATCCTTATCAGTGTTTTTCATAACCAGCTGGACCCAAATTGGTCCAAGCTGAAAGGGAAGTTGCAGAGGGACCAGCCTGGGGCTGGGCGCCGGGATCATGACCCCCAGGTGAGGAACACCCTCGAAGTGATGCTGGGGGGATGCTGGGGGAATGTGGGGCTGGATGCTCTCCTGGGAAGCCAGAGAGACCCTGCGTTCCAGCTGCAGCCCCGCTGCAGCAGTGTTTTGGGAGCTGGTGTTACGGCTGGACAGCACGCAGCAGTGGAAATGACACGTCTAGCAGAAAGGGAAAAAGGTGTTTGTCAAAGGAAAGCCAGCAGCTGGACAACTGCAGCTGGGTGGCTTTGCCTTTGTTTGAAGTGTAGTGCCCATGAGTCAGCAAAGCCTTTGGCTCAGCTCCTCTGAGTCTTTTTATCTCTCTGTCAATATACTTTTTCATATTTTAGGGAGTGGTTTCCCAGCATTTTTAGGAGGCATGGCTCTTCTGCAGGAATATGGGACTGTTTGGCTTGCTGATGCTTTTCATCCAGAGTATGAAGTGCTCTTTTGATGGCTGATGGGGTTTTTGCCTTTGCTCAATCTGGAAGCTGATGGAGAAGTGATTGGCACACACACTTTGGAAAATAGTCTAGGCTGTAAAAAAGAATTTACTTAATAATCCTTATTGAGACAGTTGCTATTCGTTGATGTCAGATGGTAAGTCATTAAGATCACTTCAATTTCATCTCTCTCTGTGGCTGTTTTCCTGTATTTCCAAACTACAATGAGGTTACATTGATAATTTTTTACAAATCTATCATGTAGCTAGTTATAGCTGAATTTAATAGTTACTGGCATTGCATATTTGACTAAAAATAGTTACTTTCAAACTAGTCTCACTCTGAGAAATAAAGCATTATTTCTGATATTACTCTTTGTGAACAGTTCTGCTGCTTGCTCTCTTCCTATCACAAAAAGGTAAGAAATTAAATCAGGTAAGATTTTAGACTTGTTTTATATTTTTAATTTCTCCCTTTAAATAAAGTTTGCAGAAAAAGATGAAGGTGAGGAATGATTAAACTGAAAGGAAAGAGACCAATAAATGCAAATGTGGAGAAGGAGGATGTAGATAAAGGTTAACCATGGGTTGTGGGTTTTTCCTTTCTCTGATTTAAATACTAGTAAAAACTGCTTCTTGAATTTTGCTTGAATTCAGATAGTTTCTCACTTGCTATGGTTTCTAATTACTCACCTATTCACATTCTTTTAGATCCAACAACTGAATGTTGCTCATATGTATTCACTGAGTCTAGATAGAATTTTCTGTTCAGGGCACCCGTGTGGGAGAACATAGAACTTCAGTGATTCCTGGGGTGACTGAAGCTCTTAGTATTTCCCAGGGATGGCACAAGAACTGAAATCTCAATTAACAGTGACTTTGCCTTACAAAGTTAAAGTATTTGAATCAGAGCATACCTCTGAGCCTTTTGTCTGCCAAATGGGTGGGGGTAATTCAGTTGAGAAAATGCAGTCAAGATGTGAAAAAAAAGTTCCTGGGGGCATGCAAGGCCTGTTTCCAATGATGTACGGATGTTAGCATCATGCTGAGCTTTAAGATACCAGAGGACAATAAAGAAGAGTATTCCTTCTCTCTCTGGGAATTGATCTAGGTGTCAAACCAAAGGGCTTTAGGAAAATAAAATCAGAAACTGTTTGATTATCAGTAGGATCTTTTATGTGACTTACAAATTTCCTGTGTGTGAAAGCTTGAAAAATAGGGTTCTTTATGGGCACTGAAATGAGGACGTCACGTTTTTAATGTCAGCACCTTTTATATAAGCAAGTTGTAACTTTAATTCAGAAGCTGTTCAATTATGTGCCTAGTTTACAAACAATGGCAGGCTATGCTTCAGCACAACACATTCTATACAAAAAATAAATAAAAAATATAAAGTATACTTTGTAGTACATTAGTACTTCACAGTAGATGCTCTTGATCTATTTCAAAAGTTCCAACTAAATAAGCAGGTTTCCACAAGTGTGATCATCTCACATGCTGTGGTATTATATTGGTACGTAAGAACTTAGAAATGAAAACAAATAATCTTTCCTGTTTCCCTGTTCCTTCAGTGTTGATAAATACAGAATGCATCCCCTTTGAGAAGTACTGATAATATATTTTCAAATATGCTTTCAAAGTTTCTACACTTTCAGAAGACTCAATAGGGAAAATGATTTCGGCTATAATAGGACTTGAGTCATTCTGGTTGGTGAATACTTGACTCTTTGCATCCCTCACTTTATCAGCAGGAACTGCTGTGCCCTAAAGGCATTGAAGCTAAATGTGTGTTTCTCTGAACAGAGGAAGAAGAAACAGTAAATAAAAAGGAAATACAGTGTAGTGGTGCTATACATTGGGTTCAAATGAATTTGAAAGATAGCATTTGAACATTGAAGATGTCTATTTTAAGACAAAATAAAAACCAAATCAACTGTGAATTATCTCTCTTCAAAAATATGACTATCTTTTTTTAAATACTTTCATTTTTCCTCATACAGTCTATGGTAAATAGCTAGTATTCTTGATTTCAGATCTCCAAGCTTAAGTTAGGCTTCCTGAATAATAACAGTTCTTCTTTAAGCCATTCTCCTCAATACTTTTTTTTTTTTTTTTTTTTTTTTTTTTTTTGGTGTAGTTTTATGCAAGGCAGGATTTTATCCGTATTTGAGATATGCTGAAATTGTATTGTCATGCACTGTAAAATCAAGAGGGTTAAAAATCCTTGCATTCTTCTCCTAATCTCTGTTACCATTAAAAAAAAAAAAAAAAAAAAAAGTGTCCACATAACTTCATCTTTTTGCAGCAAGGCAAGGAAATGCCAGTTGTCATAAATCCTTAGGTTGAACATCTTCCAGTTGAACTAGCACTAGCTCCCAGGCAGCTGAGGCTTTTTTTTGAAGAACATGTTTTGTATAACTAGTAACTAGTCCTGTAGGTTATTTAAGGTTATCGTCTATGGACTCTTCTTACTTGATTCAGATCTTTTTTGAAGTGCAGTGTCAGCAATAAGTCTCATAGCCCAGCTGATGGAGGTCTTACAATCTGCTAGTAAATCTTTATGATTACCATTGCTTTTCTATGACAGCACGAAAGAAGTTGACTCATGTTCAGCTTGCAGCCCGCAGTTCCTTTTGTGAGAACTGCTGCAGGGCCAGCTGTCTCCCATTTACTGCTTATCCTCCTAAATTATTTCTTCCCAAGTAAAGTATTTTGCAGCAGTATTCCCTTTTTGCATACTGACTCCTGTTTCTCTTAGCCCATTTCTTCCATTTCCATATCTATATATGTAGCTAATCAAGCTTGATATGCCTGCAGGTCCTTCTAGCTCGGTTCAGCCTGAAAACTCTGTAATCAAGTTGCCTCATCCACATCAGGGGCCAGGCTGCAACATGGTTTTCTCATACTCACAGTTTTCAGTGCTTTCTGTTGGCTTCTGCAGGCTCAGGCACTTCTTGCAGGTTGCTGCTGAGCATAGTGAACTGGAGAGGATGGTTACTGGCACTGGAAGAGCCTCAAAATTGACGTCTTGATCATGACTCTCACAGTGTGAACAGCCCCTAACCAAGCATGCTGTAGAAATACTGAATAGCGTCAGAATGTCTTGATGCATCTTTACAATTTGATGAGGAACCACTAGGGCTCAGTTTCTCCCTCTTCTGTGCCCAAGTCTTCCATGACCACCTCCAGTCACTTTCTCTCATGTACGTACCAAAGATGCACTTAGTGGCCTGGAGTGTCTCAGCAGTAGGTAGGTCTTTCTGCTTACCAGCAGGTTTTGCTTTGTGCAAAATATACTATTCAGAAATAATCCTTATCCACCCTGCATTATGCCTGCTTTAATCATCTATGGTAGGCATTCAACAGTACCAGAGCTTTTGTTGTTAATGCCCCAAGACTCTCAACAGGGCTTTCTGCTCTGTCCCTCCAGAGTTTGAGACAAATGCAGGTTACCTTTGTACTACAAATGCAGGCCTTTCCCTTGCCAATCATTCCCCAAAAAGCTGTACTTTTTCTGTATTACTATTTTGGTTGTGGGAATTCTCAGCAAGTTTCTGTTATGCCAGTTATATCTCATATTTATTATGCATTAAGACTTCCAGTTCCTCCTGTTTTATTCCACATAGCTCTTTTATTAGCACGTAGGCTTTTAATATTTTTGCCAGACTGAGCTACTATTTATTCCTGTCCCTCTTTGTGACCTTACAGTGAACCCCAGTATCTCTGTACCTCCTCAGAGTTTGTGCACTTCTTTTTCCTCCTTTCCATCACTCCCCTGGGTTGTGACTTTAGCTGTCATTGTTTTGGTTGAGAGGGGAGATTTTAGTTGACTTTGTTCTCTGTCTTTCTTCACTAGATGGATAACAGTCGAGTAGCAGGGAATCTGTCCTGGAGCCATTATCCCATGATCAAAGAAGCCAAAGTACTCTTGGCAGTAACCTCTGCATCCAGCCCCAATGCACATATGCACGTGTGCATACGCGTCTATGTGTGCCCCTCTCCTCTGCCTGGTATGTTACACTAGTTTGGTAGGGTTGAAGGTGATGCTTATGGAGACTTTGTACCTTCTCCCATAGTCCAATTATTGCCTAAATTTCTCTTGCTTTCTCCAGGAATCGGTGGCTTTGTTTCTGGGAATTGCCTGGGCAGTTTCTTGAAGGAAGGGAGGCTTTTTGCCCCTCCTGAAAGAGGACAAAACTATGGATGGAGGGAAGTCACCAAGGTTCTTAAACACGAGGAGTGGAACAAGAGCACTTCCCCCTGGGGCTACACGGGCTCCTGGTAAATTGAAGGACAAACAACAAGCAAGGAAATAAGCCAACAAACAGCTAAATAGTTTTTTGTGTTGGTTTTTTTTTTTTTAAGACTTGATAGAAAAAACCTGCATTCCTAGGGCCCTAGATGTCTTATAGGAGAGTTTGTCATTTCCTTGAAAACATCACTGCCATCTCCTCTTGATTGCTTCTTCCTCCTTCCCATAGAGACTGTGCAGTTTAGTGCTATGTATGTGCATTTGAGGGCCTCTGTGCTAGAGTCACTTAACTGCTAGGAGTTTGCCATGTTGAACTGACTACTAAACTGCCCCAGAATAACTAATTATTCCACATACTTTTTGCTTGCAGTAGTTCCTGCATATTAGCTTTGGTTTCCATTAGAACATTCCATCATTTAATGGCACATTCTGCACGTTTTAACTATTTCTCTGGTACCATAACTAATCTAGTTAGTTTCAGACTCTGGTTGAAACTCAGCAAAAGTGATTTGCAATTTTCCTGTATTCCTAAAGAAGTCTAGGTGAAGTTGCAAATCACTGTGGTGATTTTAAAGCTGCTAAAACCTACGAAATTTTCTTGATTACAGTATAAGGACTTCATTAAGATGATTACTAAGTCCTCAGAAGTCCATGAATCACAAACTGAAAGCCACAGCTTCAGAAATAATATACTAGGATTTAGTGGTGAATTCACAGTGTTACCTGCATAGTAACTAGTAAATGATACAGGCATCTGCTATCTGTTTAAGCAGCAAAGATTACCAGTAGAGGTTTCAAAAGCAATTGGTTTCCTCTACTGATTGATGTGGAAAGGACTTCAAGAGATAGATTATTCTACGTGTTTTATTTCTCCTCCCATTTCACCACGGTGGCATGTAGTTTGCAATATGGGTGAGAAGCATGAAATCCAGAAAAATGTGAGACCCTGAAACTAAGAGAGATTATGCTATCACTATGATTCTTATAAACCTAGATTAGTGTGGTTGTAGCTAAATACTCCATGATTCTTTATCTTTAATACTGTGTCAGCAAATGATGGGCATAGGTCACTGTGATATAGTGTCTGCTACTTCTGCAATTACCGTTAATGTAATTTTACATGGAAAAACTAGAATTGAAATATGACTGCCTGTCACTGTGCTACCTTCCGGAAAGATCACAGTTCTCCAGATGGCTACAATGTTTTTAGTTCTAACTTGCAAAAAGACTTTAAAAAAAATTATATTTCTGTTCAGTTCCTTATGAAACTGCCTTTTGCATGCACTTTGTAGTACAGAAATACCACTTTCCAGAAAACACTCCCATGTATTCACATGGTTTGGAACTTTATTACAGAGCATTTCCCCATCCCCATTACAAGAGTGTCTGCTTAAAGTTGTGCTCTTTCTGTGGTTGTTGCTGTAATGTTTTTAACAGGTTTATTTCTGTTATGCTTCATTGCATAAAAGGTGTCCAGCAAAACAGATAGTTTCCTAAGATGTCTTTGCTTTCTTAGAATCATAACTGGTCTAGTGCACGATTATTTATGGAATAAGGAGTACAGCATGGTCCAGTCAGCAGGGCCCCAGACTGCAACTCAGAAGACCCTGATTTCCTTTTTAGCTCTACTTTCTGTGTTTCCCAGAGCAAATAACTTCATCTTAGTGCATCTTCACTCTCTATTTCTGGCTCAGATATAGAGTGAAAACAGCCATAATCTATACACAGTGTTTAGTACACTAAGAAAGATCTTGTTCTTTAGGTAAGGCATACCTTACCTAAAGGTAATTAACATTTTTGTAATGAACACTAAATATATGCTAGATAATTTCTGAAGTAACAAAACATGTTCAGAAACTGTAACAAGATAAAAGATCTATTTGGGGCAATGCTTGTAAGGTAAATTTTCACCATGATCCTACTCTCTGTCATTTCCTGGTCCTGAATTTATTCCTGCATTATTTACTTCTAGATGTTCCAGAACCTTATGTGTAGACAGAAGCTTCCATTTTAATTTGCATGTTCCTCTGAATTTGGTAAATCTAACTTTGGTAAAATTGTGTCATTATTACTGCAAGAATTAGAACATCTTGAATTGTGGAGGCTGGTGCAGTGACAGTTCATCCAGTAAGAGCAAGCTGTTTAGGAAAGAGGGAGCTCCCTTTCACACGTGCCAAGGTAATTGTCAGCTATAATAAAGTCTAAGCACTGATGATTTTAGATTGGGCTTTTTTTTTTTTTTTAAACTCAGAAGATAGTCATAGAAAGCTCATTCAGAAGCTGTGACTATTGCTTTATACCCACGTCGACATTAATTTTATGGGTTTTGTGCAAATTGGATTAGTTTTCAGACATTTTAAGTCAAGCATAAGTGGCTAATGCAGGGAAGGAGCACTGGGATTTCAGAGGAGACCTTGCCTTTGCTCAGAACAAGAGAGGGAACAGACTGGTTCTCCCTGGTCCTGCTTGGATAATAAAGGAGAAAGGAAACTTCCTGCTGCTCCTTTCTAGAAACTGCTCTTGTAAATCTCTCACTCACTTCCCCTGGAACAAGTGGCATTGTACCTTTTGCTATGTGCAAACCTAGAATTTAGTGGGAAAGGGTTCTGGCAGGGAAATGAGATACTTAAAGTGTAAGTTGCCAATTTCATTCCCCTTTCAACATTTCTATTTGAGGGGAGGGAGTGTTTCCTACCAGTGGAGCCTTTAACTTGTTATTGCACCTTTAAAGTTACAACAAAGCTTCACTGACTTTTGTGGCAAGACATTCAGTGTGGAGAGAGCGTATGTATATATTTTCTGTTCTTCAACCTCTGATATAAAATACTATTGCAAAAAATATTCCAAACTTTTTAAAAGGGCTTTTGCATGGGAACAGAGAGTCCTTTGTTTCACAGGAGTATCCAAACCTGTGGCAACTCTTGCTCTTTTTTTTTTTTTTTTTTTTTTTTTTTTCAGACAGGTGCCGTGAAGCTCTTTGACATTTATAGAGCAGATGGGATACCATTTTACTGTTCTATCTAACCAACAGAACCTTACTAACTCTCCCTGTGCGTGCTGCCTCAGACAGTGTGGGCTGTTGAGTCTTAGCAATTTTCCTCATTAGCAATTTGCTTAACTCACAGCCCCAGTGAAGAGGGAGAGCGATAGGGTGGTAACTGTCCTGCAGAGCCTCTTGAGAATTCATAACCCAGGGAAATTATTTCTAGCTGCTTAGTTTGCCATTTTGGCTGGTTGATCGCTTGCTGTTGACTTGGCTACCATACGTTGTATTATGTATGTTTGCAGCAACAGATGTTACTGTGTGCACATATTTTAATGTAAATAGCAGTGTTGGCTGTCTATGCAATCACATAATGACTGTATAATTGAATATGTGTAGAATACATGAAGATGTCAGAGAAATGCTGTCTCTGGGGATGTGTGAATGCATGTGTGTCTCCATGCCTCCTTTGCCTCTTAGGCTCCCAAAGGAGGCATTTTAAGAATGTCTGGCTTTGGGATTCCAGATACAGTGAGGGCAAGATTTCCCAAAAAGACCCGATGCCTCTGAAGGTCTCAAAGAAGAATGTTGCTCTCCCAGTCATTTCTGCCAATCTCGGCATACCACCATCATGTTCAGTTTTGGCACATATGTATATCTCACAAGAAAAGTGAATGTAGACTCTGCTAAAGGCTGTACACTCCTTGTCAGGTCTGCTTTACAGAACAAAACCACATTTGCAATGTGCTTCCAGGATTTGAATCCCAATAGACACAAATGCTTCCCCAGAAACTGCTTCTTTGAAGAAAGCAGGCAATGAGAGGATTTCACTTTTGGAAAGGTAGCTAGACTGTATTTTATGGTGATTGTCACTGGATCTGATGAAGAGGGCAAGAAATACCCAAACAAATATTTAATGTATTTCAGCTGGAACATAAATGGACTAAGAAACCCCTTGCCCTTGAGCAGCTGTAATTTTTCAGATTATTCTTATGAAGGAAATTGAGTTGGAGATTCTTGTCTTCCTTGTGCAGCAGCCTGTCCCTCTGACAACTGTCACCCTTGCTCATATCAGTTACATGCTGCCACAGCCACTCAAACATCTTGTGCAAATGTTAATACTGCAAGCAGGCCAGGTGGTAGAAAACTCTGGGATAGATCTTTAGGTCACTATCAAAATTACAGGATTTACAAATAACCTGTGTAAAAATTCTCTAGTTCTCCAGGTGTCAATAGTTATTCCTGTGGCACTGGCAAACAAAGTATTTCAGTGCCCTTTGTGGTATTCGTGATACCAGTAAGCTCTAAGTTTAACTTGCAGGATTGTGTGTTGGCCTTTTGGCATGAATTCCATTCACATATCCTTTTGAATAAATCTTGGACTGGGAAAAAAATCTTAAGAGCTTATTGAGCCAACCCCAAGCCCCAGAGCAGATCAGTTGTACCAAAATAATGGGATATTGGGAGGCTCTCAAGTACAGGTTAGTCAGTGATGAAGGCATCACACTGACCCCAGACTATCAATTCCACCACTTTTATGAACCTTGCCATTAGAAAGCTTTTTCTAGTGTTTAACCCAACATCACCTCTTCTGCAATTAAACCTGTTCATTCTTGCCCTATCCTAAGTAGTAGAAAAAATTATTTTTCTTAGTGAAGCAGAGAAAAAAATTTATTATCCTCTTCTCTGGTGATCTTCTTTTGTCTTGGATTAAGCATCCTCATCTTTATGCTGCTCATAAGCATCTCATTCATGCAGCTGTCTTTACATTTGCTCCCATTAGTCCAGGTTTGTCTTCAGATCTAGGTTATGCTGTTTCAAAACACAATCCAGTACTCCAGCTGAGGGCTTGGGTCTTACAAACAGCATTTAAATTGCTGTAGGTCTGATATATGGTTGTGTATCCTACTAGCTGCACTGGGTATTTCCTACTATGAAACCTGCTGCTCTGCAACATAATGGCTTGTTTGATTCATGTTCAGTAGTTATTTTCAAGATCTCTGAACTTACTGTCATCTGTAAATTTAATGAGGATATTCTCTACTCTGCCAGCCAAGCTGTTAATTAAAATATTGAAGGTACAGATCCCCGCAAACCCCCACGCAATATATTCTTTCATTTTGGCCACCAAGCCCTGAAAACTAATCTCTGAAAGTTTTTTTTTCAACCAGTTGTTTACCACTTTATAATCGCATCAGCTGACTATGTTGAGTAAGGTAGAAACCTTATTAAATTCAATATGTATTCCATCTGCTGTTACTTTTTATCCAGTACCAATTATCCTCCAAGGAAGGAAATTAGATTGATTTGACACAATTATTTCTTGACAAATCCATTTGGCTGTTTCAAACTCCTGCAAGATAATAGGGTGGAGGAAGAAACATTATATAACTTCTCTGTGTATGTTTCCAACCTCGTGCTTGCCCTCTATTCGCTTCTCTGACCTCTCCTCTTCATGAGTCCTCATTTGTAATTATCATGGTGTGGGGGTGAGAACAAGAGATGAAGGCAGGAGTCACTACTACTACCAAAATCTTTGTATGGACAAATGTGAACAGGTTAAGCTTATTTGAAAACAACAGGCACATTAAGTAGCCTTTAATACTGTTTATCCCTTTTGACACTGACAGGAATCATCTGTCTTATGCAGAGCCTGTTGCTGCAATTTCTCATACACCCATTTAAAAACTCTCCAGCTATTTAACCTTTGCTACCTATATATAGACATACTTCTTTGGGAAATGAAAGGTGCTACAATATTTTAAAAGTGTTTCTCCCATGCCAGAAATCTCTGTATGAATGTGAACTTGTTAGAGATCAGGATAATATTGTTCATGTTTGGGGGTGCTGTGAATAACCAGGTCCTCTGAATTCCTTTCTGCTTGCAGATAAACATGAACATTAGCTGGGCATGTACAAGCAATAGGAGGCGTAAGTGTAAATCATGTTCAGTACATGGAAAACTGTTCCGAGTAACTACGCAAGACAACAATTGTATTTGCTTTTTAAAATAGGAAGTCCATGTCTATTAGTCTGTTACTTGAAAAATACTAGGAGGTAAAAAGGTATCACACCATTTGGAGAATGCTTTGAGGAGGTAAGGAATTGGTCTTTTTGATAAGCCAGAATACAGTAAACTGCTCATGCAGTTTACATTATAAATAAAAAATAAACAATAATAAATATAATAATTCTTATGCCCAGGTGTCTATATTAAAAAGTGAAAGCTATTGAGAGATGATAGTAATCTAAATGAGGCCCAATACCTTGCTGGCATCTCACCACATGCTTATGTATTCCCTGAATACCACACGTGTAATCGTGGGGAGCCTAAGGGCCACACAGACTTTTCAGACTTCTTAGACAGCTGCCTCAGTAGCATAGCCTTTAGAGTTATCCATTAAAAGCACCCAAAATAATTCATGTAGCTGCAAGCCATGTGAAATTGTCATGGATTGTATCTAGCCCAGAGCCTTGTGGGCTCACCACCCCTGCTGCCTCCTCCGTGGTAGAGATGGTAGATAATAAAAGTGACTCTAGAAGGTCAACTGACTTGCCCCCAAGATACAGAGTTACTGCTGCTGTTTTTCATATTCCCCTCACCAATATAGTACATTTCCTTCATTTTTCTTAGTCCACTTTCACATATTTTTTTCCTCAGTGACAAACAGTGATGACTTCTGAAATTACCACAGCTTCTTTTGCATACACAAGTAATGTCATCATTTCAGAAGCCAATAATTCAGGGCTTAAAAACACATACATTGATCTCATTGCCCTGAGTTACACCCTTCTGAGCTTTCTTCAGCGATTTGACTTTCCCCTTGGTGTTTACACACCCTTATGCTTTCAGATAATCACTGCATCCTTTCCAGTCCTTTTGACCTTCTTCTAGCCAACAACAGTTGTTTGTTTAAATCCATTCTCATAAATCCCATCTTCCCACAGAAGTCAAAAGGAACATGTGATGCACTTCTGGAATCAAGTATATTAGTAAATTGCAAAAACCCAAATCTCAATTACTTTTTGTTAGGCATATGTTGCTGGGGGATACATATTGTGCTGCAGGAGCATCTTGTCCATCTTCAAATAGATTTGCCTAATTATTAAATTCTTGCAAATGAAGATTCCTTATTCTGAGAACTAGAGACACCAGCCTCCTCTATATATACTTGAACAAAATTACTTCCTTGTAAAACTCCATGAAAGTGAAGCCAGTCCAGTTAGCTCATCGCCCTCGAGGGCTGTTGTATCATCATCGGTGCAGTTGGTTGAGTTGTGGAGGGTAAATTCCTCCCACTCACACCACCACAGTCACAATAATTCTTCTGTTCACCAACTTCCCTAAATATTTGTTGAGAGAATAGCTCAGAGGTATGTTTTCAGCAAAGCTTAAGCCTGTTTTCACTTGTCTCTCTCGCTAGCTTCTTTTCCTTTTGGTTTTTATTTTTTTTTTTTTTTTTTTTTTTTTTTTTTTTTAAATTACATTTTGGGAGTCAGTTGGCCAGTGCTTAAAAGCTGGAGTTTCAGATAGAGGGCTTCTCCTCTCTTTAATTAGTTTGACAGACACCTCTGCTTTCCAGCTGAGTTGTTCTAACTGGAAGCAGCTGCTCTTTAGAATTACTCCCCCTTCTTGCTGTGTTACAGAAGTAATAAGTGTCTTGTGCCCCTTCAATGAATTTATGGCTATAAAACACACAGTTCCAGGGCTTCAGGTATGCCTGGTTGCAGAGAGATGTTTCTCTTCTTTCTCTACTACTTAATGAAGTTTTATGAAGCAAGACATGACACTAACATTATAGGAAAAATGAAATGTACAGGTCACATAGGATTCTCCATGTTAACTCTTGTTCGTGAGCATAGAACAGTTTTTAATACATTTTTCTATGATGATTTGAAACCCTTATTTGAGAGAAAGAGACCTGAATGACTGTACCACTTGCAAGGTAGTGAAGGGTAAGGTAAGGCTCTTCCAGAAGAGCACAGGCTTTGTGAATCAAGCTTATGCCTGTTTACAGCCACAGCTGAAATGAATACTTAGCATCTTGACTGCATTGCCACAGACTCCTGAATGCTTCTGATTTCATCACTAGCTTGATGATTTGTTTAACAGCCTACCACCTGGAGATAAGTAGAGTAAAAATCTCAATAATGGAAGTGTAAATTCTGGCTTTTATTTTCCAATAAAAGTGTGAAAATGTGACCGAAATGCACCCTGATGTCTCAGACAATTGAAGCATTCCACAAGTCTTGCTTTTAAAATTGCATTTTATTTAAATATGTATAATTTTCAGGTGCCTGACATCTGTTTTGAACGCTTATCATTACAACAGAAATTGCAACACTGCCTGTAACACAACTGCTTGCCTACTGCTTGCTAGTCAACTGCTGTTTGTTTTTCCATAAATTATCTCTTAATGTACATGTCTGGGCTTGCTGGGTGGTGCACAGGTCAGCTAACCCAGGAGAGCAACTCTGCCATGGAGAGAACACCCATGTTTTGGTCTGATCTGGTTCTGCAGAGAATGGACAGGAAGTGTTTAAAAAGAAAGGTAGGGCAGCTGTTTGGAAACTGAGAGAAAATTGGGTGCTCTGCATCCACCAGAGCTCGCTGGTATCAGCTGTTTCCAGGGATGGAGGCAAGAGGAGAAGCTCTGGTCACGGAGCATCTGAAAGAAAAGTTTGAAGCAAGGTTGAACATTCTTCTCAGTAGCAGGGGTAGGGAGAACCGAGCTTAGGATGACATGATCTGCAAGCAAAGATCAAATAAGTGCATCTGGCCACTGGTCTATTTTTTTCACTGGTGGCTAGCTGAGATTTACAGGTTTTTCTGGGTTGGTTGGCTTCTGCATTAATTAAGCCCACTTATTCCTTCACTGATGGAATCTATGTGACTTGGGATATAGGCTCAAAAAGTGCAAAGTCTGAGCTTGATGCTTAATCCTCATGAGACTAAAAGTCAGCTTTTGGAAGGATCTGTGTGCTGCTTATTCAGAGTGGTGGTGTATTTACTTGCAAAGAAGCAGTTAAGAAAATCTGCTCTGTTAAAATTTCGGAGTAT
The DNA here is from genome assembly GCA_038090715.1 of Florisuga fusca. NCBI lineage: Eukaryota > Metazoa > Chordata > Aves > Apodiformes > Trochilidae > Florisuga > Florisuga fusca. The sequence goes on from JAAWXA010000001.1 coordinate 34,130,561, forward strand.
ATTTATTTGGTAAATTGGGGAGTGGGTGGCAGGTGGAGTGTGGAGGAGATGGCTTGTGGGTGGAAGTGGTCTGTTTTGGAAGAGAAGCTAAGCAACTCTTTGCCTTTTGTTTTCTTGCAAGCTTCTATGATTACTATGTTCGTGTCACATGTACTTTGCTATAATACTTTGCCAAGGGCAGCTCTGTAAATTTTTCTCTTTCCCTTGAAAGCAGATAACTTTCTTTTTTTGTTGTTGTTGTTTTTTTGTGGTTTTTTTTTTTTAAGATCTATATTTACATTTCTTAATTGGCTGCTTTTGCAAAGATAAAATGAAATAAAGTTCTTGGGTTTCTTTTTCCAGAAAGTATTAATCTTAGGAAAGATGTTTTTCCCTTTCAAAGGGAGATGCAATAAAAGTCATCTTTGAAGTGCATCCATTCTTATTTTTAAAATCTGAGCTGGTCACTGACTATTAAAAAAACAGTCACTGTATGAGTCTAACCATCTCTCTGGTGCTCCTCCCACCTCAGTGCATCAAGCTTAGTGTGATATGTCAGCACTGAGCATCTCTGAAATACACAGCTATTGCACACTACTAAGTTGTACCTTATTCTTGGCTAGTTTTATGATGTGCTTTAGGATGAGATCATTAGACGCCTTTTCATTAGTAATTTACTATGTGCTTCAACAAAGGAATCAAAGGACACTTTGGAAAAAGGAGAGGCTGAAGTCCTATTCCCAGTTCTGAGGCATGCTTTTCTTCTTTTTCACTTCCCCAGTTCTAAAATTATTTGGGATAAGAGCAGCCAAAGGCCACTGAGCTAAATAGTTCTGTCTCTGTGGATTTTGTAAGTCGCTTACAAAAAAAAAAATAATTTGTATGCATCCTTTCTAGCAGATGCTTATAAAAAGAATTCAAGTTTAGCGAGCTCCTGTGACCAACAGTGTAAAGACTACATCCATACATCCCAAAGGATGCTGAAGCACTGTCTGAAAAATTAATTAAGGTTTATAAAAGACTTTGTAAACCATGCTGCAGAAAACTAATACAAAATGAATGTGAAGTATTTAAATGTTGACAGGAAATAACAAGGCTTCAAAGCTGGCTTTGCCATTCAGCTAGAGAAGGGGGGATGCTGAGTTTGGGTGGAGAAGTCAGAAGAAAACAACATGAAGAATCAAGAGCCTCAGTATATTTTGGCAGTTGTTCAGACAGCGTCTGACCTCATGGCAGGCAAATAGAGTCCTGATCTGTGGGCAGTTTCGGAGCAGAGCACTGTGCTGTCCCCAGGGACGTGTGCTCCTCCCTGGGCACACTTGGGCTCCTGGAGCCCCTCCACCAGCTGAACCAGTGCTGCTGCCTCCCAGTTAAGAAACGCAGTGCTGTGGTCCCTGACAGGGAGGGGAGCTGGGCAGGATATGAGAGGCCTTTGTAGAGCCCATATGCAGGCAGGAAGGGAGGATACAAACCTTTCCTTTCTCCTTTTAAGTCAAAAGGTATCCTTCCAGAAGGGCTGTGATACTCACTGTGTGCTGTGTTTAGACTTCTTTTCCCTGTATGATTTGTCATGAAAAGCCACAGCCACTGTATTTTAACTGAAGCCTGCCAAGCTTAGCAGTATTTGTACGTCTACTGAGCATGATGCTAGCCCAAAGCATTAAGATTACTGGAATGATTTTCCTGGGCATATGTCTCCCTTTCCTTCTTATTTTTTTAATATAGTGGGGTACTGATATCTAGGGGAATGATGGATCAGGTATAATGTGGAAAGTTCAGACTTTTATCAAAATAAAGCAATTTGTTGTTCATAACTGCATTCTACTGATAGAATTCAGCAGCCTTAACTCTATCTGTCTCCTGTCGGGCATATTAGGGTACTGTTCTTGCTGTGATGTGATAATCTGGAGCCAGGAGTATGACAGTAAGACTGGCAACTGACAGCTAAGCCTCTGACAGACTAAAGATTCTGATAGTGAAACAAAGAATATATGATTTGAATACTGTCTATTTTAAAATAGTTACTGGATAGTATTGTCTGCATCACTTTCAAAAGCGAGAGTATTTTCTGTAGTTACCTAACTATCAGAGGGTTCTGAAACTTATAATTTCAAGAACATATAACAGTCTGATGTGCAGATGCACATGATGGATCAAGTGCGCTCTCACAGTTTATGCCTGTACGTGCCAAGAGTGTCTCAGACAGAGTGTGACAGAAAGTTTGGCAGAAGAGCTGATGGGTTGAGTGTGTGGGTCCCTGTCCTTCCTCATGCTGGAGGCTTTCTGGAGCAGCCTCTGGCACATACGCTTTCTGCTGGAAAGCAGCTGCCAGCTCCTTCGGCTGATACATGTGATACAGAGAGCCCCACTCCATGGGACCCCACTACCAGAAATCATTCTTAAGTAAAAGACATAAAAAATGAAGTAACAAGTAAGAATTATAATAATTATATTTTAGAAGGACTTTCAAAAATGTAATAGTCCCAGTGAGATAACATTGTTCCAAGATGGATTTTGATAAGTTGATGGGATGGGGCCTGCAGCCAGTAAGGGTTACAGTTCCAATCAAAGGATGTGATGTGAAACTCTGCATGTTTTAATTTGATGACCTCCACCAAGGGGAAAGAGGGGGAGAGCCGAAAGGAGATACAATCACTGCTAATAGTGTGCTACATTGTAGCTTGCTTGTGTTAAGAGTTTTAGGGCTTTTGCAGGCCATCTGTAGGAGCTAGCTAAAATTTTTATTTCTCCCTTCCTCTGTACCTATATTCTGTGCATACAATGGCTTGTTTATTTATTTCTCTGAAGCTTTGATGTTCTGATTTAGACTTGATATACTGGGAAGGTGTCATTAGTGATGCTGAGAAACCTCATATGTTTTGTTCATGCATGCAGAGTTAATTTCCAGGCCTCTGAGCAGGAAACCATTTCCCTCAGGTCATTTATCAGGGAACCTGTGAAGTCTGGTGTCTATTACACTGTGGAGCACGATTTGCTTTCCAAAACAACCTGATTTCTCCCAGCTCCTTGCATGTGGTTTAAAACTGGTATCAAAGTATTGGGGGTTGCTTGTGGTATAGATTTCCTGGATTGAATGCCTTTTACATGGCTGCCAATAGTTACGACAGTCTGGTTCAGATGGTGCACATCATCTTTTCCAGCTCATTTTGGAGCATATTTCAAGTTTTCACTATTAAATGCTTTGTTGAAACTGTTGTATGACTTTTGTGGGGCAGTGGTGAGATGATACACGCTACTTTGGGACAGAAAGATTGTCACCTTCTATCTAATGACTCAGAGGTTTGTGTTTGAGGTTTGTGCTTGTGAAGAAGTAATCAGAGAAAGAGTTTGGCCTGGTGAAGGTGACCTCCCTAACACCTCTGTAAAGAAAGGAGACAGATAAGCTTCTCTACTTATACCTTAACCTGGAGCTAGGATCCTACTCTGTGTAGCCATCCAGGAGATAGTTCATCTCTCTGTAGTACAAGGGAGTGCTCTCTAAGTTGTTTAATCCTGCCTGGTGTGGGATGTGGGAAATTCTTATTAACTGCACACCCACATGTAGCTGATGGTGTGATAGGAGGATACACTCACATGTGCAGTGCATTGGCTGTAACTGGGCAAAACTAGTTTCATCGCATACATGTTGATCATTTCCATCTCCTGTGTAGAGATTTGCAGGAGAACAACCAGCAAACTGGGGCAGCTTCGTACCTGCTCTGTGAAGGAACTGTCCATCCAGAGTACACTGGAGTCCCAAAAATCTCAGAAAGTTGACCAGATTTATTGCTTCCCAGTAGTGTACAGAAGTCCATTACAACATGCTTCCAGAACATGTTTTTTTGTAGATGAGTTACCATCTCAACAACTACAGATAAAAATGCAAATAAAAACTGTATTGTGACATAATAAATTGTAATTAATTTATACTTCTATAGAAGCAGGAGAGCGGGGAATACTTTAGCATGTGATAGTCATTGAATATCTTGGAAAAATGGCATCTAGTGGATGTCTGTAGATTAATAGACACTATAATTGCAAGATGATAGAAGATGGAAGCTACTGTAAATGGAAATGAATTTGTTGCAATTTGTTTCTTAAAGTGACTGCTCCCTGCTCCTAGATTCAGGTGATTTTGCAAGGTGTCTTTTCCTTGTCTCTGTGTCTCAGATAAATTAAAGTCACCTGGCTGAGGGGAAGACTGCCACAGCCATGCGTCATGATCCTCTGATGAAAGCTGCTGCCTCCACAAAAGGGATGACATCGTGGCTGAGGAAGCAAGCAGCTCTTGGACCACCACAATTTATAATCTAGTTTCTGTTACCTGTGCAGCAAGGCTGAAAAGTGCAGATACTAAGAACCTGCTTCTGTGAGTAGCATAGTCATCACTACACAGGAGCAATCAAACTCCATCAGCAGGGAGGGGCAAGGTAAGCATGAGTGCTGCCCCTTGAACCTATTTGGTCTTAATCTGTTGCTGCCTGAGTCAGAACAATGAGGGTTTGTTGGACTTTGTGCTGCAGAGTTGCTGGATTTCTTTTAAATATGTCTCAAAAATATAATAAAAAAGGCAACATACAGAAAACAGGATCTTCAAGAGAAGCCCAGCATATTAAAATCCTGAGACTGACAGAAAGGCTCACTCAGGTATTTTGACATGACTATTGTAAGTGGTTCAACATGGATTTCAGAGGGTCACTAAGTAAATTACCTCTGACTAATTAAACCAGTTTTGAATTATGCAAGCCATTTCACAGTAGAGAGACTGCATTGGCACGCCTTTATTCTCATACTTAATAAGCTTATATTTGCTTAGTAGAGATTTTATACCTGGGTTTTGTAGAGATTTTGTACCTGTAGTAGTACTAAAGATTTTATACCTGGGTTTTGGCCTTAGTTATTTCTCATTACTAGTCAATAATATGAATTATATAGTTTGTATCCTACACGGGCATCCTCAAGAAGAGTTAAGAAAAATGTGCATATTTCTACATCATCAGGGTCTCCTTTACTACTTTTATTGTAATTTGCTTAGTTTTTTTACCGGTGCCCCCCACCACCTTTTGTCTGTTCCATGTGTGCCCTTCAACCCGACAGTAATGTAAGTGTTTTGAAAATTTTCATTCTGTTCTTTGTGGTACCATTTGCTGAGACAGGAAGCATTTTGATCAGCTTTTCTCATGGTGCTAACCTACAAAGTGAAATAAGCCATCATAGCTTTGAGGACAGAAATAGGGTATTTCTGGGAATATCAAAGAATCACAGAATCATCTGAGTTGGAAAGGACCTCTGAGCTCATCAAGTCCAACCCTTAATCCACTACCACTGTGGCTACCAGACCATGGCACTGAGTGCCACATCCAGTCTCTTCTTAAAAACCTCCAGGGATGGAGAATCCACCACCTCCCTGGGCAGCCCATTCCAATGCCTGATCACCCTCTCTGTAAAGAATTTCTTCCTAATATCCAACCTAAACCTCCCCTTGCAGAGCTTAAGTCCATGCCCGCTTGTCTTACTGGTAGCTACTTGGGAGAAGAGACCAACCCCCCCTGGCTACACCCTCCTTTCAGGGAGTTGGAGAGAGTGATGAGGTCTCCCTTGAGCCCCCTCCAGACTGAACACCCCCAGCACCCTCAGCCCTTCCTCACAGGACTTGTGCTGGAGTCCCTTCACAGCCTCTTTGCTCTTCGATGGAATCTCCTTCCTGAACTGAGGGGCCCAGAACTGGACACAGTACTCGAGGTGTGGCCTCACCAGCGCTGAGTACAGGGGAAGAATCACTTCCCTGGACCTGCTGGACACACTGTTCCTGATACAGGCCAGGATGCCATTGGCCTTCTTGGCCACCTCGGCACACTGTTGGCTCATGTTCAGCTTCTTGTCGATCCAGACTTCCAGGTCCCTTTCTGTCTGGCTGCTCTCCAGCCACTCTGTGCCCAGCCTGGAGCTCCCCATGGGGTTGTTGTGGCCAAAGTGCAGGACCCGGCACTTGGTCTTGTTGAACCTCATCCCATTGGAATCAGCCCAGCTCTCCAGTCTGTGAAGAAGATGGGGAACATGTAGGCTGTGTCTTTCTTGTGTCTCTTCTGCTTTATGTCTTCTATAAGAACTATTTTTATCCCTGTTAGCAAATGGTGCCATTTGTTGCTCTAGGCTGGTGCTGTGCAGTGTGTGTGAGCCCATGCATGGCTGGGGAGGAGACACCAGGGCTGAATGAGGAGCTTGGGGCAGAGGCCAGATGCTAGGCCAGGCCCCTGCGTTGAGTTTCAGTAGTGCAAGGTATGCAACACCCAGCCTGGGAGCAAGCAGTGCTGGTGGGATGCTGAAGAAGTTACTGAGTGGTCAGAGAGCTCTTAAAATGCTTGGCCAGTGCCTGACAGCTGTACGGCCACTAAATGCACATACAGACACCCCTACACACCCTTCCTCCTTGAAGACAGGTGCTTCCAATAAGCAACAGCTTGATACAGTAGCTTCTCAAGATGCGTCTAACCATTTCAAAGCTTAACCTAGGTTTCCTTGCTGCTGGTGCCGGCAGAAGCCGGGAGCCAGGTGTGAGGGGGTGGGCAGGCTCCCTGACTGGCCCCATCCAGCGGGCAAGGGGTTTGCCCACCGGCACCTCATGTACCTTCCCCAACAGGAGTGCTCCGGGGGGTTTTGTGCGTGTGAGCGCAGGGGCACCCGGCCGTTTCGGGAGTGTGCAGGAACATCACTACTGCCGTCTGTAATAATTTCATTATAGTGGGAGAGAGAGCAATAGGAAGCATGGGGGCATAGATGAAGGCATTGTTTCCACAGTCCCTCTCCAGGGAGAGCTTTGCCTTTTACAGGACGATCGGTGACGGGATCTCCCTACTCCTCAGGTCCCGGATCTCGGCTGTGGGGTGAAGGGGGGGAAGCGGCCGGGACCCCTCCAGGGCGGTGCTGGGGCCCTTTGTTGCGGCCCCGGGGCAGCCACATGCGCCGAGCAAGCCCACGAATCGGCGGGGGGTGCGGGGTGGCCGGCGGGGA
>JAAWXA010000001.1:34137570-34222564 GCA_038090715.1 Florisuga fusca
GGCGGCGGTGGGGAGCGGGCGCTGATCCGGCGGCCGGGCCGGGGCATGGAGGGGGAGCAGGCGGGAGACCCCGCCGCCCCGGCGGAGAGCGGCACGTCGGAGGCGTTTGCCCACCTGTGGGACGATATGATGGGTATCTTGGTGAGTGCAACTGGACCGGGGCTGGGGCAGCACCGGGACAGACTGACGCGGGGGAGGGTGGGCTGCGGAACGGGGCTCGGCAGCAATGCGTCCCCATCGTGGGGTCGTGGGTGGTGGACCCCGGGCCGGGACGCCGGATTTCCCCGGCACCTGCTGCGGGGTTTGCCCGAGTGGAGACAGACTGGTCTCGCCGTGAGGGCTTCTACATCCCAGGAAAACTTTTTCCGTGGGCCAAATCGAGTGTTTGCATTAGCCACCGCTTCGGTTACAGCTGTGGCGTGAAGTTTTCCCGGCTGTCAGTACCGGGAGGGCGGAGGTACCGCGGTGGAGCAGCCGGGTTTGGGTTGAGGTGTTACCGAAGTGGACCAGCCCCGGGGTCTGTTTACACACTCAGAGGCGCTTGTTCAGGCCGGTCAATGGGCTCATTGTCTCCTGTTGCTCCAGCGCGCTGGTGGGTTCGGCGAAAATTGGGCAAAAGCCTGGTTTGTTGCTGCCTTTACGTTCCATGCACGTGTTCCGTGTGCCCCGAGTCCGGTGGGGTGCGGAGATGTTGCTCCCGGTAGCCTTTTGAGAAGGAGTCGGTCGGTGTCGGCCCGCGGAGTTTCTGCGCTGGTGATCTTGTGAGGAGGGACTCATCATCCTAACTCGCTGGTTACAAACAAAAGAGATGGCCCCGCTAACAGGGGCTGCGACAATTATATTTAGTGCCTACAGGACGGGCTGGATGGCAAGCAGTAAAAATACAGGAAGAGCCAATTCTTTATTTCTGCCTACAGCAAGAGAATAATATTTACATTAGGTGCAAGGTGATAATTACTACAGTGGACTGCCTGCCACTCAGTAAAAAAAAAACCCAACAAATACTAATGTTATATATGTACTGGAGCTGGCAGTTTTCCAGTGATACAGGAATGTAGTAATCAGCAGTGGAGAGCCTGCTTATTCATTTTAAAAGCAAATGGATAGGCTTGATGTGTTTTCGTTTTTGTTGTTAACATTTAACCAGTAGACAGTAAAGTATGAGAAATGCCTTATGGAAAACTTCTCTGAAGTGTAGCAAATGGTAAAGCAGTAGGGATCTAATTCGGAAGTGTTACAGAATTGAGCAGAGAATTTAATTAGCATTTTACATTGCATTTTCTTTCCACGTGGGCTTCATTGTTAATATTCAAAATAAGACCAAAAAACATGCCTCGTTCCTTTTTCTCACTGAAATTATCGACTGATATGGCATTCAGTTTAATAGCACCCGGCTGCGTACGCTCTTTCACTGTTAATGATTTTAATCTAAGAATGCAAGGAGAGTCAGTTCTGCCAGTTTGTAGGGAGCACGCAGTTGGTACTGCATGAACAGTCTCTTTCTCTCTTTTTCTGGCAGGTTTCAGTAATGCATTTAGTAACAGCAAAGTGCTATTGGATGCCTGGGAAGGAGTGTTGGAGGAGGCCAAACCAACAGCCTAGTGTGCTGGAGTTCAGTGCAGCAAAAGATCTGATTCTTACACAACTAATAGTTTGAATAGGTTTCTGCTGGCTGTCTGTGCTTGTTTCCTTCCTGGGAAAACAGAGCTAGTGAATTATTATTTGTCTTCTAATAAAACTAATCTAAAGTCATTTGTCTTCAGAGTTGTTTTGCTTTACAGGAAGGAATCATCTTGTAACTATGAAGTTGCTGTTTTATATCAGTTGCAAACATCACCCAGCAATATTATCTTTCCTTACTGCAGTATTTTGGGTTGGAGCATAATTACAAAGATGAAAAGATACTCTTGTGTTGGGTCCCAAATAATAACATATCTGAGGGAAGACAGAAACTCTTCCCTCTGCAAGCTGATCCCTTTCTCCACACGTAAGGCTTTTAAAGAGTTTCTAGTCTTTGTGCCTACAAAGTATGTCTTAATGTGAACAGAGTATAAACTTAGGGCTCTGTCCTTACCTGAAGGCAAGGTGGGAGGTAGCTCTGGTGCCTTTTTCCCTTCTCTTTTCGGTACGTTGAGTTTTGTGCTTTTTCAGACCTTTGCTGTAAAAGGCAAACAGTAAACTTGATTAGTGGTTTTACAAATGGAAGTCTGCAAATGGTTAGTCATGGCCCATGAGGCCACGACATTTGCCTGCAGATCTGGCTTACTTCTTCCATGTTGTCAAGTAAGTGAAAGTATGGGTCTTAAATTCCTGGGATTTACAGTAATTCCCAATGTTTAGGAAGCACAGGGGTAAGCATGAGTGATTCCCTAGGAGTTGGTTTGTGAACCCAAAAGTTGGTGCTGTAACAGGCTGGCTAGGTTGTCCCTGCAACAGCTTGAAAGCTACCAAAGGAATGTACAGGGAGGGGGAGGGGAGAAGCAGGAGAGCGGATCCAGGATCTTGGGAGGGGAAAACTAAAATGAAAGCCAAGAAAAAAGGTGATCATCAAAAGCCTGTTCATTGGAAGAGAGAGAGAGAAAATTACATTCTTAAGCATTAATTGTAGGATAAAGCAGGTTAGAAAGAACCCCAGGCAGCATCTAGCCTAACCTTAAGCTGAAGCAGGGAGAGCTCCAAGGACAGGTAAGGTTGCTTGGGGCTTTATCCAGCTGGGTCTTGAAAACCTTCAGGGACAGAAACTGCACATCCTCTCTGTGCAGCCTGTTCTGCCACTTTGCTGTCCTAATGGTGGAAAATGTTGTTCTTTGTAAAAGTGATGAAAGGACTGATTCTGTCCTCCTCATATTGAGGAGTTACTGCAGTGGGGAGGATGAGTGGAAGGTGTCCACTGTCTCACACTGGCCCTGCTGGAAGCTTTGTGGGCATGGTGGTGGCCCTGGTGGAGGCTTCTCTAGGTGCAGGCTTAGGAGGAGATTCCATGCAAGTCAGCTTAAGTGGCAGACCCGGTACTGCAGTTGCTTAAAATACAAATTGTGCCCCTGTCACTCAGCAGATAAATATATTTCATTGTTTGTGTACATATAGTTAAGTTCCTTAAAAGAGGACCTCATTAGTAGGAACCTGTGATGGCAGATCCCAGGTCTGGAGGGGAAGCAAATATTTCTCAAGCGCTGCTTTATACACATCTGTAAGCACTGAATTTTATGGACTTTGGAAGTCATGTAATAACCCCCTCTGTATTTGACAAATATTGAGTGTACTTGCAGCTGTACTGGGATTATGCTGAAGTAAATGCAACTTTTCCCTTTTGCACTTTTCTAATGAAATATTCCATAGTTGCAGCTGTGCTATAAGCACCTCAAAGCTATTTGTGCTGTTAATGGTGCTCGCTAGATAACATAATTATACTTAAAAGCTTTTTCATATTCTGTAGCAAGCACATGTTGGCATGTACTGGTTAATTATAATTTGCAATGTCTCAAAGCAGCAATGGATGGTGGAAGTGTAGTAAGGTTTTAGAGAGAGACTGCAGTAGATGAATCATGCGTAGTAATATAGAAATTCTCTGCACCATACAAAGGGGTATCTTTGGAATAGAATCATTAATTGATGTAGTGATAGCAAACTCTTTGTTGCAAAGAGTCTGAAGGTTTGTATGTGATCAGATTTAAGAACAGGTTGTAACATGAAGTGAAAATCATGAACTTTAGAATAATAAAGATGTGCTTTCAAAACATAGGCCATTGACCTTAGTATGGGGAAGTCATGCCTGTGTCTTTCCTTTTAATAGGATGTTCTTCCTACTTGCATACTATAGCTGGGACAGGTTTTTGGGTCAAACCCTGAAATTAATGAAATCACTGGCAAAACTCATCAGTTTTGATACAGCAGGAATTTCACTGAAGAAAGCATGTATTCATGAGGGGAGTTTTTGTCTTCAAGGGCCAAATGCAAGAGATGGGAATTTTCAAGAGGTGCAATGAAATGAGAAGTCTCTCTAGCATTTCGTTTCAAAGAGATGAGTAGTTTCTTGTTTCAAATTATTGAATCAATTATAAGAGCTGAAAAAAACCTTATTTTTCAAGAACTGTAAAATATTTTTCGATATTATGCTGAGAAAACGAGTGTGTTTCCACCATCTGCTGTTAGCTAAAGAGAACGTAGTATTTTGAAGACAATAAAGCTCTCCTGAATTTGTAGTTGGAGCCCTACCATTTACATGTATAATCTATCTCGCACTCTGTGTTTCAGTGACTATTTGAATTTCTTATCAAAGTAATAAAGAAACAAACTGAAAGAGAGAAAAAGATGCCAACTGATAATATTACTGTGATAACATGTAATGACATAATGGCTAACATACTTTGGGGAGAAGAATTTGATATTAAGCCAAGGGCCTTAAATATTTGGAGAGATCGGAGAAGTGGATTCCCAACTGATAAAAGGAGACAGAGGACTGCCAGGAGGAGTTGTGGCAGTTCATCCCAGCTGCAGATTTCTTCCAGGATTGCTGTTCCACGAACTGTCATTAGTTTGCCATGATCTCCAGTGGAAATCTCTGTACTCCACCTCCTTCCCAGCATCTCATTTGGGTGACTCTCTGATGTCTGCTTGGCACCAAGAAGCCACTTCAGCTGAAGCTGTCAGTGCCCAGCACTTTTCTGCTGAAATGTGCAGGCAACCAAGCAGCTGCTCCAGGTAGACCCTGCTTTTGAAACTGCAACATGGTATTTTTTTTTTTTTTTCTTTTTTTTTTTTTTTAAGTGATGTGTTGGCAAAAGGGCTGTGGCACTGTGTAAGTAGCTCAAAAACCACTTTGGAATATCCTGATTCAAAACATTTTTGTTCTGACTTCGGCTTTGGCGAGCATTTTTAAAACTTATCTTAGTTACAACAGTGAGGATGGAGCCAGAAGGCCTGGCCTCTGCTTTTCAAATTAGCAGGTAGTGGTTCTTTTATTGTTCAAAACTGGGGAGTGCATTTTTCTTTGAAATAAAGAAATCAAAACCAAGGATGACTGACTCTCAGTTTAGGTGTTAAGATTCAATTTTGTATTTTAAACTTAACCTGTTGCATCTCCTGCCCCTCTCGTCTCTATGCTGTATTACACCTTGCAGCGCTAATCCCTTTATGAGGAAAGACAGCTCACAGAGATAACCTTTGCTCTTGGCTTTTTTCTTGCACTTCGGGTCACATCACACAGATGTCTCCATCAGACAGTACAGTCTCCACAAGACCCTACACAATCAGGAATGATAAGGGGTTTTGGTTCTGGTGCTGTCTTTCTTAAAAGTAAACCCCTGGATTTCCCTGGCCTTTGAATTACAGAGGAAAAAAGGGGAGGTTTTTGTATACCTGCTCTTTGTCTGCTATGAGCTGTTGTTTACTACAGCATAACTGTATGCTTCAAGAAAACTGGAATCTTGGTGATAAATTCTGTTTTTCAGAGTGTTGTTAATTTGCTGTGAATGCCAGCTCCATTATTAATATTTGGAAATACTTAATCAACTGTTAAGAGTAATGATGAAAAACTATTTTTAGTATATCTTGGAGGAAATAAAATTTTATGGAACTAGATAATGATTAATCTAACTTAGAGTGATGTTGTGTAGGAATCAATGTAAATTAGCACTCATGGCATGAAATGCTGTGCAAATGTAGGAGTGAAGCCACATTAGCTGAGCGGAGAGACTGGAGTGGGGTCACAGCTGGATGTGGGGTGGGCTGAGGGACAAATGAAAAGGGCAGTGCCTGGGGCTGGGGAGTTTCAGTCAGTAGGGAGAAAGGACTTCCCTCTCCTTCCAAACCTCTATTGAACTTCTCCAGCTTTAGACATGGGCTTGACTTTTCTTCCTTCAGAAGTTGTGTGGTGGAGGAGGAGCCCTGCTGCCAGAGCCTTCCTGGCATCATCGTTTCTGGTTGTAGCTTTTCCTTCATGCAGCAGCACAGGATTTCTCCTTTTCTGCTTGCTGAATACAGATACTAATACAGTATCCCTGTATTAGTGATTGTAGAGTACATTGTCCTTTGGATGTAGGAGACTCGGTAACACAGAATGAATAAAAATTACTTTGTAATGACACAGCAAAGTCATTTGTCACAATAAATGTTTTAACATAGAGTACTGCTAATAATTTTCCTCTTTGTGGTTGCGTGACATGGATGATGACTAATGAACCTGCACTTTCTCTGTTATTGGTGATGGCAGGAGGAGGAGGAAGGTGTTTTTTGTGACTGTGGGAATGCTGAGGTGGCTTCGCAAGAATTTGGATTCTCAGGTGTTCCATGAGGAAATGAACAAAAAAAAGGAACTAAGTTTAATATGTGCAAGTCTGTAAACATTAAGTTACTACCCTAAAAGCATATTCTCAATTCTAAAAGTACATAGAGACACGTTATTTGGTTAGAGAGATCCGAAGCACTTTTATTTTGTGCTGTGATCAAGTAACTTAACTGTCCTACTGGCAGAAAAAAATTTACAAGACTGTTCACTGAAGTGCATTCAAACCCAGGAGCTTGCGATGTAGATTTCCATTATGAAAAGTAACTAAAAATATAAGGAGCTGTGGTCACTATAAGGACCACGGTGCAGTAGCTGTGGTGAGGGTCAGGTGTGGGCACACTGGCTCTGCTTTGATCTTCTAGAGGTGAAGGGGACGTTTTTCCTGGGTTTCAGGAAATCAGAACTTTCTTGTCTGCTGCTGTGTTTTGAAACACAAAGTTATGATGTGCTGTTTTTATTTGAAGCAAGCTTAGTGTATCCTGAAGTACTTGATAGTTCAGGTTTTTATGACACCTGGAGCATTTTTGAGCTGTGTGCTAGGTTTAGAGGCACAGTTCCCATGAAGAGTTGAAATGGAGAGTGAGGATTGTACAACCTGTCCGGAAAACAGTTTTAAGAAGGGTATAACTGGAAAATTTGATGGACAGGTTTAAGAGTATAATGCAACAATGGTTTGTTAATCACACGTTTGGGCTTTTTTGTGGAAAGCCATACAATAAATTGGAGAACTGTTTCCTAGCATGTGTCACAATGTATTGCTGCTGGACTGCTCTGCTACAAGCCCATTACATTTGGTGTTTTGACTTCCTGTGGCCCTGCATGAACTCAGGGATATGCTACTGAGATCACTGTGAATGATCAGGCCTCCAAATGGAAAAAAATATGGTTATTCTTATGGGCATGGGTAAACATACACATTGAAGCTTACAAGCATGGTAATATAATTATCAGGAATGTAAATACATGCTTTTCTCTTTCATTGTTGTCACTGTATTTACAATGATATACAGTGCTTTTTGCTCTCTGGTAGCAGCACACTAGAATTTTGTGTTGCTGTGTTCTCCACCTTCAGTATATTCTGTGTGTGTGGGAGTGTGTGTTTAAAGGAGATTAGGTAACTATTTAACAAAATAATAAAAGCAGTACTTTGAAAGCTTTGCAGTGGGCATGAGGAGAGTCAATAGATGATAGTGAAAACAGTACCATGGTTTTTACAGTATTAAATTGAGAATACATGAGCAGTCTCTTGGTTTCTGGCTGTTGCTAAACCTTTTGCTAGCATCTGAAGATTCTTTGTGTAGTCCTGCTGTGTGATGGAAGCAATGATGAAGAAAAGGAATAGAAGGCAAAGGGTCTTATTTCTGCCCTGTTTACACTAAAAACTGTGTGAGTCTAAGGCAAAAATATTATATATTTGTTATACTGGAACAGTGTGTCCTGTAGGTTTTAAAGGAAAGAGCAACTTTTGTCTTTACATGTTCAGATGACTTGGGCCTCCTGGTCCTAAAATTCCAGCACTAAGTTGAACCTGCTGTGCAGAGCTTGCTGCCTGCTTGAATGCAACCCCAGTCTAACTCAGTGGAGGAAAAAATGGATTTGAGAGCACTTATCATGAGAGCTCATTGCACTACACCAGGGCACAGTCCTTTCAGTGAGTGTACATCCACAGCTGGAGCTTGGGTTGAAATCCATGCTAGGGCTGCTTGAATAGCATTACATTGCACTTCAGGAGAAAGGCATTTTAGGCTTTTAAGGTATTTTGCTAGCCAGAATAATATCTTACTGGTCATAATAAGTACTTCTAGGAGTGATACATCACTGCTGTAGAATCTGTGTTTTTTTATGTACTTAGAACACGGAGACATGTTCAGATGTTTGTGTTCTGTCTATGTTTGTTATCTCTCTTTATCTGTTACAGTTATGAAATGGGTTATCCTCTGTGGATTTTGTACTCACTTTCAGCAGAAGGTTCCTATATATTTTGACTCTATTTTCTAATGCTCGTAGAAAGAGGGTCATCTCTTTTCTCTATCCCCATTAGACATATTTCATATTGTAAACAATATTACTGTGTAGACCTACGTGCAGCCTTCAGTTAGACAAAATAATTTTTAACACTTGTAAGTTTTGGAGCTTTCAGTGGTTGGCCAGCTTAGTGCAATAGCTCTGAATGCTGACAGTAAATGCTTTGAGTCTGAACTGAAACACATACT
The DNA here is from genome assembly GCA_038090715.1 of Florisuga fusca. Taxonomy (NCBI): domain Eukaryota; kingdom Metazoa; phylum Chordata; class Aves; order Apodiformes; family Trochilidae; genus Florisuga; species Florisuga fusca. The sequence continues at coordinate 34,146,070 of JAAWXA010000001.1, forward strand.
CGGTTAGGATAAAAACAAGAAAAATCCTGTCTTATACATAATTCTATTTGTATTTATACATAAGATGCACCACAACTTGTAGGTTGTAATTTCCACTCCTTTTTTAGGCTTCTTACCCACCTTAGAATTCATAAATAACGATTTTAAACTGGGAAAAGGTGGGGACAGACTGCATGTTGTATTTGCCTTGGTTTCTGTCTTCAAGATAACTAAGTATGTTTATGCTTCAAAAACTTGACAGTTGAGAGTTGTTGTGGGATATGTGTCATGTTTTGTACTCTGGCTGGAGAGAACACGTTTCCACATGCAACATTTTATCAGAGAGCAAATAAAGATTTAAAAAAAAAAAAAAAAAAGGTAAGGTGAGTAAACTTCTAGTGATGGAAGTGATCAAAAGCTCAACTGCCAGATTGCAGATACTGAGCAATGCAGCGGTTGATGGACAGTGGAGTGGGGATACTGGTGCCTGTGGCAATAAGACATGTTGCCTGGCTTCTGCCCTGTTCTTCATCAGATTTGCGTGGTGCTTCATCTCAGACAGGACTGATTAGGTTCAGAACAGGCACTTGCTTTTTACTGTATCTCTGGTGTACAATTTTGTTTTTTCAGCACTGCGAACACAGTGAGGGATCTCAACCAGAGACATCGCTTGTGTTCCTTCTTTCCCTGAGGTCACTTGCAGTTTGCCTCTGATTTTGGTAGCAAGTAGAAGTAAGAGCAGGCTGCTTGTATCCCTTGAAAAATGTTGACAGCAAAAATAGCTTCAGGTACTACAGGAAAGGACGGAGCCACTGGTGTCCCTGTGTGGCTGCAGCACTGGTGTGGCTGTGATAGAAGGTAGAAATTTCTCTTCTCCCACTGGACGTGTTTCCTTAGGTCTGTCTGTTTTCATTGCACTGCAGAAAAAGGGCTGAGTAAAGGCAGATCTCCTGCTGATGGGGCATATTGTGAATCTCTGTACATGGCAAATTCTTTGAAGTGTTTTTCTCTGTGTTTTTACATACCATACATCTCTAAAGCTTCTAAGTTCATGTTTTCCTTAGAGGAAAATGTCAGATTGTTAGTCTCTCCTCTTAATTATCCAAATGGCTCTATTAGTGTTTCATTTTGTACGTGGAAGTTCCCACCTTGCTTTCTCTGCACTGTAGAAATAGGAAAAATGCATGTTCTTCAATATGTTTTATTTTATAATTGTGAGTCCTGTTCATTATTTGGAGAGGTTTGTGGGAAAGTTCTGTTGTGTTTCTTGTTTCTTCAGTGGAGATGGCTCAGCTGTAGTGCAAAATGGTTTTCAGTCCTTAAAAAAATCTTGTTTTCCTCATTAATTACTGCTACCTTTATTATGGGTGTTTCACAATAAGGCATGGGTTCTCATCGTGTGTCATCCTTCTTCACTGTGGTGCTGTGTTCTGTTTTGTACAGAACTGAAGGGATATTGGGACATGTCAGCATATTACTTCTTGCTCAGCCCAGACCCAGCAGTGTATTGTTTATATTTTGCATCCGGGAGTGAGTATGTACGTGCAGATGGATAAAATTTGTAAAACCTAAGCTTTGCATGATAGCTATCTAAACTCAGGAAGTTAAAGGAGAACATAAGGTCAAGGACATAATCAAAATATTGGCATGAGGATGAAGAGTTGCTTTGTGCCGCATGTGGTGTGTGTTCGTGCATAATGAGAATGGAAAGGGATGCTTCAGCATATCCCTGTTACAGACCCATTAATTATGAGTCTCACTGGGTTTGGTCAGTGGTGGAGATTGAGTTTGGAATTATCGAAGTTGAGAGAAAACAAAGAGGTGGATGTTAACAAAGTAGCTTTTTTGGTCAGAAATAACGGTACATTTTCAAGCTCCCTTTGCCAAATTACTTGTGGTTTTTAATCCTTGTCTCAAATGTACTTAGAATACAAAAGATTATACATTTTTTTTTCCAGCTGCCAAACCTAATTTTAACTACTGCAAAGTGCTTTCAGATAGATACATATTTTTTAAATTGCCATGATAAAGAGAGAGGAGGGAAGTAATGAAGTATGTTGAGCAGAGTATGCTCTGCCCCTTCTGACTTTCTTAGGTAGATCTGTTGCTGTGTGAGTTTGAGCAATGTAAAAATAAAAAAAGATAAATATAGTAGCAATAAGGGTTTTTCTTTCTCCAGACACATGCCCCTCCTTAGGAAAATACCCCTGGTGTACAGAGGAGACTGAGGATGAGAAGGCATGAGTGACTCAGTGTCCAGAGTTGATTTTCTGTGGCTAAAAAAGTGAAAAGAGAGTACCAGCCAAGAAGAGTAACTTGCAACTGTTGGGAAGAGGAATTTAGGAGGATCATGTGAAAGGAAGAATTTTGCTGCCTTCACAGCAGGAAATGGCTGGAGCCCTCACTGGGACCCTGGCAGGGGAAGGTCAGTGTGCAGACTGGCTTCAGGGAGGCCCAGAGGAGGTGGCTGAATGCTGTGGATGGGCTGGGAGGATGTGGCAGGTAAATTTAAGCCTTGCAGGAGGTTTAAGCCTGGCTCAGAAATGGCTAGGATCACTTCAGGCTCTGAGTAGGGATATCAGAGGGCAAAGTAAGGTTTTGTGTCTCCTTGGTTGCACCTTGTTTTGTTTTTGTTTGAAGACAAATACAGACTATATGTAGGAAACCATTCATGTGCATATGAGTCATGTAAAATGAGGCCATTCAGGTATTGCCAGCAGATGGTTCAAATGGGTAATTTGTAGCAGAGGGCTGCTTAACTAAACAGGCAGAGGATGAGAATGCATTTTGCTATTTTGCTAGAGACAGCCTGCTGCCCTACCTCCCTGTTCACACAACTGGTTCTGAACCAGCCTTTGTATTTTGGGTTGTACCTCTCAAGGACTGAGGAGCTATTCCCATCTGGAAACATGTAATTCTCCTTCCTCCATGAGAGAGTAGTACAGCAAAATATTTATTTCCCTTCAAGTCCTGATTCTCTATGCGTGAGGCAGCTTATGTACTATCCATCCTTTGTTTTGAAACTGATAATGATGCATACTGTGAAAAGTGACATGTCTTTCTTTAGCTCAGGGAGCTTCCTGATGGTTTTATGGTGTTTTAGTTGCATCCTGGTACACAGGTTGTCCTGCCACTCTTGCTGGGTTCATGGTTTGTTGTTCTCTGGGACTGCAGTCGTCTCTGTCATCGATGAAGCAGAGTCTGTGAGCAAACTCCTTCCATCTGACACTTTCTTCTCCTGTTACACTCACTTTTACAACTAGGTGAGATGTTTTTCTTTGGCATGACAGCTCTCCTGACAAATGGTCAGCGGGATACTCCTCTTTTGATGTTCAGGTTGCTTTGCATGAAGTTGCTTAAGTGAGAACTTAATTTGCCCTCCAAGTCCAAGTGTCTTTACAGTTGTCTTTCAACCTGTGGTTCAGGCCCTTGGGTTGGTCAGAGCCAGCTACTGGGCTTTTTAGAGCCACATAACTTTTTGTGGGCCTTAATGACACTGGGGTTCTGCCAGTTTCTGCTTTTTATGATCTCTTTAGCTATGTGGGGCTTTTCAAATGGCAACATGCTTTGGTCGGAGGTACATCTTGTGAAATGCATTCAGTTTCCAGTAAAAGCAAAACAGAATCGTAGAATATCTCAAGATGGACGAAACCCATAAGGACCATTAAGTCCAGCTGTGTGCCCCTTGCAGGACTACCTGCCACTAAACTGTAAACACTAAAGGTGTCATCCAGATGCTGCTCCTTGAACTCTGACAGGCTTGATGTCATGACCACTTTCCTGGGCAGCCTGTCCCAGTGACTGACTGCCCTCTCAGTGAACCTTTCCATAATACCAAATCTGAACTTCTGTGATGCAGCTTCATTCCATGTCCTCATGTCTCTTATCAATGGGCAGAGCCACTGGATTGGCAGCAGTCATGGGCTTCAGCACTTCCTTGAGACGCACACATAGCATCCTGCTTATTGGGGAGCTCCTGGAAGTAATAAATTGCACGTTGCCCCTCCAGATATATATGTGCATGAAACACCTGAGTAATATGGCAACCACACAGTTATTCAAGCCCAGACTCTGTAGGATTTGTTCCATAAGCGAGCAGGAATATTTCTGTTTTATTTGGGTAAGAGGCCTATTTAGCCTAATTAGGAAGCGGTTTGGCAATGATGAAGCAATATGAACATGAGAAGCCCATCTTCACTGTACACAGATAAAGGGAAATGAGCAAATAAAATATGAGATCCCAGAGCAGAAAGGATTATAAGTTGGCAAGAGATAGCGTTCTTATTGCTAGGTTGATATCCTTAATTGATATAAAGATGAAGCCCTCTGCAGTCTGTGGTAGTTAAAAGATAGGCATCTAAATAATATTTAAACAGATTCTTGCATTTTTAAGACCCACTAGAGTATAATTGTATTCAACTTAATTAAATGAACTGAAACCCCATGATAATTGTGCATTACTGCTCCTAAATAAAATACTCCCCAAAGAGACTTCAAAATGCTTAGTAAAGGCAATAAAAAAACCTGAGCCTAGCTCCATGAAGTTTTCCATGAGCAGCTTTATTTTTAGTTCATCTGTATGCTACCTGCAGAGGCTGAGAGTGTGTAAAAACAGTGCTGTACCTCTGCTAGAGCCAAAAATTGAGGCTTGAGTGAAATGCTTCAGGGCAATCTTTCTGGTTTTGGATTATTCATATGAATGTGGGCTGTCTATTGAAGCTAGCTTGTTAATGCCATCAAAGAGGGGGAACCCCTCTGTGCCTGTGACAGTGGTGGGCACCCACTCCCAGCAGAAGTGAGGGTTTGCTGGTGGATCATGGGCAGGCGAATGGACAGCATTAGTGAGGGGGAGCTTGGGTTCAGCTTGCTTTCAGGAGCTAAAGGAAACCATTTCTTATGCTGCTAAGATTAGATGGGAAAACATGGATTGCTGCCATGCTCAATTGCAGTTGTTTCCTTTCCTGGTAAAAGACGGCCTGTCAGGAAGCAGTAGGAGTGAAGGCGAGGTTAGTTCCTGGGTATGCAAAAGTGTTGGGTGTATCCTCGAAGATGCAAGCTGATGGATTTCTAGCAGGAAAAAAAAAAAAACCCAACAAAAAAAACCAACAAAAAAACCTGGCAGAGTTTGGGAAAGGAGTTTAAACATCAGCATTTTAGTTTGCCACAGCTAGCAGCCAGGCTGCCCTCTGTGCTCTCAGCCGTGAATCCAAGGCTGGGTCTCTGGGGCTTACAGTACCCTGTAGTGCTGGGCACAGCAACCAGGTTAACAGATTTTCATATCTACTACCAAAATAGCAGAAAGACCCTTCTTTTTCTTGATGTACAGAACCGTATTTGTTCATGCTTTGTAGTGAAATGGGTTGCAGGAGACTGCCTGTATTTTGGAAATTAGGCTTTTAAGTGGCTCATGGAGGAATAAGTAATTGTGCTTACTGTCACACCCAAATTCATAATAGCATAGTAGCGTTTCTAAGCTTTGGTATGCTCATTGCTGAGCTGGGTGCTGCATGAATAAAGGCACAGTGCTACCCCCCCAGCTCTTGCTGTGTAAGTGCAGATGAGGCAATGGCCGGTCCAGCCAGAAGAAACCTGGGGTGACTGCATCACTCCAGGCTTTCCTGGGCACTGGCTTCCCTGTAGAGTGGGAGAGGACTCTGCATTCCCTGGTAATTTTAGCTGGTAGGAAGGTCCCAATGCATGAATCAGCTGCTGAGGTGGTGAGAAATGGGGAAAAGCATGGAAGGCTTTCCTCCTTTATCAAGTGCATCCCCAAAGCTTGTACAGGCAGGTTTTAGTGGGTGGGGGCAAGCTTTGGTCCTTAGGGAGGGCTGAGCTGGAGACCTGTGCAACATCTCAGGCCTGGCACTCAAAAGGTGGGCTGGAAAAACACCGAACCTAGAAAAGTAGAATTAAAGGGGAAAGGAGCACACAATGCTAAAGAAAGAAACAAGGGAAAAGGGGCAGGAGGAACAGAGAAAGGAAGCTAAGAAGTTTCTTTGTGTATACTTTCCCTTTCCTGGGTAAGGTATGTTCTGCTTGTGCCAGACTGTCCTGATGAGAAGCATAGCAAAGTTTAAGATAAAGAAGGTTATTTTTACTCCTGTGACACTTGGAAAATATAACTATAGAGAAGAAGAAAGGTCAGAGTAGGTAGTTGCTGCTGTTGTTTTTTATAATGCACCTAGCACAAGGCAGAATGAAATACCATTTCTTCCACAGATAAATTAGAGATTGCAAGAGTGTAAGGGTAAAAGAAAAATAAACACTTAATTGGCCAAGCCAAATTTAGTGTCTTTTACTTAGAGAAACTATTTAGGGATCACCAAATTGCATAAAGAATTATTTTACTTAAGAAACAATCTTTTGGCCTGGGGCAGTGTAGAGACAATTATGCATATGCCCCTTATGCATATACCTGTTAAGAACCTGTATACTTTGTTTCTCAGGCAAGAATTAACTTGCACAGTAAGTACAGAAGATATAGGGTGCTATAAGGGTTTTACTGCAATAAATCTACTATGATACAATAGATTCACAAATCCAAAAGTTTAGCAAGTTCTTTCCTTACTCTTTTATGGTGTTGATAAAGCACTTCATTTAAAGCATAGAAAAATACCATATAGGAGTAGAATGGTAGCATAGCAGTGGATGGTATTTTGAATATCATTTGTCTATGGAGGTTGATTTACAAAGAGATTTACAAAGATTTACAAATAGTCTAGTCCTAAAACAGAATCTTCCTTTGCCTAATTCTCTGCATATTTCTAACAGTATGTGCATAGTGAAACCCTTATTTTGCAGTAGTTTCTGACTTTTTTTTTCAGTTGAACATGAAACCAGAATTTCATCCAGCAGACTAATTGTTAAATAGGATTTCAATGCCTTGGAGATCATTAACTTAGATTAGTGCACTTTATTGCTTTACTGAGTTTCACTAATATGCCCATCTGTGAAGGAATGCCCATTAGTGATTACTGGTATAAAGTAGAAAAGAATTTTGACTGTAGTTTTTGTAGTAAAACTTGGACATAGACATGACCAAAGCTTGCATTCTCTGAATGCAACTTTAGCACCGTAGGAAATACTGTAAACCACACTTGCTGAATTTACACATTTGTCTTGCAATGCTGTTGTCTTCTCATTTGGTTTTGTCTTTAAATATAGAGATGGTTTGTTTGGGTTTTTTTTCCTTTATATGTCTTCTGTTTGTTTTTTCAGGCTACTATTTTAATGAGTCACTGGTACCTCAGTTATGTTGACCCAAACTGCCACAGAAGATTTGTTTTTTCATATTGTTATTACTACTACATATAAAGAAAATAGTGTAATTTTAATGAGATCTCTCTCACTAATGCAGTTAATATGGCCAGCTCACTGAGATAAAGATTTATTTCATCATCTACAGAAGATTTGGCTTTTGTGTATCTAGTTAGACTTGAACTTAACTTAAGCAAGAATCCACCACATAATGTATGCTAAACTTTCAGATACTGAAACCAGAAATTCATCTCTCTCCTTCATGATGCTTCCATAACATGTGAGTTTATTTCTTAATTCTTTTCATTCTTCTGTTTGCCATTTGTTTCTGCTCCAAGGACAGAAGCCCTCTGCAGCTGCTGTGTGTGAAGAGACTTTGACACTCAGCTTGAGAAAAAGGAGGAGACAGCAAGACCAAGGGAAACAAATCTAATGAGAGGTGGTGTCAGGAACAGCTATTACATGGCTTAAGGAGTTGTTCATTTGTTCTTTACGGGCTGGCAGTGCTAACCTTGCCTGACCACTGACCACATGGGTAGGTAGTGGTGGTCTGGCAGGTATGAGAGTAGGCAAGGATTTTGAGTTACATTTTGATGAGCTTGGTGCAGATCACCTCAGGGAAAGGAGGGTAGAAGATAATGTTTTGTTATTAGGGAAGCTGGACATTAAGGGTCCTTTGAACTAACTCTTCATGAATAAAATTTGCATGTAATCTTGTTTGTCAGGATAACGAGCATGTGAAAGTGCTGGTTTTTAATTTTTTCATTAGCATGCATATATATACACACACACATATTTTTATTTTTTACATAGAGGACCTCCTTGGTTGCCTGCCAGAGAGAGGCATCCCAGTGGTATACTTTCAAATAAATTTTAATTTACAAAAGGAAAAACGTAAATCACATTCAGAATAATGCTTTGTTATACCTTCTTGACAAAGACCTCAAGCCTTTACAGTGAGAAGTGAGGGGAAAAAGATACTGTTGATGATAGTGAAGGATACACCTTATTTATAAAATTTTAAAGGGGAAGAATTTGTTTAGATGTGAAGACAGGGCCAGGTTTTATATATATTTATATATATATATATGTGACATTACTGGTGTTTAATATAAAGTTTCTGGGTCTTGAGTGGCTGTGATCTCAACTCAATGGGCTGTATCAGGTATTTCCGATAACTGCTGCAAAAGCTTTTATATTAAACTATAGCATTGTGCATTCTGCTTATTATACAGAATTTAGAACTGTTTTAACCATGCTGCTGAGAGCTTGACACAGTTTTATTAGATCTATTTTTGTAACTGTCTGTGAAGGCGCATAGCTTAATGACTCAACCCTCAGATGCCATAAAAATTAATGGAAAGTCTTCCATTGAATTGGTCTGTTCTCTATGTTCTCTTTGTTCTCACAGCGCCCAGCTATAGAGAGGTCAAGGGAACCATGACAACCCTTCAGCGTCCTCAAAAATAGCTGTTCTCAATATAAAAATGTCATGACTTCTACACTGAGTATTTTATGCCTCCCCCTGAATATCAAGGCAAGCGCTGGGCTGCTTGCCCTCACGCTTCTGTCTCATTCGCATTTCTGACCCTGCTGACTGTCAAGACAGACTTTGAACCTGTCACTTCATGGATAGCAGAATTGTTACTTCTGCTGAATGGAAGATTATTCTTTCCGGGCCCTAGTAAAAGAAGGGAACGTTTCTCTAGCAGCTTGTTGGGTTTATTTTTTAATGGCAACCATTTTCAAGCTGAGACAGAAGGCAAAACGCCAGCCTTTTTCCTGACAGAAATACATTACTAGCAAGGGTCGGGTAAGAAGGTCAGAAGCACGTAACAGATACAATGAACATGAAGCTTCTCAGGTTTTCCTGCGGATGGCTGTCCTCATCCTGCAAGTCTGTATTACTGTAGCAGATTGAGACACAAGCCAGAGAGTTACATGGAGATTTAACTCTTCTGTTTTGTAAAGGTTTGTATCTCCTATAAATCTGCCTCCTTAGAAAGAAGTCTGAAGGAATGTGAAATACAGTCTCCCCCTCAGATTAATCATCTGAAGCCTGACTTAATGTATTAGTCCACTTTGAAGAGCAAGGAGGTAGGCTTGTCCAAGGTTGCCTAGGGAAGGATGCACAAGTTTCTCAAGCTTCAGCAAGCCTGCCATTAGGAAGATACCTAGAAAGGACTGATATCTTATTCAAAGTTGTCCCACGAAGATTTGAATAGCCTTTGCTTTCTAGGTGAGCTAGTTCTGCTTAACTTTATACATCTCACAGGATGTGTGCTGTATGGATGAAGTCCTGTTGAAAACTGTTTATAAGGTACAAACATGTTTTCCTTCAGCAGATCTCACTGCTTTTTGGTCCCTCCTCCCTCTTAGACCACTGTCCTCCACAAACAAGGCTGTTTGCTCTGGCACACATTCTGGTTTTCGTTTATGTACTTCTTACAGCTATCCAAACCAAAGGTATTATTGAAATGCAGGGTCATGTTCCACAAATTTTTGGTAGGCATCCCTGCTAAGATCCAACTGCCAGAAATAAGCTGCTAATGTTTACAGTGACTCTTCATACAGTAGTCCTGTGTTTCAGGCATGGAAATGTTTTCTTTTTTTTTTTCTCATCTTGGGCTGTGAAGGTAAAAAATATGCCTTTTCTGGGGGGTGACTGCAAAGTGTTGTGAAAGACCATCTTCCCTTTCATCTGTGCCCTTTTCACATGCATTTATACTTTACTAGGAAAATGCCAGATTTTTTTTTTTTTTTTCTACCAGTTTCTGTCCTTTTCCTAACCTCCCAGTTTATACATGTAGTGGCCATAGCTGGAGTGGTTTTTAAGTTAGGAGCTTGTATAACTTCACTGTGGGCTATAATCTGCATTACTGTGTGAGGATGTAGACCCATCTGTCTTTCTGACCAAACAGGCTTGTAACGTGCACGTTTTTTACATTTTTGAGATTCATGCAGATAATGGATTTTGCCCAGTGCTTGGAGGGTGAGCATGTATACCTGATAATCAAATTCTTTTCTTGACATTCCTAACATCTGCTGGAATAGGAAAGGGAAACCATGGAATATGAAGTTTTGTAATACAGTTTTCAGAATCTGAGAGAAGTAAACACTCAAATGATTGTATTTTTGATGGCTTTTTCTAGAACTTTATTCTGTGTGGAATTTTATGCAGAAAGTATGTATGCTTTTCCATTGCCCTAGTAATAGGAATAGTGCTTTTATTACTATTATTTAAAATGCTAATTTTTAAACTTAAATTTATTGCAACAGAGCTCTGTAACAAAAAAAAAAAATTCCTTTACACTTTTGATGTCAAATACAAAGGATTCTGCCAGCATGTTAAACTAATTAATGCGTGGTGACCGATAAATCCTAACTTCATAATAAGCATCAAATTGTTCAAACTTTTCTTTGTAGTCACTCCATTAACAAGAATCCTGATGGATTCCGTTGGTATTCACATACATATCAGAAATAATTCTCTGGGAATTTCAGGGCAATTCATAATTTGCTCTGGTTTATGATGCCAAAAAATGTCGCATGCATATATTTTGAGATGGAAATTTAGGAATGTACTTGACTTGACTTGAAAATAAAAATCTGAGACGTCTCTTTTTATTAGAATATTTTATTCTAATATATTCTAAAATCTTCATTTTAGGTTCAACTGTTTAAAACTAGTGGATTGTTTACTTTCCTGGCTTTCAGACTATTTTGTGGAGAGATCTTGGGTAGTAATGAAGTCTTAGGAGAAACATAGTGCAACCTTTTATGGATAAATTAAAGCATTTTAGGAATGGTATTTCTGCTCAATATTTGTGTTGTTTATGAATTTTTTTCCTTCAGAGAAAGTCTGTGGGATTATATAGCTGGAACATTGCAGTTTGTGTAGCAATATACACACTGGTGCAAAGCAGTCTTCATGGTAGGGCTTTGCTTAACTGTTAAATTTGTAACAAAATGAGAGTTTATTATCAGGTCATGGTTTTAATAATATTACTGACTTAAAGGAGCTAAAAGCACATCAGTGGCTACTGAGCTACAGATGTATCAATAATAAATTTGAAAGCTGTATCTTTTTTCATTACATAATTTGTTTCCAACATGGGATCTGTCTTCATCAAAGTGTGATGTGGCACCAAACTAAAGGCTTATTATAAATTCCATTGTCTTATTTTTGTTATCAAATAGAAGTATACTTCTTCCTGCCTGTGAAACTAAAATGACAGTCCACATTTTTTGAAGCTTGAGAGTTCAAACCCCAAAGCTACACACATATAGTCAGGAGGTTGTTGCTTTTGTGGAGTGATTAACTTGTAAAGCTGGCTGACCCATCTGGTAACCCAGCAAAAGCAGGGTTGCAATAAGTATGTGTTTCAATTATCAGTTCTCATCTCTAAGATCTGGTGGTATTTCTGTTCCTTCGTTTTGGTGTTTTGTTTTGTTTCTTTGTTTTTTCCCCAGATGTTAAGTGTGCTTTCACACAGGACTGGTCTTCTCTGGAGAGCCAACGTGAGCTGTATTTGGAGCACAGTCCCTAAATTGAGTCTCAAGCACTGACAACAATTCCTTCTGTCAGTCAGGCAGGCTGGTGCCTGCTGCTCAGCTTCTCTGGACATTAGTGCTCTGGCAGGCTGGATTTCTTGTGAAAAGGCTTTTCTTTGCAGCCACGTGCTTGCTGGTGGTGGGGCCACCCACATTCTGCAGGTTTTAATTGGGGTGCTGCAATCGAGCTAATTGTGCTTTAGGGACAGCTACAAACCTTCAGCTTTAGAGAGACCACCTTTAAAAAAACAAACAAACAAAAAGCACAGTGAACAGCACGCTAATGTAAGTGAAAAATGAGCACTTGTTCATTGTGGTTTGATTCATTGTGCAGCATGATTGCTGTCCCAGGGGTGGCTTGTGACCATGGAGTGATCCTTACCTCAGCTCCACCCAACTCTCAGTTAAGCTAAAGTTCAGTGATAGTTTGTATTTGGAGTATACCCCTCAGTTTCAAAGTCATGGCTTTATCTTCACAAGTAACATGTATTTCTGAGCAGGTTTACTACAGGACGTTTAATGGTTTCCAGAGCTGAGAGGAGATAGAGTGATAGAGCTAATAGGCAGGTTTCATATCATTCTAATGAAATGATGGCTCCCACCTTTCCCTTCAATCATTTTGTTTTCCATCTTCTGTACTCTTAATTGGCAAAGCTTATCAAGGAATAAACAGACTACCTGGGGAAGATAGTCAGAGAGGGATATTTTGGAAACCCTTGGAGAGGTATGTTTGTTCAGATGGAGTGGCTGGGATTCTTGATGTCACAGTGTCTCTCTGGAAGTTACACAGGTTTTCTTATTGCTTGTTACAGTGAACAAATGAAGGCTAAGTTTTTGGGTGTTTTTCTGCTTGGTGTTCCTTTTCCTTCTTGGCACTGCTGCCCTGTTTATCCCATCGGAGTGTGCAAACCTCAGACAGCAGCTCATGGCGCGTGTTGTATCAGCAGCCATGCCTTCAGCCACTGGAAGGGTGTCCAGTTGCACAGCAGATGTGTGGAGCTTGTGGCACAGGTGGAGAATCCAAGTTCCTTTCCCAGCTTGTGGGGAAGTGATGGATAGTGCGGAGGCAGCTGGAGGCAGATATGTGCTCACTGCCTGCTGAGTGGGTAGCGCTGCTGCTGCTCTGGTAAAAAGGAAGGATAGCACTGGCACGCTCTCAAAGATGAGGTTGTGTTGTCCTCATAAACTATGCACGTGCCTCGTGGTGTGCAAAGTCCCAAAGCTCTGCAAAGTCTAAACTTCTCAGCAGTATATTTGGAATCCGATCTCATAATATTTTAAAACATCTCTTTTTTGAGATCTTTGGCAGGCTGAGAGATGGGAAATATAGGAAAAAATATGTATAGAGGAGGATGTGTATATAGATACATGTTTAGTGTAGTTATTTTGCTTCTGCTGCTGCAACAAGTGACATGCAAGTTGCTTTCCACCTGTACTGTACATGATAGTTTTAGGAAACTGCAAGCTGTTCTGAATTTGGGAAACAAAATCTGGGGAATTTGAGATAACTGTTTCATGTGCTGAATTGCACTTTAAAGATGTAGAAAGTGTGTTTTACACAGCCTGGGGTTTAACAGGTTTTCACTCTGCTTTAAACTGGACTGTTTTCTTTCCAATTCTCTGAAGTGACAGTTCATTAAAAAGGATCTGCCTCTTCAGCATAGCGGAGAACCCCAAGAGCAGGGTCAGGTATTTCCAAATGGCAACAGTTTCAGCAAGGTGTGGTTTCTATTTAAGATACTCCCTCCTAGCTCATATGCTAAAATTCTGCATTGCGATTTACGTATATTGCTAGCATAATTATTTTTAAATGATTCCTCAATTGCTTATTTTTTTCTTAATATTCCAGGAATAATTTTATATTTATCTGTGGTGCATTTGTTAATAGCAACAATGAAATAACGAACTACAGTGTATTCTTCTTCTCAGAATATGCAGTGTAAATTGTTACCTTTTAAAGAATGTATACAGTAATATAAATGTTCTTATATAAATCAAATAGAGAAAATTACGCCACCCCATCTTTTGAACCTATCTTAAGTGTGTGTATATTGTGCCAAAAAAATTGTTAATTCATCCTGCCCTCACTCCCTCACCTCACCTCTATGGCACATGTATCTGAAGTTTAGAAGGATTTCTCACGGCTGCTTTTGTTTGGAGGTTTGTTGTTTGGGGTTTTTTTCCTTATTTATCCGTCACTTTATAAGAACAAATTCTGACTTTAACTAAGAAATGGCTACAGTTAGGTTCCTGGCTATAGCCATTTTATTTAGCAGGCTAGCACTTCTGCCTAGCAAAGCACACGTTTGGGTCTGAGCAAATCATATTTCTGCTTCTAGTGTATCTTTAAACTGGCAGAGTGTCTTTGTGGGTGGCACGAAGTCGCCTGTTAAAGTCATTTGGCTGGAATTGTCTGCAGTTCAGCTGGTTGTACTTATAAGCAAGAACTTTAATGTTTCAAATTGCTGTTAGCCATTGTTAAGGAAAGCAGGGCGACTCCCAAGTGGATAAGGTCAGTGAAACGTGTGTAATAACTGCGTATTGAGTGAGTGGGCAGCTTCTTGAGAGAGAGAGTTGCAATATGAATATATGTGGGTGCGAGGCAACTGAGACAGATAGTGCCTAGGGATATATTGTTTCTCTGCTGTAGGGTTCTGTCCCTGCCCTCTCTTTCTCTGTAGGAATCAGCCATGACCCGCCTGTTTTGGGGGAGTTACTGCCATATTGCAGTTCCCAACTGTTCTTGCAGGCCTGGGGCTAAAGATCAAGGGGATGACCCAAGAGATGTGCTGGATGTGCTGCAGGGAGAGAGCATCCCTCAGAGTGTGGTTGTTACCTTCAAATTAGATTTTTAGAATTGATTGACATATTTTCTTTATCTCCACCACAGGATGGATCACTGGGAAACATTGATGACCTGGCACAGCAGTATGCAGACTACTATAACACTTGCTTCACAGATGTGTGTGAGAGGATGGAAGAGCTGCGCAAACGGAGGGTTTCTCAAGAGCTTGATTTGGTATGTAGAGAAGTTATGACTTTATTAACAAATTATTGCCATTCATGCCCCTGATAACGAATCAGTATTGAAGAATTCTACCCAAAGGAATAAGTATGTGATGGTGATATTTCGGCCAACTCGATTAAACACTTGGAAATTAGCAGGATTAGTATTTTTCTAGGCATTTGTTATGATTCATTAAGCCTTAGAGCCTGCATTTCTTAGTTCTTTAATTAGTGTACTTCTTGCTTACACACATTTGCTTGCAAACCTCAACTCTTAGAGGCAACATTGTGTCGGACCAAAGCTTTGTTTCCTTGCTCCAAGATGTTCCCTGGGTGAGCACAACCAAACTCTGCTCTCTTTCAGTTTCGCTGTACAAACTTCTCAGAAGTCCAAGATGCAAATACTGGTTTCAGGCTCCCAAGTGTAAGCAGCCTTCAAACCTGTGAACCTTTTTCCCCCATTATTACACAATGCAGAGTCTATGAGTTACTAAGTCTTACATGCTGGAAGGGACCTCAGGAGGCCTCTAATCCAGCTTTGGTCAACACTGAATTCAAACCAGGTTGCTCAAGCTTTATCTAATTGAGTTTGAAGACCTCTGAGGATCAGCTTCCCTGAACAGCCTGTTGTACTGCTTCACTGACTTCATAATGAATTTTTCTTTTTTTCCTGATATTCTGTAAGATATCCCCCATGGCAATTTATACCTGTTGTCTCTTGTTCTCATGCTGTGCACCAGGATACATCTTTTTGATAACCTCCCCGTAGGTACCAGCAGGCTTCTGGAAGGTCTCCTCAAAGCTGAGGTCTTTTTTTCAGCCTGAATGTCCCAGCTGTTCTTGCAGGACAAGGGCTCAACTCCTTGAGCACCCTGGTGGCTTTGCTCTACACTTTTTCAAGTTTGTCAGTGCCTGCCTGTCATGCAGGACTGCAGAGACAGAAGCATGGTCTGACAGGTGTTTAGGTGCTAGGAAAAGGGGAAAAATAATTTCTCTCAATCTCCTGGCTACACTACTGTTGCCATAATGTGGGATGCTGCTGGCTCTCATTGCTACTCGAGTACTCTGGTAGCAATGTACTAAGCCTGCTCTCCCCCAGGCTTTTTCTGGAGAGTAGGCTGACCCAGACAGTCAGTCTCCAATGTGTACTGGTGCACGGGCTCACTCCTCAGGAGCACAGCTTTGTGTTCTTCAGGTCACTTTTTAGGAGCTTGCTTCCAAGCCACTCTGAATGGCATCCCTGGGCATCATCCGTTATCTTGATGGGGTGCCCTCTGTTTTCTTCTTGGATACCTGATGGGATAGACCTCTCTTACTACTATAGTTGTAAATGGCCTCCAAGTACAGTATGTTAAACACTGCTCTTAAAGCCCAACTAGCCAGTTTTTCACCCGTTGAGTTGCATAGACTCCCTAAGAAGTGCTACTTTAGCCAAAACTATATGCAGATCATCTTTGTTACATTTAAAAAGAACATTTTAGGAGGCCTATTACAAACATCACTTATTTTTACTTGGGCAATTTCATTACTGTCCTGTGCCATCAGTAAATACTTGTTGCTACCTAGGGTACATATGTATGTATTACTGATTACTGTGCTTTTTCATTGTAAACTTCATAGTTTGGCTTTGACAACTTAGTTTTCATAAGATTCATAAAGTTCATCTGTGAGAGAGAAAAAAAGCTTATAAGTCTGCTTTGTTAAGTCTTCAGTGTTAAGTTTGTGTTGTCTGATAGTATCATATACTTTTACATTCAGAGTTAGAGATACTTCCTTCTAGTCTTGTCTTTCAGAAAACAGGATACTGAAGGAATTGTTTTGGTCGCTTATGGCTTTGCTGTGATGGTACCTTCTGTAAATTACATACAGAAAGTTGTAGCAAAAGAAAGGTTAATACTCCTACTGAGGTGTAGCACTGCAGCAGAGCTAGCATGCAATCTAATCACAGTTCTGCAGTTTCTCTACAAAATCAAATCCTTTAAAAAATATTTGGAAGCTGAAGTTGTATAATTGTATCTTCTACCTTTGCTTCCCCAGATCCTAGCAGTGACTGGCAGCATGGACTGGTTTGCGTTCATTCTTTAGCAGCTGCACCTTACATTGTGGATTACTCAAGGAAATTTTCTTTCCTCTTGGGATTCCAATTTAGCAACTGAGAGGCTTACAAAGTTTGTTCAGACTGCAAACTTCAGTTACACAATTAGTGGCTGTATGATCAAGGCCGGGAGTCACCTACTGAAGTTTTCTAATTCCTTCTTCATTTTTTAATTGGGAAAAAAAAGAAAAATCAATTGTATTTTGCAGATCTATTGCTGCCAAGAAGTTCCAAGTGTTAAACAAAAGGTTATAGCAGGAAATCCCTTTGTAGACAGGCCCTTGAGGCTTCTTTGCAAAGAAGCTGATGGCACAGAATCATTGTTCTTGTGAAAACCCCCACACTTGGCATACCTGGTATTCTGGGTAGCTGTTGGCAGCAACCAAACACTCTTTCCTGGTGCTCTTGGAAGGCAGCTCCTGTGCTAGGTAATGAAGCATGACTTATGTCAGGAGAGGACTCCTTCCATTTAGACAGATGGGCCTAATTTAGCTCCCTTGACTTCGGAGGTTGCAGAAGCCAGGCTGGGGAAAGCAATGTGAGCTTAATTAACTCACATCAAAGGTGCAGAGCTTCACACTGGTTTAAATAGATAGGAGCTAACCCAAGACAGACCAGCAAGTGATTCACTAGCTCGTTCTCCTATAGAAAGAAAAAGTGACTCTGTAAAAAGACATGCTGCAGATTCTTCTTCAATGTCTCTTATATCAAATTTGCTCCCTGTAGTAGTCTGTTGATGACTTCTTGAACTGTCGGGTCAGAGAGAAGATATTGCACTTTAAAATTAAATCAGTGCTCAATTTTTGTTATGTCTGTTACCACTATAATACAGTTTCTGGACATCAGGTGGCCATTCTGCTCATAACACAGGAGACTGTAGATATTAGCTTGCTTCCTCAACAGCAGCATACAGACAGTGCTGACTGCAGCTGAAACTTGCTCTTGTCAATAAGTAGGCAGGCTTGACTGAGCTACTGAGGGAGTGAGAAATGGCCATATTAACTAGAATGCATTTTCAGTATGATATGGTAGTAAGCCTGTTTATAATATGCTGTGGAAACAGGAGCTGGTTTGAACAGCAGATCTGCCAAAGTGACTGCAAAAGTACTAATGCGAAAGACATGAAAAGAAATTTGACTCATCTGTTGTGATGTTTTTTCTCCCTTTACAGCTTGGGGAAAGGTAGCATATTTGCAGAGGTTTGGGAACAGTGAGCGGGGAATAACACTGGGGAAAATGTCAGCTTCATAGCACGTCCCTGATGTGCTTTGATAACAAAATATGTGCACCAGATAGTAAATATATGCAGCCCCAAAAATATTATGCACGAATATTATTGGGGTGTTGGCCTAGTCTGGCTTTGCTCTGCCATACATTACTCTCCTAGTGGGGGTGAGGAGGGACAGTGCTGTCTGTATGCCCTCTCTTACCAGCGGTGGGGTCATGCCAGAGCTGGAAGTGGGGCAATACTTCTGCTCTTCCTCCCTGCCCCTGCTGCCCCCTCCCCCTCTCTTTAGCAAAGTACTAGAACAGAGCAGAGAGCTGATGTGCAGTAGTCCTAGTGCAAACTGGCAGGGTCTGTCTGGAGTGAAGATTATTGAATCATAAGAAGGAGGTATCAGAGATTAAATCCAACCCCTGCACTGAGATGAAGCCTGAGGAATCAGGGGGCAATGGGAAAACTCTTGGTTAAGAGCTATCTCAAAGCTACAGATCCCTTGTGCAAAAAAAAAAATCATAAACTCAAAGGTGTGGGGGTTACATCTTTAAATTTTATAATCATAAGAGATCATGCAATCAGCTGATATAGCTGAGAGACTGCAGCTTGATTTTTGGATGGTAGTTCTGATGTCTTTGAAATGTGGCCTGAATGATAAATAATGCAGAAACACCAAAGGCCAAAGTTAGGTTTGAAGCTGCTTTTACTGAATGCTCTAAACAAAGAGCAATGAGTCACACCAGGGGTCAAAGCGTCCTCTAAATGTTGCCCAGAGAGGCTTTGTTAGGAGGAGCAGTGTACTAACCAAGCAGAGCTGGCAGAACTTTGCCAGGAACATGTCTTTAGCACTGGCTCGCCCAGATTGTGCTTTGTAGCCTTCCCACTCGAAGGACAGAAATATGAACTGTTTATAGCTGCTTCTGTACACTTTGAAATATTTCTAAGCTGTCTAAGAGCAAGTGTTGATATCTTGATTGTATATTGTACTTTCTAATCAGCTCTCCAACCTTTCCTATCAGACCATGGCCATTTCAGTCTAGATATCCTGCTCTGGAGCTGCATTAAAAAATAAAAATGCTAAAATTGTTTGGGATATCTTGTAACAAAACAGTAGCTGCAGATGGAGCTGAACACAGAGTGTTTTTCCAAATGGTAGTGCCGTCAAGGATTGTTAGCTGTCCCTTACCATGATAACTGCTTTTTGCATTTGGAATTTTGCCTCTGTTTTTGTAATGGAGAATGTGCTGGGGTTTGGGCATTAGTGTTTGGGAACAGCATGGGAGTTGCCCACATTTCCCAGCATTTGGCCTATTGCTGCACGCTATGTGGTTTTTTGGCCAAGAAGAATCTGCATTTGGAGTAGATAGAGTGGATTTTCAGGCCCATAATGGATATATCATTGGTAATATGGAGCTGGACATCTGCTAAAATGCAGTTATGGCCAGAAAAGTGACTCTGTGAGGATAGCACCTTGTTACTGCTCATAACTGCTTCCTTGGTGCCTTCAGGATCATGTCTGCCTGGCTCACTGACAAAACCAGGTTTGCCTTGCCTGTCAGAGGGGTGAGACAGCATTGATATAGCTGTGAAAGAGCAAACTGCATTCTGTTGTCTCATCCATCACTGACACCAGCCAGCTAACTGCTGCTGCCAAGGTCTATATTGTAGCTGATGATCTGGGAGTCAGAGAACAGCTTGAGGCTTTCTGATGGGCTCTGACAGCTATGGTTGTGGCACTGAGAAGCTGCACTAATCTATTGACTTGGGAATTTTATAAATTAAAATAAAGGCCATTGAAAAAGCTAGAAGGCACACAAATATACCCTTTTTCCTCTCCATCCATTTACTTAATTGCAGTAACAGAGGGAGTTTCAGAATCTGTCTGTATATGTGATGGTAAAGTACAGTGTATGGTTTTGACAAGGTGATTTGCCCAATCCCCATGTGTTTTTACAGTACCTGCCCATGTACCTATGCAAAGTCAGAAAACTGAAATGAATGTAAACCCAACATCAGTTTCTTGCCTTGTGCCCAATATGTATGTATACTTAGAGTAGAGTAATTAGTAATTTGAGCAATAGAATAATTAGGCCTTAACCTTTATAGAGGTGTATTTGGCTGATACAATACTGCTGGCTGGCTATATCATGAGACTTCTTGAGAAACTAGCCAAGCTTCACAGAAGGAGACTAAAATACCCAGAACTATTGCAGTCAGTGATTGATGTGTATTTATGAAATCTTTATGGGAGTTAGCCAGTGAAGCTGGAGTTATGATGCTGAACACCTTTGTGTGCCTGTATGTGCTTGCTCTATAGCTAGTTTTATCCATGTCTGCTATTCTTTGCATCTTATATACATTAAAATCTCAAGATCCTAAAATAGACTGCTTATTGCCTCCCATGAAATAATCAGCTCTGCTTTGCAAATGCAATGCTGGCTGCTTTTGCCTTTGTCCTGAGACGACACCTCTACATCTTGCTAGAACAGTATCCCACTGTTTTGTTTTGTCTTGCTGGCTGCAAGAGTATAAACAACATCTGAGTTGGATTAAAAAGGTATCTACAGCACAAAAGAACACACAGATAAGACCCACTAAATTTTGAAGACTTTCCAGGCCTTATCAGGCAGACACACAAAAGAAAAAGTAGCAGTAAAAGATTTTCAAGTGATCTTTTTATCCTCAAGCTTGAAATTGAGGGCGTTTTGCCTGCATATGAGGTGCATAAAGTAGGCTTGCATAGAAAATAAATACTAAAGTTTTAGTTTGTGTGCAGTGCATTCTCTTTACACCCTAGGCTTTGGTTTTCTAAGTTAAATTAGTAGTAATTTTTTCATCATTAATGGAGCTTTTCAAAGGTAGACACAATGGAAATTCTGGAACAACGAGGCTATTTTTAGTGCCTCATGTATCACACACCAAGACAGCAGAGGCATTTAAATACAGAGCTGGTATCAAGCACGAAAAATAAAGCAAGGCTTGTTCTATATTCAGCACAGTGAATAACATTCTTGAACAGTTCTTAGTCTACTTAGTAATAGCAGACTAAGTAAAAATTACTCAACTTTCTGTAAGCTAATGATCTCCTGTGGTCTTAGCACTGGTTTTGTTGGAAGCCCATTTATGAATAATCCCTGAAGCAAAATCTGTCTCTTTATAGGCAGATGTTATAGGCTGGAGACTCAGCAGGTTGTACAGCTGTGCTGGGTTGGGTGACCTTATCTTCCTTTTATATACTTGGAGGGTCCTTGCTTTTTGGAGCAGGATCTCCTCTTTAACACTTCTGCTTTTCTAAAAATATATCTTTGGCAATGTCAGTGTTATGGGAAGAACAGGTTGCCAAATGTAATTATTATTCTTTCTGAACTGGCAATACTGTTATGAATAATAATGTTTATATTATGAAAAGGAAAGAGCATTTACTTCTGGTAATCTGATAGGTAACTGTGGAGGGGTGAAAGTCTCCTTAGTATTATAAATGTTTTTCTCGCTATTCTTAATCTTTCAGCATCATCTGTAGTGATTTTCTTGTCCTTTTACATTCAGTAGGACTTCTACTTTGAACCTAAGATTCGTTGAATATATTCATCCTGTGCTGTTCTTTCATCCTAGAAGCAGTGCATATCTGCTGGAACTGACAGACTAGATTTGTATTAACTCTGGGATTTAATCTCATCAGAGCCTGAGTACTTTGGGGGGCGGAAGAACTGGTTGACTAACTTCATCTTCCTTTGTGTATTTTTCTTTTCCCTTTCTCCCATCAAAAAGGGAAAAGCTAAAGTAGAAATGAACAGCACCATGCTATCTGGACCATCTAGGTATATTTCTTAGCAAAGAATATGATTGCCAAAAAGAAAGTAAATTAAATTGTTGTTTAAGAAGATGTATGTCTGAAGAAAAATAATAAGAAGAAAAAAAGCAACAGAAAAAACAAAACCAACAAACAAAACCCCAAAACACCCAAAACCTCTAGTCAGTGGTTTCTGAGGTGTGCAGCCCCTCTTGCCATTCATATATTACTAGAAAATTCCAAAATACCCCGCTGAGTGGGAACTCTGCTGCTTACTCTGGGAGGGACAGCAATGTATAACATCTGGATGAGAAGAGTGTCAGACTTCCGTGATGTAGTAGCAGCTAAACCAACAGGAGAACGAACCTAGAAAGTGTGATGTCTTGCATAAAGATTACTTTTGTTTGTCCTTCAGCCTGACACCCCACAGAGTCTCTGTGTACTCTCCTCCTGTCCCCCAGCCACTTCTCTCCAGTCCATCTATCTGTGCTGAAGAGTACTGATGGCAACTTCAAGTGTCAAGTTATTGTTGCATTAGCTGACATTTCTGCAAAGTCTTTGGCTAGGGCAGCACCACCCCAGATCCTCAAGGAATAGTAAGCATATTGCTCAAGATAGAAGTCTTGAAGTCAGTGAGGTATTAAGAAAACACTCATAAGAACTGTAACAGCTTTGCAGGTCATCAGGGAAAACAAACAGGTCTTAATCAAGAAATAAATCAAGAACATATTTTGATGAGAATAAGAAACAATTTGTGTTTGGTGCACATCTGGATGTGCTTTCAAACATCTGTTTCTCTAGAGCAGAAGGATTCTCCTCCAACACAGATGCCCAGAGGAAGGCAAGCCTCCATCTGGGAATTCAAAGGGTATTTTGGTGGGAGAAGTTGTGAGGGTATTGCGGGGGGGATTGTGGAGGGGGTTGTTTTGTTTTGCCATCCTGGCTCTGAAACTCACTATGTAGGCTCTGATGCTGCACAGCTATTCTCCTTTGATCTCTCCAAGCCTTATCTTGTTCCAGTGTTCTGTAGGTTTCCTGTTTCAGTGGTATTGCCTGAAGCACACTGAAAAATGTACTGTTTCAAACAAGATGGTCTACAAATTTTGTTTGAAGGAGAACTCAAGAAGTTTGAAGAGATATACTTTCTTTGGTGACTGATCAGTCTGTTTTCCACAAAGTAATGAAAAAAAAAAAGGATGGCTACCAGTTGGAAACTCCTCTTCTTGACTTCCATATGTCATATTCCATTTAATTTATATTTGTAAGTTTTCCCTGACAGTTCAGATTGCAGCTGTATCTTACATAAGAGAACAAAGTAATTTGGGTTTACTACATCCAGATTTTCCTTGACTCTTAAGTCTTTTTTGGCCGTTCAAGCAAATTGAGTTAGGGAAGGCAATAATCCTGTAAAAATATATGTAAGGAAATAAATGGCTAATGTTTTGCAAAAGGATTCAATTTCACTATTGTATCAGGAGGATAAGTTTCTTGTGTTGCTGGGCACAGTGAACAAAATCAGTCATGGACTAGAAACAAATTAAAGAAGAAAGACTTGAAATGATATGTGAAATTTTGAATTCATAACTTCCTTATGAGACACATACTGGTATTTTTTTGTTTATGGCTGTCTTTTGCCTGTTGCTGTTGAGTTTCTGGATAAGACCACAGTTATAATCATTTAGTTTAAGCTTCATGTGAAAAATAGTTGGCAGCATAAGGCTTTATATATAAGGCTTTATTCACAAACCATGCAGATAAATTAGAAAGATAGTAAAGCTAGTAAAACAAAACAAAACAACAACAACAACAAAAAAAATCAACCAACCAACCAACCATAAATCAGAATTTGGGAGCTTCCTTTGAGGACAAACTAGGCTGATAAATTAGACGCTGTTCAAAAGAAGTCCATCTCCCTTCACCTCCAAGGGGTAGATTTTTCAGGCTCCAGTCAGCTTTCTGTCTTGGTGCATACACAGACTGGTTCAGGTTTCTCCTTGTTTTGGTATCCCAGCGAAGGTTAAGCCGTAGTTCAAGTCCATTTTGACAGAAGAGATAGCTTTTAAAGTTTTGCAGCATGTGGCAGGTGCTGCAAGTCATGGAAGGAAGAAGGAAGTCAGTCATCAGAGCTGCTTTATTATGTTCATGTGGTTAACTGGTGAAAGCCACATAATTGGAGCCTTCAGTTGTTAGCATACACAGAGGCTCACTGAATAGTCTTGTTTCTCCTTTGTGCAATGCTTTCCACCCTCAAAACTCTTTAAAAACATTAATTAGCCTTTGTTACATCTTTTGAAGTTGGTAATTTAAGTACCATTATCACTATTTAGACCTCTCCTCCCTGAGATTCACCTGATGACGATTAACTGATATAATCACTTGATTCCACCTCTTTACCTATGTTTGCAACAAAGTAGCACGAAGTTTGTAGCTAAGTAGCACAAAATTTATGGTCAATCAGAACAACTTAGTAAACTGAGACAATGGTGTTCGTCTGGGTCTACCTCCAGTGTGGCTATAAACAAATACAGGCCTCAAGAGCTAATTAAGCAAGGCATGGCCAATGAGTGAAGACAGTCCGGGTGACCTCTGCCTCAAGCCTGAAGTCCAGTCCACTAGCCCACACTTTAAAGAAACAAAAAAAAAAATATATTAAAATTATGCTAGAATATTATAGCATTGTCAATCTAGCATCTTTCAGAAAATGGTCCTATTTTCCTCTGAAGCAGGAAGACCTGGTGAAGTCTAGCTCTACTGGTCAGCAGCTCACTGCCAGCCATCTCTTCTTCTGCCATCCTTCCTCTGCTTTAAATGACCATCTGGTAGGAATTATTCTGATACAAATACGGAGGCAGAGAGCTGTGCTGCTTCACTGCAGAGTGGATTTACTTCTCTTCAACACTGTCTTAGTTTCACTCAAATAATGTTAGCTAGTGATGGTAGGACAAAATGGTATTTCCTTAAGCCTCAAAGAAATACTTCATTTTAAACACCTGTGGGAAAGTATGAGAAATTAAGGTCATAGTGTGCAAAGTGGTAGGAGGTGGTGATTTGATGCAGTGGTACAGAAAACCCAAGTTTGGTTCTCTCCTCTGCCTGACGAAAATTGAACTCTTATCTCCTATCTTGAAGCAGGGTGTTCTGCAATATAATATTCTTAGTCTTCTTAACCTTATCTATTGATCAACCCTATTTGCTTATATAAACAGTTTCTGCTGTAGCAATAGGGATACTAGTGTCTCATCTTCCAGGTAGGTGTATTCTCTACAAAGCTAGTGAATTTTTTTTTTTTTTACCTGCAGTTTACATAATTTAAATATTTTAAAGAGGGTTCCTTTATTAGGAACAGAGCAGGAACGTGAATCCCAGCCTAACCATTTTTGGATCCATTTTTCATCGTTTTATGTGCTTTGGTTAATCCATATTACAATGATACTCTAAAAAAAAGCCAAGTTGCTGACCTTCTTGCAAAATTTATTTTTCTGGATTGCTGTTTGTGACTGTATAACTAGTTTGGATAACTTTGTTTTTAGGATAGACAATAGCAAAGGGAATTATCTCCCTTGATCTCTTTCTTCATGAGTAGTCTCCCATGTTAACAGCAAGACTAGAATTTAGCTTAATGCTAGGCTGAATGAACATTGTCATGGACTTGTTAACTTTGTTTTTCCTCCTTTAAACTGAGTGATGCTTAGCATTAGTGGATTAGTTTTGTTTTAGCTATTGAATTACAGGTAGTACCTGTAAACTTAGACCTTTGCTCTAGAAATACACAAATGTCTCCTAGAAGTCATCCTGATTTACTAAGAAATGTTAATGTACTTCAAAATGTCTTTAAACAATGCAAATGGAAAACCACCATGATTTGCAACAACTCTTTGACTTGTCTTTGGTAATAGAAATATGAGGTATTTCAGGAAACTTTCTATGACTGAATGACAAGGGGTACTTAGAAATGGAACATATGCTGTTAAGATCACGTAAAAAACCCCAAAGTTAAAGATAAATAATTGCTATAGAGGCTAAGCAGCCATTAATTTTTCTTACCAAAGTTTTGGTCCAAAAGGCAGTAAAGGAGACATAAATTTTGGCAGTTGGAGTGATACCAAAAATCTAAGGTCCACAGTGAAATTTACAAAGATGGGCATTTTGACAAAAGTCACTTTTGTGGGTAGCATGACAAAATGCAGTAGGAAGCACTCTGGTTTTATTCTATGTCCATGCTATGTGGAACAGGAAATATTTATCATTTTCTCTAAATAGTGCAAACACAATTGATCCTTTCTTCTTAGTAGTGATGCATTGAGGTTCTTCTGACTGAAATTATTCAGCTTTCTAAAACAAGAATTATTGAATAGTTGCCTTTTTTCACAGTAGAAGTAGTATAGTTAGGGCAAGACATTTCAATTAGCTTTCAAGATAATTTGGCTTTTACCAAATTACCTGTTGTGTTTCCTTTCAGCCTTTAACATAAATGGCTTTTTTAACTCTATTGAATCTTGAGGGTCTTCTAGAGCTGAAGAATGTTTTATCATTTATCTCTTAGATAGTTTGAGGTGATTCCTTTGAAAGCAGATTTCTAGTTGCATAGTAGCAACCCTTGAACTGTGCTTTAAGTATGAAAGCTTTCATCAGAGAGTCATAGTATTTCTAAAATCTCTACCTATAAGCATATGGATTCTCTTAAAAAACTAGCATTTTTTTTTCTAGGTTGTGTTTTGGTTTTTTTCACTCTAATTTCCCTTAGTAATTGTATGACCACAGTCCTTTTTTTACCCTCTAGCAGACTTTAGAACAGTAGTATAGCATTTTCAATATGAAATCACAGCAGTTTTCCAGAACCTGAAGCCTAACAATTTACTCCTTAAAAATATACCTGAATTTAATCTTATGCATAAGACAGGGCCACTCTGTTTCTTATGGTTAATGCAGTTCCCTCTTTCTTATCCCTCTTAACCTTGAAAAATATCAGCTCCATTTGCATGTGTGGTGAGACACTTTGTCAATGAGTAAAATGTGAAAATTTGTTGGCTACTTTCATTTAATACCTTTTCTGTAAGAACAGATATTTTATTGTGGTGATGCTTTCGGTGATGTAGTGCTTGTAACATGGGAATGCTGATCTCACAGCACATAGAATCTTGAAGCACATAGATTCTTGCATTATTTATACCCCAAAAACACTCACAGTGGGGTGATATAAAATGAGCTTTGTCTTGTCTCACCTCTTTAACTGAAGGGAAATGGCATATTTAACAGCTTATAGAAGCACCAAAGGAGGTTTGGAAAGCTAAAAGGCTTCTTAGATAAATTGGTTTTTCCTCTGTCTGAAAAGTAGAATGAAAATGAAATGAAGGTTTCTTGACAACAAGTATGATTCATGACTACTTGATATAATTTTAATAGCTCTTTTAATAAAAAGTGGCCTAGTAGAAGTTTTTAAGGAACTTACTGTGTCTCCAGCTTTGGTGGAGCTCAGAATCTATAAGAAGGGTGTGAAAAAAATAATCTTATGTATCATACTAAGAAAATTAACTTCACTTGGCAGGAACCATGCTGCTTATCCTAGTGTCAGCTGCTGCTGTTGTTCATCTGAGGCCTGGATAGGTGAGCAAGGCTTACAGAAGTTGGACCTGTTTCTTAACCTGTTTCTTCACATTCAGAACATGGTTAACCCTTTTGAGTTAGAATTTGTGAGCCTGCAGAAAGGGGTTACACACACTCTTAAATATTTTTTTTGAAACATATCAATCTTTGTATTAACATGTGCCTGTCTCTCTCCATGATATTCAGCTAGTGCCTCTGTATTGCCATGTTACAGCTGTGTGAAAGCTATGGGAGGAGCCTCTGTTTTTTTTTTTTATCTGTAATAACTCTCCTTCCATGACACCATCTTTATTCTCAAGGCTGTTCTTCTTACAAGTCCCTATTATTTTCCTCCTCCATCCCTTCCCTTAGCAGCTCAGCCTCTGGGGCTTCCTGCCTTCCTCATCTTGGTCCACACGTGAATCTTTTGGAAGCTTCACAAACCTGCTTCTCTTCAGTACTCAGAGTAGAAGGGTCTTTGAAGCACCCATTCTCCATTGATTTTGTCCCAGATACTTTATTTTCTTTTTTCCTTGAGTGCTTCTTGCACCATATTTTTCTTCCACGTTTCAGTATTCCTTATTGTTTATCATACTTGCATCCCTGAATTGGATGTTGTCATGGTCAGTGGGAGCTTTGTGAAAGCACCTCTGCTGTTTCTGCAGAAGAGCAACAAAAAGAATGTCAAATACCAGAAATCTATGCAAAAACAGTCCCTTGAAGACTGATGAGTTGAGGATGGTGCAGATGTAAAATGTCTCTTAAAACACAAAATCAATTAAAGATTAAGCTGATGCATCTAGCTCCTCTTCCAGTCTTGGATTAGAGATCACAGGAAGCAGTCTGCATTTCAACCATAATAATGTTACCTGTTGCTGCAACTGGGGAAGAGAAAATGCTCTTTGTAGTTATGTGTGAAACCCATAAATCAGAAGTGAAACACAAATATAGCAAGATCTGATTTTTTGTTGTTGTTAATTACCAAACTTCTGTCTCAGTCTCTGTTTTTTAATACTGTTGTACTTGATGGAATTTATCTTGGCTTCATTTTAGAATTTTGAGAAATCACCTGGTCCACCCTTTGCCGGAAGACAGATTCAGCTCTGCTTATCATTCTTGATAAATATTGTTCTGACCTGTCCTTAAAACTGTCCTAGCATGTTAACTCAACTAATCTCCCTGGGCAAACCTATTCTAGTGTCCTTACCATTGGGTGATTCTATTGGTATCTTACAGATATGTCTCTTTAACTTTTGCTGTATTTCACGAATGCAGTAAAGTTCTTCTTGAAAGAAACTTTTTTATATTTATGAAGGGCATTTTGTTTTCCCACCTTTTTTTTTTCCTCCTTTTTTTTTTTTTTTTTTTTTTTACTGTATCTTTTTCTGGGCTCTGATCATTTAGCTGCCTCATTTTTTAATGTACCTTATGTCCTTAGCAGGACTAATTAGAGGAGAGGGTTGGTAGCACACCATTGTCTCATTTGTATTTGTAATACAATGGTAGTTTTTATTCAACTTCATGACACTAAGACCTATGCTTAGTTTACGATTTGCAGTAATCTCCTACATCCTTTTCTGCCAACCTATTAGCTCCAGATGTTCCCCACCCTGGATCTCTTTGTCTGGATAAATCTGTTTAAATGCAGTACCTTTCAGCTCTCAATATTGAGTAGCATCTGATTTCCAAACATTAGGCCAGAATAACCTGCTTTCTCATCAGTTATTTCCCTAGCAGTGGTGGTGGATTGACATGTTTGTTTGTCTGGAACAGAGCCTTAGATGAAAACAACCTTTGCCTTCTAATGGATAACGACAGTACCTTCCAGCCCTTTGCTCCTCAGAAGCAGAACACTGTCTCTTTTTGCACCTTTCTCATTTGATGTGTCAGTAGAGATCAAGCATGTATTTACAGATATAGTAGGTATATGTGTGTTTATGGATGTGTATATATACATATTAAAAATACATATGTGTATTGATGTAGGTCATTTAGCTTAGGCAAAAATTAGGCAAGTTTCTCAGGTGGCAGTTTTTTATTGCTCAGTCCCATCACATGCTCATTTAGCCTTAATTGTTGTAGGTATTTTTTTTCAGCTCTTGAAAATAACATGCCACTCTGAATACTTGTAGGAAAAGGTCCATCTGTAAATAAGTGACAGTGAAAGGGTCCAGAGAATGTCCTGTATTTATATGTGACCTAGGAAAAAATGGGAGAGAACTTAACCTGTCTCAGCATTGAGGTCATGTGCAAAATGTTAAATAACTTTTTCAATGCAAATTATATTCCACTGATTACTTATTATGTAGAAGTTTTTTGCCATCCTCTCAGGTGGAGTTGCAAGTATTATGAAGTGTTTGGGTTGTTTGTTTTTTTCATAATGCCTTCTTTAGTCATTATTTATTGATTTCTATAGGGGAACCTTCCATAAATTTAGTAATGAATTACTTGATTTTGAACCCTAGAGGCTATATTTATTGCTTGCAACAATAAAGAAAGAAAAACAAGAGGTCAGCTCGGGCAGTAACATGATTCTTATCCAACCTTCTTTTCAGTGGAATTGAGCCGTAAGGTAAAAAATGTTAATTTCTTTTTCTCAAGTTCTAGAGCAATTAAAAGAGACTTTAGGGCCTTGGGAAGAGTGGTGAGAGATCTTGGTGCACACATCTTCTTTTTTTCTCTTCTTCCAGTCACAGGCAATGGCATGGGAATGAACAACCATACCCAAACCATTTATTCATGGCTTTGTGGCTGGTGTCACTGCCACATATTTGGGTTCTTTGACAAGGGTATGGCATATGCGGCACCAGGGATGTTGACACCTAGCAGGAGAGACCTTTCTTAAAGGGGGAAGAGGGTCTTGGCCTAGGAGATTGCCAGGCTAATTCACAGGGCTTTAAACTAGATGTGAAGGGCAAAGGGGATAATATCAGTAGGCTTTCACATAACAAGCCATGGGACAGCACACCTATCTCAAAGCAGGAAAAAGATCCTGGCTCGGGAGCTAGGAACACTTATAGGAAGGCTTTTCAACTAAACTCCAATGGGGGTGGGGATAAAGCTGGGCTTACTAGAGAGGGATCTGGGAGAAGCACATTAGTATCATCTGGCAGCTTGGTGAGGAGGAGTTTAAACTGAAGGACCTGAAGAGAGGGATCCAAAATGGCAATGATCACACCACCATCACAGGAATTGGGACTCATGCCAACAGAAAGGTGTCAAGGTCCTTAACCCATCTGAGTTGTATCTATACCAATGTACTTAGCATGGATGACAAACAAAGGGAGATGGAAGCCATGATGAAGCAGGAAAGCTATGACGTTGTGGCTATCACTGAAACATGGTGGGGTACCTCAACAACTGGAGTGCTACACTTGATGGGTACCATCTCTTCAGGAGATATAGACAAGGAAGGAGAGGCAGTGGGGTGGCCTTGTATATTAGGAATTGTTATTAATGTCTAGATTATAATGATGACAAGGTAGAGTCTATTTGGGTCAGGATTAGGGGTAAGGCTAACAAGGCTGATACAGCTGTAAGAGTCTGCTTAAGACCTCCCAGCCAGGGCAATGAGGTGGATGAACTCGTCTATAAATGCCTGAGAGAAATTTTGTACTTGTTTGCCCTTGTTCCTGTGGGACAATTCAACTTCCCTGACATCTGCTGGAATTGCAACACAGGAGGGTAGGAACAGTCCCAAAGGTTCTTGGAATGTGTTGAAGATAACTTCCTAGCACAGCTGGCAAGTGAACCAACCAGGCAAGGTGCCCTGCTAGACCTGCTCGTTGTGAAAAGGGAAGGGCTGCTACAAGATGTGATGGCTGGAGGCCATCTGGGGCACAGCAACCACGAATTGTTAGAGTTCTCCATTCTTAGAGATGCCACTCATGAAGACCACAAAAATGCTGTGAGTCTATGCAGGGAGAGAATTAGAAAGTCCAAAGCCCAACTAGAAATTAATCTGGCTTGCATGGTTAAGAATAACAAGAAAAGCTTTTATAAATGTATTAACAACAAAAATAAGACCAGGAAGGCCCTTGATCACCTAATAGATGCAGGAGAGAACATGGTGACAAATGATGAGGAAAAGGCAGAGGTGCTTAATGACTTACTTCAGTCTTTAGTAGCAGGACCAGTTATATTGAGGGAATCCATCTCCCTGGGCTAGGGGACAGGGACCAGGAGCAGTGTCATCCCCCTTAATCCAGGAGGAGATAGTCAGTGACTTGCTGTACCATGTGGATGTGCACAAATCTATGGGGCCTGATGTGACACAGCCAAGAGTGCTGAAAGAGCTGGTGGGGGTGCTCAGCAAGCCATCACTTATTAGCAGTCCTGGCTCACTGGAGAGATACCAGAAGATTGTCAAACTGCTGATGTAATCCCTGTATATGAGAATGGATGGAAGAAAGGTCAGGGAAATTACAGGCCTGTCCATCTGACCTTGGTAGCAGGGAAGCTGATGGAGCAGGCCATCCTGAGTGCCATTATGTGGTACATGAAGTTCAGGTCCTGTTTGACTAACCTGATCTGCTTCTGTGACAGAGTAACCTGCTTGTTTGTAGGAGGGATGAGCTGTGGATGTTGGTGTCCCTTGATTTTAGCAAAGCCTTTGACAAGGTTTCCCACAGCATTCTCCCTAGAGAAGCTGCCTGCTCATGACTTGGATGTGCATAGTTTGCTGGATTAAAAACTGGTTGAGTGTCTGTGTCCAAAGAGTTGTGCTGAATGGCATTAAATCCAGTTGGAGGCTGGTCACAAGTGGTGTCCTCTGGGGCTCAGTGCTGGGGCTGCTCCTGTTTAACATCTTTATTGATGATTTGGATGGGGGGATAGAGTACACCCTCAGTAAATTTGCATTTGACACTAAGTTGGGTGGAAGTGTCCATCTGCCTGAGGGTAGGTAGGCTTATTTGAGGGGCCGAGGCCAATTGCACGAGTCTCAGTAGTACCAAATGTCAGATCCTGCACTTCAGCCACAACAACCCCCAGCAGTGCTGTGGGCTTGGGGAGGAGTGGCTGGAGAGCTGCCCAGCAGAGAGCAATCTGGGGATGTTGATTGACAGCTGGATAAATATGAGCCAGCAGTGTGCCCAGGTGGCCAAGAAGGCCAACACCATCCTAGCTTGCATCAGGAATAGTGTGACCAGCAGGACCAGGGAGGTGATCCTGCCCCTGTACTTGGCCTTAGTGAGGCTTCACCTTGAGTACTCTGTTCAGTTTTGGGCACCACAGTATAAGAAGGACATCAGGGTGCTGGAGATGGTACAGAGAAGGGCAACTGGGCTGATAGGGGTCTGGAGAACTGGTCTTATGAAGACAGGCTGAGGAAACCGGGGCTGTTCAGCCTGGAGAAGAGGAGCAGGAGACCTCAGAGACCTCATTGCTCTCTACAATTACCTGAAAGGAGGTTGTAGTGAGACAGATGTTGGCCTCTTCTACCTGGTGACCAACAATATGACAAGAGGAAATGGGGTCAAGCTTCACCAGGGGAGGTTCGAGTTAGGTATTTGAAAAAAGATTTTCACGGGAAGAGTGGTTAAACATTGGAACAAGCTGCCCTGGGAGGTGGTGGAGGCACCGTCCCTGGAGGTGTTCAAAAGATGGGGAGATGAGGTGCTACAGTGGATGGTTTGGTGATTAGGGGTTGTAGGGTGGATGGCTGGACTGGATGATCTTAGAGGTCTTTTCCAACCTTGATGATTCTCTGATTCTATGATTAATACTTGTCATTTTGTATATAGTTTTAAATTTTCCTGATACATTGAAAAAAGCAGTACAATTTGTTTCCTACTGTGCCTAATGGATTTGAAATCAAATTTCATGCTATACTTCTTAGTTTTAATTTATGTAATGGCTTTGTGAAACAAAACTATTTGTATAATTTGTTTCCCGTTGTCAGACATTGTATTGCTCTGTGAAATAATGTTTTTAAGTACTGATTTAGTTTTTCTTGTTTCAAAAACAGTATCTTGAACATGTCTTATGATGGGAAAAACTCTATTGTTTCAAATATAGGTGTTTGTCTGTCGCTTCTTTAGTTCACAGGCTATTTTATGATCTGGTTTTCATTAATATGAAACAGTACCCTATCACAAACATTCCTGAAATTACTTTCACTGAGTTTTTTCCCACACTCTTTTTTTGTGGAAAATGCCTTTCTTAAAAAATGGACAATAAAAAAATAGGAAAATTAAAATCATGCAGGAAATTGTACTTTTGTGGTACTCACTTGATTTGTCTCTAAAAAAGTAATTTTAGAAGTGTGAGGGCTTATAATGTAATTGGTTTTTGTCATTCTCCAACATCATGATGTCACTTTCTGAAAACACATTTTCAGGGAATGAGTTACAGCTGCTGTGAAGAAGACAGACTTTTGATCTGCAGCACTTTTGATATTACTGTGTAGAAAGGCAGATTATTGTTACTTGTAATTTGGATCCATGTGTTGCACAAAGCTGGATGCTAAAATATCCTCTTTACAGCAGCTTAGACAGAAGCATACAGCACTTTAATAATTTATATTGGAAGACT
Source organism: Florisuga fusca (assembly GCA_038090715.1). NCBI lineage: Eukaryota > Metazoa > Chordata > Aves > Apodiformes > Trochilidae > Florisuga > Florisuga fusca. The sequence goes on from JAAWXA010000001.1 coordinate 34,180,087, forward strand.
TCAAGGTTTGATCTGCACCTATTGACAAAGTCTGTTCTCTTGGCTGGATATGGATCAAGCCTGTGATGGGACAATGACCAGATTTGACTAATAACAAATGATTCCTTTTCTTAGACACTGAGAAATTACATAGCCAAATGGTTTTCCTGGTGTTGGACATACAGGGTGCTCTGCTGCTTTTGGTTCCCAGATTTTCTTGACAGTTGGCTGTGGGTATTTCTAGATTTTCTTTTGCTGAGGTAAATTTTCTCAAAATTGCAAGAAAATAAATTAAACTTTTAAGTGTTGTATGCTCTTTCTCTGAACTTGATGAAAATTTCAGGATATTTCTTTCAGATATATGTTAAAGGCTCTCAAAGTTCAGAGAGCAACAAACCAAAGGAATATAAATTAGCATTTGAAGGAGTTGCAACAAAAATTCAGGACATTGAATCCCATTTAAGGGATCCTAGGTCAGAAGGAGAGGAAAAAAAAAAAGTATATTCATAATGTTGTCTCTTGAAACAATCTAGAAACAGTAATATTCTTGTGCAATCGGGAGAGATTTCTGGAGGAGTGAAAGGTTCTCTGTGTTCCCATTTCTCATTAATATGTGACAGACAAAGCTTAAGTCTCCTTTGCATTTTGAAATGAGCACCTTATCTTAAGCAGTCAGTAAGTCAATGCTGATAATATGAAAATATTTGTGTATACTGTGAAATTGGCATATAGAAACAATTACAGGATGGCTACAGGGGGAATTTGTGGAGACCATAAATATGTTGGTTTAATTAGGGGCACAGTGCTAACTGCTGACACACTTTCCTCAAAGTTTGTTTTCAGAGCACAATTGTCAAATATTTTTTTGTTTTGTTTTTTGGTTGGTTTTTTTTTTTTTTTTTTTTTTTCAAAAGAAGGGAAGCTTGAGGAGGCAAATTATATTGGGTAATTCAGCTGTGCTTTTTGCTAGTGGTGGAAGTATGGTCACAGTCCATGAAGTCTGCAAGGCTGCTTGTTTTTGTGTATCCAGATTTGGAGCCAGAGTTGATAAAGAGAAAATCGGGAATTGCTGCACAGATCAAAATTGTAACACTAAGAGATATTATCTCAGCCTGGCACACAGGCTTTAAATAAAGCAGAGCAAATTGAGAAGAATGAGTTTTCAGGTTCTAAAAATTAGGGACCTGACAATAGCCATGCAGTTACATAAGGTAGGGTGAATTATTTAATCTACTCTCAACAAGACTTTATCTGTTTGCTGGGGCCTTTGCCAGCTCTGCTTTCACAGAGGCTGTTTGTAAAAATAACTCCTTTCTGTGTTGTCTCTTTCTGCCTTCTTGGACACATAGAGCTAGTTACCCCTGGCTTCAGGGGTAATTAAAATCTAGTCTAATAAAAATACAAAGGCAGAAACACTGCATACACAGAAGAGAGTTGTCTGGGGCTAAGTGAGAGACGGTCACAGAATGATTTGTAGTTATTTTCTCAGACAGTCATGTCACTGATATTTTTTGAGGCTGTCTTTGGCAATGGGTCACTTACAGTAGCAGAGTCCCCTTTGGGCAACCAACTGGCTGTGCCCCACCATCTGAGTTGAGACTGCGTGCAAATGCAGGGCACTGAGGAAAGGAGATGGTACTCTGTGATTCCAGTTTTTCACATCTTTGTATGGCTTTTCTGAGGTGTTCATGCAGCTTCACAAAAACTTTGTCAAATCCATGCAGTAGGTAAGGATTCTTGTTTGCAGATGAATATATTGAGACACAAAGTTTTAAGTAAATCCCTTAAGATAATACAGAAAGCCAGCAGCAGAACTGGATGAGGGAATTAACATTTTAATGTCTAGATGTCTCTCACTGGTTTTGGAATGCAGTTCACAGAAAGTGAGAAGGGAAGCACTTTAGTTTTTGAGATGCACTTGTGGTGGCTTTGGGTTTTTTTGTTGTTTTCATTCTCACCCCCTACCGGATGAGCTTTTTATCTTTGTAATGAAGAATTCTCTATGTTGTCTTTGGGCACTGGTAGAAGGCATGTTATGGATTTTGGCAATATGAGGCAGAGCAAGCACCAGTAATACATACCTTTTACTTTTTTTATTTGATAGTCATTCCAGTTCAGGCTTCTAAATCCTAGAGACACTCATTCAGAGTAATTGCAGCCAGAGCACATGAAATAATGAGAATTTTTTTTCTTTGTAGATTCACTGGATAAACCTACCATAGAGTCACTCAGTGCTTCATTGACCTGGTTTATTGTAGGAGGAGCAGTAGATGAGTCTTGCTGTCCATTGGAACACCACAGCAGTCTGAATAATGTCAAGTATAACCTAAGATATATCAGCTCTGCACTGATGATTTTGTATAAAACTGTTTCCTTCCAAAGAGCACCATTTTCTGAAGTCTTCTGTGTGTTTGGGCCCTGTGCCATGTTCTCTTTGGACCATCACAGCATTCTATTCCCAGTTTTTCCTATGGATCTGCTGATGTGCTCTTCATCAATACAAAAGAGAGAGTCCAAAGTGCTACAAGCAGTACATCAGACATGAACCCAGTGACTGCCCTGGTGGAACAAGGTATAGTCTCAAGGCTGAGTGGGTATTGGTTTAGTTTTTCTCTTCCTGGGAATAGCAATCCATTGTGTGTTTCATGGTCACTACATAAATCACTTGACTAAGTGTGTAGCTGAGGAAAAATCCCGTGGGAGCAGGTCCCATAGAGACTAAGAGAGTGTACAGAAAAAAAAAAAAAAAAAAAAAAAAAAAAAAAAAAAAAAGACAAATATTTTGCTTGAGGCAGTACAAAGTGCAAAATATGCAGAGAAGACTTTTTTCCTCTTTGAAGACCTTACTTCCCATTTTCTTGGGGTGGAGGACATGAAAAATTATGGCATGCAGCATGCACAGAATTAGAAGAGATGGGAAATGAAGTTGGAAAAAGAAAAAAGAGACTCAGAGACTCGAATTAGCCTTGCATGCCAGCCTTTAAACCTGCAGTGTTCTTTCTGTAACTCCTCTTATTTTACACGGACTGCTAACCAAAACAGGTTCATTATTTTCAGGCTTGTTGAAAGTAATTATTACAAGCAAGCACATTTATAGCTACCAAGAAACTGTTTTAAAAGATATTAAAGCAAATAGATCATTCATTTTTCATTCTGTCCAGCTAACATTTTTCTTTTTTCAAAAAAACTGCAAAATGTCTTTTTGTCCTCCAACACTGAGACTTCAAATGAGAGAAAGGAAGGGTATAAAGGACGAGCATTTACCAGTGCTAGAGAAGCCAAGGACGTGCAAAGAAAACAGATTAATTTAGTAGCAAACAGGCAAAGGCCATGAAGAACGGTTTTTACAGCAGATATCTTGCCAGCAAAGGGACTGGAGTGGGAGTGATCTACTGAGATAACCTCACATTATAGTACCTAAAGAGCAGTAGCAGCATTTTGAATATTTGCAGGCACTTCAAGGCCTCATCAAGGGGGACAGCTGCAGAAGAGAGTTGTGAGAATCCATTCAGTCCATGCCTTCTGAAATGTGCAGTCTTGTGGTGTTTAAAGTTGCTTCTTAATTAGATCTGAAGGGTACTGAAGGAGAGACAAACAGAACTATTAATGTAAAAGGCTAATAATTGAGTTTAAGTAATTAATAGTGTCTAATTCAAGCTGACAGCTGGAAGGAAATCTAGTTGGTTTTTTTAAGAAGTGTAAAGATAAAGATCATGGCAAATCAGTGCTGCCTCCTTATTTAAGCTTAAGTTTTGGCATTTTTAAGTTCTAGTGAGCTGCTTGTGCTTTGAAAACAGATGTCTGATTCATTATATACATTTGTCATGCATTTTTGTATTTTGGAAAAAACTAAGAGCAAGCAGTTGGTAGATTGATTTTCAGAGCTTTTTTTCTTCTCTGAAGCATTGCTTCAAATGAGAAAATGGTTTTGGCATTGCGCTTTTGTTAAGATTTGGCACTTGCTCTCATAAGTGGAGTTCCAGTAGATCTCTGACATCTAAGGCATTCTATTACATCTGCCTTTGCAGTCATAAGAGCCCTCAGAGAATTTCAATGCGTGAGGAGCTTAGCTGGGAGTGAGGGTTTGCATGCATTTATGAGGAATGGTGAATAATGAAACTGGCTTCAGGTAACCTCCCTGTCAGTGTTGCAGCATCCACTGTTTCCTAGTTCTGACCAGTTTCCACACTTTTGTCTTCTTTCCTCCTGTGATCCAATGAACTGACAAAGAGAAGCCTCTTATTATGCTTGGACAGTGACTAAAAAGATTGTCCTCTAAAGGCTTGGTGGGTTGTGTAGAAACTGCAGCTTGTGCATCGTGAAACATGAAAGCTGCAGTTTCTGCAGAAACTGCAACCCTGTGCAATGAAAAACAAAGGTATCCTGCATTATTTACTGACTTCTCTTACTGCTTGTACCCTGTCCTGTGGGATCAGAACTCCATCTAGTAAAGCATGCAAAAACATGCCAACGTTTAAACATATAATGATTGTTGCCAGACATGTAGTTCAATACTTTGTTGCCCAAACCTGTTAATTGTCTGAAAGATAACATTAAAATATACATATTAGAATGATCATAGATCAAGCTAAATCAAGAGAAGACTAGAAAGACAAAGAAAATAACTTGATGCTGCCAGTGGATATACATAAAACCATAGTTTCTTTAAATAGCCCCCTGAGCCTATTGCGATTCACTTCATATAATTTGTATAGCAGAGCCTGTTGCTATCCATGAAAGCCTAGTGTAGCAAATGGGATATTTTTCTGTACTTTCAGCTACTAATATACTATTTTTATTTTGCTTGTTTTTAACAAAATCTTCTGTAATTGAAAACCCATTTTGTATCCATTGGCATTCACTTACTCACAGATTGCGCATGACCTTGAGTAAGAGACAAAAAATATTATTGAGGTGCAGTTTGTGCTACAGCTAGGCTTGAAACAAGAAAAACTTCTAAAGAAATGGTGTAGGCACTGATGAGAGTCTCAGGCTGTTGTAATTAAACTCTGTTAGGGCCATAGCCTGGAAAATAACCTAAGATACTAAGGGTAGTCTGAGCAGAAAAAAACTAAAGCTTTCAATAAAGACATTTAGTTGCTGTTGCTATTAGAGCAGACTCGATTCCAAGAAGCCAGGGCAGCTTTCCCTTCTGAAGACAGCTGAGCAGAGGAATTTGTACTGTGGACACTCCCATTACAGTGGCAGCACCTGCCCAAACAAGCAGGTCTTGGCTGCAAAAAAGCCAGGCATTTGGAAACTCTTGCAGGTGTTTGTACAGCTTAACTTTTACTTCGCTCAGATTTTCCTTACCACAGTAAATGAATTTAGTTGGAGGGCCTACCAGCAAACTGAGTCACAACGCTTACACAAAGACATTTGCAAAGACAGGTTGTTTGGTCATTTGTTCACTGGGTTTTGCGTGTGTAATTTATATTTGCTGGAGGGAAGAGGAGACAAGACACAGCACACTCCCTTCCCACAGCAAACCCTTTGCTTGTTGCAGGCAGGCAGCTCACAGCGCGCTTGCTCCATGGGCTTGCCAGCAATGACAAAGCAGCATTGAAAGTACTTGGCAGCAAATTATTAACCGAAATTATTTTACTTCAATAGATATTTTTTTCCCCAGTCTAATGCTTTTGACTGCCACTTGTTTTAGACTGAAACTGAGAGGTAGTATCACTCATAGCAATACTCTAATGTTAAGAGGCACCAGGGTCTCTGGACTTGTAGGTCTGATTTACTAGATCTTTGTGAGTTTTAAGTTTCTTTTGTATCTTCGTTACTGCCTTTTCTTTTTGAGGATTTTGTATGATTGCTTGGGGGGGTTTAATTGTTTTGCTGGTCATTTATAAATCTAGGATGAGGTCTGGCTCAACACTTCTTGAGGACTGCATTGTACAGTCTGCATTACTTGTTCTCTTACCCAGCATGTCCCCCAGTTGTCTATATTTTCTTTGTCACTTGTAGTCTTGTTAATTGATTTCTCATAATATTTCATTTATCCCCTGGGGTTTTGGTTGGTTGTTTTTGGGCTGTTTCATTTGTCATACACACCTGTTTATAAGAGGACTAAGAATGCTTAGTTATGTGAAGCAAGAGTCATGATGAAGCCCCAAGTTTCTGCAGCAAGATGCTAAAATATGACCTTTATATTATTCTTCAGTCAACCGGGCTTAGTGTGGGGCATGCTTGCTCTAGCTGGCCTCTGGGGTTACAGAGGCATTTCTTGCATTTACCGCTGCAAGTGACCTCCTTCCAACTATTTTGTTTTACAGTTCTGCTATGGCATGAGGAGGACTGAAGCTCCTCTGTAGCAGTACAGATGAGGCATACTCAATTCACTGGTTTTACCTGGCTAGTCGTGGTATCCCTGTAAATTATGGCCAAGTTCTGTGCCACTGCAGTGCCTGCATGCTGTTTACTACTATTTGCAAAGGTGCTGGTAGACAGGGTGTATAAAAGGGTGCATGAGGGAATGTAGACATGTACAGAATGCTGACATGAAGTATGTGCTACTTGTACGCAGTACGTCACTGAAAATTGTAGGTGGCTCTTGGAGTGCCAGGCTGCTCTACATTTGCGTTCCATTTGTTCCTGCATTGCCAATTCTCTGCGTCCTTAAAGTCAAGCGTGACCCATACTGGTGGAGAGAAAGGATGAAATTGCAAGTAGAACTTGGGAAGAAGCTCATTGTAGTTGCCACTTCAGGAATAAAATGGTCTAAGCAGCTGAATTGTGAGTATGTATGTGGTCTAACTGCACAGGGAGAAAATGTTACATGAGGGGATCATTTGTGAGGCTATACTGGAGCACTTTTAATTCTCTGGAGAATAGTTGCAGAGTCCACAGCTCTGAGGTTTTTGTGATTACTGAAGGATGGCTGCTGAGTTTCAAATGCTTTCTCTGTAAGCAGCATGTTACTGTGTTGTAATTATTTTTTCTCCCCAAAAATTCCTGGTACTAGGTTATCTCATCGTTGAGCATTTGGCCTTTTGTTTGGAAAAGATCCAGACTCAGCCTTTGATGGGATAGCTGCCATTCTGCATAAAAACGCCACAAGGCAAAGCAAACTAGCCTGAAAGCAGTGTGATGCCCCTGGGCTTAGGGAGCAGAGTCATCTCTAGGGATTGCACAAGCCTGATCTCACCTGGAGCCTGTTTAGACCCTGGGAAGAGGGTTCTTCTGGTTCCCACTGCCCTTCCCCGAGGGAGAAACTCTTAGCCTCCTGCTTTGAAAAACAGGAAAGGATGGGTGTTTTACAGCTGTTTCATATATCCTCACAATTCAGATTTGTTGTCCTTTGAATGTAAGAATCACTGAAACCTGTATTAACCACTTTTCTGCTGTCTGGCTCTTGTGTGCCAGAGCAAAACTCACCTTCTGTCTCAAGTGCTTGTTACTGTGGCAGGAGACCACTTATGCCCTTTCAGAACAGCTGAGCTTTGGGAAAACTGGCTGGAGCTTTGCAGCTGGGCTGGAGCTGGGCCCAATAGCAAGAGCTGTTAATGGCATGATTGAAGCCTTTAATTTAACTCCTTACCAGCAGTTGTGCTGATCACTATTGGAGCTGTCAGTTGTCACTGTCGCACCATTAACCTTTAAAGCAACACTTGCTGCAGCAGTAATCCCGTAGAGCACAGCTTCTACTTGCTGCACCATCACTTGGGGCCAGTACTGTTTACAACTGCATCTACAGCATAAGAGTTTCTAGTCCAGTCATATTTTAAATATAAATAGAAAATGAAGAATATATCAGTAGTTGTGTAGATACAGGTTTCTATCATTAATGTGTAGAAGGTAATAATTACTATTCAATAATCTCAAACAAGAGTACTGTATGTCATCTTTGTAAATACACGGAGTTGTGCTAAATGGTGAAATAGCCTTCAAAAGTAAATTTTTCCTCTGATAGGAATAACCTTGCATGTTGTCTTTGGGCCTAAAAAAAAGCAATACAGTGCCTCAGAGTTGACGGAAATTCAGTTTGATAATAATCCTTACGTGATGGCCAGTAACAAAGATCTAAACGAGTAAGGATCTGCCCCAAAGCATCCATCAAATACAGGTTTTCAGTTTCAAAGGGAAAGGAAGAATGGCTAATTCAAGTTTCTATCAAAGGCAGTTTTTATACCAGGGAGGATGTATAAATACAGACTAGCAGTTTACAGGCTAGGCCTTTTTGTGCATTAATATGGTTCATTTGTTTTCAGTTCTCTTGTTCAAGAAATTAATTTCTCCCTCACTTTCTAGGAGACTTTGAAGTTAGCATCCAACTAGCCACTCTTGTCTTTCTTCCCTCACCCCCTCACATTCCTGGAGTGTGTCTATCCAGGTTGAGAGCCAGCAGTTCAGTGCCTACCTCTAGGGAATGAACTCATATTATCCATATTAATTTTCAGGTGTTCAGTTTCACATACCTACACAGTAAACAAAACCAGTTTGATTTGGAATTAGAAAGTTAGATGTTGATTCTGCTTTTCAGGTGGTTACAAAAGTCGGATGTAAAAAAAAATAAACAAAAAAACCCAAACAAAAATAAAACCAACCCCTAAAATTCCCAGTATGACCAGTTTCTTTCTTTTTCAAGTGTGTCTTAAAAAGGATTCTTAGAGAAACTGTTACTTAGAATGTGCTTATTATAACAAAAACATGTTAATGAAGAATCAATTCCTTCTATGCTGACTTAAGTTTGTCTGACCAAGTTTTTTCAAGATCTTCTCTCATCTGTGTTCCTTGTATTGTCTGTCAGAGCAGCTGAAGTGTGTGTCAAACCCCACCAACCCTCCATGTTCATAAGGGATTAGATACACAGCATATCACACCGTGTTGTTACAGTTTTCTGGCTGGGGTCTTCTCATGAAATAATGAACACAGGAGTCACTAGAGGGGAACTAAACGGGATTAAAAACATTAAAGTGAAAATCCATCAGAAAAGGCCTAACAAGTCTAAACCACTGAGAATAGATGGATTGAAAGCTAGGGCTCCAAGGCTTTCTGGCAAGGAAGACCTGAGTTCAGGATGTCTGCAATTTTCAAGCTTTCAGCTGTTGGTGGTTTTAATCTCTGAAAGAGGAAAAAAGAGGTACAATTTTACTGTCAATTGGAAAGTAAGAATCCATTTTGCCCAAATGTTTAAAGTTTTGACATAATTCTTTTTGTAGAAAAGGCTGAATTTCTTCATGGAAAAGGGAGAAAGACAGTAAATGTGCACGTAGGCATAGCCAGATGGTAAGGCTACTTGTTGAGGCTGTAGGACAATGTGGTTTACTGTTTTCTTCTGGATTCTTTCATTACTCTAAAAAATTAAAAAGCAAAATCCATTTCCTGACAGAAGCACTAAAAGTTTCAGAAATGTGGTGCTGGGCGCTGGAAATTCTTAAATCTGGTAGATTAATTAAACAAATATTTTAGTCCTGTTCTGAAAGGTTAAATTTCACATTTAAAAGGTAAAAACCAAAAACAAAACAAAAACCAAGCAAATAAAAACCAAACAAAATAAAAAACAGCAACAAGGCATAACAAGACTTTTTAAAACTGGAAAAGTTTGGGTATAGGTGTAGATTTTCCTGGAGGCGTACGGGCATCTGAAGCCAAGAGGAGTTCATGAGCTCTGAAGGGTATGGTTTGGTAGCAAAGACAGACAGACTGAAGGGTAGCAGTTGTATAAAAAAGGGTGACACCAGATTTAACATTAATTGGTGATTTTCTTCCTCTGCCCATAATACGATCAAGTTCTAAATTTTGATTTTTGTCTACTGCAGCTAAAAGATCTAGCAGAACTAGGTGGAGGTATTTTGTATGTATTTGGGTTTTGATTCTCTGTAATGTGTGGTATCTCAAGTACACAAGATGTGGAGAACTATATTTTTATAGCCAGTCTGCACGTTGCAGTGAACATAACAATCGAAGTTTCTGGCACAAAATACATTGCAAGTTATCAGCTTGAAAGAAATTAGAAAAAATATTTTAAATGGAGAGAAATTTTTCAAACTAAAATATCCTTTGTTTTCCACTAGATAACTTTTGTAACATTTTATCCGTTTCCTTTTTTAACAAACAAATCGCTGCTTTCCTGGAGTGAACTGAAATGAATGCAAAGTTGTTTGGCTTTTTTTTTGCCCTGAAATGAGGAATTTCATTGGCGGTACCCCATGCATCTGTGGTGACATAAACAACAACAGCAGCTTCTTGGATTTCTTAATGAGTGGTGCTTTGTTCTGGTTTACTTACTCCTGAATTTCACCAGGGATTTTAAGGCCTTAATACCTCCAAGTCAACTGTATTTTGAGTTTTCTGCTATAGATCTTCTGAATAATTCATTGGTAGCTTATTTTTTGTCACAACATAAAGTCAAAATGATGTAGTTTTTTCATGTCACGGGGCACAATAAATGGTGTTGTGAAAGGTAAATGTACTTGGAAAAATTAGTGTTTTAATAACAATTCATTTCACAAGAATTGCTAAGCCTTGAGCATATTGATTGATTTAGTGCAAAAGCTTCTATTCATTTGCAATATAAATCATCTGAAATTTAATGTGCTGGGGGCATAGATATAGGCCTCTAAGTGCACACATACATTATCAATACAAATACAACATACCTGTGTTGTTAGCCTGTTTGCATGGTGTGTCTGTTTGAAAAGTCCTGTAGCACACCTGCAAAAGTTTCCTGGGGATGATGAGATGCTGACTTCCTAATTATTTGAGGTTATTGGTCCAGGTGGAGACTGATGCTGAGGTACCCACACACCTCCATAGCACTCCTTGCTGGCAGGGCAGCAACTGGGTGAGGAGTCTGTACTTGGCTGACCAGGGTGTTTCTACTCTGGAGGACACTGTAACAAAGCATTTTTTGATAGTTCATTTATTTTCTCCCCTCCTTCCGGTATTTTCCCACAAGCCAAAACCAAGCAGAAAAAACCATTATCAGCTCCTGTGCAAGAAGGGGCCCTTGCTTTGGGCAGTGTCTGGTTGGGCTTTGCCTCATGTCTTTCTCCCCGTCATAGAATCATAGAACTGGCTGGGTTGGAAGGGACCTCAGAGATCATCAAGTCCAACCCTTGATCCACTACTGCTGCAGTTACCAGACCATGGCACTGAGTGCCACATCCAGTCTCTTTTTAAATATCTCCAGGGACGGAGAATCCACTACTTCCCTGGGCAGCCCATTCCAATGTCTGATCACCCCCTCCGTAAAGAAATTCTTTCTAATATCTAGCCTAAACCTCCCCTAGCACAACTTAAGACCATGCCCTCTTGTCTTGCTGATAGTTGCCTGGGAAAAGAGACCAACCCCCACCTGGCTACACCCTCCTTTCAGGGAGTTGTAGAGTGATAAGGTCATCCCATCCTGAGCCATCTCCAGCTTTGCATTTAACCATTCTTGATGTGTTGACATTTTTTTTTTCACATGCCTCTGAAGGATCACAATGTCATGAACATCTTGTCACAGTGTGACACTGGGACATCAATTAAACAAATGGCAGATGCTCTCTATTAACCCCTCTGCTGGAGGCAAAGGAGAGAGAATAAGGGAAAGAGACTTAGGGGTTGGAAACTAAACTGCACAGCATTAATGAAACAGTAGTGATGAAAACGAAAATAATGCAATGCCTACATTATATGCAAAAGCAATATCACATCCCTTCCTTCCCCCAGTACCACTCATGTCACCACTGAGTCAATAGGGCAGCCCTGGAAAAGTCCCAAGCTGTGCTTCTGGAGTCAGTGGCAGATGGGAGCAGGAGGCAGGAATACATGGACTCAGGAGGGCACAGATAGCACCGCAGGAAGACAAATGGGGGGAATCCTCCCAGGACTCCATCCAAGCGTGAATTAAAACTTGACTCTTGTGATCCCTCAAATTTATCATAGAATCACAGAATTTTCAGGGTTGGTAGGGGCCTTTAACATTATCTAGTTCCAACTCCCCTGCCATGGGCAGGGACAACTCCCACTAGATCAGGTTCCTCAGAGCCCTGTCCAACCTGGCCTTGAAAACTTCCAGGGATGGGGCTTCCACCACGTCTCTGCACAGCCTGTTCCAGTGTCTCCGTACCCTCATGGTGAAGAACTTCTTCCTAACTTCCAATCTAAATCCCCTCTTAGTATTTATACTAAGTATGACGCGTATGGGATGGAATACTCGTTTTTTCATGTTTGGTCACTTGTTTTGTCTGCTTCTCCTCAAAGAAGGGTTGCAGGTGTGACCCCTTTCCTCCCTTTTGCTTTCCAGAACATAAGAAGTTTCTCATAATCAAGCTGTGGCCTTGGTTCTGCATACAATTCTCTGATCATTAGCAGTCCTAGAAGCAGACTCTGATTGAGAAACATGCCATTAATTTTAGCAAGTGCAACTTGTTAGAAGAGACTTAACCAAAAACTAAAATCACTAGAATGAAAATTGGTTCAATCATGGCTCAAGCCAGGATGCACTTTCTCTGTCTTAAAGTCCTCCCTGAAAACCCACATCTTTCACGGTGTTTTCCATCATTATTTCACTTTCCAAAACTTCTTTTTGGCCTTACATGTCCAATAGAAGTTGGATGCTGAGAGACCTGAGGAGTTTTAGGCAAAAATGACAGGTCTTACTGGCCCTATTTAATACCGGGAAGAGGTCAAGTGTAGATTCAGTTATGCCAGCACAAGAACTCTTTACTGTTTTGCTGTTTGAGTAATGGGTGTAAAATACATCAACCAAAGTCCTCCTGTGTTCCAATCACATTTATACACCTTTGTATTAATATTGTTTTAGGACAGAGAGAGCTACCATAGTTCTATCCTTGCTTCATCTTGTTTGGAAAATTGATCAGAAGGTATTTGATTTCCCACAGTAGAATGCTGTATTTCCATATTGACTTTTCCTTCCTGTAGTCCATTGCTGCTGGTTTTTGTCTCTGTGTTGTAATTTCACTGGCTCCAGCTCGTTTGTTACAAGTGGATTTATGAGTTAGCACTGCCTTGCTTCTCATTGTTAACGGAGCTTTACAAAAGCTGCAGTTTCTTAATAACTGCTAATAAATTATGTTTTTCAGAATCATCATGGAATGTTTTTCAGCCCCTGTGGCTTCCAGCCTTAGTGTTGAATGCAATGTATTTGAGATGGACAAAACCCCCCTTCTGCTTTTATTGTTAGCAGAGAGGAGAGTGTCAAATGCTTCTCCCCATGGCGTGTTATGTTCGATAGATTCCAGCATTTCCGTCAAGCTGAGAGGCAGGATTTTTCTTCCCTACTTAATACTAAAAGTAGTCATGTGAATGCTGTAGCAGCATGCATGCTCTCTCTGAAGCTACATTTCATCAGTAGTTAAGCTAAGTGTTTACCTATGTCTGCACTGCTGTATGAGGCACTGAGACACTTAATCTGTTATTTCATGTGTAGAGTTATTCATTGTTTGAAATCCCATTTTTTTAACCATTCCCCCTCATATAGGCCATACCCTTGATCCAGAGTTTGCCACTGCTGCAGAATGTTATCATGTAGTGTGTCAGCTCTGGCTCTAATGTGGAAGAGTAATAGAGCAGAAAGCTTTCACTCTTCTCTGAAACAGCTAAGATGATGGTCCAGAGGTTGCAGAGTGAGTCTCAAGATGAGACTTTTACTAACATGTACCTCCAGAAATTTGCTGAGCTGGTTTAATTCCCTCAAACACTTGCTGAGGTGTCTGTCACAGGGATGCATCTTTATTTCTTTATTTTGGCCTGTGACCCATAGCTAGTGATTTGAAGGCAATTTCTGTTACTCACCTGTGTGCCTGCCCTGTCTCTGCATAGGGGCTTCCCTTCATCTTCTCCAGAACCTCTGCAGAGGCTGAAATATTGTGTGTAGTGGAGGACTCTGGGCAGAACGATTGCTTTCAAAGTAAAACAAGCTCTTGGAGACCTTCAGCACTCAGTCTTTCGGATGTAGCATTTTTATTCATTTCAAGAGCTAGACTAGAACATGTAGTCCATATTCAGAGCAAACAGGAAAAATATTTTTGGGAAGAGAATAGCAGAATTTTCTCTCAGAAGTTTGCTGCTGCAGGTTATTTACACCTGCTGAAATGGTTTCATAATTATAATATTTTTTAATGTATGAGCATTTTAGCCATCTTTTTTTCTACTGGTTATGCCACAGAATTTTCCCACCATTCAGCTGAGTTCCACTCTGCACAATTACTGTCTGCACAGTGAGATTAATTCTGTCTTGGGATCTGCAGAGGAGTGTTTAAATTTATAATTCATATGGACACAGCTCCAGTGGCAGAAACTGAAGAGGTTCATGAATTTCTAATTAGAATGGATACATTCAATGAATGTAATTTCCTAAACTGACCAAGTTGTGGTGTGGTGCATAAATGAAAATTAGGTAATTTAAATTTCTGCATTTCCCCTAGCACATGTGATCCCTATCCTGAGTACTGAGGTTTGCTTTTGGATGGTTTTCTCTCCGTGCTTGTGTATTTCATGAGTGGACCAGCAACACCTTCAGATAGGTGATATCCCCTATCTGTTACCTTACATACAGAGCAACTGAACTGAAGTTATCACCGTGTATTTTGTGCTTTGTTCTCATATGTGTTTTTCAGACTTAGCTCATAAATTACTGTAAAGCTGTTTTCAAGATGGAAGGTAGTATATAAAGCCAAAATTGTACTATTTAGAAGCCTGCAATTATTTGAAAAGAAAATTTATCCAGAAAAGATCAAATAAATCACACAGTGTCCATAATAAGCAGAAAAGCTACCTGTGAAGGAAGCTTCTTTCTTGAGCCCTGAGGCAAACAACTTAAGGCTTGAAGGAAGCCACGAGTACTGCTTGTTAAGCTTAGAACTCACATTTGCTTTCGAAATGAAAGATTTGTAAAAAGCACTTTGGTGATTTGCACTTCTGCATCAGAGCTCCCAAGCCTTTGCAGTTCAGCTTCACAGTTCCTTTCTGCAACACCTGCAGTACAGAAAGGTTGGTGATGCCAGGCAGTGCCTAGGCAGTATGGTGCCTGTGGACCTTCCCTTACTCTGGCTGCTGGGTCACAGCTTCAGCCAGGACCCTGGGGCCTCATCATCCAGCCATCCTCTTGATGGCTTTGGGTAAAGGAGAAGACGGGAAGGAAAGAGGACTGGTAAGAATATGGCTTAAAGGCTGGGAGAACAAAAGGTTTCCGCACATTGAGATTGTTTTAAATAAGCTGTAGGTGGCTTGGTGATGCTAGTTTAAATACAGTGGGCTTTGCTTTACAGGATATTAGCGTTACTAATTTTAACCCAATTTCTGTGGCTTATTATTGGTGTTTTGAGATGCTGTGCTGCACTAATCTTGGACCTCTATGGGAGCTTATCAAGCTGGTACTAAGCCACTGTTTGCCATCCCTCGTATCTGTTCCATGGGGGTTGGAAACAATTTATTCATAACCCAGTTTCTCCAGAATCTTCAAATCTTATTCGCTATGATTATCATGTGCTATTTGCATTGACATTGTCTGAGTACAGGACTGGTGATTTAGGCACACAGAGTATTTAAGAATCTTGAATGTCTGGTCTGCCTCAGAAAGCTTCATGGGCACCTGTGAGGGCAGTTATTTAGGGCAGAAGGCTGCTAGCACAGAAAATGGCCATCAAACTGATGCCTCCTTTGTCTAGACAAGAGTCCTGGAAATGCAAGCTAGGGATGTCTGTTACTGTAGTGGCTGTTTCTATAAACCTGAGCTCTCTTTTATTTGATTTTTAAATTTGGTTCAGAAGGGTAAAAAATGTACTCTCATGAAATTAATCTTCAAAAATATTTTTTGAAGAGATGGTATAGCATGTCTGAGAGTGTGCCAGTAGTACAACATTTACTCAACCTTCTAGAATTAGCCCTTGGTATTAAACAAAAAAAAAGTTCTTGATCCTGCTGGATTAAAGTCAGCACAACCTGTGGATTTTAATATGAAATTTACTGGATTTTAACCTAAATAAATAGAGTCACTCAGAGCTGATGAAAGTTTTGTGATCTGCGTATAGATCTGTGACAGAAGTTCAGTCAAGAGTAGTGTTTGCCTAAGTATTTTTCTTTGGTTTCTTGTCTAATAGCAATAGGAAAATTTGTATTCAGCTGGAAAGACAGGTGGGTATATGAAGCAAAACAACACAGGACCATCAGGTGTTTTGCATTCTAGCATTACAAAGTAGAGCTTTAGAGGAGGGAGGGGAAAGGAGAGTTGTCCTTCTGTTCTCCACAGTCATCTCTATGCTATAAAACTGTTCTTATTCTAGTAGGGGTGGGCTTGACAGTAAATGAGAAGAAAGAAGGCAAATACAGTCAGGTTTTCTTTAGGATTTTGTTACATAGGTTTTGCAGCTGGCTATTCAGATGAATAGTTTCACACTGAAAGTAATAACTTTCCATCTAATTGCAATTTCAGGATCCACCTTCATGTACAGCTGCTGGAGCAAAAGATTTCTAAAAAGCCTTGGGAAGCCATGTAGCATCTTGTAAACTATTGTTTACAAAAGCTAGCATATTTTTTTAAAAAAATTTAAAACTAACATTTGCACTGTGTGACTTTTTTAAGCAACAGATAAATCATCAGGGGTCTAAAGGCATGTTGGTAACACAGTGGATTCTCCTTCCTGGCTACATGAAACCTTAAGATGGAACAACTGATAAAATGTGCCCTTTTTCACCTGGGTGGCAGCATGTGGACAAATGAGTCACTCATGAACAAGAAGTGTTTAGAGCATGGGGCTTGTCTTTCCCTTTCCCTCCCTGCTAGGTGGGGGTGGGAGAGTGCCCAAGGAGGATTCGCAGCAATGTGCCTGCAGCCTTTTCCAGATGCAAAACTTATTTGGATTCCATTTTGACAGAGCGAATAAAGAGAGGGATGTCTTGTGCCAAACAGTTAATTTCACTTTCCTGATCTGTGAAAATCTGTGGAATTTCCCTGGGCTTGGTCCAGCTTCTGCTTGACTAGAGGGATTGGATCTGTCAGGAAGCAAATGTGGTCGCCTTTTCATGCTGACTTCCACTCAAGGACTTCAGTTCCCTTTCTGTGATATAAAATCAGTAAAAGGAGATACTGGTCAAGGCAAAATTCCCCCAGTTGGTCAATGACCCTGTGTCAGCCTTGTTTACTAGCAACTATGTGGCCATGAGCTCCCCTATGCCCTGCTGGATGCCACAGCCAGCAGTGCAAACCAGCTCAGTTGTGTGGTGGCCAAGTAGGTTCCTCTCTGCTCTAAGATCTTACAACCTTTCTGGGTCGACTAATCCAGCTCTGCTTTGTGGCAGTCAATGGTCATTTCCTGTTTAGCATTAAAAGGCTGCTTTTCCAGAAAACTGTGTCTGGTTTTCTTTTTTGTGTTAAATCTTAAAAATGTTTTGTCACTCTTTCTGCAAACAAAGGGCATAGGAAGTACAATTTCATAGAGATAAGAGATTTACATCTAGGCAGAAGAATGTGTGAACAGACAGACCTCCAGTAGTGAGAAATAAATCCCTGTCCTTTTTCATTTTTTGGAGCATGTGTGTATACTATTGTGGTTTCTTATTCAGCTATAATGGCTTTTCAATCTGAAGTACAACTGTGCAATAACTTCACTAGGGGTAGGACTGGCTGAGAATAAACTAACCATAAGTAGGTTCCGCCATGGTTTCACATGCAGATCAGTCAGCAAAGTGTAGTTCTCAGACTAAAAACTGTAATTTCTTTCTCCATTCTGATTGGAGTTTTCCCAATGACTTGAGCTAGACTAGTTGTTAATAGTACATGCCTCTTAGGCAGCTGGCTTGAAGTCTTAAATTAGATACCACCAGTGGGACTCGCCTCATCTAACTTGAGGCAGCTGAAACCCGTCAGGTGAGTTGTTCTGTAAGAGTTTCTGCCTCTCTCCATTGACTGCAAAGGACCCTGGATGACCAGGTTCTGGAGCAGGTGGTTATATGCTAGATATTTGATGACAGGTGATACGAATTCAGTCCTGCTGACAAATTTCCATGTAAGAAACAGGACTTGCCAAAACATAGCTGAATCTTCTTTGTAGTTTTAGCTCAGAGAATGCTCTTTTAATGCCAGGTTTTCACTGTCTGTTCTTCTTGAAAGCAACCTTTGGAAAATTACTCTTGAATTTATCTTAAAAAATGTGTAAAAATCTAGTGAAAATAACACATTCCGCTTTCTATTTTGCTTTAACCACTTCTTTCTGGAAATGTTACCGTTTTCTATATTCTCTGGTGATAAGGATGGTATTAGCTGTTTTACTGGAGTATTCTAGAGTTTATCCTGAAAGTCTTTCCTTCTGGAGAGCTTAATGTTTCCCATTTGAATTGCTTGGAGGTAGTCCTTGATTTTCTTGCTGATTCTTCTTCCCTTTCACTCCCCTTCAGATTTCTTCTTTCCAGTGTTTGGGTGTATCACTAACCTGACATCTGTTCTGTTTTAGGAGAAACCTGATGCCAGCCCCACATCTCTACAGCTGCGATCCCAGATTGAGGTTAGCGCTTTGATTTTGATCATCCAGTATTGTTTGTTTGTTCTTTAATTTGGTATTCTGCATAAATTGGGAGAAGGCTGCTCTCATGTCTGCTCTCACTACTATGTGTCTTCTCTTGCAGGAGTCACTTGGTCTCAGCAGCACTGCATCAACACCTGACAGTGAAAGAAAGTAAGTGAAAGGCATAGGAGGTGAGAAAGGAGGGAGGTGGAGTTTTCCTTGAAGTAAATTCTGTTTAGATTACATTGGTGTTTCAAGGTTTCAGATACAGCAGCTAGTAATGAAACCCATTTTGGAACCTGTTTCTTCTCTTGTTCTCTTTTTGCCTTTTATTATTTTGTGTTTTTTAGGTTAAGGGAAGATTATCTTTTTCTCTCCTCTGTGAGCACTTGGGGTGTGCACACATACTTGGGGTTTTTTTAAGGAACATCACTGATTTCATGTTCTCTGCAATGTAAACCTACTTAAAAAATAACTTTCTGTGACTAGACCTAAATGCAGCCAAAAAGAGATGAGAGGGGGAGGGAGAGTTACAAACTTAAACCACTTTCCTTTTCCTGTGCACTCCTGGGTTTTGTAGCTGTTCTTTTGAAGGTGCCAGGGGAATGAAGTATTTAAAAACAAGTTAAAAGGAGCTTTAATTTTAGCAGTCCTTAATAAAAACCTTTCTGTGAGGACTGAGAGGGTTTCTGTTTACTGTCACCTCCTGCTGCAATGGATGTGCTTGTTTTCTGTGCCTTCTTTCTTTGATCCCAAGATCTTAGATCCCAACTGCTATGGGTAATGTGCAGCAGTGCATGAAGACATCTGACACTGCATTTCCAATTGCCTGCACATTGTGGGGCAGTGCCAGCTGGAATGGTTCAGAGGGGGTATGTGGAATCCTATTAGGATGTGATACACTTTCATAAGGTTTTACTGTCCCACATTTGAGTATCTTCTAGTGATTCAAAATTGGACTGTAGCTGCCCTTGCTATTTCAGGAGAAGTGTCAATCCCAGAGGGACCTACAGTAGATATAGGGTATTGGACTTGCCTGAGCACTGGCCATGTTAAAGTCAGATGTATGGTAGGGAACAGCTGCCTAGGAGCTTCTGTGGGACTGTGTGAATGCTGATTCATGCTGAAGATCTTGGAAAGCGATAAATTATCTTTTAGAGGTGTTTTGTCTCTCTTAATTTCTCACAGAGAAAGCAGTGATGGTGTGCTTGAAGTGAATACTCATTTTCAAAACAACTGAAGAAAAATAAGATGAATTTTACCTTGGGTGCCATCACTGCCTCCATGTTACATGCTTTTAACAGAGAAGGCCTAGAAAGCTTAGAGTTTAGAAGTGGTGCTTCAGATATTGAAACATGGAGAAGTTTACTTCAGGGATACCTCCCTGTCTAACATAATGAAACCAGGACTGCCAAATGAATGGGAACACTGAGAACTGTAATCTGGAAAGTAATCCTTCAAGGTTATCCTATAATCATAATACTTTTCTGTCTGTCTCAAAGCACTACTTTCCCCATTGGTAAATAACATCATGCTACCTCAGGTAACAATGAGATAAAGATCTCCCAGGAGGACAGCACACTACTGGGCATAAACTCCTCTTACAAGTTCTGGCTAGTTTCCTCAAATGTGTCTGTGTAGATGTTGTACCACAAGTGACTGAGGGGAAGACACTGTCTGCAAAAACATCTTCTGTTTGTCTCTGTTTTGAAAGAGCCGATTTACTTCACTGAAAGGAAATTAAATTTATTATCTTAGTTTATATAGAAGGAACCTGTGATTTTTATGGAACTTTTAAGAATGGAAGTGGATTAAATGGATTAAGCTGATCAGATACATGAAACAGCCACAAGGCAGGTTGTGTAAAATACTTGTGCAGAAAGAAACAAGGTAATGTGATGCATGCTAATTGAGCAAGGTGTTGAAAGCAATAAGTTGTATCTACTCAATACCATACAAATTATTTGAAACTGAAATTATCCATGCCTGTGCCTGTTAGTGACAGCCTGCCACTCCACTGCTGGCTCCATTCCTCTGGATTGCAGGGCTGAATTGTCACAAGAATACCTCTTTCAGGGAGTCAGAGTTTATAAAATTGAGCTGCAGGAAAAATACAACTTCAAGTCCATCTGATATGTCTGTACTTGCTACTAACATGTTAGGGGAGGATGGCTTGTTTGCTCTGGAGGGATTTTTTGAGTTTCAGTGTTTAGTTCATGGCTTTCATCTAAATTTACTGTTTGAGCGCTGTCCCCCAGACAGGGGACACTGCTTTTGCGGCCCCTTAATGCTGCATGAAGATCTGGGGTAAACCTTTTACAAAACTTCTTTTGTAAAAAGACTTCAGTTTGCCAAACCTGAAACTTGATGCAGACATGCACTGGTTTTTCATATTCACAAAGGGATTTGGAAAGCAAAAGGAAAGATTTGTCAAAAAATAGCCCTTCATATTTTAGGGCCTGAAAAATCTGTTGTTGTGAGTACTCTTCTAAAGTCAAAGTAAAACTTGGCTAAGCCTGCTTGCATTTCTATATATTGAAAATACCAACATTTTCTCAGGGGGAGGTGAGGTCAGTTGTTTCTGGTCTGGTGTTCTGAGCAGGTTGCTTCAGGAAGTTTTTCGCAAGGAAAAACCTGTGCTGGGATGGAGAGGAGAGAGTGTTCCAGCTGGCTGGAACATGGTCACTCTCAGTAGCTTCCTTGCCCAGCACTGTTGCCTGCATGTCCCATAGATTTTAACTACCAAGATCTAAAGTTTTAAAATAAGTCACCTGGATGGTTGTTTAATTTGCCAGAGCTGAGGCAGAAAGAGGCTTTGAGGGAATGTGGTAGAAGCTGAGTTAGTTTTAATTTGGTTTGGTGCAACTGAAGGGAGACCCTGACAGGCACCACTGTACACCGCACTGAAAGCAGATTACCCTTTGTGCTCCATGGTAGGAAAAAATCCTGTTTGTGTGGACGAGCAATGTATGTTCAGTCTTGCCTTGAGTCTTACCAAGCCTGCTGCCCAGTCTGTTCAAAGCCAGTGTTAAATCAGTCGGTGCCATCAGTCCAGCAAGTTGCTCAACAAGTATCTGTGTAGTGGGTGATGTGATGTAACATGGAAGAGCAGCCGTAGTGACTGGAGGGAGACAAAAGGGGTTGGAGGAGCCTAAAGGCAGAAATGTTTGTCACTTCAAGTCATTGTCCCTCCAAAAGATGTTTGGGGGAAATTCTGCCTTCCTCAGTTGCTGACAACTCTATCCCTGCTAATTAGGTGAAGCTACAAAAAACCCTGCACATATAAACCTGCTCCGTGCATTAATAGTGCCCTCCCAAAGGTGTTTTTTTCATTCAATTGATTCTGAAAAAAAGAGAAGAATCTTTGCTGTAGCAAAGGCCTCTGAGATTAATGTGAGTAACATTAGGGGTACTGATGTGGCCTGAAAAGCTATCTGTAAACAACAGAAAACAAAGTCATGTTTGTTCAAGCTTTGCCTCACAATTGCTCTAAGTTTTTTGGCCATACTGCATTTTCTTCTGTAAATTGGAACAACTAGGTAGGCTTCAGAGTCATATAATATTCAACAAATCATGCAAGGCATGGAATGAGATGTTTGTAGCTTTCCTCTCTTAATAATTAATTTCATTTTCCACTGCCCTTTCCAAGATTCCCATCTTAAACTGCAGTTGTGCTGTCAGCTGTGGTGCTGTAGTGTAACTTTACAGATTCTGTGTGTCTTCAGTGAAGTGGCAACAACATCTTCAGCAGTGATTGTATTAATTTTAAACAAAAATCTCACATCTGCAGGTGTTCCTGTATAGACAAATTGACTTCTGCTTTTGCTAGAAGAATCAACAGTGTAACAAATATGCAGTAAATGTGTTCTCAGACATTATTATTGCTGCTTTGTCTCCATACCATGTTGATCTGGGGATGTATTGTGTATACAATCACTATTATTTCCAAGTGATGGCAACACCCCAAGGAAGTTTACTCAGGCAGGGGGACTGAGCAGGGTTTTCTCATAATTGTAAACAGGGTATTTAAAACAATGTAATCCAACTTTTAGCTTGTTCCCATTTTTGAGCATTCAAGTCTACATGACAGACTGATGAGCTTTGCATGTTTGCCAGGAAATCCAGGTTAAACCCAGTCCCCTGAACTTAGGCTTCTGCATCCTGACTCTTATCCTGTTTTTAGAACTGGGGATGTTGCAGAGGGGAAGTTGTGCATTTTCCCTCCTGGGAAATAGATCTGTTTGCTGTCACTGTTCACTCCAGCAGCCTCTGGGCAAGTTTCAAATGTGGTGCCTCAAAGAGCTGCCAGGACACAAAAGGAAGTGAATGTGACCCAAGAGTACTGCATACAGATATGATGGAGTACAGTTACTCCTATATGCTCTTTTTTTTTTTTTTTTTTTTTTTTTTCACATAGGGTAACAGTTGTGGCTGCTGGCATTTTACAGAAATTCCCATCACCATCATATGGCAGAGGGTGTTAGAAATTGTTACCTCCTACATGAATTACCTGCTGTTTCTTGGACTGTACTACTCAAGCACACTCCTGAACAAGTAAATGGTCATACTTCATATTAAGCGCCACAATTCATTCTGCTGTACTCCTCAACCTGTGGCACATTACAGTTTAAGTGTTCTCTACCCTGTGATCCTCAGCACCTAAGTCCCAGACTCTGCCAGAGCTGGGAACTGAGCAGAAACAGGCTTGTCAAGCAGAAGGTTCTGGAGAAAAAAATCACACATGTGGGGTGCAGGCAGCACATGGGAGCATTGCTCAGGGGCTTTGCATTCCCCGGGTGTGGGGGAGCTGCTGTGCTTCTGGCAGCTGTGTCCTCAGCTCTCTGCTTCAGCTGCTCCCAAGAGTGAACGTCTTTGTCACCCTCTCTGTGTGTGCAGGACATACAATCTTAAACTGAGGCCCCATGCAGACAGAGTCTTGCTGGGAATTTCAGAGGAGGAGCTGTAGGCTGCTCAGGCGTTAGGCCTTTCTCCGATGTTGCTAGCAGGCAGGCTACCACTGAGACCACAACACACGTGGCTATCTGTGTGCTATTGTTTCTGCAGGAGGAACTGTCGACTGAATCAGTTTTTAAGGATTTTCTGCAATGGGTTTGCCATAGTAAAGCCTGTCACTGCCCTGTGGTATAAACTTGAACTCCAGATCAACCTAAGGCTGGGAGAATGCCAGTGGTTTGGTGTTCCCATCTTCTGCAGTGATTTTCAGTGAAAGCAGCAGCCTCTTTAAAAATGGCTTTCCTTCTGCAGAAGTGTTCAGGCAAGCCTCAATTCTGCCCCCTTTGGTACACTATCTACCAGTCTTTGCCAGTAGTTTTTAATGCTAGATTTCTTAATCCTCTTCTCTTGCAGCATCCAAACTGCAGGTCAAGCTTTGAATGCCAGTTATTAAATTATCCCTCCAGGTCATGAATAGGGGAGTTTAAATTCTATAATGTTCGATTTTTGGCAAGTTCTCAAGATGCCTAAATTACCTTTGGCAGGTATTTGTAAGCTCATCTGCAAAGAAACACGGAGCATGAGTTTTACAGAGGGCGTAAGGCAGAGGGACAACAGAACCTAAAAAGAACAAAGCAGAAAACAAACATTCCCCAAACAGAGGCTGCTAAAGGCTGCACTTAATTACTAACAATGAATCATTCCTTTTGTGTAGTTTAAAAATATAACGGAATACTGGAAGAAAAAGAAAGAAGAGCTTGCTGTACCCGATATGTCTGCATTTAAGATACTTTTTTATATTGGCCTGCGTTTGCAAGAATCAGAAAGAATCAGTGAATGTGTAAAGCCCTGTTTTCAGTTGTTTGAGGTCTGATTTAGTCAAAGACAGATTATTCATGCTGCCTTTAAACAGCCTTCTCAAGAAAAGTAGGGCAGGAAACTCCCACAATAACCCGCACAATGGGAGCCAGAGGCCAGCCAAACGCCATCCCGGGACACGTGAGGAGGGAAACCAGTGTGCCTTTGAGCAGCTGGATGAAGATTCCCAGCCTGGTAATTTTGTACAAGGAAGCATGAAGGGAGCCTTTCATGAGAAAACCCGACTTGTCGCAGCTAGTCAGCACGGCACGTAGTGAGCAGCACACACAGAACAGGGGTGCATTGCATGTGGTACGTTGGACCCAGTTCTTTGCTGTCAAGGAGTTTTTAGCTGGTCATTCGCTGCCTCCTGGCTGGGACCCACTGGTCAGTTATTAAATCCGTGGCATTGCCCCATCTGACCACTGCCCCATCACCAGACCGAGCCCATAGGACCAAGGTGGCGGCTTTCGTGCTGGTGATGGTAGAAAATATACATACACATGCGTGGCCCACAAGCAGCTCGGTGCTTGTTTCCACTGAGAAAGTTTTGACCTGCTTAAAGAGCCATTGCTATGGAAACCTAATGAGAAGATAATTGAATGAAATGTCTTTGCTTTCCATCCCTTTCTCACACTGGTGCAAGCAAGGTCAGAACCTCACAGGCCTTCTTTCTCTTCAGGTCCATGCAAATTTGATAAAAATAGCAAAGGCCCATTTTCTTCCCTCTGCCAGCTCCAGTTAGATAAATTATCTTGTATTCAGTCAGGAGCAGTTACAAGTCTGTCAGTTTTTCATACTAATTATGTGGCTGGGCCATTTCTAATGCACACAGATAACCAAATGGCTTTGCAGCAGAGCCAGGGTGGGCTTTTGCATTGGTTTATTCACCGCTATGAATGTGCATAATATTTGTAGATTGAAAATCCTATCCAAGCATTTTCCTCAATGGGCTATAAGTAGTAATTGGGAAGGAATAAGAGGGATGATATCAGTTTATTGAAGATCATAACAGTACTGGTTTCATTATCAGATGGTGCTATGCACCTGTGGATTTTATGGACCATAAATGAGATGTAGCCATGTGTTAAAGCACATCTGCATTTAAAATACTTAGTGTTGAAACAAAGCCCATCAGAAATTTCATCATTCTTAGTTCCCATGTTTATTCTGGTTTGAGAACGATGAGCTTTCAAAAGTCAACAGGCACGTTCATAAAATCAGCACATGGTGTCATTTGTTTCCTTTTTCAGTTCTGCAGTGTATTAGCACATTCACATCTCGGGGCACGTATGATTGTTTTTCTTGTAAAATCAACTGCTTTGTATGCAAGATAAGCCTCAGTGTTTTTCGGTCTCAGATCACAATCAGTCCAGAGTTAGCAGGGAAAGCTGTAGCCTGGATGTTCAATACAGCCTAATTAAAACTTATCTTAATAATCAGATACAGTCTCAGCTGGCTTTTGACACAGATGTGTGCATTGGTTCTTGCTTGCTCTCCAAGGTCTGGAGCCTACCTCCATGATTCAAGATTTAATATATAAAAGGGAGGGATTTCTTCACTATAGCAAGGTCATCCCCATTGCAGCACTTTTACAGAAAGATTCAAAGACTGTTTAGGATGCCTGGTTTTGCTGTTTTTCATACAAAACCCACAGGGCTGCAAAAGTAGAACCAGAGGTAGTCATCATGTTCAGGTCTTTGTTCTCAAATTCATCTGGTCTGGTCTCTTATCTTTCAAGTACCCTCTTAAAAGCAGTTCATTTTTCAAGCCGCCCTCTCATTCTCTACCTACTGCTGGAAGTTTGTCCAACTAGTTAGGAAACCTTAACTTCTCTTTTCTAATTTTTTTTCAGCTTATGTCTGGTTGTTCCTGAGCCTGCTTTATTATTAGGCAGTAAATTGATCTTCTCGTACCTTTCAATTTGGACGTACTGAACAGGCAAAACTTTTCTAGATTTCTCTCATAAGATAAGGTCTCTGGTTCCCTGACTGTTCTACCAGTTTTTCTTTTTACCACTTCTGGTTTGAATTCATCTCTCTTGAGCATGAGTAATGATGGTTCTACAGCTATTCCCATATATAGTCATTCTTTTCATGATTGGAATTTCCCGTGCTTATGTCTTTTAGGATGAACACATGTTTTTCCCAGTCATCCTTTTTCAGCAGGTATCCCCAGATACGTGGTCATTTGCAAACCTCCAAAATTTGAAAGGCTGACTTCTGTGTCAGTCCTGGTCATGCGTTTTGCACATTTTAGTGCTGAATGTAAACTAATTTCCGTTAAGCCAGTCTTTCTTATCATCTAATTCCTCGTCCAGATTCCATTTTGTCTCCATGAGGTCTGATCTATCAGTCTAGAGATGGTTCTGAATTTGTGAGATAAATGGATTAAAGTTTGACCTCTTCTGCTGCTGCATACTTCCAGAGATTATAAGTTGATAAGAAAGTATACTTTCCTCTGGACATAAATCTTTTTTTTTTTTGCCTTCTTTTCTAAACGTACACCCATGCATTTCTTCTGTTATATGCTGTGACAGAGTACATTTAGTGTGAAAACTTGCTAATGAAGTTGTACATCAGACCACAACAAAAATGAAGGCCTCCACAGCAGAGTAATGGCATTTGGCTCCCTTTCAGACATGCAGTGCTGAAACTTCTGCCAAGTGTCACTGCATCATTAACTTTCAGTACAAGTTATCAGTCTATGAATGGAAGAATACAAATCACTTTCAGTGCACGCTCACAGAGGAGCTGCAGATTTAACAGAGTTAGGGAGGGTAATTGGCAAATCAAACATACCATGACTCTGAGGTACTCCGGAATTTTTTACCAGACATCTTGGAAGTAAACTGCTTGATTGATTTCACTGAGGATTCTTAAGTGTCTAAGTTGTCTGGTGGAACTAAAAACAAATGCCTTATCAAGCTCTATGTGGTAGGCTTTTCTGGCATTTCCATCTTTTCAGAGCAGCTGTTAGAATTTCAAGATAAGCCCAAGCACAGAAGATTTCCTCTTGAGGGAATGCATGAAATAATAATTTGAATTTCCATCCTCTGATGAAACTCAGCATAGTTCTTAAATCCGTTATAAATGAGAACGTGGTCTGCTTGCTGTGGATTCTCACCCCTTCTAGCTCAGGCATGTGAAAAGTTTGCTTCTAATGCTCTTCCCCTTCTTGAGAAGCCAGTGTGTGATGATTTTGGTGTCCTCAGGCTAATTCCCTTTGAACAGATGTCCACATCACAAACATTGCTGCTACACCTGCTACTTACTTGCATTGGTGCTGGCAACTGTACAAGAGAAGAAAAGGATTAAAATCAATTTGGAGGCCAAAGTGCACAAGAGACTGCCTCTCCACTTCGAGGCTGATTTCAATAGTGAGGCAAAGTTCTGATCGTTAGCAGATTTAATTTTCAATGGCCAGTGATTTGGTGCATTTCACGGATACTAAATTCGTTTAAGATAAATAGAATAACTGTTTGATGAGTGAGGTCTATGCTCAAGTGGAAAACATGCAGTGGATTAATTCTGTCAGTTCCAGCAGAACTTGGCTTTTTACTTAGCTGTCTCCATATACAAGTCAACATACTTTTCATCCGATTTACCTTTATTTAGAAAAATACTCGTTAACAGCTTTACTTTTAAGTGTCTCAGTGAAATCCAGGCCCTGTTGAAAAGTCTTTGACACTGGCATTTCTGGAGTTTTTACCCGGAAAGTATGGAGTTCATGTTTTTTTCCTGCATTTGCTATTCAGGCTTCTTAAAAATTAAACATTAGGTGGCATATCACCTATATCAGTAACTTCTCCCCTTTGAACATAAGCTTTCCCAGCAAGGAGAGCACTAAATGTCTCCCTCTGCCTGATGAACAAATCTGAAATTTGGTTGTTTCAGTTGGTTTCCAGTTAGTGCCGGATAACATTTCTAATCAGTCTGAGGTTGAAGGAGGTTAACTTTGAGACCTTCACTGTGCCAAACCCTCCTTGTCTAGATGAATTACTAATCGGATGAAACTTCATACCCTCTCATTTCCCCTTCAATGATGTCTTTGCAAATTGATGAACATGTTTTTTGCTGTGCTTACAAGACATTGGTCAGTGATTGTTCATATTTCTTAAACTGAACTGGCTCAAACTAAAATTTCCCTGTAAGTGGTTTACTGAGTTGAAAAAAACCTCTTCATTGCCCTCTTCTGGGGGTCTAAGAAAGCACAAGGAGTGAAAGCTGTGGATAGCAACTAGAATGTGGCATGTGTATATTTTTATATGTCCTCTTTCAAAGAACAATTTCAACTGAGGCCTTGGTGTGCTGGGGTACACGTGTTTCCATTCTGCATGGCCACAGTGCAGCCACTGCAGAATAGAGCATTGTCGTGTCGTGGGGCTGGGCTCTCCCCAAAGACACCACAGTAATGCTTTGCACTTGGAGCCTCCAGCAAAGCTGTCGAAGCTGGCAGAAGTAATCTCACTGGCTTGGCGGCACAACTTGGTGAAACAGTGATTCCCAGAGGAAGGCTTCAAAGTGTTGCACAAGATCTGGTAATTTCTGTTAGCTCCATTTATACGGACAGAAGAAAAGGCAGCGAATGGGGGTGATGTCTCAGAGATCCTGCCATGAACCCTTGGCACAGAGCTGGAATCCATTATGGAAAACTAGTTCAATGAACATAAAGACTGTGAACAAAAGATTTACTTACTGGTTTAGTGGGTTGTTTTTAAAGTCCATGTTCTATTAAAATAAGTCTCTCCGGCTAGCTTTTGTGGAAAGGAGTATGCACTGGTGGGAAAGCACAGAGAGAGAAATCAGGAGAAAGAAGCTGTTGCCTCCAGTCATCCATGGTTGCACTTCACAGGGTCTGGACAAGATTTCTGCATCTTGTCTTCACAAAATCTCTAATCTTCTCTTCCATGCAGTGGCTTCTAAAGGTTTAATGAGTGCATATTTATAAATCACTCAGATAAAAACCAAAAAGGCTGAAAACTGTAAAGCAGTTAAACAAATGAAGCATCCCAGTGCTGCATTTTCTAAGGTAGCCAAATTAATGTTTTACAAACAGAAGGGGGAAAATAAATATGTTCAAAAGGTTTTGGTTGCTTGCTTGCTTTTTTTTTGTTTGTTTGGTTTGGTTTGGTTTGGGGTTTTTTTGTTGTTGGTTGGTTGGTTGGTTTGATTTGGTTGTTTTATTTTGGTTTTCCTGAGGGCTCCCTAGACTCCTTTGCTTAACCATAGCTTTCTGTCAAGTTAATGTTTTTCTATCCTGGTCACAAAAGACATGCTTAAGAGCCGAACTCAGTTACTGTGGTCAGACCAGTGGGTTCAGTTTTTGTCTTCCCATCTTGCTGTGTTGGGAAGAAAAAGGAAGAGAAAACAGCTCATGATGTATTGTTTGAAAACTATAATTTACTGAAATCAGACAGCTCCCATGAAATGTGAGAAGCTTGCATCAATAAGTCCATTTCTCTTTTTTGTCCTAGGCTCTCCATTCATAAATCAAGTTCAGAAGAAGGCTCTGTAGGTCAGTATATGTAATTTTATTTTATACTATACTCTGATAGAATTCTTAAGCAGGTTTTAGGTTTTGCTTGTGCTGTGATGTGAAAAGCTGAGTAAACACAATGCTGGCAGAAGTCAGCAGCTTTCGTGCGCGGGCGAGGTCAAGTCTCAGCAGCATTAAATTAGATGCTGGGTGTCTTAGTGATCACTGAGACTGCCCAACTAGCATTGCCATGTGATAAATATGCATCTTTTGAGTTCTTATGTTGAATTTCAAATGTCTGCATGCTAGATCACTGCTAGCCTATCCGTTTGTATTCTGAAAATTACTACCACCAGTGAATAATTAGGGGGGTTGTTATTTCTGTTTACATCAGACCAAACTCTCTTCCTTTATTTCTGAAATATTCTGCATTCTTAGGACCTTGTTCTCTATTGTCTTTCACTTGGTTTGTGGGGTTTTGTAAACATAATATAAGTAGTTCATATTGCTATGTCTTATCTTACTAGTTGAGCTGGGCAAATTTTATTTTGCTTGTTGGAGAAGAAAATAAATGGGAAAGGGGTTGGTTTGTTTGTTTGTTTTTAAATTTTTTCCTAGGTATATTTCCATTCTAAACTTAAGCTGTGTTTCAGGGGGTCAGTAAACACAGCTTTAGGTCTTCTAGGGTGAGATCCAAACTACTATAGTCACATGCAGAAACTCAGTGGCATTTTATAAACTGAGTTCCTTTGAATTTTTCAAAAGCAGAGGGATCAACTAGCTCTTTATCAGTAGCATTTCTGCCAGATCAGTTTGTTTTCTGCACAGTATGTTTTCTTGCAGATGGCATAAATTTTATAGCATGTGCTCTGATTAATTCAATGTAACACAGTTACATGCCCTACCTCAAGCCTTGTTTCTTTTTTAGAACGAATTAGTTGCTTCTGGGTCATCAAGCCACATGCAGATATGATATTAATGGCCATGGGGACCCAGCCTTGTACAGACATACCAAAAACAAGAGCTGGTTGTAGCTGATGGTCTCATAAAACTTCTTATGCCAAGTAGCAGAATGTGTGTGTGTGTTTATGCATGTGTGCATGTGTTTGTATGTATGCAAAGTATTTATTTTCTGTATGGATACGCACATATTAGAAAATCATTCATCTGAGTTGTGGCTTACACTGCATAATTGTGGTTCAATAAAAGAGCTAAACCAACAAAATACCTCAAAAACACTTCAAGACTTGACATGAACAGCTCTACCGATATCAAAATGAATGTAAAATATTTTCTGTTTGCAATTCAAAATATCTAAGTTACTAGTTTTTAAGACCTCTGTTACATCGACAATTACAAAAGTGTGTGCATTTCCCTGAAATAGCTACATCAGTGTAGTTCTAGTACAGAATAACTATAGAAAAAAAAGTTGAATTTTGTTTTTATTCTTTTTTTTTTTTTACTTAGAAAATAAAACTTAATACTTGAAAGCTTCTCTAGCATTTACTAATTAATGTTTCTTTCTGAAATTCTTTTCCCCTTTCCCCTCATCCTCCTTCCCCACTTTCACTTTAGGGAAAATAGACTGGAAAAAGAAAAATAAGTTTTTCTGGCAAAATTTCCGAAAGAACCAGAAAGGACTGATGAGGCAGACTTCAAAAGGTAAATTTCTTTTTAAGGACACCCAGCCTATCCATGAAAAAAAGAGAGAGCCAACATCCCTAGGGAATAAAAATGGTTTGTAATCGTGTGGCAGATGGGGGGGAATTGTGAATCTGGAAGTATTACAGGTTTGGTTCTTTGTGTTAGGGCTCAGAAAAATAAGTCATGTTCTGTAGAATGGTATCTACATGAGGCTGGGATGCCTTCTGTCCTGTCTGTCAGTGGAGGAACATGTGCAAGGTGATGCCCTTAACATATACTTATAAGTAATATGTAATATCTGTAAATGAGTAAGATGATTTTTTTTCTCTGATCCTGACTAGATGAAATTCTGATCTGTTTTAATTAGAGAGATGTTTCTCCTTTCTTTTACATTTTGTTACTTTGACTTGTTTGCTTTAGGTTTGAATCCGACCTCTTGTTGTAGGAAAAGACACTGCAAGAAGGAATAGTAAAAGTGGATCTGGTAACTAGTGCAAATATAGAATCGATTCCACTCAGACTGCCAGATGTTATTCTCTAGTTCTTCTCCAAAAGACGCAGCTGTGTGTTGCTTGAATTATTTCTCTTCCCACAGAAGAAAAATCTCTGCTTCCCTGTATGTATCTGTTAGATCTTTGTGTTGCAAACAGATGCTAGTCCAGGTCACTAGATCTGTGCTCAGATAGATTGTGAGAGAGTTCAGGAACCCATTTAGGATGTTGAAAACGAGCACATTGACATTGTTAGTTAAGCGTGGGTCCTTGCTGGCTCTCGAGTCAAGTTGTAATTGTCTGTGCTGATATGCCAAGTACAGACCAAAAGGAGAGGTCCTAGAATTAAAAGCCCAAATACATCCAGCACTATGTGTCAGCTCAGTGGCCGGGATAGACCAAAGGACATGCCCAGTCTGCAGTCGAGAGCTGCAATGGCCCAGCATGCTCTTCCTGGAGAGGTTGCCCATCCATTCTGACAGGTGACAACAATGGTCCTCAGGGCTGAGTGCAGGACTTTTCTGGCATTAGCACTTTCTCTTTTGATTCTTGTATTTCAGGGTCAATAACTGTGTGTTGACAGTCACTTTTTATTTCTCCTTCTTGTGCTTTCTTGCTTTCGTTGTCAAAGTAGACAGTTTTCTAACTTTAATTACTTCCTTTTCTTGCTCAGTTAATTCCAAATCATTCAGTTCTTTGAAATCATACTGTGAGGCTGCTCTGAGGAGGGTCTGTTTCTGGCCAGTCAGATCCACGTGGAGACCAGATTTCAGAGCACTGGATAAAATCCAGTTTCAATGTACCCCTCTCTATGCATTCACATCTTCCACAGGCTTGTTATCTCTGCCTCTTTCCCACAGGAGAGGATGTAGGGTACGTGGCCAGTGAGATCACGATGAGTGATGAGGAAAGGATCCAGCTGATGATGATGGTCAAAGAGAAGATGATCACCATTGAGGAAGCTCTTGCTAGGGTATGATATGTACATACTTAAGTTTCTTTGTGTAGCTTCTTTTAGGATGTGGGATATACCAATTCAGAGTTTTCATTGGTTTAGAAAATATAGGAGAAGGGGAAGAAAGTCTCCCTGCTTGTCTTATCACACTAGGTAGCACAAATTGGATAGCAATTCTTAGTTTACATTGCCTTATTTGTTTCAGAACACATATATTGCTTAATATTTTCCTGCTGCTAATAGCTGAAGGGCAATGTTATTGAAGACTTCCATTTTCAGCAATTAAAACTTAAAAAAAATACTTGCATTTAAGCTAAAATGTCTTCTGCTTGTTTCTTAGGTGTTTTGGTTTAACAGCTTTCAAGAAAACATATTCAGCCATTTTTGGTATTTGGTATGAAAATCAACACAAATGTTTCTTTTTTTAATAAGTACAGCAGCTGTCACAAGGGTTTCTTTTCAAAATCTAAACATTAAGAAACCACAAGAAAAATAACTGTATGGCATAGTCTTTGTGAAGCAATAGGGCTGAGATTTTAATTGCTCAGGAGTCAAAAGGTTGATGGTAAAGTTCCCACACCACTTTTGATTTTGTACCCTTGAGCAAAGTACTGTGATTGAACACAGGGTATTCTGTATGGGCTCCATTAGATATGCAGAAAATTTGATTAAGGTCATTAATTGGCACTCAGATATATTTCTTTACTGGCATACTATATCTTGAAATAGATTACCCTAGAACATAAAGTTGTGTTATTGCCTGAAGAAAATATTGCTTTGCTGGAAACATGTGATTTAAAAAAAATGCAAAATATTAAAATTACAGGTGGTAATATTGGGAATTCTTTTTCTCCTCTGCTGTTCAACTTTTGTGAGAGGTTTGTACTTAGTCTGTATGGTTCATATATGTACTGGTACTGTTTCCCTCTAGTGGTCTCAGCTACTAGCAGCAACCTTTTTTGTATTGATACTTCTCGATGATCCTCTCAACTATTTGACTACAGTAGGATCAGCTTTATATCTAAAGCCTTTTCCTGGAAAACAGGGAAGGTGGCCTTTTTGTTTAATATTATAAAAGATGGTTCCAAGTCTTTACTGTGGATCATCTTCTTCATGAAGGAAATTGGCAGGCTATTGTTCTGTCCACTATAAACTGTGCCTCTGGGAGGGAGATGTGCAATTTAAATTTTACCAGTGACAGTTGACTGAAATTCATATTTACCTATAATTTCCTTTTAAGTCAAAAAAATCTCCTAATTAAAACTTGTGATTCTAAAACAAATTTATTTATTTTGAATGAGTAAGATATGCAGTGTAAGAGTTATGTTCTTCCTGGTTATGGGAAGGGAAAAAAAATCCTGAAAGGACATTAACTCTAGCTATTTTAATGAAGATAGGTAGCTTCTTCTCACTGTAAAATTTTCCCTGGTTTATTGTTTTTTGGGTTTTTTTCCCCAATTTCAGCTGAAGGAGTATGAAGCCCAGCACAGGCAACCAAGCACTGTGGATGCTACAGAATGGCCTGATGGTTCTTATTCAACATTTGATGGGTCTTCCAACTGTAATGTAAGTACCTGTCATTCTGATATAGCTACCCAATATCATTTAATATTTAAATTCTTTTTTTACACTATAGAAATTTCTGGATTTGACTGCTGGTTTTCTGAATAGTAAATGTATCATTTGACCTTGTGACACTATGTTCTGTCTGCAGAAATCTTTAACATGGATTTTAAATCTCCAAGGTCTGTCATTGTAGGTACCAATGGTCTTATTGGTCTTATTGTATATATATATTTTTTTTCATCTGGCCCTTTGTCACCAAGCTTTTGAAGCACAAGTGATTCCAGGCAAAAATTCCTATGTTCCAAAGTCTATACTAAAGGTTTTTTAGATTGTTTAGAGGGAACTGTTTCATTTTGCTGCTTGACAGCAACTGACAAGTTGTGTTTCTTGGGCCTTCCTAGCCCTTGTTGATACATTCTAGATGAGAGTCTGGTGAAGTTGTAGCTGCCTACTTCTTTCAAACAGTTCTATCTCTGCATTTGTCAACCGTCAGCCCAGAGTTTTCAGCTTTTTTTCAGACCAATAAACAGGCAGCTTTCCTCTCTCATTTTTATTTCTGAGCTGTGTATCTTCTGTTGTTTTCATGGGCACCAGACATTCTTTGTGTCATGCCATTCTGAATTAATTTTTCCTTCCAAATATCTCCATCTTCACTAAGTAGTTTGTTCCACTTCATTTCTCTAATTGTAAGTTGCTCTTAGTAACCCATATAATTGAACCATAGGCTTTTGAGACCATTGATTTATTTATTTTATTGTCAATGGAATTTCCTGCCAACCGCAGCAGACAGCTTCTCCTCTCTAAATAAAAAGAGAAATGCTCTGTTGTTTTATGTGATGTTTAAAATATATTGTGCTGGAGAAAGATTTTATTTGTATTTTTAAAAAAATTGCCTATCTTTAGTTAGATGGGAACAGGGGGGCTTATATTGCCTTATACTTTGTTCTAATGTATCAGAAATGTGCAAAGAACAGAGAAAGGAGGATCCTGATTTTTCTGTCCTGATTGCTTAACCTGCTGAAAATGGCTTGATCTTTTCCTCGTTAGAATTTATAGCCTGAACTTTTTCTTCTTAAGGTCTTTGGTGAAGGTACCTATAGCACAAGAGCCTCAAAACTCTCATTTCTATGGTCAAATATCAGAAGGACACTGAATTTTTCTCTTAAATTTTCTAATAGTGATTTATGTTTGTGTTGAAGTTACTGAAAGCTGTGCACACCTGACAGTATTTGCTCCCTAACAGGACATTGTGGCACTTTTTCTCTAAGACTGTTTTCCTAAGCCATCTTGGAACTTTGAGCCATGAGCTTCGGTGCCTCACTCCACTGTTCTGGTAGAATTTGAACCCTCTTCATGCTAACTTCAATGGGGGATCTCTATTCCGTCATTGTAGATATCTTCCAAGATTTTTGCCCTTGCTCCTAATTTCTGTTCTGGTTACATTTAACAGAAGCTGTGAAACTGCTTGCCTTCAAGGGAAAAGCAGACCACCTGCAAAAGCGAAACTTCACGTTAGAGCAGAAGTTGTCTTGGCTTCTCTTTTTTTGTGGAAGAGAAAAAAACTAGGGTTAACTGAGGTGAAAGACTTCAGGCTATAATTGACATGCAAGAGGGAAAAACAAACAGTATGAAGTATCAGATATGTCTAGAGATGGGTTATGTGTTCACCCAGACTGTTTTGCCAAAGGACATCTCTTTAAAATTAGCAGCTTTTGAGAGGTGCAAAGATGGTTCCTTTTTCAAGCCTTTTCTTTGCCAAATGGTTTGACTTCCAGTGACATTTGTGGGATTAGTACTCTGCAAATTTGGAATATCAGCTTAAACCTAAACCTAAATCTAAAAACTCTAGAATCTAAAAATGAAGACCAAACATCTGGGGTGTTCTAAGGGTTTAAGTACTCCATTGCTTTCAAGTAAGTCCTAATCACAGCATAAAAACAGCCACTTGCAAAACAGCATCTAAAGGACAGATATTATTAGTTGTTGATGGTTTCCTTTTAAGGAAAGAAAGAAAAACAACCACTTGTTTTTTTAAAACTTGTACAACTATCATGTGTTTATGACTAACATCACTGTTGATCATTAACTCATTTTAAAGATTGATTTAAGGATTCTTTTTTTCAGTTTCTCAACTTTTAAATTACTGTACCAGGAAATGCATTTCATACTCTTACAATACTAAACCCTAAAGATGAATCACAAAGGATTGAAGGATCATCATCTCAGCATCTAAAGAGAGGCAGCCCAGTGTCATTGCTGTGCTGTTAATTGTGTGTCCTTTTTGTTTGTTCTTAAGAAGCAAGCAAACAAACAAACAAAGGCATTGCCAAGTCAGTAGGTGACTTGGTTCTGTGCCACTTGAAAGCAGTTTGTAGCTTTTAGTCTTGTTACTGTGACCCCTTTGTTTCACAACAAAACATGTGTGTTATTTATTTAGTAACATGGGAATACAGTTGAAAATGTTTTTCTTTTTAGTGATATGTATCAAAAGTCTAAAAATTCTTCATCGTGTTTTTACAAATTTATTTCTGAATATTTATGTTTCATTTTTGTTAGAATGAGGGCTTCTCACAGTAACACTAGACAAGCTTTCATTGCCTTGTGCCAAGCACTGGGGTCTAAAGCAGGTGCAGATACAAATGGATCCCTTTCTGGATTTGAGATAAGGGCCTATTTGTCCTCAAGAGTCAGAAAGTCCAGGGAAAGAGAAGACTTCAAAATCGTATCACATTCTTTCTGTTCACTGAGGTGCCTTTTATGCTTCTTAAAGATAGAAGCTCATTTGCTAACTTTTGAGGGCTGAAATTCTCAGTTCATCTGAAACAGGTCTTTTTCTTCCCCAAAGCCCTGCTGGTATGGCTCCAGCCCAGCTTGGAGGACCAGCATTAGGAGAAACCAGTATAAATCCTTTCCTGTGCCGTCTGCTGAAAAAGTGCTGATTGGTACCAGCTACAGTGTTTGTTGCAAGAGTGAAGGAAAGGAGAGAAGCAGGATGGAAGCTGTGACAGAAGTGTGTGTCCTATGTGCACTGCCACTGACATAAACCACTAATTAACTTTGCTGACATTTTCTGTAGATGCAAGTTAAATGAAGTTGTAATTATCTCTGAGCTGAACTGTTTTGTTGGGCATGTTGGGCTTCTGTGTTTCAGTTTTGATCAACAGATAATGGTCAGACATCCAGAGCTCATTAGCACAAGCTTCCATGTGTCAGAGCCAGCCTTTGTTTGGAAGATACTGCAGTGAGCTGTGCTGAGCTTCCCCAAGACCTCCCCACCTGCCACACGTGGGCCTAGCAGCCTCAGGAGACAGACCATAAAATTTATGAGCAGGGAGCACAAAGATAGCATCTCCCTCCCACAGTATGGGTGAGAGCCTGCAATGCTGCTTTACTTCCAAATGCTTCTTTAGCCAGGACTGTCAGCCAAGGGGAAACTGGCACCTCGTTAGTTTTCACTGAGGAGAATGGCTGCACAGACCATTCTCCGTCTGCCATGAGGCTAATGGTGGAGAAACCCCTGCCTTGCATTACCACCCTTTTCAATCTTCTATTGATCCTCTTTGTAATGGATGACAGCAAATTGAGTCCATGCAGCTACAGCTCTAGATGGAGTAAGAGAATTTTTTGTTGCTCCTTTTCTCCCGTATTATTTCCTGATGACGTTTTCATTTACAAAGTCATTAAACAGGGCTAAAAGTTGAAAGGGTGGGCAATATTGAGTTTGTGTCTACTACAATTGTCACAGACAGAATAATAGATAAAAATGATCTTTGGGTTGTATTTGTTTCAATCCAAGAGGCGCTGAAGCTACTGAATCATGATTGTATTACCTGTGATATAAAACTGACTCTGACAAAAAGCAAAGTCTAATAGAATTATCTCTGACTTACAGCAGTCATTACTGTGTTGTTTGGCAAGTGTGAAGAGTAGAAAGAAAAGAAATAATTGCAGTATAACTTCTGTAGCACCAATTACCTCGAGTAAATCTAAGTTTAACTACAGCAAATCCACATTGTTGTTATACTGTATTTCAGTCATTATGATTGTAGATGCTTTCTGAACGCAGCAATTTTAAATGTGATTTTTATTCATATTAATGGCTGATTCTTAATATATTTAACCATTTGTTAACATTATTATTGCTCATTCTACGAGACTGTTCAAGTATGTAGAAAAGAAGCCCTTCTTTTGGTATAGTTGGTTTAACTTGTTAGAACTAGGCTGCAAGTCAATGCATATTGGGAGCCAGCATGGAGAACCACTAATGAACCATCAATGGAGACTAGGGTCTGATGAGTTCAGGTTTTTTGATTTTTAAACAATAGTGTTTAAACTGAAACAGCTGGGATGTTCAGAGCATTTTGAAAGCTATGCACTGTGTTAGGACCATGTTTTTGCAGTTATCACAGGACCTACCAAGTTTTGGAAGTTGTTTTGGGTTTTTTATTTTTCCACAAAAGGCTAGAGGGTGGAAGATATTTCTGTTTCAGCTCTTCTTGGAAAGCTTGGTCCCATCTCCAGACCCTGCATGCCCTTTGAAGTAAGAGAGAGGAGCTGCTGCTGAGCATGACTATGAATGAATGCACGGCTTTCATCTTTGCTCCAGAGTCTGGTGACCCAATTTCTATTAAGATTTCCTGAAAGGCACTGATGTGCCTCATTGTATTGGGTGGTGTATTTATTATTACTATCCAAGTTCCTATAATACTGATAGTGTTTAGTAACAGTAATGATGAAAAAGGAGACAATAATAAGACAACTCTTCAAAATGATATTGCTACATTCCCATTCAATGTGTCCAGCACAGGGATCTGTCCTGAAAGGCACTGGCTGCCCTCCACAATATTAGGGATGTTGTTTAGTACCTCTTGGTGAAAGCTAGCAGAAAAAAAATTACAGCGTATTTTGTTGCTGTCTTTCCTTTCTCTCTCTCCAAGCCTAAGAGCAGTGTTTCCTATGGGCACAATAATACCAAAAAAAAATCATGAAAGAAACACAGATCATCGTTACAGTTCCTAGGATGCAACAAAAAATTTAACTAAGGTCAGTCCTGTGGAGTGGTGATACAAGAGCAAGAGGTCATTGATGTATTTAGATTTTGTTATGTAGAGTTCTGTAAGGAAATTTTTCAGAATTTTTTTTCAGAACGTTTTAGAATTTGCAGGAGAAATGCATTTATTTAGAAACAAAGCTGTATCAATTATTTAATTAATGTGTGCCATGCAAGACATGTCGTGTTGTTACCAGATACAATTTAGCTAGGTCTGCATCCCTAGTGGGACTAAACACTGTCACCACAAGATTGTACTGTGCAGCTGGCAGTAACGTGGCCCAAGTAAACCTCCTGCTCACTGCCAGTAGGATTTGCTCCTGCAGATATGAAGACTGGATGTAATTGGTCTGTTATAAGGTCTCTGAGAAAAGACTTCTTGCTATCGTGACTGAAGAGAGCTTACAGTAAGTCACAATCAGTGACTGCAATTAAGTGTGTTCATAACCCCTTCTGTTTTGACTGCATTCAGATGATCCTGTCTGACATGACAACAAAATATTGGGCTACATATGTGGTGGAAGATAAGAGCTGGGAAAGCAAATTAATTTAATCTTCATTAAATCACGTTACTTTTTGCCTTTGGGCATCTGCGTAATTTCTCTTCTCACTACCTAGAGAGTAGAGGACTGTGGTAACAGTTTTTCCCATGACCATCCTCCATGCATGTCTCAGCCAGCAGGAGATGCTGTAATCCATAATGTGGTTTCCCTGCCCCCATCTTTTCTGAGACCAAGCCTATTAAATTGGAACAAAGCCTGGCTCAGTTAAAGAACTAGGAATCTCAAAAGCCATGTGTTTCACTGCCCTATTTGGCAGACCCAGGCTGAATAATCTTTACTTGTGGTACAATAGAAAATTTTAATTGCACTCCTGCTGATTACCACTTGCTCCCTCTCCCCACTCTTGATGTTTCCTTCCTTGCACTCAGGACAGTAATGTCAATAGTCTGATTGCTTCAAAATACTCTAAGAATGCATTTTAAATTACTACACTGTTCACTAAAGGGATTTCATTCTTTCTCTTTTTATTTTTTTTTCTCTGATATGAATTTCATGCATTGTTGTTCCACCCTTGGTTTTCTGAAGTGCAGGGAGGTTGGTTTCCAGGGACAGTGTTGTGTTCCATTCATCAACAGTGCAATCTTCACCAAAGAATACAGATTCTCCCCGGGCCTTGCCAAAAGACAAGGTGAACTTGGAGGAACATTGTTAGAGACTCTCTTTCCCATGTGTAGAGGACTCTACAAGAGAACTGAAAAGGAATGCTGTGTTCTAACACATGTGAAATAATGTATTTGAAGAGCTTGATCATCACCTATGATGAGTGGTACATAAGTACAGTTGTAACATCATTAAAATTAATTATGCTAATCTCTCAGATAAACAGTGTCAGCAAATGTCTGGCTTGCAGATGCAAACATCAGCAATGTGATTCTTGAACTTACTTAACTAAAGCCTGGAAACAGTTAACATCTAGGAATTTGCCTAAGCAGCTATTCTAGTATCAAGACAGACCTC
The DNA here is from genome assembly GCA_038090715.1 of Florisuga fusca. Lineage (NCBI taxonomy): Eukaryota > Metazoa > Chordata > Aves > Apodiformes > Trochilidae > Florisuga > Florisuga fusca. Next base: position 34,221,036 of record JAAWXA010000001.1, read on the forward strand.
CTGGGAGAATTAAATTTTTGTGCTCTTGTTATTTATGACAAATATTTCCCACTAATTTCAGCAAGCAGTGTCGTCACAGCTTATGTGTAATATATCTTTCACCAAAGTAGCCATTAGATGCTCCTTTGCTTTCCTTGTAAAAAATTGCAGACCAAACCTAGACATGGAATTACTGTTTCCTGCAACTTACCTGAGAGGCCTGACAGTACCATTCCACATTTTAGATTCATGCAGTCTTTGCAATTCATGCTGTTGCAGTTTATTATGTGAAGTGGCAAAAACATTTATGACCTCTGTTAATTTTTTGAAAAATTTTGGAGGCCTTTATTTGTAACCTCAGGATATGATGCAGATTATCACATCTGGGCCTCCCTCAGTTTTCTATTAACAGCCTCCACTAGGATTAGAGGCTTGTTAAACACTCTTAATGAAACCCAAAACCCTCAAAACTCAAGTTGCAAAGCCTCCAACTTAGATCAGTTTCAGTCATGGCCATGAACCTTTAAGGAAATCTGGGATAAGTTTCAGTGAAGTTGCTGTCAGGTTTCACTTGATGTGGGTCAGTATGTTATTGAAATTGGAGAACACCAGCTGGTTTTATCTGAAGCTTAAAATTTTCCATAGGGTTTTACATCAGAGTTTTGGGGCTGAAGTAATTCAAGGGTAAGAACCCAGCTACAACACACCAGCAATTCTAGTTTACATGGTCACTAGGGAGCAGAAAAGCTGTGTATGGTCCCTAGCACAAAGGTGGAGAAAATTGGAAAAGGATATTTAACTACATGGCTCATTAAAATCAACCAGTCATCAAAGGAAGTGGGTGTTTAGCCCCACTATGATTTCACTGTGTGATTGATCTGTGTCAAATCCAGATTAACTGGCCATTGACAGTATGATCCTGAGTAAGGGGAATCTTTTCTTGGCTTAAAGAGAGTAGTGTTGTGGTATATCTTTGCTACAGTGCTTTCTGACACTGGATAGCCATGCTCCTAATTAGTAGAGGTTTTGGCAGTGTTTTCTTGCACTCTAAGATGAATTGTCCAAATTCTGGATTTGTCCCAAGGTTTGTGAGTAGGTATGGTTGATTGTAAGAGGAGTGCCGATTTACTTGAGCATCTCAGAGTCTGCTTCTTAAGAAGGAAGGTCTGAGCCCATCTTAGGAGGGAGATTGGAAGTCATACTACCAGTGTTTCATAAAGCTTCAGCATGGCTAATTCTAGACCAGTCTGAGATTTCTGAATTAAACACCATTTGCCTTTCCGTTTCTTTGTGATGTTCTTTTTTATAGCAGTGAAACCAATTCGGGGCAGGGGGGCGGAGAAGTATGTAAGTTCACTAATTTAAAAAACATTTAAGCAAGGTTTATTTTTCTGTCAAATTAGCCCTTTATAAAGGGAAATTCTTGGAGGGGCTTTTTGTCAAAAGAATTAAAAAATGAAAATAAAAAGAGCATGGTAACTGGCTTCAGTTATATTTCCTACAGACACAGCCTCCACTCTAGTGGTCGTGTTTGAGGGTCAGTCAGATGT
>JAAWXA010000001.1:34229785-34393943 GCA_038090715.1 Florisuga fusca
CACATCTTTAAATAGCATCTTAGGTTTCAGCAAATGTGTCAAGTATGTTTTGCCAACAGAGTGAAGTGAAGATGAGGCAGGAAGGCTGTGCACAGCAACTGATTTTTTTTTAATCTTAAAATGTGTCCTGTTGTTAAGATTAGTAAATTGTAAGCACTTTGGTAATAGTTTGAATTTAGCACTGCTGTAAAACTGTGGAAGCAGTGAAAGATGAAGTCAAAGTTGGGTCGAGCAAAAAATTTATTTGGGCAAGAAAAAAATGCAGTTGCATTTCTGTTTACATTTCTGATACGTATCTGTGAATGCTGTGAAATTGGTCAGGTGGGACTGAGGAGGATGTGTACTCTTGTTTGACTCTTTCCTTGGTACTGCATCTAATAGCTGAGCCTACACCTGACTCAGAAAAAAAGACCATAGAGAAACATGAGAATCAGATCCAAGTTCCAGCTTTTAAGGTTTTTTTAGTGGGAGCATCTGTAGTTTTATTTATCTGCAGATGGAAGAGAGAAACTTAACGATGAGTTTACTTACAGGTTGCTGTCATCTGCCTACTGTTAACTCATCCAAGAACTCATTTCACAAATGGAAGGAACTGCTTCAGATTTATCCACTTGCAAATACCTTCTGGGCTGCTTTTATCAGGAAGAGCCTTATTCCATTTTAAGTGGGTGATATCTCAAATAAATACAGAGCTGCTCCACAGGGAAACATGTCCGATGACATGCATTGTGCTGTTTTTGTCCCCTGTAGGTGTGGAAGAGCACTCACTTGACAACTCGCCCATACTGGATGACAGATCAGCACTTTATTCTGGAGTTCACAAGAAGCAATTCTACTTTGACGGCTCCTGTGAAAAGCAGCCTGAGGATGACACAGACTCACTTACTACTTCTCCCTCATCCAGCAGTCTTGATACGTGGGGAGCGAACCGAAAGCTGGTGAAGACCTTCAGCAAAACTGATAGCCGTGGCCTTATCAAGCCTCCCAAGAAACTCGGGACATTTTTCTCTTACCCAGAAGAGGAGAAGACCCAGAAAGTTTGTCGCTCTTTGACAGATGGGGAAATGAAGAAGAGCCTCGGCTCACTGAGCCATGGGGTAAGTACAGAAAACATTTGCATTTATGACAGCAACAGGCACAAGCACCATCTTCTGGTGTCCCTGGAGGAGATTCAGAGTGTAAGGAAGCAGATCCGATTGAAGAAAATGGATACTAACTATTCCTGTTCCAGAGCTTTTCTTTGCCAGCGCCCTGCTAGGAAAGGAGCAACTCCTGCACCTTGTGACCTACAATTACTGCGGCACAAAACGAAAGGGGGTGGAGGTTGTGGCTTCCCAAACAGAAGGCTACGAGGGCGCACTTCTGTCAGCGAGTTCAATATTACCTATGTGGTGGAGAGAAGCCTGTACAGTCACCTCAACCTCTCACAGCTGGTGCGTCCCGTTACTGACAGGACCCTAAGCAAGGCCGACAAGCAGGACCTGAGGAGATGCCTGCTGGAGGAGGATGAGGAGGCCAAGAGGAAGTGGGCTGCCACAGTGGATCGCTGTACTAAAAGGGTTCTCTTGAGAATCCACCAAAAGTCTGTGAGTCAAAGAGTTGCCATGAAGGTGGTCTTCCAGTTTCTGTGAGGTTGCAGTCAACGCTTTCTGCTCTATACTTTAAAATTCAGTGCTTCTGCTTTCTTTGCCATTAGAAACTCTTGAGCACTGTAATTCAGCTGTAAGGGAAGAGTTTGATATAATCCTATCATAAAAGAGTTTTGTCGAGTCTTCAGTTTCTATGTGTACAGAGTAATTAATGAGAGAGTAAATATGAAAAATGCTGCTTTCTAATTTCACCTGTTGTAGAAACTGAGATCACCAGTGAACAGGGGAGCTTTGAGATGCTATTAACATGATCTTAGTGACACTTTCAGAGTCAATATTCTCTTAAAGAGATAGCAAGAGATGGATAAAATTTGCAGAGGATTAGAGCATCCTTAGTCAGCTGTGCTCTATTTCTCTCCTGTTACTTTGTCATATTGGCCTTCCCCTACCCAGTTTGCATCCCATCATTTCAGCCACCTAGCTCTCTATTCTCTGCTATACACACAGCTGCAGAAAGTCAATGAGGTTTACATTATGTAGACACTGCCCTCCTGCCCGCTGCTCAGCATCGCCAGAACTTCCCTTTATGCTTTGTATCTGACCACTGCTCCTTCTTTCTAGCAGAGATTGAACGTGTCACTTTCCCTCAGAGCACTATGTAGAAGGAACAAGGGGCAGCCAAAAAAAGCAAATTATGCTGTACAATGGGAAATTAAATGATATGAGCACTGCAGAGAGATCCAAAGCTGCTTCCTGATTACATGATACAATTTTGACAGTTCCCTTAACCATGATGATGAGTTTCCTTGGAGCTTGCCTTTGGGGTCAGCCAGATCTCCAAAGCTGAGCCAGCTAGTCTGTTGTTTAGTCGACAATGTAGATATGTTCCCTACTTCAGTCGGTGGAAACAGCAGTGCACCCACAACTTTAAGCAAGATATTCCAATGAACAATAAAGTACAATCAGTTTTTCCTCTAAAACTACAGATTTTATTTTGAAAGGTCTCTGCTTCATTTCTTCAGGCATGAGATATTCTTGATACAAGAGCCTTGGTCTCCTTGAATAACCTGTGGGAGGTGACCGAGAAGTCATGATTCACTTTTTGCTCTTTGGGTGCACAATAGATAGGTTTTTTCTACCCAATACCATGAATGTTCTCTTTTGGCAGCTTCGCTGTTTCTCCTGCATTTACTGCTTGCCCTGCCACTCACAGGGTACTGTTTATTTTCACAGGCATTGTGCTCAAAATCATTGTTTTCCCGTGAGGATATTACAATGCTAAGAGAAACCTTACTCATCCTTCTGTGTCTTGAACAATAGAGGTATCTCGGGCAAAAAAGCATACTCCTGTGTGCTACAGATGCCTCATAATTAAAAGTACCATCTAAAGCTGTCTTTGTAAATACAAATGACAGAAACAAGCTTTTCAGTTTTTCTAATGAGCAGTCTTACTACAGTAACTTGGTTATGAAAACCATCTGGACTGACTTTAGTTCAGAGAGATACAATCACAGAAGAAATGGATAGCATTTTGTTGTTGTTGCTGAGGAATGCTTCAGTTGACTGCTCCTCCAGCCTCATTTGAATGGGATAAATGGTGGAGACACACTGCCCTAAGTAGTTTTTTCAACACATTTCTTCCTGAAACTGTAAAAGCTGGCAAACCAACTAATGCCACTCCTGCTTTGTAGAAACACTTAATGCTTATTTGCTGCAACCTCAGGGAAATTGCAATGCCCGTGTATTCAGTGGAATTGGTCACTCTGTCTTGCCTTGCTGTTCATTTTTGTCATTTATATTTGTTTCAGTGACCTGGACATGCATGAATTTTTCAAACCGCACCAGTTTTTCTTTTCTCCCAAAACGAGAGTACTTTTGATTGCATGGCCATTCCATTGAATATCCCTGTCCTCATCCACAGACCTTTTGTTTGGTACAGTATTGCTACTGGAATCTGAAGGTGGAAGTCAAATGTTAAATGTATGGGGAGGTCCATAATGAAACAATAAGCATGCTTAATATGGTACATTGATTCAGAAGCTTTTTACCAGCAGACATTTTGCTTACTGAGAAGACTCTCTTAGGAGGAGCTCTGACTGGCTTGACAGACAAGTTTGCTCAGAGCAGTTCCAGATGTCCTCTCTTCATTGCTGGGTTTACCACACACTGCAGGATTAGTTAGAATGGACTCACAGGACAATATTACTCATAGCCATACGTGCTGTGCTTTAAAAAACTGATCTTATTACTTGTGGTTTGTCCCAAATGCTTTCAAAAAACAATTTTTAAAAGCTATGCCACAGTCACATTGGCTTCTGGAAACAAACACTTAAAAAAATTTTACATCATAGAACCCTCTTTAATGTGTGTAGAGCCTAGACAAAGCTGGCTTTGAGTTCCAGTAGAGTTGTAGTGGTTGCAAAAAATGTAATCCAAGCACTATAGGTACACAGCACCCAACATGAAAGCTAGAAAAGAAAACTTTTTAAAAACGAGTAATAAGTATGCTGATTCGCAGTGACCAGGGCTGGAAGCTTGTTTACTTCAATGGAACCAATCAATACAATTGTTTAGTAAGTGACACAGTTTATAGAGCTTGCTTCTTCCTAACAGAGTGTCAAAGCAGATTGGTAGCTCTCAGGTCGGGGGTCTTCACTGACTCTCAGGTACAACTTAAGGAACTGAGTGTACAATCCTTTGTAGGACTGGTCTGATGCTTAGCTGAGTCTTAAGGTGTCTGTAGTTACTCTCTTGGACAGTTTGGGCCCTAAAACTTAACTGTTCACAAGTGGTTGATCTTCTGCCTCCTGTTTGTCTCAATTCTGCCTCTGAAGAGAATACTTGTAATAGATACCTGGCTGTCACAACTCACACTCAGAGCCCAGAGTTGAGGTTGTGCAGGTAAATTGTAACTGCTGTACCTTCATTTCCCTGGATTGCCCTGTGAGACATCTGGTAGGGCCTGGTACTTCAGTGCTATGCAGCTGCTTGCTCAGTGGCTAAATAAAAAGTCAAAAGCTTTTGCCTTCTGGATTGCAAAGCAAAATCCGGGTTGTCTTGTGAGCCCTCTCAGTGTCTGGTCTTTTTTCAAGTGATACCAAAGCTTTAGCAGAGATTCATGTGCCACAGTTAAACAATGGCTGGCTGTGGAAATGTAACTGTACTGCTTGGGAGGCAAGGAGTATCATAGTGCTGATTTTCTTGTTTTATTCAGGGTGATTATGATAAATTGCATCTGTGTATTCAGCCAGAACTGGGTCACTCCAGTAGGTTATGGTGGCACTGTAAACAGAGCATGCTTCCTCCCAGAAGTAGCAGAGCTGCCATGTGTCATCTCCACAGGTGTAATGATAAATACCTCATCTGAAATCAGAGCTTGCTAAATCTCTGGGGAAATAATGCTTATGGACAGCTGGGATGGGTTTACCTCCTCTTACCAAGGGTTTGCCCTACAAGGCCCTTAGCATTTCCCTAGATTTCAGTGGAAATGAAGTCTGTGGAGCCAGTCCCAGAAGGTAGGTTGTTCAATGCTTTAAAAGATTGGTGGTTCTCTTTTTCAGTGCTACTGTGGACTTATTTATGAAGGCAGATGAGAGTGATGAGGTAGAGTTGCCAGCACCCTGGAAAACTTGATGCATAAGATCAACAGTTTCCTCAGACCAAAAAGTTTTTCTTTCAAGAGTAGGCAACAGATGACTCAGCAGCAGCAGACCTTAAGCCAAGGATTTGTCTACGGAAAAGACAAATGACTCAAATTAATTTATAACAGATTTCTTAATTTATAATAGATTTCTTGTTTTATAATGTCCCATCCTTTTGTTTGTTTGTTTGTTCCCATTTTTGCAGCCATTTGTGTTTTCACTGGTGTTCTCCAAATCACAGTTGTTCTGAGTAAGCTAATCCCTGTGATAGAACTGGATCCATCCTTTTTTATTCTTCTTTTTTTTTTTTTTTTTTTTTTTTTTTTTCAGAGAACCTGTAGCTTTGGAGGATTTGATTTGACAAATCGTTCCCTTCATATTGGAAACAGTTCTGACCAAATGGTGAGTTTAAGACAAGAAGGCACAGACTTGAAATAGCATAAAGTGAAATGTGTGATGGGGTTAGAATAGGCTGAAGTGTAATTTAGGTCTGTAATAACAGTTTGGGGATCCAAGAAAGCAAAGTATCTTCGTTAACCTCAGACTTCCTTAGCTTTGAGGAAAACATACCCACCCATATCCATATGTGTAAAGAGGCAGGAATAAGTGATTAAAGTGCAGATCTGGCCTCACATCTGTGGCCTATCTTAAGTCTGACTTCCTCAGAGCATCACCCCAGGCAAAATACATGATTACTCTGCTTTCTTGGCAAAAATATTTACTATTTGGAATGATGAAACCAACTTTCATTTGCTGAAGATCAGCAAGTTATTTGGGTGGCAGTCAGTATGAGATTTATTATTTGTTTTCTTATTGTATCTTAAGAGTTCTGGAGTAGATCAGGATTCTATTGTGCTGAATGCTGTGCAATTGATCTCACAGCTCTTTGTGTTTAAAAAAAATCCACCCCCTCTGAGAATTAATTCCACTTTATTTTACTCATGTTGATCACAGAGTTACTGTTGGTCAGCCTGCGGCCAAAAATAATAATAGAAATGAGCCAGAACATTATATCAAATTAAATTGCTAACATCTTTTTCCTTTTGTCCATGTATGTTTTCTGTCTCAACATTGGCTCTGATACCTTCTCTGTTCTCTGAAGTCTAAATTGTGAAACTTTTTATATGCTAGCATTATATAATTTTTTCATGTCAGCTGGGATTTTTTTTTAGGTTGTATTTGGGGATTTTTTTTTTGGTTTTGGTCTATTTTTGACATCATAAATTACCCTTAAATTGTTCTGAATTGTGGGTGGTTGTTTTATTCATTAATTTTCAACTTAGTAAAAAAAGTTAACTTCCAAACTTAGTTTTTATATTTCAACATAGATACCTAGGCATGTTTTGTTCATTTTGGTTTTGATATAGGAAAGTTTGAAACCTAAACATTACGTTTAGGTAATTACTAATATAGGTAATCCCCTTACTGGCATCAGTAGTGGGAGAGATGCAGCACACCATAATAATGGATGCAGATCAAGGGGATTTTATTTAAAAATATTTAGGTCATTAAATGGAAGGTTTTATTTTCCAAAAAGAAAAGGCAAAGAGCTGTCCTTAGTTTTTGCTAACAGACAAAAGTTACCAAAGAAATTGTAATCACAAACAACTTGTAAAGGCAAAATATATACTTATCAGAAAAGAGTTATCAGCTGAACACCAGATAAACATTTTGGAAGAACATTAGTAAAATAGAAAACATACATAAATTTAGAAAAAAGATAAGTGTTTTATGTAGAATATATAAGGTACCCTTACTTTAGAGTTTGTTATGTACCTAAATTGTCCTCCAAATGATTATTGAACCAAGTCAGAGACCAAATGCAGTAGTCAATTTGGCCAGTCTATTTTGCTCCTTTTTGCATTGTGGTTTTTGTGCACCCTTGCCAAGGGAGGGTGCTGGTAGTAGCTCTAACAGAGCTGCCTTGCCATGGTTCCTGACACACTGCAGAATGAAAGCCTGTGTCTAACGTGCTGCCTGGACCATATGAGCAAGGGCTGAGTCATGCAAGTAAGTTTGGCAAAGTGTCAACTTATCCGTGTTAATTCTTTGTGTGTGCTTGTGGCATAAGTAAATGCTAGGTATTATAAGCTGATTTAGAAAAGGTTAAATTCATTCAAAGCAGCTGGCCTTTGTCATCCAATATATATGGACCAACTAATCTAGTTCAGCAGTACTGTGTTGTGTGTCTTAAGAATAGCTGTGCAAGTATAGCCTTCTATCACGATTGATGCTAGTAGTTTGGGCTTTTCTTTTTCTTTTTTTTTTACAAACAATCCACAGTAAAACCACAGAGATGAATCATCAAGAGAGGTTAACTGAATGTCTGTCTGAAAATAAAAAGTAAATTTTGGTAGCCAAATGTAGGTGTCTACATACACACCCACATGGATATATTTGGCTAGGCGCTCAGAGGTACCTTCAGTCCTGTTAAACAGAATGTAATATTGACCACAGCTACTGTTGTATGGCTTAGCCTGAAAACGTGGAGTTTTGTGTAAGGTCAAATACTTACCTGAAACTCAAAGGGAAAAAGGCTTCCTTACAGAAATCTACATGCAGCACCTGCAGAAAAGGTTACAAATCAGGCCCTAGGAGTAAGGTACAGTGGACTACTCGGTGGCTTGCACAAGGTCTCAACACTGAATTTAGAGCAGTAAACAGGACACCATGCTGGTGTCTTTTGTCTACCTGGAAACCTCTGCAATGACTGCTGGCTGAGGAAACGCTGGCTCTTGTATTTTATAGTCTTAAGCCCTTTTTTATTTTGCAGGGCAAAGAAGGAGACTTTGTTTATAAAGAAGTGATCAAGTCACCTTCTGCCTCCCGTATATCTCTGGGCAAAAAGGTGAAGTCTGTAAAGGAAACCATGAAGAAAAGGATGTCTAAAAAATACAGCAGCTCCCTCTCGGAACAGGTGTGTAAGATCTGCAGTGGAATCCCCTTAATAATGTGGAAGTGATAATCAGTATTGATTCTCATGCTTCAAGGCAACTCTGAAGAAATTTGTAACAAGACTATGTGGTGTGGCTTATTCCTATGTTCTTACAAAATCCTTCACTGTGAAACAGCTTCCTAGAGATGCCAAATCGTGAAAATGTGTTTCAGATTTTCATTCAAGTAGCTCATCAGCAGAAGCCTGTGGTTGATGGCACTACACATCTCTTTATGTATTTCCATTTCTTTATCTATCATCATTATTTATTAAGAGAACTGGTCTGTGACACAGGGTCACAGTAATATATTTTATCTGCAATTTTCACCTTAGTTTAAATTCCCAGCATAACCTTACATACGCAGTTCCTCTCTGCTATTGCAGGTCTTTTCTCCATCATAGCTTGCCCTCTGCAGCAGCCCATTAAAGAGAGGCACACTATAGTCAGAAAAGGGCATCCCACAGAAGATTTTCCTATTATTCTTTCATTACAGATTTTAATAGTTTATTCTTAAAGGCAAACCTGAAGTACATTAGTTTTAAATTAGGTTTTGAATTTCAGTGGCCTAAGAACAATTGCTGTCTTTTTCCCTTTTCTTATACTTTGGGTTCTTTGCTTTGATGGGGTGTCAAAAATTCTTCAGTGTTTCTGTAAAACCAAACTTGCCGCTTGAAATGTGCCAGGAATAGCAAAAAACAAAAACAAACAAAACAAACAAACAAACAAAACCCAAAAAAAAAAAAAAAAAAAAAAAAAAAAAAAAAAAAAAAAAAAAAAAAAAAAAAAAAAAAAAAAAAAAAAGCCACCGAGAGAGCACAGCTCTCCCTGGCTCACGTCGCCCCCAGGTGGCCTCATCCCGAGCGCTGGATCGCATGGATGCTCGCAGTGGGAAGTGGAAACAGAAAGGGACCCGTGCACTACTAGATCTGCCTTTTGGTATTAATGCAAAGCCTTAGTGCCTGTAAGAGGAGCAATTGGTAAGATTCAAAATAAAAAACACAAGCTGCAAGACCTGGAAACAGCATAGAGAGGCAGAAAAGTGGCTTGTTTCATGCAATGCTTGGCAATGCTAGGATCCCTTGCCTGTAGGACTGATAGTCATACTCATAACCAGGAGCAGTGTTACAGTTAGCATAATTTAATTTAAATTTACACTTCAAAATTGTTAAGGTCTAATATGATTTGATATTGATAAGAAGATGATTTGATGTTGGACTGGCCTTACAAAGTCTGCCTACGAAAGGGATACTTTGAGAAATTGATTTACAGTGAGTTAGCAGTACTTATGCTCTCTGGCTTTCTCCCAAGATTGACTCGACCTCTGGAGTCATATGCAGGCATGACTTTTCTTCTGATGATTCTGCAGCATGCAAATAATATCTTTCATCTAAAAGTTTTATGACCGCACATCTCCACAAATATTCTTCTTGTATGAAAGCTATAGTTCTTTTGTCTCCAAACTTTTTAGCATGGTCCTTTTAGAATGTTGGTACATTTCTGGCATTATGACTCAAACTATATGCTAGTATCTCTTTATTCCTTAAAAAAGCAAAATAAAACAAACAAACAAAAAAAACAACCAACAAACGAGCAAAATCTTGGCCACACATATCTGCTGCTTTGCTTTAACTGGGTTTCACAAAGGCTTACAGAACTTCAGTTTTGGAAAGACCCTTTTTGATTTCCTAAAATGCTTGACTGAATGAAGAGAGAAATTGCCTCACCTATTGCACTTGGAGCAAAATCCCTTTGTATTTATGCGTTTATATTTATAATTATTTATATGACACACAGACTGTGTTTTCTGGTTAATTATTTTATTTCTCCAAGGTAGATGAGCAAAGATACCAACAACTCACTGTGGAAAAAAAAAAGTATAGTGCTGTGCATCTCACTTGTACTATCTGATCTGTTTTTATTTCTTGTTGTACAAAATCCTGATACATAAAGTTGAATATGATGTTAGCTGTTTTGCAAGTACTGCTGACAAAAATACCATGTGTCATTAAAGCCTTTGAATTAGGAGTTTTGTGTAACGTTTCTACTTAGAATGCTAGATTTTCCAGACAGGGCTGTTTGGTCCTCTCTCTGCTATCATGCCTGATAAAATAGGCTTTCTGCCACAGCAGAGTACCACAGAAAGCAGATTTCATCCTGTCTAATAAAGAGCAGGAAAACAGAATCTCTTTTCCTTGGAGATGAACAAGCAGCTCCTGTCAATGCCTACGTTCATTTACCAAACTGAAATGGTTTAATCCCTTTCAGGAGTCCAGCCCCGGGGTTATGCCGGGTTCTCCGCAGTCGCCACCACCGGACGCCGACTCCCTGGACAAACCCAAGCTGAAAGCCGGGGGCTCAGTAGAGAGCCTGAGGAGTTCCTTAAGTGGTCAGAGCTCAATGAGTAAGTTTGGTTGTAATTGCTTTGCTCCATTTGTGTGGCTTCAGGGAGCAGAGATCTCGACAGTAAGCAAAATCAGAGAAAGTCAAAAGCAGCAGCAGTGGTTAAAAAGTAGAAAGACTGATGGGTTAGTCATTAAGGGCTTACAAAGAACTGTAAGCTCTTTGGTGCACAGACAGTCTTTTTTTGCTTTATATTTACAAAGAGCCCTGAAAAAGTGAAATCCTCTTTTCTGGCTGGTCCTGCTATTATAATATAAATTATCTGCTATTATATAGTAAATTATTGGAGTGAGAATTACAGTCTTTGGCCAGTAGTAAATAGGCTCATCTTTACACTGATTTTCTGCTGGGCACTCCTGATGGGCTTCTCATCCCCCTTCCAGGGAGACCTTGAGGTTCTCTGGTTAACTAGTTAGAGGAGTTTTATTTAAAAACCTCTCTAGTTAAGATTCTCTCTACACAAAACAGAGCACAAATGTGGGACACAGATGGTGTGAACTTCCTTCATTATGGTTTCCAGAACAATAGAAACCAAGAATATATGGGGAAAAAAATTGAAGAGAAAGCTCCATTTTAACTAGCTCTCTCATCACAAGTTATAGCAGCATTTTTATAGCAGACTTTTAACTTTGATTACCATATTTTGTATAAAGAAGACAAATTTTCTCCTTGTCTTTGCTGGTTTCTTAACCTTCTTCACAAAGAAAATCTGTTTTTTGAACTGATATTGTGTCTTTCACACAGGTGGTCAGACAGTGAGCACAACAGATTCCTCAACCAGCAACAGGGAGAGTGTGAAATCAGAAGATGGTGATGATGAAGAGCTTCCTTACAGAGGACCTTTTTGTGGAAGAGCCAGGGTTCACACTGATTTTACTCCAAGTCCTTATGATACTGACTCTCTGAAGCTCAAGGTATCAGATATTATCTGTTTTTAAGGGGTAAAACATTTATTTTGGGAAAAATTTTAATTAAGAGCTCTTTGCAAGAACTACGCATTTCTTAGTGTTTTAATGAGTTTACATATGGTTTTTTTAAGCCTATAGCCTGTCTAGTTCTCATATATTTAAGATTTGCTGAAATTATAGCAAAATGTTATAGCACACAAGTAATTATTAGTATGTCTCCATGTCCAGGGAAAGATACTTCCATCTTCAGTTTCTGGAAAAATAAAAATGTGCCATAAATTAATGTCCATTTTGCAAACGTTTTATTTGAACAATTGGAAAAATACTTTGTTTGCCACAATGAGCTAATCCGTCAGTGGAAAAATTTTCAAAATCCTTTGAAGAAATGTAGATGCACCTACACATAGTGTGTTTTAAAGGCATTTCAGTTAATGTAATTTGTTTTGACCCAATATTGAATTACTTTGGTGACTGTGAGCTGTCACCCCCCTTTAATTTTTCTGGATATCAGTTTTTAACATTTTTAGTTGTGCTGTATTCAGTTCAAACTATCTGACTCTTTACATTCATTCCTGAAAATTCTGAGGGTAGCTAATTCCTGTGTACATAAGGTTGTCTCTTTAAGGATACAGAAACAGTTGTGGATCTGTTTCTTTCCTATGGTCAGGAGCGCATTAAGAAAAGCAGCAGTGCTGCATGCTTCATTCTGCATGGGCCTCCTTTCCTCACGAGATATGAGATTTTGACCATTTATACTGAGCATGTTCTTATGTGCACTGGTTTCAGACAGTTGCATTGCTTAGGGACATGAGTACAAAACAGCAGTGAAATAGCAGTGATGCACTGCTGGGGTGTAATTAGGTTTGTGAATCTGGACTTTTGGGGTCCATTCCAGGTTCTTTTGTTGACTTTCTCTTTAGTCTAAGGCATAACACTCAATTCCCTTTTCTTCCATTTGTAAAACAAGTATAATCAGATGTTTTTGCAAGATCTGTGGTTAACCTTTTGACAACTAGAGTGTAGTCCATTCTGTGTACATGAAAATCTAGGAGAAAATGGATGCATTTCTTTATATATCTGTCAGAAAGCATGCCTACATTGCTTTCTTGCTTCTTTTGTCTGCAGAAAGGTGACATCATTGATATCATCAGCAAACCCCCCATGGGCACTTGGATGGGCCTTCTGAACAACAAAGTTGGCACTTTCAAATTTATCTATGTAGATGTCTTAAATGAAGAGGAAGAGAAGCCAAAGCGGCCCACCAGGAGGCGCCGGAAAAGCAGACCACCCCAGCCCAAGTCAGTTGAGGATCTCTTGGATCGCATCAACTTAAAGGTCAAAATTCTCTGTTTATCCTTCAGTTTTGCTTATGGGAAGGGAGACACACCTCTGGAGTTGTTAGTTTCAGAAGATGCACACCAGTTTCATAATCCTAAGGGCTGCGACTCCACTTAGCAGAATCACGTTTCAGCTGCAGAGCAAACATAGCTGAAACCAGGCTTGATGAAGTGCTGCAGGGTGCAAGCTGTATGCTCTTGGAAAACATAAATCGTTGTGTAGAATGGCTACTAGCTGTTACACTTCAAAAGCAAACAAAATGTGTAAAATAACAATAGTTGAAGGTTTTTTTCCACATTTCTCTTCAGAAGAGCTAGGAATAAACTGTTGTGGATGTTGTTCATCCTTTGTATTTCTTCCCTCACACAGATATGTGCCATATTGTGCATCTGGGTAGCACGCTACCCAGGCCATTTAGTACAGTACATTCCAAATAAAAAAATATGTGCAGCGTTTGAGTTCTGGCACAGCTACCTCCCTGAACTCAGAGAAATGTTTATACAAACTATAATCCTATAATTTTGCTGTCACACAGTGGTTTGTATTTGCTAAGCTATTGCTTTTTTGCTGATTGTGAAAATGTTTTACAGTATCTTTATTAACAAAATAAATATGTTGTCTTATGGCTTTTTTTTTTCCCATGCAGGAGCACATGCCCACTTTTCTGTTCAATGGTTATGAAGATCTAGATACCTTTAAACTTTTAGAAGAAGAAGATCTGGATGAACTAAACATCCGAGATCCTGAGCATAGAGCTGTTCTCCTCACAGCAGTGGAACTTCTACAGGAGTATGATAGTACGTGGAATGTTTGCGGTTTTCAGTTTTTCTTAAGTTTTGCCAAGAACCCTGTGAACTCCTTAAACAGAAAACTGGTTCCAGGATTTTGATCTTTTTGCTTTTTTTCCTAATCTAGTTATTTCCAGAATAATCCTGTGTAACAACATTGAGATTTTTGAGGAATGACTTAAGACTTGCATTTTTTATGCCAGGTTTCTTTTATTTAAGCCCTACAATGCAACTCAAGTGTTGTGAAGTGTGCAACACATATCCTGTAGAATACTGGTGTTCAGGAATAAATCTTGAAGTAACTTACTCAGACTAAGAAGGTGAGGCATGGAGAATAGAAAAGAAGAAACTTCTAGACTAGAAGGAAGAGTTTAAGGTTGTCAAGGGTAAAAAAAAGATCCAGAGGATTGTGGAGAAGAGTAATGTAAATTAAACTTTCCCTTATTTTACCTGTGCATACATATGATTCTTGGACTGTGAGTACCAGGGTTGTATGGGTAGCTTCAAGTTGTACACATGACAACATAGTGATTTTCAAAGAGAAAATATACCAGTCAAGGGCATAGTGTGCAAGACACTGACTCAGCTATCTAAGGTGCAGCACTGTTCATTTTATGGAGTGTCTCAGGCAAGTGGTTGTAAAGATGAGGGAAAGCAGAGTAAGCCAGCACAGTGACATTTGGTGGTATCTTTACCACACAGGAGGAAGCTGTACCATCCATGCAGTAGTCATGGTAGAGTAGCATTTTTTAAAAAAACAAGTGTAGCTTGAGACAGAAATTTAGATTCACTCAGTTCCTATTTGCAGCAACCTAAGACAGTACTGAATTTCCCCTTCATCCCTAAGTGTTAGCAGAAATTGAGTATCCCAGAGAGAAGAATCAGTGGAATGGATTGTGTGAGGGCTTTCTCAGCTGCTTCTGTGCAAAATCCTGTATTTTAGCTTAAACTGCCATAGCTGCAATTTAAACAGCTGCTTATTAAGTGGGCAATGTCTAATTCTGTTAGAGATGTGTGCTTAGCATTTCTGGATGCTTCTGCGTGTCCTGAGCGTTCACTGACATGTAGCTTTCTTGATCATTTCATTTCCCAAAGAGGCATCCACACTTTCTCTGCCCTCCTCTATTCCCCAATAAAACTGGAGTTGTAGAATTAGATTCTTTTCACTTAAAGTAGTTTTTCCTCACCTAACATGAGCTTCTCTTATTTGTAACCTATTGAGAATGCTCACTTCCCTGAAGCAATATTTTTAAATGCCCTGCAATTTTGGTTTGAAATCTTGAAGAACTGTGTGATGTAGTGGTTGGAAAGTATAAATGCCAGCTCAAAGTCAGGGTGATAAAGAGAAAGAGACATAGAGGCCAGACAGCTGTAACCTGGGAAAGGCAGCAGCAGTTAGTTCCACTCATAATTACCTTTCATGTGCTGAGAATAGGAATCAGAATAGCCATTTCTGAATTTTTGCTGCAGGGGAAAAAAAAAAACAACCAAACCACAACTCAGCTTAAACTGTATCCTTGCATCTTGAAGTTGGTTTTCTGTATCTTCAGCTCCAGATGTAGCTTCTTTACGAAACTTGATTTCTGACCAGATATTCTGGGTGTATTTCTAGAAGCCAGCCTATGCAGCCTGAATGGACCACACTTCAGTGCTGGCACTTTGCACAGACCAAGGAAAGAAGGAATTTTTACCACTAGTCTCTCCCTTGTTCCTTCATACTTTTTTAGGGGACAGTGTCTAACTTCACCAGACACACTGATCCCTTCTCGAAAGCAGATCAGGGTTAAGATTTCATTTTTTATTCAATTTGGTTCTTTCCAGTGCTTTTTGCTTTTATTTTGGGTGTTGTTTGTTGGGTTTTGTTTTTTGGTTTTTTTTTTTAAGTCTTGGAAAGAACTTTCACACCATTATTGTAAATTCATTTCCATGGTTATAAGTTGCAGGACTTGGCCCTAAGGCAGCTGAGGCACACACACAGTCCATTCTGCTTTCATTACGTACCACACTCTCCTTAACACTCATGCTGAAGCTGTTTCTTAATCCATTACAGAACAGGATGACTGCTTCCAACATTTGTGATGTCTGTTTCTAATGCTCGCTCTTTTCTAAAAGAGTGGTCAATTAATATGACAGGGGAGATGAAGGTGTTGGAAGGTTGAGGCGTTTTGTCAGATTTTCTGTTTGCCTGTTTTTCACTGTATTCTTGCATCCTCTAGGTAACAGTGACCAGTCAGGATCTCAGGAAAAACTTCTCATTGAAGGGCAAGGCCTAACTGGATGCTCTCCTCGGGATTCTGGCTGCTATGAAAGCAGTGAAAACCTGGAGAATGGTAATGGTGACAGTGATGAGCCTTATAATCCCTGCAGCATTTTTTTTTCAGTAGATGATTTCATGTACTTTCTACTTGTGTTAATAGTTAATAGAAGCTACTTCATGCTTGACTTTCTCCTTTTCTTTGGCTGCCTCTTTTCCCCTTGACTTGAGTTGTTAGTTTTTATTGCTGCTGTTTCTGATTTATTTATTTGCATTGGTTGGAAAGAGATTACATTTCACAAATAATGTTTCTTTTGTAATCCTAAGGCTACAAGCACTCTCACTGCCATCCCCTGCCTTCTACACTCCCTATCATATTCTCATGCTGTCATGCATCATGAGGCTTTCACTGCTTATACTCTTGATATTCCATGTCTAAGGGACCACTGGTAATGGAGAAGTCTCTGAACTCCTCTGAGATTAGGAGGTTATTAGGTTAAGGAAATAAACTATAAAAAAATGCTTATGATGTTGATTCCCACTATCTTGTCTTGCATAAGTTAAAGGTGATGCAGTGAAAAATTACTAAGATAGGTGATAATAGAGATTACTCTTTCCGTTCTGATGAAATCAGGGTGTTGAGCTGACAGGCATGCATTTCTTCAGGGATAGTGTAAGAATTGTCATTAGGGGTGAAATATTGAAACAGATGAAATTGGTTTGTGTTTGGCATTCATCAGTCTAAGCATTTGAGCACAGGCTTGGCCTCAGGTGTCATCACTATCATCCAGTATAAACAGGAAACCAAGAACAGAATAAATATAGATACTGTATGCCCTTTGTAGTCACTGCTTTTCCAATATAAAATAGAAGCTAAAGATTTTTCTCTTTGTATGTTCCTTTTCTGTCAGTCTGCCACTCAGAAATAACCATTTATTGAAGAAAATTACAATTTGCTTTAAATACCTAAAATCAGAAACATAATAAATTTCTGAAAGCAGAGAGAATTTTTTTATTGAATATAAATCACCAGACAGTAAACGTGCTGAAATATTATCTAAATATATAGCATACATGACAATTTTCCTTCCTTTTTCTCTCTAAGTGCCATCATAATGACAGCTATACCACTGAAGTTAAATTGCTGCCTCTACATTTTCCTTATTTTAACGATGTAAGGAATTAGAAGGAATTGTCATTGCCTGTCCACATAGATACTTAGTATTAGATTTAAACTAATATTTCTATCTCAGTTTTGCAGAATGTGGAATACTATTGATGATTTTTATATTGCTTTTCATGTATAGCTTGCTGCATTTCTGCATCATTTTTGCTCACAAATGTGTTTGGTGCTTGTTTTGAAAACCATTATGAAAAGAACATTAGGCATGGGATTTATTCAGAGATTTTTTTCAAGGCTGGTTAATCTGAAATGTACTCCACCTTCTTTGCAAATTTTATGGACCATACTTGTTCATCTTCATATTGTTTTCAAAATATGTATTCTTGCCTGCTAAAATAAAGATAATCATTTGTCTAGCGTAAGCACCATAATGTGCTGGTCAGCAATAATAAACTACTTCATAAAGGGGAAACTGGTCTTCAGAATTTCTGGGCCAAAGTTATACATAGTATTTTAGTGACTAGCATATTATCCTGTTTTGGGCTGATATTGGACCTTTTGGCATCAGTTCAAGAAGTCTGCTGTTCTTACATTTTGGCTAGGAAACAGTTTGTCATGTCCTCTGGCAGTGGTACAAATGTATATTTTATTGGTACTTCTCTGTGTCCCACTGCAGAAATAATTGTGTATTCTCATAGGTATCCACAATGTACCTAGAGCAGCATTGTGAATTTATTCCAACTTAGAGAGACCAAGGAACATGCAGTTTGTAACCTATTCAGTGTTAGGTGGGAAAAAGCTAAGAGCACGAAGCAGCCATCCATGATCAGAACATTAGTCTATATTGTCCAGTCCTTGGTTTGAAAGAAGGCAGGGAGAGAGAGCTCCTTTAGACTTCTGACAAGAGTGCAGTTATTGAGCATGTTTTGTGTGCAAGGGTTGTCTGTCTGAGATGCATGTGGAAATTGTTGGAAATCTAGTTCTCACGGGACTGGCCAAAAGCAGACAGCCAGAGGAAAGTATAGGAGCAGAGCAAGCATGATTTTTGCTTCCCAGAGAACTCTTGGGGAATGAATCTTTTAAGGGCTTCAGACATTAGAAAGCAAACATTCTGGCATTCATCCATTTTCCTGAAACTGTCTTTATGAACATCCCTGGTCTTCCTTAAAACTTCCATACCTAGCAGTGTCTGTGTATAGACCATCATACTTCTTCCCAAGTCATTTTTTCATAGTCTGAGAAGGCCTGCTTGTTATTTTTTACAGGTCATTTATTCACATGATCGTGCCTGGTTTATTTGAACCTTTTCTTATTGTGCTATATAGCTTTTTTAAGGAGACAGGGGTTTTGAAGAGATCAGAATTGCACACACAGTACACAGAGCTGAAGAGGCAGACAAACCATGGTTTTATCAGGTGGGATAAAGGTATTCTCTGATTTGTTCAGCAACTCAAGCCCAGGTTTCCATAGAGCCAAGTAGGCATCCGAAGCACTTAAACATTCAGCGCTAATCAGTCTGAAAAGAATGCAACAAACCAGGTGGCCACACTGCCATTTCTGCTAGTAGTGTGAATTTCTATTAGTTTGTAATGATTTGAAAAAGCAATGAGGCTCGGATGGTCAATGATGCCATCATTTTTGTTGTGTCAACAGAGCTGTTTGAAATGCATGCAAAATGTAGCCACAGAAAGCACTTTCTAAATGAAGCTAATAAAATCTGGGGCCTGGACAGGCATTCTGTTTCTGGTTTTGAGTACTTGAACTCCTGAGGGCAATCTTCCATACAGAGAAAAATACTAAGAGAAACACTGAAAATTTTTGGCTGCAGCTCTGGTATCTCTGGAAGTATCCCCCCCAAAATCTTTCTTTTGAAGCACATGATGACAGGGAATTGTGAAGATTCTCCTTAGTATTCTAATAACAAGAAATATCATGAATGGTGAACAGTGCTTTGTCTAACAAAAACTGCACCGTAACAATGAAGAAAACCATTGAAACCCTTGTAGGTTCTTCATTTTTTTCTGAGAAAGGAAGAAAATGTTACACTTGTGGACATTTTTTATGGAGCCCTCTGGTTTATGAAAACAACTGAAGATATTTAAAGGTTTGTTTTCAGGAAATACTACCTTCTATTCTTAAGGTCTCAGGAGCATTATGAAATTACACCTGGCAGTCAGGAGGATGGAAAGAATAGTTAGAAAAAGAGAAATCAAAGCTGCCCCCCTGATACTGCTGTTGACTATTAACTATGTAAGAGAAATTATATTCTGAACCCCTCTCCTTTGTGCAAAACAGTAGCATTGAACTCATCACTCCTTTTTAAACCATTTTCAACCAGAGAGCTCAGAGATGGCGTGTTAAGTTATATATTTTATGGACAAAATACTTATTCTTATTCTCTCCATGTGTTTACTTTTATGTAAAGCATGTCTGGAATGAACTGAAGATTTGATTTTCCTTTAAAAAAAATAATTATTTTTCTTGGTTTGGTTTGGTTTAGTTTTTTCCTTCATTTGCCTATTTGCCATTTCTTCTTTTTTCTATTCCCAGGCTGCTGGCTTTACACAGACATATCCCATTTCTGAAGAAATTAAATGTTGTTTATTAGATATCCTTATGGCCTCAGTAGGAGCTTATATTGCACAGTAGTAGCATTTGTCACAACTTTTCTTTCAGTGCTGAGGTTCCTGAGTGTGCTTTCAGATCGAAAAGAAGGTACATAGATTTTGTTATATGAGCTGTGATAGCAAGTCCCAGACACCATGGTGAATTACTGCACGAGTCAGACATGTACTAGGAAATATGAATAATGAAAAAAGAACACTCCTTTCCATACTCATTACATACTCATGACATTAGTGCCAGAAGGCACTAAAAAATGAATGTAACATTTCTTACCCATGTCTTTTTAATGTGGTTCTAAGTTATTTTCAGAAGGTGCTGGCCTAGCTCCATGGAAAGGTGCATCCAGAAAAGTTTTTCTGTGCCTTCTCTGAACTATCTGAACAGGAGATAATAGCAAGTGAGCCACCTTAGTGTGTGATTTGTCTGGCTTAGCATTTGGGGGAAACAGTAATGTTTAGCTTTCGTTGAACAGTGAACCATGCAGGGTCTGAAAAAGGGTGTTGTTGTAATGCTTGCATTCATCCTGTAGGCATACCTTGATTTTAGATGAAATAACCTTGCTGGCATACCAGTAAAAACAATTATTTTTGAGGGGAATGTTTCATTATTTCTCTTTAAATGTAACCTCCAGTTTCTTCATTAGTTTCCTGGATACTTTGTTTTTTAGACTCCTTGAGCAGAAAAAAAGGCAAGAGAAAGAGAAAACAAGCTATTTCTCTTTTAGGTTGAACAGATTCCTTCATTTGTATTTAAAACAAGCAGTGTTTATTATTTGAAAGTGTGTATTATTCTCTCAGGATTAAACCTTTGAAGGGAAGATATATGAGGAGAAAGCATCCATTGTTTACAAGTACACCAGATTAATTTATTTTCAGTGGAATTAGCACAACTTTTCAGACCTCTAAAAGTAACTAGTCCTTTAAATGGCAGGTATTCATTGATTCTTACTACACACTTTTGACATCATTTAGCCTAATCTGTTAATATGTTTGGGCTGGTTTTTTTTTCTTTTTCTCCACTGGACAAAAGAATTTTCAAGCTTGCTCTATCTGTCTGTCTATCTCTCTCTCTCCTGTTTTTAGAAAGCTTATTGTACATAGGGGAAACTATACCTACCACTCAGAAAGCATTAACTATTCAGAATGTGCTGTCATTCTGGGAGATCATCTGCTTTGAGAAAAATGTACTTTTGTCTTGTTAAAAAAAATTCTAAAAGATGTATGCAGTATTTGAGAATTTACCTTGTATTTCATGCCAACGAGTACTCTAATGAGCTCAGTCCCTTTGATCAGAATTTTTCCGTCAAGCAGATTTGATGAACTTCACTGTTTGAAATCAGTGGTGCATATCTCATCAAACTAGAATATAAAGCTTAAAGAATGTGCCTTTCATATTGATTATTGCCACAGAACCACAGAATGTTAGTGGTTGGAAGGGACCTTGACAGATCATTGAGTCTGACCCCCAACCCGGGGCAGGACCACCTTAGTAGGTCACACAGGAACATGTGCAGGTGGGTTTTGAATGTATCCAGAGGAGACACAACTTCACTGGGCAGCCTGAAGTGGTTATAATAAAACACCACATCTCTAAGACTTTCCACTTTGATAAAACACTATGACATGACCATAATCCTTTCGCAACTTGATTCCATTTCATAATATAAGATATTTTTCCCTAAAAGTAAAGTTACAAAGGGATTAGTGCAACACCACACTTCCAGTGCTTTTTTGCTCTCTGGTTTGCCATTGCAAGTAGTTTGCTAGTCATTGAAAGGATGAAATAACACTATTGAAACGCCTTGTAACTAAAAGTAATACACAGGATCTCTTTTTTTTAAAAAAAACACCTTCTCTGAGTAATCTAGTAAACTTCATTATGTGAACATAATTATCAATATCCTAAACAAAGTAGAAAAAATAGTAGGTCTTTAGAGCTATTTCTGCATGGAGTCAAACGAGCTCGTGTGATGGGCATAGGGTATCAGTTCTAACTCTAGGATAGTTCTACAATGGAAAAGGTTTACATGAGCTAAGCCTCAAATCTCTGCAAATTGGAGAGTCAGAAGTACATTAAGTATTTTAAATGTATTTTCCTTACACGATCAAGTTCAGCAGTTCTTCATTAATAAAGCTGAGGCTCAAATTCTTATGCTTAAAATGGCACTCAGTTCTTGTACATTAAGAGTTTAAAAAGAGAGTAATTTTATTTCAAAGGCATTTTGAAGTGATTCATCATTTACACTGCAAAGGTGGTTTTGATTTTATTTTTTTTTAATTCTGGATTTTGGTCTATTTATTTCCAGGTAAAACTCGAAGGACCTGTCTTCTGCCCTCAAAATCAGCAAGTGAGCATAGCTTTAAGGACTTCAGCAGAAACCAGCTGTCAAATTATCCTACACTTCCGCTGACCAAGTCAATAGAAACTCTACAGCAAGGTGGAAAAGAAAGTGGGTTAAGTTGTGCACATCGTGCTTTGAAGAGCTCTGTCAAACCTCCAGCTGTTACGGGTCTGAAGAACCGTAGAAGCTTACCAGTTGCTGTTTGTCGAAGCTATGAAACTCTGGATGGCCCCCAAGATGTAGAGATGTGGCCAAGATCTCACTCACTGGATGATCTCCAGGGAGAATCCAATACTAACCTACAGAACGCTAGCAAGAAAGTAGGTTGTTTTCCTCAGGATTCACTGGATATAGCAAAAAAGTCAACTGGCTCTGCCCTGCCACATCAGTCTCATGAAGGCAGCTCTGCGGGAGGTGACTTGATGTCTAAGCAGGGTAAAGGAGCTGGTAACTCTCAGAAGGGAAGAGCTAAGGAATTGGACTGCTCTGTAGCTGAGACTGCAGGTGGAAAGCCGCCTTTGTTTCCTTTGAAAAACTGTGAAGCTCAACCTGCCTTAGTGGCACATCTTGCAACAAGGACACCCCCAGAAATAAAAAGTAAAGGCTTTCATGACCTTGCACGGGCTGATTATGCACCAGTCCTCAAGGGAGGTCTAGAAGCTGAGCAAAAGGGCATAAATGAGGCAAGAATGCAACCAAAAAATCCTCAGCCACCACCTGTCCCTGCCAAAAAATGCCGAGAACGCCTTTCTAATGGATTATATATTCCTCCCATGACCTCAAGTGGGAACCACACAAGTCTGGAAGCACCATGTTTGCCAGCAAAAAAGAACAGCTCATCCATTCCCATTGATTCTCATGGAGTACCTGTCCATAGGACACCTTCTGAACAGGAGCCCAGTACACCTCCTAGCCCACTGCCACCCTGGCTGTCAGAGCTCCCAGAGACTGCTAGTGTTCAGCAGCATGTGATAAAGCTAGGTCCTGCTTCAGCAAGGAAAGTCTCATGTAGCAGGGGAATGGATCTGGAAATGGTAGTCGAAAACAAGTTGCAGTCTGAAGACATTGATCTTACTGAAGAGCCATACTCTGACAAGGTAAGTGGAGGACATTGTTTCAACACTTTTATCCTACTAGCATTTCAAGGGATTCATTTATTTATTAAGTCATTCATTTATTCTGCCTGTTGTATTTTTGTGAGTAGATAAAACATAAATCATTGGGACATTAGAAATTCTATGTTTGTTTTTACTATCAGATCTTACACCTAAAGTAATGCATGGAGGAAATGGGAAATGTCAGACTTTTTCTGAACCTTCAACTTTTCAGGCCACTAGTACCTTGGCGACACATTGGCATGGAAAGGTCTCTCTCTGTTAGTGTGGGGAATTAGGGCAAAAAAGGAAATTGTTACAAGACTCTATGCTTTCAAGAAAATCTAAACTGATAGCATAGTGATTAGGACATCTTCTGGGGAAGGAAGGAGTCCTAAGGTCCACACCTTCCTCTAGGGGTTGCTTTTTAAGTTTTTATGGAATCTCAAGCCTTTGTAATCCCACCCTGAATTTCTCTTTATGTTTTCATTCACTGGTCTGTATTGATCTAGTTCTTTGATCTATATTATCATCTCTCCTTTGTGTCTGGCTGGGATCATTCAGCATGGCCGCTGTGGCATTCCTGAGGCATTGGTACAGAGGTACTCTGAAGACTTAGATCAGCCTGTAAAGGATGTTGCTGCACACATGGACCAAATCCGGGTAAAGCAGCTGAGGAAGCAGCATCGCATGGCAGTGAGTATTTCCATAAACCAAATCTTCTTATTTATGAGCAGACTTTTAAAAAGGAGTGACTACCAATGAAGAGAGATACCTGTGAAGTCCTGATAAAGAAGTGATCCCTATAGTCACCCAGTAGGTACAAGGTAGGAAGGGCTACTACAAGGACAGGAGGTACCTCCCTCTGTCCCAAAGGAGGACAGTCAGTAGTTGAAGGAAGAGTGGATAGCCCTCTCTCTTGACTACATAATATCCTGCAAAATCTAAGCAGACTTTTTATAAGAGAACTCAGTCTGTATGAGGAGGTAATAAACAAAATTGCTACTCCCTTGCCTTACTGAGAAATTAATCATAGAATCATAGAATTTCAGGTTGGAAGGGACCTCAAGGATCACCTGGGCCAACCCTTAGATAGGTCACCTGTGAAGTCTTGTCATTGGGTGTTTTTTATTGATCTCAAACTAATTCAAAATGGCACAGGACAGTTACCCATGTGCAGCTGGACACTGCACACTGCCTCTGCATTGCCAAAATTGTTCCTGTTGCTTCTTGTGCCGAGTGATCTTAGCCCTTCTCCCCACACCACTCTCACACAGACAAACATGAAATGAGAGGAGTCAAGACATCTGCGTTGAGATTCTACTGGTTTGGAAGAGAAAACAAAAGAAGACTTGCTGTAAAACAAGCAGTTATGCTTAACATTAAGAGTTTGGTTTTTTCTTTACTGTCCAGATACCAAGTGGAGGGCTCACTGAAATTTGCCGAAAACCTGTATCCCCAGGACTTATCACTTCTGTATCTGACTGGCTCATTTCCATCGGTCTACCTATGTATTCCAGCTTGCTCACAGAAGCAGGGTTCAATACACTGAGCAAAGTGCCTTCTCTGTCACAAACTTGCCTTCAAGAAGCTGGCATCACAGAGGAAAGGCATGTAAGCAAGCTCCTGGCAGCGGCAAGACTCTTCAAACCTCTTGACCCAGAGGCAATTTAACGTGCTCCATAGTGTGGCATTGCCTGGCTGAAAATCCCCTGCTTCTTCTTCCACCATTATTGCGCTAATTCCTTCACACAGCTAAAGGGATCAAGGAAGTGGCTCCCAAGGACAGGCAAAAATCTTCTTCAAAGAATATGAAGTGTTTCTATTGCTGTCTTTGGCAACTGAAGGAGAAGAGAAGCAACCACCAGGTAACATGGATGTGGTACTTCCCTTCCCGCTCACTTCCCTTTAATGTGTTCTTATTTTGTAAAGTGCACAGGGTTGGCCTGAGAATCAGACAGCTTCACAGAATTAAGGAACCCTTGCACATTTCCTTCAAGTTTGTGAAAGTAATGCTTATAATAGGCCCCATTTCTATGGAGAGCTCGTTAGGCTGGGGTCCTTCTGTACATCTAGTTCCAGGTACCTGGAGTCAGTTCTAAAAACCAGGTACAAGCAAGGTGCAAGTAGAAGCTGTTTGGCAAATGCCTTTTTTTTATTTTAGCAGTCTAGAGCTAACCACACACCTCCTGTCATCTCCACTGTTGCTTGGTATAGGTCCCAATATGCCACAAAGCCTTTAGCTAGGCCAAAGTTAATGGACTGGAATTAGTTTTTGGTATGGTCCATTTCTGTCACTCCAACACAACTAACCCATGGAGAGTCAGAAGGCTTCTTTTTATTTGTACAGAGCTGAGGTCATTTTTATAACTGCTTTCTAGAAATCAGCTTTTTATTTGCCTTAAAATAAGCTTTTAAGCAGTTACTTTGTGTTCACTTACCTGTATTCATGATTCTCAAGCCTTGTTCCAGCCTTTGCCCTTGAGATGCACTAAGGGTGATTTTTAGCTGAAGTAGCTTCTACGAAATGCCTCATCATAACACCTTCTGTGTTGTAGAGATGCTTTTACAAAGGCAGGGTTATGCTAGGTTTCACTTGTCAGACTAACTTCTTCTTCACTACAGTCTACATTTACTGTTGTTACTAAACTGTTCCAAGATATACGGCCTTGTATATATGTAACTGCTTTTCATTTTAATCATATTCTGTGTACTGTGTTATATCGTCAATCATTATGCTGCAGCTTTGACTTGGTATCCTGACCATATCAGTTCCAAACAGCGGGTTTCTGCAAATGAGAATTCATTTACAGGAGAGAAAATGCATTAAAAAAGCAAATTGTGTCCCATGGAAAACATCAGATCCAGTTATCTCCATTTCACAGACAAAAATCTGAAATAGTTTTAACAATTACACTGGGTTTACAACAGTTGATATCCCTCGTGATTGTGTATTAATTTTACCTCTCACTGGAAGAGAGCATCGTTCTGGCATATTGTGGTGAACCATTTTTCCATGATTTATTGATATTTTTCTGCCTAAATCAGTGTAAAATGTCCCATTCGCATATGTGGCTAATGAAATATCTTATTTTTCTATATGAGTACACATTTTATATACCAAATACAGACTGCCATGAATAGCACATAACTAGCTTTTTCTTTGAGGTCTATATACGGTGTGTCCTTCAGCTTCTTGTAGCACAAGTGCTCTGTGAAAGACAGAGCAGGCTTACTCTGGCAGGTAAAGGGAGGTAGTGTAGAAACCCAGGTACAGGCCAGGCTGTGTGGCTGTTTCCAGTTTCAGTTCTGACTTGAACTTACTGTAAATAAACAGAGAAGGTGCTTCACTCTTTGGTGTCTCAATTATCCCAGCCTCATAGGGAGCTAATGACAATTTTCCTGATAAAAAACTTTCAGACTGATGAATGAAAAACTGTGGTTAGTCCATGATTCCTTACTATATAAGGTCCTTTCATGGTCATGTTTTAAGTCAGGTGAATTTTACTGCAGATGATAACTAATTTGGCTTTTGGTAGAATTGATAAGTTCTAGATTTACCTCCCTCTTTTCATATTTTACCACTGTCTACTGCACATCACCATGTGAAGGCAACTAGTTCACTAGTGAAACTTGGAATTGTTCTCAAGCAAAGCTCCTTTGGATCTGTTCCTGTAAGGTTCTCCTTGGTGTGTGGATCATCAGCATGTTCTAATGACAGCATCAGGAAACATATAGCTTAGGTGCTTTGCACAACTGGTGAAAATCTAAAATAAAAAGAAAAAAAATGTAATTTTTTTTTCTTTTTAGTAATGATGATTTGTATGTTGTTCCTCTCTGAGGCTCACATAGTGACTCTCAGTAAGCGAGAGATGGAAAGAGTATTTGGGACTTGCTGGGATTGCTGGCTGGGGCCAGAACTGAGTACAAGTAGACAGCAGCTATATTGGAGCAAGGGAAAAATCCAAGGTGGCGATATACAATAAAAAAGGAAACAAATTTCTCTCTCTTATATTCATTACTTTCCCCTCTGTTAATAGCAGAAGGAGAATTATGGAAATAAACTGAACCTGTATGCCAAGCACTCTTTGTTAATCTATGATTTTTAGATGATTATGTAACCCAGGGAAAATAAATCACACCCATCAGGACTAGAGTGAGCAGTTTGAGATTGGTGAGTTTTAATCATTGTGTTGTTTTTCTTTTTAAGACTGTGCTCTGTGGTCTTACTTGAATTATAATTTTAGTTTATATTTTAATCCAAAAAATGCCTTAAGCTTCTCAGTGTTTGAGCTTCCCTGCTGTGCTTTCAGTGAGCTGTGGTGTTCCCTGAGCAGGTGAAGTGGTGCAGTATGAGAGCCCTAATCTCTTATGTTTTCTTGCAACCGTTCGGTGCAAAAGTTTTCATTCATTGACTCTTGGGAAGCACAAAAGAAACCTGCTGCTGGAATCCTAACCTGCTCTGCTCAGGCTAACAATGTTAAGCATCTATCCATTATACCGTTGTAACCCTAAAACAGCTATTTAACAATAGAAGCAGCAAGCCCAAAATATTACTGAAACCCATCATGACCATGAGCTTCGATCACTGACCCTTTGTCACCACCCAGGTGGTAAGGATGCCCATAGGTCCCCATGCTCTCTTCTGAGCCTGCCTTTGGACCCAAACTGGGTCAATGATCAGAAGCATTAAACATTGCATTATCCCAACAAGTCATCATCTCTAAGAGCAGCAATAGTGGTCGATTCACCAAGTCACAGCTGTGCAGTTGTACTGTATTATTTTTAGAATAAATAATACTTTTGGTCCAAGATACTTTTATCTTTAATTGACACCCTCTGGGGAATCAAAACTGTCAAGCAAGTGATGTAACAACTAACAAAGTTGCACTTTCTGTATATGAAATCAATATTTAAATAACTTATTTTTCTCCATTTGCTGTTCTTAAATGATGTAAGTAGCTGTAATATACCAATACTCAATATGTCCTGCAGTTTGCTTCAACCCAAGAAAGCTGTGTATTGTAAAGGAAAAAAAAAAAGAAAAAACAAAATATGAATGTGTAAAGATTACTGTGCTGTTTCATTTAGCAAAAAAAATGGTTGACAAAAGGGTTTTCCTGTGTATCAAAACTTGTCTATAATTATATGTCATACTGTTCATAGATAAAAAGTAAATAAATTTCCTTGGTCTCTCTCTCTTTTTGGATGTTTTTAATTGAGCTAACAGATTTTTCTATTTAGTGGTCTTGGTAATAGAGTCCAGCTATTTCTTCAGTTCTGTCCCAGGCCCTCTCCCTCCAGCTTACCAAACCTGTAGTGCCTCACCTTTTAAGTATTTTCAGCACATACCTACAGCAGAGGAAAAAGGTATTAAAAAAAAAATAAAAAAATAAAAAATTAAAAGCACTGATAATCCAGGACCAGAAGATGTCATTCCGTGGGCTGTGGATCATCATTGTCCAGACCTTAGCTTTTACATCCCATGAATGTCAAGCTGCTGGACCCAGGGAGATGGTTGTGACAGGTCTCCCAGTTCTTGCCTTGTGAGCTGTTCTACTTTGCAACGGAATAATTAAAAATCAGTGGAAGCAGCCAAAATGTATACGAGCACAATGCTCTGGAGCTGTAGTTAGAGCTCTTGCCTGAGAGAAGAGATTTCAAACCTGGTTTTCATTTGCAGCTGTGCTTGTTTGGGCAAAGTGACTCCTTCTGGAGAGGGCAGCTGGGACTCCTGAGCACTCAGGTAATCTCTGCAGCCTCTAATAAGATGCCAATGGCCTCTGGGTTTTAGGGGGAGGGAGCTTGAGGACATGACTCTTTGCACTTCTTCTAGCTCACTGTGGTGACTTGCTGCCTGGTGTGCTGCTTTTGTTGGTCTAGTTAAATTTGCTGTGTAATTAATGGGTATGCTTAGATCCATAGCAGAGTGCTGGCAGGTATACACAGCAACAGTGCACCATAGCTAGAAGTTAATGCTTGATGGATTTAGCCCTAAGTAACGAGTGGATTGTGCGTGCGTTAATTGTGATTAACCAGAAGCTTAACTCTGGAAATGATATAAAGAGAAAACAAAACAAAAAAATCTATCGTTTGGGTTGGATCCCGACAGCTGAATCTTTGGTTCCCCTCAGGCAGCGCTCCCATCAGAACTGTACAACGTGGCAAACAGTTCGTGGGAATGAGGAAGCGTGTCAGCTGCGAACTCTGAATTTTTCTCCTCTGTTAATAATCTTTCGGTTCAGCTGAGGACCGGGCCACTGCTGTGCTTGTGCACCAGGGGGCAGTCCCTGCTCCCCAGGCTGGAGGAGAGCCCGCAGCCGGCCCGAGGGGGCTGCAGCTGGCTCCGGTACAGCCCGTTTCCAAGAACCTCTCGAGTAACAACACAGAAATAAAAACCAAACAAACACTGCGTAATGTGAAAAGCCAAAGCGCTTGCCATTTCTGCAGCTGGAAGAAGTGTTGCTTCCCTTCCAAGGCTGCTGTGGTCCAGGGTTGCTTTGGGAGCAGCTGAAAACACGAAGCCCCGTCTATCGCCCTCAGCGTTTTGCTGCTGTGGTTGATCCAAGCGTGTGCTCACCATCCCAGACACAGCCAAAGCCAAACACCGCCCCCCCTGACACGTACATACTTATCCTTATTCTCAACCAGGGGTTGCTTGCACCCAAAGGAAGAGACGTGGGAGAAACAGGTAAAATTCTTGCTACAAACACTTACAAAAAGGAACTTTATGCCTGAGCGGAAGGTTCGCATGCAAGCTATGGAGACTTAAAAGCTCTGCGTGTCATGTTGCAAATACCACTAGAGCTACCTCGTGAGACTACTAAAGGTTAATCAGTTAACATTCAGGAAGTACTATAAGGTGAAAGTCTTACTAGCTCTTAGTCTTGTCCTTTTCCAGGTACTGCAGTCTTTTATTGTGTGGATGGACATCATTATTTTTCCCTTCGGTTCTGCAGCACCGTTAGTTTATGCTGAACTTTTATGCTTGCATGACTGTGCTTACAGATGTTCAAGGCTTGAGCCCAGAGCTCTGATGTGACTGAGATTCTATCATCTCTAGTGGCTTTGGGCCTGTTCCCATGCAGATGATAATTTTTTATATATATATATGAACTTACACGACACAAAAACCAAAACAAACAAACAGATCTTCTCTGGACATTGGTGTTGGAATAATATTCTTCCAGAGTCAGACTAGAACAAAGCTGTAAGTTTTATTTCAAGGGAATCTTGTTGCTTAGGCTGCTGTGCCTGGAGTTCATAAAAACTCTCCATGCCTAGGGTCAAACAGAAAGATGCCTGTTTGCTTCCAAGACTAGGCAGGTTTGAGTAGGAGAGAAAGGTGAGTCAGGATTACAAATCTGCACTTCAAACAGTTTTGTTGTTTATTGAATCCTGCCTTTTAACTTCACCATCTCTGAAGCGAGTCCTGCATAGACTTGGAGGTTCTAGACTCAGCTCTTCCAAGGTGGATCCCATCCCAGGTAGGCAGAGTGCTTTGTGTTCCTGAAAAGTTCTACACTCGTTGTACTGTCAAATACAGCTCATGAGCTGTATTTCTCTGTTTAGCCACAAAAAGCATATGCAAATGTGGAAGTTCATGAAAAGCAGATCCATATTTATGTCCACAAATCCTGCCTTAAGGGGGGACACACTGGAGAATTACACTATCAATCTGCTTTATTCTTCTGCTTCTGCTTCTAGCTTTTGCTTTTTGTCTCCACTGACTCCTATGATACTGAATATATACTCATCAGGTACTAAAAATGAAATTTACAATTTTTAATGTTTTACCTAAGCATGGTTAAGCTGTTACCCAATACTGTCATTCACTTTTAATATTCTGTTTTAAGTGGCTTTTTTGCAGTTAGCCAAAAGAAAACACCACGACCTATGAGCAGTTGTCTACCTCAAAGAATGGACCAGAATTGCCTCTCTTGCAAGGTCAGTGTTGGTTAAAAACAAAATGCAATGCCACCTCAGCCATATGGGGAGCCTTTTCTGTACCATACTAGCAGTGTTAGAATGATGTCTTTGATGTCCTTATGTCAGAGTCCCCACTGGAACTAGCTTGGTATCCAGAGCTGAGGTTAGTTCAACTTCCAGGTCCTAGCAACCTGGATCTGCTATTCAGGTCTTAGGAATTGTGAGACATGTAATGTAGCCTAAGCTGCAAGTGATTTTATATGATGTTAGAGTAGCTATCTGAAAGAACCATCCTGCTGAGCACACTAAAGCCACAGGGAAACACTGCTGACCTTTTTTGTTTTCTTTTACCAGCACTGATTTACCTGCCAGTCATAGCAGCTGCTGGGTGAGAAAGCCCATCTTTGGTGACAGTGACCAGCAGGACTGCTCCCCTCCTGCCTTGCACTGCTCTGCCTGCTCACCACATCAGGTCTGCTGCTGCTATGGCTCTGCTTGCTTACGAGCATCAAAACATGAGAATCATAGAAGAAGCTTGGATTTGGAACAGCACCATTTCTGAAGAGCAGAAGAATGGCTTAGATGAATTCAATTACACAAATAAGCACTTACGTGCTTAATGCAGTAATCTAACGAAATGAGATGAGACATGAGAGGCTCTCTCAATTCATTAAGCCTCTTCCTTTCGAGAAAGAGACTTTTTTATCCCCCATGGGCTGGATTTAGCACATTCCTTGGGACCAATTTCTTCCTTCTGAGTTTTTTCCTCTGCATCCAGATGACAAAGCAGGAGAAAGCTGCAGACTGATTTCTGATGTATGTGGAAGTCAAAATTTGTTTTTTTTTCCTCACAGGAAAATCCTCTGGAATGAGTCCAAGATACTCAAAAAGCGCTGCTTTTTTTTTTTTTTTTTTTTTTTTTTTTTTTTTTTTTTTTTTTTTTTTGTATCTGTATATTTATTTATATATGTATTCTTGCAATTCAGTCAGTTGTGTCTTGTTTCTGGAAAATGGAGGGCTTCTTCCTGAGTCTATTAGGATTCATGCAAGCTAATATTAAAAGCAATGGCACAGCCTTCCATGCAATACCTCTCAGTGTGTAGATATGCCCCCCCTGGAGCAGACAAGTATCTGCAACACACAGCATTTAACCTTGCAGGCAAAGCCTTCCAACCATAGATATTTCATGCCCAGGAACACAGAAAAGTAACACGTTTGTCTATGCTTGTCTGCAGAGATTCAGCCTCTCCTTACAGCTTTGCAAGCTGCATCCTACTGTTGTGTTAGTTTGACAAGAGAGAAGCTAAGGTTTTGCCAAGTTTTGGTCCCCAGGCACAACATTCAGTGCTTGCTTATGTGTGTGCAAGAACAGAAGTGGCTCTGTGACCCCTCATGCAAGCAGCACCAGAGATGTCAAGCGTAGCAGGGAAAGTGCAGCTAACACCACACTGATTGGGTGAGTACTTCATCAGGACCCTGCAAAAAAGCCCACATTCCAATGGAAAACACAGGTGAGAAAACAAAGCAAACAACAGAAAGTCCTCCAACCTGCTAGCTATATCTGCTCTTTTTTTCCAGGTGTCCTTACCTTGCTGAGCACTTGTGTAAGGCTTTGTGAAGTCAAGATGCTATCTGGAGAGTGGAAATTCATTTCAACCAGGTAAGTGAGAGAAGCATGCAAGTCAGATGCACTCCTCAGTTCTGAATAAGTTGTTTTTATCAGGAGAGTTAGGTCCTGAGGCACAAGCAATGAGAGGCTCAGGAGAGCAGGAAGGTATGGTGGATAACAGTGAGATCCCACAGATGCCATCTTGATTTAATTCAATGAACCCGATTTAGCTCTAACACCAAAGATCTGTCAGGTTGCACCCAGAAGCCTGTGGAAGCTTTGCACAGTGCCAGGGTAGGAAACATTTGATTTCTGCTATTTGTTTTCTATTCTTTCCAATATCATCCTCAGTAGTGTTCCTGACTTCTGTTCGGTGCTGTGTGCTGTGGGAATAATATTTATGGGCTGTGCCTCTCTTCCTCCTTCATGCTCTCTCAAGGTGTTCCTGAGCCACCCAAGCAGGGCAGTTTCTCCAAGCAGCCCAGACAAAAAAACTGGCTCTGGGGTTTTCCTGGCATGTGTTTACTCTGGCTGCATCAGGGACACAGGAGAAAGGAAAAAGGATCAACCAGCTCATGGAACAGCTGAAATAGTAGTGAGGATTACTGGGAGAAAAAAGAGGGAAAGAAGGAAGGGGTGAATGAAGAAACCAGTGGAAAGCTGATGCATGTCATAAAAATAAGATCAGCATTTCTGCCTTCTGGGAACAGAGAGGTCTCACATTCTCAGGTGTATATTTGGTGTGTATTAGACAAGGCTGTACCATGCATTTGATAAGCTAGTTTAAGAAGAACTAGCCAAAAATAGATGAAAGATTCAAGGAAAAGAAGAAAGTTCTCTTTGCTTTTTAAACACTTGGGGGAGCTACGTGCCGTTATGGCCCAGAAGAGGAATCTTGTGGCTTAAGACAATTACTACTGGACAAGCCGAGACATCAGATTCTCAGGATGGAGAACTGTTCTCCATCTCTATGTTGTTTTGAGCAGGCCATCACTAACTGAATCACAACAGCATCTGGTTCATCCTTGTTCACACATAGCAGTGGGAACATAAAATAGATTGTTAGTTTTGCCAGACACATAGTTTCTGCACACTGGCTTGACTTATCAAGAAAGTAGCAGCCACAGGTTTGTCATCATCATTGTATTAACTACCTCTAAAACCCAAGGACTTTTTAAAAACAAACCAAACAAATTCCAAACAATGAGAGCGCACTAAATCAGCAACCACACAATTGTGGCTAATGAGCCAGTTAGCCAAAATCCAGTGGGACCCTCTCTAATCCACATTCACATACTAACTCTGCCACTTGATGCCATTATCTGCATCACATGCAGACCTACAGTTTGCTTCCAACTCTTCTTTGATCCAAAGTGGAATGCACACAGTAACTGATGTTGGTACAAGGCTCTGAAAAATGTAAACTGTTCTGCAGGTGCTGCTGCTTTCATCTTAGTTACAGAAGGGTCAAATATTAGACAAAAGGTCATTTTTGCCTCCGTCAATCCATACTTTTAGAAATCACAAAGCTTCAAAACAAATGCATAAATGAAACGATGAAGAAAGCCTATAGGGACAGAGAGATGGGAAAGGTTATTTAATATTGGCAAAATACACTTGAATCTCTATTGATTTGTTGCCTTCCCTCCACTTCATTGCTTACTGACTTGTTGCCCTTTTTCACAGAAGGACGTGTCCTATCTTTCTTTAGGTAACCCGGCTGGACTGACTCTCCCTGCCTGTGCAAGCCTGAACCAGGACACAGCTGTGGGATGATGGGAAGCACTTCAGCTATCACTGTGTCATGAAATGCACAGCTGCTGCCAAAACTCCTGGTCTCCACCCTGGTGCCCTTAATTCCATACCTCCCCCCCCCAGTCCATGCTCTGGTGGAGGAAATAAAACCACTCTCAACACTCCCCCAAACTCTGCTGAATGCTCTGGTGACCTTGGCAGGGGGGTGGGTGCATAGCTAGACCAACAGCTGAGGCAGGGGCCATGCAAAATCTGACATATCCTGTAGGTTTGATCTTGAAGCAACAATCCCACTAATGGTCCTGGAGCAAGGTAAGCAAGCAGAAGAGGCACAGGTGCTTGTATGATACACAGAGAAATGTCAAACAGAAGGGAGAGGATCCAGAGAGTTCTGTACTGCTTTTTATTAAACACGAGAAATGGATTTACACCACTCCAAAAGCAAGTAAAATTCCAAATCAGATGATAGCAAAATTTATCTCCAAGTCTTCTAAAAACATCATTGTAAGAGATTTTCATCACTGAAACAAGAAAAACAGCCTTTAAAAACATTAAATCTTCTCCTTTGCTGAAAGGCACTGCCATCTCCACATGCACTTCTCAAGTCTTATTTGTTCAGGCATTCTCGCATGCTGACCAGCAAGATAATAGAACACCAGTCAAATGATTCATTTAAATAATGTTCGAGGTCCAAAATTGCACTTTGAATATATAATATACATAAAGCCCCCATGGACTTGTACAGAGAAGCCACTTCACAGGATTGTTGTACTGGCCAAGTACTGGATTGCCATCTACTGGAGAGTAATGAAATAAAATCAAAAAAACAGTGCATTGTAAGGGAGATATGTTGCTTCTGCATTTTTGGCTTTAACTTCCACTGCTTCTATACAATGTTATTTGTGCAGTAAGGGACTTAAAGAATTTTAAAAAATTTTTCTTCAAAACAAGCATATGTGGTCCATTTAGAGATGGAATTATTAAATAAGCAGCCAAAAAAAAAAAAAGTTAAGGATTAATGCATTCTTAGTTCTGAACTTCTGAATTTGTGTGCCTTTTGTGGTCTAACAGTTTTAAGACTGGCTACTGGATAGCTCAACAGTATTACTACTGAGAGATAAAATTACTAGTGGCAGAATTTATGCCAAAGTCACATTAAAACAAAATATCTATATCTTTATCCCTCTGTCCATCTCCTTTTACCTGTGTAATGAAACTCTGCATTTAAGCCTATTAATACACAGTAATCTCTTGCTACCTTCCAATTTATTTTTTTTTTAAGATTATGAAGTGAAATGTTCTTAGAAGATAGGGAATAGAAGAATTAAAGTGGCTGATAGAGCCTCAGTTCACCCTAGCAGGTGTTCTACAGCTGCCACTGATGAGCTGAACATGTTTCTTACAGGAAGCTTCTCTCAGTTGCTGCAGACCCTGACTCTGCTTTAGGACGCTATACAGGAGCCAGATTTTAAAAGAAGGAAAAAAAAAATATATAGGGCTGTGGACTACCTTACTGAGGAAGCTTGGAGAAGGTACCCAGAGAGGCAGATATGCTCAGTGACAGAAAGAATGGGTTTGTGGCTGTGTCAGTTGAGGCTGATTTGAGTCACACCTGTAACACAGAAAATATGAAAACAGGTAATTTGCTTTAAAAGGCAGATGAAAGGTACTGAAGGGTTGGCTGTGTTTCAAGAAAAACATGCTTCAGCCATTACAACTCTCCTGAGTCCTTCTGCCCACCTGCAGCCCTGCATCTTCCCCATCTTTGTGTATATGTGTCCTGTGCTAGTCTCATATTTTCACTTCACCTTTTATCCTCTTCACCTCTCCGTGCTTACCTTGTCATTAGATCACCTACCTCTTGTTCCAGCCTCTTCATCTCTGCTGAATGCCACAGCCAGAAGTATTTCACTCCAGACAACTTGTTCACAGATTGCTGCCAAGGCTCAGCTGGTGCAGCAAGAGAAAGACATTTTGGGGAAGGCCCTGGTTAGATCCTGCAGTGTTATGGAAAATCTGCTGAACAGATTTGTGTGAGTGAGGCAGAGTGGCTGCAGCCAGCACTGAGACTTGCTTTAAGCTGGACAGTTGTCACTGCAAAAAAAATAATAAAGTGTGCCAGGCCCTCCTAGACTGACCCTAACACACAGAAAATTTTGCCCAAAACAGGTGCCAGTCAAAGATGTGCCCCTCCATTGGCACAAGACAGGCAGGAGCAGCCTGCTTGGTAGGACCAATGCTACAGAGGGGCAAGAAGAGGGGTAGTTATCAGAGGCAGATAATTTTTAAGACAGTGAAAGCTAAAATAGGGTTAATATAGCAAAGGGAAAGTACTGACTGAAGGAGTAACAATAATAGCAGAAAATAAAATGGGCAGGGTCATTGGAGACCCTGGGAGAATTAGATGAAGACAGCATGCAGGGAAGCACTGTGTTTGTGGATAAGGAAAGCTGAATACGCATATATATGCATAGGAAAAGTCTGTCTTTTTGTCTTTAAGATGCCATTGAAGGCAACAGATGCACAGAATGAATACACACAGAACCATGCTTGGGCAATTATATCAAGCAATATGCTACACTTCATTATGACACCAGGGCCAGTAATAGGTTGGGTTTATCATTTTGATGAATCAAAATGGGCAGAAGTGCCTTAGTTCAGGGCAGCCCATGGAAGTATTTTGCAGAATATCACTATGTTTTGTTGATGTAAAGAGAAAGCAACAAAACATAAAGAAATAAGGTGTAAGTTTGGCTGTATTCTCTAAATAGGATCATTATTAAAAAGGTTTTTAAAATAATAGTTCACAGCCTCATTCTCCCACTCTCTGTGTAGAAGGCTTCAGCTCCTACAAGGCAGAGCTGGCTAGCCAGGCTACTTGCTCTCCTGTCTGTACCAGAGATGAGGGTATGATCTGACTCATGGTGTGGCAATGGGACCATGAACATTTGTTTTCAGAGAAATATAAAGCAACCACTGGCAGCAACACACAAAATCATGACATTGATGATTTGCAGGTCTAGATCCAAGGACAGAGAAGCATTCAAACAGACATGGGACTTTGCTCAGTTTTGCATCTGCATGTCAGATGCAGGGGCTGCCTGGGCTCCGGCTGGACCATGAGCTCTGGTGGGCAGGCGGAATGCTGCTGGCAATGGCAGACCCACCACTGGGCACCCAGAGCTTTTTTTTAGTTTTGATGCCACTTAGAAAATTTATTGGAGTGAAACTCCCCTAAAATGACTATTTCTGAAGTTTTTATCTCTTGCAGATCATCCCTCAAAGCTCTGCTTGGAAATGTCCCCAGCTCCCCACCCTATTTGGCTTTTTCTCTTTGTTTTCAAGAAATACAGTCTCATCAAAATGGAAAAACAGCCAAACTGCTGCACAGAAAATGGAACCAATAGGCTAATCTCCTGTCTTGGAGCTTCAAGGATAACTGTACCAACAGCAAAGTGGGTTGTTTTGCTTTTTTTTCACTCTCAGTCATAAATTGCTTAGCACTGTGATTTGACTCTGTCTTAAGGGTTGCTACAAAGTGGAATACAATCCAAGTCAGATGATGTGGTAGAGTTTCTTTAAAGATATACAGCATGCCCTGTATGAGAGACAGAGAATAAACCAAATGTTCTTTGTTTTCAAGGAAAGGAGATTAGCAAAATTCTACTTTCTCCTGAAAAGGAAATCCCAAAATTAATGTGAAAAACATTATTCCAATAATCATAGTGTGCAGCCTTGGGAGGCTGAACTCCCCCAGTTATCTCCTTTAAAAAAAAAAAATCATTCAACCATTTAAGACAGTAAATTAAAGAAAATGGTGTAACCAATAATCCATTAACTGTCCTTATTCCTCTTTTGTCATGAAACATTTTCTGCTTCATTGCTCTAGGATCACAGCTATTGGCAAAGTCTGGGTCTCATCACCTCTGTGGGATTTTTTATTGGGTTGTTTTTTTTTTAATTTTCTGAAAGGTAACAGTGAAGTACAATTCCTGTACTTGCCACAAGGCAAATGTGGGTCCCAGAAAAACAGGGTATGGGGGACTCTGTTCTTTCAGTGCAGTTATCTGAATTAGTAATATTTAATTGAATAACTTCCTAACTTAACAGGTGTGGTGTTTAAGTAGTTATCTATATCTTACCTACTGGATGTCATTAAGGTCACTGCTACCTCAGAAAATGATGTGTTAGAATTACATGTGATGTAGGATGAGGATGTTCAGTACTGCTAGCTTTCATCTGAAGAGAGAATAAATAGCTCTGACATCTGGAGGGAGAGACAGAGGTAGAATAGGGGGAAGGAGAGTGAAGTGATGATGTCCAAAGAAAATGTGAATGGGAAACAGTTTGCCCAGGATCTTCACAATACAGTGAACCACTGACATTAAATCAGCAAGAGGAAATAATTGTTCATTAGTCTGTTGTTAAATTCTGGTGCTCCTTACAGCAAGCTGCTTCAGAGGCCACAGGAATTAAGGAATTGGAGAGATTGTGGAACATAGCTTAATTTGTGGCTTCTAAAAAGTTTGTATTGTGAATGCAGACTTTACACACACTTAATCCACAGACAGCTGAGAGAGTGGACAAGGGGAAAGATCATCATACTTTTCCCAAAAACATAGTTTAGGATGAATCGTGATGGAAAGATAGCAAGATGATTAAATTCTTAGTCTGACCTAGCACAACTGTTCCTATGTTGATGCATTTGGAGGCTTACTGGTAGATTGGAAGGTGCAGCTTGTACTTTCCTCCTTTTATCTAATTTTTTCCATAGTATGGACTAGTGGTAACAACATGAATTTAGCCACACAGGTCAAATATGGGTTCACTTTTCTTTTGGCTAAGAGCAACTTGCAGTACCTCAGACACAAGTTTTTGTTGCCCGTGAGAATTCAAATGAAATTTAAGGCCCTTATCATTCAAAACAAGTAGATCACTAGTCTCTTACTCCACGGGACCTCTCAAACTTCAACTGATGCCAACAGCAGCCACATGGAAAAGGTCTCTTCTGTCTCACCATTTTTGTATACATTCCATCCACTTTTTTATACAATTTCTGAATCTGAGGGTTAATACACATGCTTCAAAAACGTGCTGTTTTTCTCCTTCCATGTGATAATGAAACTTGGGACAAAATTATTAGTACCTTATGAGGAGCAAAGGAAGCAGAAATGTTTCCATTGCCTGGGTCACCATGGGGAGACTTTGATGAATTAAGCAGCTGTGGAGTGAGTGACATAAGGCTGTTTCGGACACTATCATTGCCATCCCGTCCTTTCCTTCCAGCTTGCCTCCTACCACCTCACAAAGTGGGAAGCAGAGAAACCATCCATCCCATTCAACCCAGACAAATTCCAGACATCTGTTATTCCAATCACTAATTTTTCAGGGCTAAAGCAACCTCACAAACTAGAGAAACAACCCCAGCAGCCACTGCCAGAATTCCAGTGCCTCTCTCTGGGAGAGGCTGGGGGCTGCCATGGCTCAGGGGGGAGCCTGGCAGAGCATCTTTGGCACTGCTGACCACCCTACGGTGCTCTCTGGCTCATGTTCCAGCAAGGCCTCCTGGCACACTCTCCTCCAGGCTCCTCTTTACTGCCATTCCCAACAAATAAATGGCTCTTTGCGACCCACAAAGCCCACGCGCTGAAGCTTGCTCCCTGGGGTTGTTTTCTACAGGAAAGCGGCTAAAAATCCCTCTGCCAGTGCCATGGTTTTCCACGAATGGGGGCTGTTGTGATTAAGTGTGTGCACTGCACATGAGGGAGCTTTCCAAGCTTGAGCAATCCATCTGGCAGCAGTATGCAACACTTGAAGATTTGTTCCTGCAGTACTGGACCCAGAGCCGGTTTAATTGCATTAGTCACCAAGCAGCAGCACCGCTGATTTTTGGACCCAGAGCTCTGGCTGACCAACAAGTCTCATGGTTATTTTAACTTTGTTTATTTGACCTTTTCAGTGGTCTGGACCCCTCGAGGAACTCAAGAATGCTTCACCCCCCCCACTGTTGCCTCTGAAACGCAGAGCAGTGAGGGCCAGGCCTTAGGCTAAATAGCAGGATGAGGATGCTGGGGCTGGGTAATGGCTCATTTTCAGGGAGAATTGTCTGCCTCTTACTGACTGACTTGAAAGAAATCAGTTTTTAAATAGTGACTGAGTTTGATGGGAAAGAAGGAAACAGAGCTGGCTGATGTTTATTGCTCTGAGGATTACTTAACATTTCTTTCTTTTACTTACTAGCTGTTAGATTTCTTTATAGGCAAATAAATTCACAGATCTGTAGAACAGAACCATAATCTGACATTTAGACCCAGATCAAGTTTTCCCCAAGGTATTCGACTAAAGTTATTATCCACCTATTCAAGAAGGATAAAAAGAAAGAAGCTGAAAAAGGTATGTCATAACAGAAAGTTTTGCAAGTCCGGCAGGGCCCTCTCCTTCAGGTAGATCATTTAAAGATGGATAGTGTATATCCAACACCATTACTTGCTGCAGTTCCTGTTAC
The DNA here is from genome assembly GCA_038090715.1 of Florisuga fusca. Classification (NCBI taxonomy): domain Eukaryota; kingdom Metazoa; phylum Chordata; class Aves; order Apodiformes; family Trochilidae; genus Florisuga; species Florisuga fusca. Next base: position 34,270,621 of record JAAWXA010000001.1, read on the forward strand.
TGAAGACAAAGCATTGCACAAGTTTAAGCAAGTCTCCAAATAATACTTCTAAAAAGCTTTTTGCTGCCAGACCGTTATTTTTTTTAAACCTATTGAGCCAAACTCTCTCAAACTGCACAGCATCTGGGGAGGAAATTATTGCTCAAATTGCCAGTGTCAGATCAGATGCCAGGCAAACTTTGTTCCATAGCAGTGATATCGCACTCGTTGCTGTCTGAACAACATAACTTGTGTCTTGGAGCCCTGAATTCTTTGGCTTTCAGGAGGGCGCTTGTCAAACCTGAGCTGATGTGAGAATTTGTACATAAGGAACAATAACAAAAGTTGGCTTTGAATTTTCTCATCAGCTGCATGGCAGGTTCAGAAAGAGGACAAAAGCTAGAAGGAATTTTGTACCAAATCTATAAAACTGTGACACTAACAGACAAGTCATATAGAAATGGGGGTGAAATACACAACACTTATTATATGATACCTTATACGATGTAAATCTATGCCCTATGGAGTTTGAAAGACGTCCAGAAAAAAACATGAACTTGATAGCCCTAACCAATTGAATAGGATAAAGCCACCACAAGGGGCAGATCTCTGTTTTAATAATCATCCTCTCACAAGATCTTGGTAGAATTTTACTATGTATTACCTTTAAAAGATCCCACACCAATGAGTATTGAAGATAACAAAGGTGATCTCAATCTGCCAGCAGGTTATTTGTGCTCTCTCCAACACTGAGCTTGCAGGTTGAAGCTCCCAAAGTCAGAATAGTTACCTCTCAGGGCAAGTCTGCTTTTAGCTGGAAATATTTTACTATTTGAAACTTCCTGATTAACACTTCTTGGGATTCTCTGAATAGTTGGGGAGGAAGACATCTGTGTGCAGATAAAAGACATTCATGGATTTGCTGTCAGAGACATGCAGTTCCCAGAGCAGCATTACCAGAGATCCCCATGAGCCGAAGGAGATGATTGCGAAAACGATACCTCTGGTAATGCAGAGAATAAGAGGGACAAATAGACAGCCACATGCAGACACTGCCTCTGGGGGTTAGTTAGGACTCTGGTAGTTTATCCAGTAAAATTTTCAGTAGGAAGAAAGCTCCCATTTAAATTCCTTCAGATTTATTTTTCGCTCAGTTTTATTCTGATGAGGGAGTCAGGGCAAGCAGCTGTGTTTTCAAAATTCACTTTTATGGTGTGAAATTACTTTACAGTCTAAGGGGAGGGAGCTGAGGCTTGGTTTGAGCAGAAAGTTAACATTTCAGACTAAACTTCTATTAGCTAACTAAAACATGATAATCTTTCTTACTGCCAAATAAACATACATGGTATGGCTCCATCCCAGCTTTTGAGGTTGAGAGCTCCATCTCCCTCTCTACTCTGAAAAGATACTCTGTAAAAAATGTGTCTGTATTTATTGGTTCTCAGTCACTCAAACCTCAGATCTGCTCATTTAAAAGTAAAAAAGATGTTTTTCCTAGCTGCCAGTGCTTAAACTGCACCTGGCTCACAAATCGTCTTTCAAAGACTTCAGCTGCACCTTAACTGCGCCTGCTGGGGATCTCGTTGAGCTGGGATTATGGAGGAGGCAATCAGTGCCAGAAAGGACACAGCTTGTCTTTCACAGCCCTGAGAGGGTGTGTGAGGCTGACAGCCTTATAAAATATCTTTTTTTACTTATAAGATGAATGCATTCAATCTGCTGATCAGCTGAAGCATTCCACAATCATCTGAGGCTGTGCTGAATAGCTCACAGGTAGAGGTAAGTGATGGTGCACATTCATCATGAACTTAATTGAAAAGGTCACTGCTCTTCCTTAAATGAGGGAGACTGCCTTCCTTGGAAAATTTCTAGCCTTCTCTCTGACGTGATTCTCGGGAGGGACAGCACAGCTTTGTTACCCAAACTAGAAAATCCTACCAGAAGGGAGGAATGGTCTGCATGGGTAATTTAAATTGCTATTTTTTTCTTTCATGTGGTTTCATAAAATGACTAGAAGTCATCTTGTGAGACAAAGTCCTTTCTAGAGGACTAAGGAAACATAAGGATCCCACTGAGCGATGTAAGCTCTTGGGGAAATTGCTGACCCCGTGGCCAGGATGTGTTATTGGGGATAAGACCCAAACACCACAAACTGCTTGGGCTATCTACAGGAAACGCTCGGTCTCTGCTACCAAAGAAGCTGGGAAGGCAGCAAAACATCCCAGGAGAATGCTGAATGCAGAGTCAGGAGCCCAGAGCAATGAAGGCTGAAGTGAGCCCCAGGAGCCAGGCAGAGGGGCAGAAGCAGCTGCACCTGTAGCCTGGCTGGGCTCAAGATGTAAAGAAAAGGAAGGGGGGAAAAAAAAAAAAAAAAAAAAAAAAAAAGTTAAAAAGCTGGCTGGGACAATTCCCCGAGGTCNGGTGCCCTGAATGAGAAGGCTCTGAGGGGCAATGATGTTGGTTTTACCCAGGTAAGCTCTGCACCAGACTATTCAGACCTGCGTCCTGCCCTGGTGCCGGGGGGTCCCTGGGCTGGGACAGGGTGAGCAGTGAGAGAGGGGTTGCCTGTGAGGTGACTCCAAAGCAGCCAGGTCTGGATCATGCTGTGTTATCTTTCCCAAACTGAATGTTCCTCAGGTGTTCAGCAGCTGCTGTGGCTGCACGGGCAATGCTTCTCTGTGCCCAGTTGTATTTGTTGGGGAAACTTGAGTATTTTACCCCTCTTGCTCTTAGCATATTTGCCTCTCCCTTTGCAACTTGTTTTCTCTTTTGTACTTGTTTGCATGACCTCTTCATCTTGTCTGTGCTCTTTCCTAATAAGCTTCTATGTTCCAGATCTGCTTTTTCCCCTTGAATGACAGTCTTTCTGTCTCACTTATGTACATGTGACTTTGCCTAAATTAATAATGGGGTTCACTGCTTTGCAACACAATGTATTTTTCCTTGCATTACAAACATGCACGGATGTTCCTATTCTGGGACCATCCCAGTTTGATCTGTGTTCTCACTTGGCAGAATTACATGAAATTATTTTGCTGAGTAACTGCCCATCTATTTTCAACTGGTCCATTTTAAAGAGGAAAAAAGTTGACAGCTGTTTTGTTTCTTATATCAATGTCAGTGCATTTATGCCTTTAAATAGGTGAAGTCTTTTATTGCAGGGTGTGAAACTTAACTAATACAGGCTATGAGAGTGTTGTCACAAGTAATTTTTAAGTGGCAAAGCTAATGTAAAGAATTGGTGTGTGACTAATAAACACATTCTCATCTTCAAGCCATAAAAACTAAACCATTCTCTCCTGGTTTAGAAGGAAAAGTATCACTACACCCCAAAGATGTAGCAGTTGATAAGTGATCAACTGTATCGGTTGCTACATCTTCTGGGTGTGAGAGTTCAATATGGTCTGTGGTGATGTAAGGACACTTTATGCACAATGCTGAATCTGTAAGGAGTTCTTAGCCTTTGTTTTGAGGCTAAGAGGCAACTAAACTTTTATCATGGGTCTACATATATGTATGCTCTTTGCAGTTCACTTAAATCTCAGAAAACAGGGTTATATTTTTGGCAGCTATAGCAGAAGGGTAATTCACACCACTAAGAAAAAGATGGTGACTTCTAATTAGGATAAAGCCTGCATCTGAGAGGTGTGGGGACCAACTTTTCATTTACTCCTCTCTGGGGATGAAGAGAAGAGGTTCAGTTCCCACCAATTGCTTGCAGCTAGTTGTTTCTCTGTCCTGCAAATCAGAGGGAGAGTTTTTTCCAAAGGAAATGAATGCCACAAAATGGAGAAAGACTATGCTAGTCATTGGTTTTGTTTTATGGCTGTCATAGCTCCAGGGAGCACAAGGCCATTGACTTCAGCTTAACCTGAGCTAATGGTGGTTGTAATTTCTACCATCCCTTATCTTGGGAAGATTTACCAGAGCATCATTTCTTAAAGTCACTGCACATAAGTGACAGCTCTTGTAAACAGATGATGATAAACTGCCTGTGGGAATTAATTCCTTCTACATATAGTGCTGTTGGAGGGTAATATCTGCCTGGTAGCAGGTGGCTGCAAGAATCCTTTGAGAGCAGAGGGACTAGAGACTGATTTTCATATGACTGCTCCTGCCCTGCAGCAGATTTTTGATGGGACAGCTTTGGGGGTAGTACAGTAAAACTGTGCTGCTTGCATTGCCCATTCAGTGATATGCTTAAACACCTTTGCCAAAACAGAGGCTGGGATGTAAGAAGGGAATGAAAAGTGAGGGAACTGTAGCTCTTTCCTATGCAGAAGTATCAGTGCCACATCCTCACTGTGTTCCCCTCTAGACACTGACTGCACCTCCAAAGGTCTCCAGCAAATACATTCCTTCAGTGCCATCTACACTGTCATTTTGAGAAGAGCATCTATTAAGGTCTGATTAAAACCAGAATATGCTGCTTGGCAAGACCTTGTCATGGGTGTCAAAGAATCAATGTGGCAGAGGCAAAATGCTCCCTGGTGATGGATCCAGTCCTTTGGGGGTGGAGCTGCATCTGGTTTCAACTTCTGCCAGCACACCCGGATGCTATCCCCACCAGCAGTCAAGTCTTATGTGTGCTGCCAGCCACCCAGACAGACTGCACTGCAGCTGCCCCAGGGACAGCCCCCTCCATACAGTGCCAAAAACCCCATCCTGCCTGCCAGCTCTCTCCAGGACATGCTCCACAGCCTCAGTGCTGGTAACCTGTTTAAGATGTTGTAAGAAGACAGTCCTTTAAAAATAGAAAGGAAAACATGTCTCCAATCTTTTTTGAAGTTCCTTCTCCCATTTGGGCATGTAAAGAACTGTAAAAAAAAATTACACTCCCTTTTCCCCTTGCTTGAACAGACTTGCTGAGAATATGATCTAGTTTTAAAAAAAGCCACAAGTGTCAAGGGTTTCTTTTCCACTTCAGGAGAGTGCAGCCTTCTACTGCCAGCCACCAAGGTCACTCATCTCTCACTTATTGTCATGTTTCATGAATTTTGACACTTCAAACACCTCTTTTTATGGAATGAGGAGCACACCTAGTGGATTTTTTTGTATCTCACTGAAAACGTTAGATATGAATAAGAAGATTTCACTGAGTTATTTCTATGAAAGAATATTTTACTGATTTTCTGTGTTGGGAAAAACTATCCTCATAAGAAGACACAAGGCAGACAACATTCTTCTAATATCAAGGTATGAAACATGCGTATTTTGGCTTGGAGTTATTTGAATCCTATTTATCATAGGATTCATGCTGGGACTTTGGTGTCAGGTTTCTTTGACTGGTTTTTGTTTAAGTGCACATATTAGTAACAAGGAGGACAGACTCCTGCAATATGTAGGAGCTAGTCAGTATCAATCTGAATAATTAGGTTTTCTCTAGTGCACTTCATGGTCTTCTCCTTCCACCAGGATGTGACAGAAGGACAAAAGGTGTTTGTGCACTGTTACAATGCATGTAGTACATCAGAGTGCTTTCTGAACAAAGCTATCTCTATTCCATCTAGAGTAAGAGAGACTGCCATGCTGAAAAAGCGCAGATAATAGCAAAAGTGTTTTTCAGAGGCAGGCATCCAGGAGTTTTTTTTAGGCAGTTGGCTGGTACTGTGATGATGCCCTACCAGCAGGCACCTTGGTGCTCAGCCTGGCTTCATGGCTGGGAAGCAGGGCTGCTTAGGCCACTCTTTGAGGTGATGCTGCCCATGTCCCTGGAAGGCTCTTCTGCTGTGATGTTATATGGTGTACCCTGATGGGGCCCAGAAAGTCATTGTAAATGATGCAAGAATTCCCTGGGGGTTCCTTATATGATCCAGCCTTTACTGGAAGACAGTTCTCTCTTCTCCTTACCTGAGAAAAACTGCTTGTACACTCAGTGAGATGAGGAGTAGAAGCAGATTCCCAGCTCAGGGAAAACCACATATGCAGGTCCCCTGAGAAAAGATCTATTATCTCTAGTACTGCTGCATCTAGGTGAACAGAGATTATGGAGCAATGTTGTGATGCAGATATTGGCAGTCCAGATAACCACATCCAATATTTGAAAATGAACCTACTCATCTGTACTATTGATTAAATATGCCCTGGTAAAACAGCAGAAAATTTGGAGAATATACTTCTTTTGGATAAAACTGAGATGAATACCACTGAGACTGGAGAACTCTATACACAGGAGTAAACCAGACTGAAAAACAAGCTGAGGAAACCTTCAGTTTGCTGAAATTGATTTCTCCCTCAGCAGAAAAGCAGATAAGGTTTCAGGATAACAGCATGCTAGATTTTAAGAAAATAATGCCAGAAAATCTAGGGAGTAGGATGACAAATAGAGTTACCGTGAGTACTACCTGTTGGCCTGGTTTACATTTAGATCCTTTTCTGAAAATAATCTTTCTAGTTTATTGTGGCTGAGTGTTTCCCCCATTTAAAACTTGATACAGACCTTAAAAAAATCAAATGCAAACAAAAAGCTGACATAGGGGTCTATCACACGTTCAGATCTAGCAATTTTTTTAATTAGCAAGGAGATTGCAGAGTCCAATACAGAATACCTATGTACTATATGCATACTCTACATACACATTCCTAGATGTAGTATGGGACTTGAGGATTGGATAATATTCCATTAGTGATGGAGGCAACTTAAGTAAGCTCCACCTCCCACACATGCCTTACTGCTTCGTGGTATGTCTTTACATTTTCTTCATCACTGAAGCTCACAGTGCATACCAAAACATCTGTTGCCAAGAGAAATAATGTTCATCGTGGTGTTTTTAGCAATGAAACTGTTTTTTTTAAGGCTCGTGTGCTAATGCCAAACTCGTTTACAGTTATTTTTGGCATTGTAAGTAACAAAACTGTGCATTCTGTTCAGAAAGTATGTGACAACTTAAATTAAGTAAACAAGAAACTCTTTTGCATTCTTTTTATTAAACTTTCTATGTAGGAAAAAGGTAGTCTCCATATCAAGTGTCAAAAACATATTTCGAAAGCAATTTATAGATTACTGAGGAGATACCAAGTAAAATCTGGGGTGAACGATCTGTCCCAAAGCCAAAAGAATTTGAAGAAAAAAGTTTACCCAGTTGGAAGAAAACAACAGATGATTTTGTCAGCTTGAATGGAGCAGAAGAGTGAAATCCAGCTTTCTGGATATTCATGAAAAGAGATGTTAAAAAAACAAACAAACAAACAAAAAAAACCAACCAACTGTAAAGCAAGCAGTGGCTGGGCAGGAGAGATCAGAAAAACGTGAGCACTGTGCTTCTCCCAGTGACTCCCTAGATGTTATTTCCTACTCCAGACAAAGGACATGTTCTGTCTCAGTGACAAAGGTGCCATTTTCAGAATCACAGGGTCAAACTGAGTTGCTGATCTCCAGAGCAATTTCAAAGAGTTTACTGCCATTTTTGTAAACCTGAGAGTGGTGGTTTCCACCAGTACTATTAGTTTTGTTGGGGTTTTTGTTGGGTTTTGGGTTTGTTTTTATGTTGCTGGGGGGGTGTGTGGCTGTACAGTTTCAGGAGGACAGAATGTCTTAAAAGTTTTGAAAATAATAATACAGATATAACTGTTGGCACTGAAATATATCAGCTTGAAAGGAAAACAATGGAGCTTGCTCTGATGTCTTGGTTCCAGCCCCTTCAGGTTCTGGATGCTCGCTAGACAAAACCATGTGTGGTGCTGATTCTTTGTTGTGGGATGAAGCCTTAGGAGCATGGCAGTCGTGGAAGAGGGATTGTAGGCCACAAAGTTCCAGCCATCTCAAGCTTTTCTAACTTAAAAATTAAAGGTCTATGGACAGGTCTTATGGATACATTTCTAGGTCTTTGACCTCAAAAATATTATTGGTTTTGACCACTTGCACTGGTACTACTGGTTTAAAATTCCAGGTGGGAACTTCTCACTTCTGCATCTTCTCTCCAGATCTCCCATCTGGTCCTCTCTTGCATAATTTTTTTAATTTTTTAATTTTTTTTTTATTTTTTTAATGTAAAACCAAGCCTTTTATCTAGCATTTTACATTTTAAATTCTGGGTCAGTTACAATATGTAGTGCTTGCACTTATCTGCTTAGGCTATTGATGTGAAGACTGAAATACTCTGTGTGTGGGTTTGGATTTGGTGGGCTTTTTCTACCATTTTCATGGGCAAAGTCTATTTCCTTTCTTCTGTGCATTAACCAGAATTTAGGGAGGAGATGACCAGCCCAGCCATGGGAGGCCGACAGGCTAGGGGCTATTTTGGCTGCCAGCAACAGTATTGAATATCTGATTCACACAAAATGACTGACTACATAATAATATACCTTAAAAAAAAATTATTGCCTTTTATTTTGGACAGGTGAATCAGTTTTCAACTTCTGACTCTAGAAATTTTTTATAGATAGCTTTGAAAAATTATTGAGCTCATCACAAATCCTCAGAAAAGAATAATTTATAAACGTATTTTTGTGATATTTGCTTCTGTTGAGAAACACCAAATATAATCAGTTTGATGGTACAGCCAGAACCATTTAGTGCTCTAAGTAGAACATAAACACTTTCTTTACATTGTCTTTAAGTATATTTTCTACATTAGCTAACTCAGTTAAAATGATCCACAGTATAACAGTTAAAATTGTTGACAATTATTCTGTCATCTTTAAATTTCAGAATGTGTTTTGTATGGGAATGAACAGTTCAAACAAATGGAAAATTATTCTTTAAACATCTTTGGTTTCTTGAAGATAAGGCTGTGTCAGATCTGTTTGATTCAAGGATTTTTTTTTTTTAACAAGCCATGACTCTCAGAGATGTACTTTTATCTTCAGTGGTGTGTGAGACTTCGAAGCACTGGCTTGATAAAAGATATCATTATGAAATAGTCTGTGTAAATTTAGTACAAGAAATTTCAGAAGCACAATTTTTAAATTGAACATGCCCCTCTTTCTTCCCTCATCTTGTTTTCATACTTAAGTTGCAATTGGCATTTTTTCACACAGCATACTGTAAGCTAATGCCATCTCTCAACTCCTCCTGCCTGTTTATTTCCACCTTCACAAGATATTTATTGCTGCTTCTTATTTCTTATATCCTGAGGGGTATGGCTTTTGTTTACATCTTAAGTAGCAGGATGTGTTGGTACAAGCCTTACAGGCATGATCCTGCTTGGTCTGTTCAGGTATTAATTAAAGCTGCATATGGCTTGAAAATTGAAGTTTTGTAAGTAAAGTTCTGTGTTTCTGCTAGAACACAAAGTGGTTTAGATTACATAACATGAGGAAATGTGTAATTTGGGGCCATTCACTGAGGTGAGCAGTTTATTTCCTTTCAATTATAGTTGGTTTTTTATCTTTCTGCTCAATGTGATTCACAATTCTCTATGTTTTTCCATAACAAGGCAAGGATACATTCTGATAGCTTGGTGGAATGTTTGACAGTTTAAAATCTGCTTTCATGCTCATAAATCTACTGCCAAACAATTTTTCATTTTTAGGTAAATACACAAAAAGTAGGTAGTGGCCTTAACATTGCAAGGCTTGATTTACAGGCAAGCACAATCCTTCCGAGCAAATAATAGGAGGTGAATGTCGAGTCTTTCCTTTGCCTCAGACAACTTAAACTCAGATCTGCCACTTTTCTGCAAAACACCCTCCTTGGGAGGCTGCTGGTCTCCCCTGGTGGGCTCAGGGGTCTTTTTGACAAGCAGAGCACCTTTAAAGAGGGCCAGCATGGGAATACTTGCCCCCACCCAGTACGTCCCTGGATTGGACACTTACCCAATAGGCAAGAGGAGGTGAGCCTCATGTCCTCTTCTCTCTGTAGATTTTACAGTTTGATAGAAATTGTCAGTGGAAACAAAACCTTTTTGCAGCTTTTGTGCCACCTGAGAGCTCTGAGCAAGTTATTGTGTCTACGTTTCAGCTGACAAGAAAATGGATGCTTAATTACTATCCAATTTAAACTACACCCACAAACTGTTGACATACTTTTCCCTCAGAAGCACTGAGAGGATTATCTGTGTGAAACTGTATTTACAATTAAATAACACCTCTGAGCAAGTTTTGTTGGGTATGTCTGTACTGCTGAGAAACCAAAGGAAGGAAGCAACACCCCAGGATGGGTCCTGTCAGTCCTTCTTGTGCACGGTACCCCCCTGACCAAAAGCTTCTCTGAAATCTTGCCCCATGCCCTGCTCTGTGCCTCCATGGGTCTTGGATGCTGCAATGAGGCCCTAGGAGGTGATAGCTAAGTTTTGGGGGTTTGCTTGTGTTGATTTTGTTTCTGAAGCAATCTGGGCTGCATTAAAGCACACAATATTGGGGGTTTTATAGCATGAAACTGAGGGCATTGTCATGTGCCATGGGGTCACTGGGGAAATATTTTATAGTACAAAGTGTGCTAGAATGTCGTAAAATCCTGCAAGGTAGAGGAAGACAAACTTGGGGCATCCATGCCCATATTGCCCTTTGGGAATGATCCACAGAGAGAAATGTTTCCAGAAGTGCACCCACTTGCCTCCTGGAGAAGGCTATCAGGTGTAGCCCACAACAGGGTACTTGCTGGCGACTGAGCAACATACCTCAACTGAGCCCTGGTATTAATGCTTACTGCAGGGCATTTTTTTTAATTTAGCAGTACGGGTGTGCTCAAGGAATCTCAGCAGAGATCAGGAGTTACAATTTGTGTTCTTGCAGAGAGAAAACTATTTACATAGGAATTTTGCTTCCTAGCTCACATAAGGGCTGTTTGAGTCAGAGTATGCTATTGACCTGGGAAAAGAAAAACAGAGACAACTCTTGCAACTTCTTAAAAACATGTACATTTAGTATGGCTTTATTGTTCAAGAGGATTAAAATACATCTGGGAAATATATGTCTCTTAAAAAAAAAAGTAGTCAATGAATAAAATCAAAACAAATTAAGACTGAAGCATGTCATACGAAGAAGGATTAGAGGGTAACATACTTTAAAATATATAATCATACATTAAACATAATGTAAACATACTTTAAAAATAAACATTTTATTTCTGCTTTTACATTGCCATTTAGGTCTGGGCCACATTTTTAGAAGCAGATTTCAAAATGCTTGTCTAATATCTGCATAAATATATAAGTTCCTAAATCACGTTGCAGAAAGTAATCACACTCACACATTTTCTAATTAACTCATTAACTTTCTATGAAAAGCAGAGCTTAGGTAAAGAACAACTTAAATTAAAGGTTTGCACAGTTTGTCGCTTGTAGGAAATGAGAGGTTTCCTAAGAAGTCAGAACTAAGATTAATACCCCTGTATCTGTAATAGGAAATAATTTAGACTTCTTTTCTTATGTTTCAGGCAGAATGCTAGTTGAAATAAAGTTGGTTGGTGTCCAGCTTTCAAAGATAATTCCCTTAATTAGGATTCTCACTTCATCAGTTTGGCATTCCCCTTGTTTGTGAAAATGGAAGTTTGGGTCCCAAAGAGCAGAGTTAAGTGGTAAAAGGTAAAACTGCCTGCCCTGGTGAGACATCATCAAACCATGAAACTGCTCCTGCTTTTCAGCTCTACATATAAGTAAGGTGTATATATAAAAATGGTATTGAACAATTGTGGAGAGCAACAATAGGGAGCAGAGCTTGAGGAAATATATTACCAATGAAAAAAGCCATAGGATTTTGTTTTCTTTAGCTTGGAGAAGAGGTGACTTAGAAAAATAGTAATAAAAGTTCTCGGAAATTATAGAGGCCATAAGAAAAAATGGGTTTGAAATTGTTCTCTCTGACCTCAGTGAACAAGACAAAAAATAATTATCTCAAACCGCATGAAGTGAGATGTTGCTGAGACACCACCAGTCAGAATAGCAGAGAAATGGAGATTGGTGAGGTTGGTAGGATCTTTTTTGCCAGAGGTTTTCCAAACATCTCTTCAGATGTTTAAATACAAACATTTTTCAGGATAGTCTGAGCACAGAGCTTTCTACCTTGGGAGAGTTCGATATGCTAAATGACCTGCTGAGGTTCCTTGTAGACCTGCTTTTTATCATTCTACAAAATAGGGCATTCTATAGTGTTTTACATAACGTGTATGTAAAAAAACAAACAAACAAACAAAAAACCCCACCTATTTTTCTTTTCTGAAGTTGTTTGATGCCAAGGTCAAAAATGAGACAGTGAACGTTGTGCTGTATGAATGCATCATTTCTACTCCTTGGCATCTTCTGCCCATTTCTAGAAAATTGCTTTACATTTGAGAGGGGAAAAAATTATCTTGACATTCAATCTTCACCACAGTAACTTGGAAAGAGAGGTATTTTACATGAACAAAAACATGCCTTCCTTTTTGGAAATTGTTTTTTTATGTTTATGATCTTGGCCACAGAAGCAAAAAATGAAAGACATATAGCTCTACCCAGTGCATACAGGTTTTTTCACAACCACAACTACAGCACAGCCTTTTTCTATGTCCTTCAGATTCAGATTGTTTCTGGAGTCAGTTCATGCCACTTTTATGCTTATTCAAAGGGATGAAACCTTTTCCTACCTCTGTAATTTAAAGCTTCTGACTTTTACTAATATACTCTGTGTGAGAAAGGTTTTTAAAGTAATTAGGTGCATATCTATTCAGCAAAATGTGTACACACCTTTTCAGGAATCCGTTTAGTTCTTGATACATGAACTCCCTCAGGCGGGAACCTTCCTGCATCACAACTGTGATGCTATTTGATTTTGCTGGTTTGTAAATATGAACATGAGAAGCACAGTGCTTCCTGATGAAACCCCAGCACCACCTAAATGTAGAAAAGAATGTGAAAATGCACAATACAGAGAACAGCAGTTTTATTTGCTTCCAATCTAATCTACACTCTTTTCTCTTTCTAGTCCTGCTATGTATGAGGCAGGCTGCCCAGTCCATATGACTCAGTCATTTACTTTTGAAGATCTACTAACCACTGATGACTTCCAATTCATCATTCAGAGCATCATCTCCTCTGCCATATGGTCCTCCGTGTAAGTTAGATGTCCCTGATTGTCCTTTTTGATCCTACGATTCCTCCTCCTTTCATATTATTTTATATTATGATCAAAGCTTTTAAATGTCCTCTTTATCTCTCTTAGTCCATATCATATCCATAGCGTCCTTCTGTCCCTTGAAACGTCTGCTCCTTAGTAAGTGTGCAGACCAGACCCTTTTAACTTTTATTATTGTTGCTGGTTTTCACTTATGACTCTTACTGTTCAAATTGTTCACTGATAAATCTCAAATTCACTCACACTGTTATACTCTTCAGGGTTTTAGATCTGAGGCTTCAGTAGGATCACCGAAGTCCACACTGAGGGCAAAAGGTCACCTAAATGTAAGAACTCAGATCTTGGTTACAAACCGACCTATCTCTCCCAAATGCTGTGATTGGAAGTGGGACTAGGAACAATCATCAGCATTATGCACAATGAGCTCTGATCAGGATTAAAACCAGTAACTGGGCCAGGAAGCCTGTGAGATCAGCAGGTTATACTCCATTAAGACTGCTCAGCACAGATGGGACCCTGGTTCTCCCCAGGGAGCTCTGGCCCACCCAAGGGGTGGGTGCAGAGCCCCTCTTGCCCTGTGACTAAAAGTGTCAAAAATAGTATTTTATTTTAACATATTTAGTTTCTGGTCTTCTTTCCAAAAGTTATTTCTTTCTTTGTCTCCCATTAGCTTATATTTCCAAAGGGACAAAACGTACTTAACTCCATAGCTACTATCGCCTCCCATATTCTGCTTAAACTGTGATCAGAGAAGGACAGAGAAATAAATGTTACCAACACTGAGTTGCAACATAAGTGCTTGAAAAAGTTTAAGATGAATTAATGGATAGGCAGAGTAGGTAACAGTGAAGTGGTAAAATTAAATTATAGCCAGGTTGGTTGAACTCAGATGTAACACCCCGATGTCAGGGCCAAGAGACTGGCAGGATGTCTACATGCATGAAGAGGGAAATAGAAAAATAACATGTAAAGGAAGATTAAGTTATTTTTCTGCTATATTAACAGTCAAAGGTCCATAAGTGCAAGAGAGATGTGCTGCAACATTAGGTTGGACAGGAGGCATATCTGAAGTGAATCATCAAGACTGATTCATAGCTCGTATTTCCTCTCAGAAATAAGATGTGGAGGAAGAGGAGAGAATGAGAGTGCTCACAGACAGCTGGGGAGGACAGCAAGGAGCAAGGAACCAAAGGCAGCTGTGGAAGCCAGGGAGAACCTTGCTTCAGGTAGAGTGAGCAGTGCCCACAGCACCTGGCTGGTCACTGGGGAAGAGAAGTTCTGCACTCAGCTTTGTATTGCCGAAATGGGCATCTGAAACCTTGAGAAGAGCAGCTTGCCTCTTCTGTAAGCACAAAACTTTTAAAAGAACAGTTAGTGCTTCTAAATAACTTCTAACCCATGCAGGAAAGGCCCTATTTCACAACTAGGTATTATAGTTTAATCTGTATCCCTGACTATTGTACAAGTTTTGCTTATCACCTGTTAATTTATTCGTTCTTCCTATGTTAAGTAACCTTTAATGTGATAGATGTGTCTGTACCATGAAACCACCAAAGAAATTGTCCTCCCATAAGCCAATATATTTTTACTCATCTAGATTATATTCAACTAACTATGCATCATCTGAAAGGTACATTTATTAAACTAAAAGGGGATAAAATAAACCACCTTTTTGCAGCACAGAGGGAATAGGAATTTAGATGCAGTCCATAATGTTTATATGTCCACTGCACAAAACTGCTCTGCTTCCAAAACCTGAACTCTGAAACTTAAGTTAGAAAAAAATGCATCCAGTCATTCAGCTACATTACTATTATAAAATCAATAGATGACATAAAACATTTTTGGCTTTTTCTCTTTCCTTTTCACTTGTACTATTTATAATAATGAGAAGCAAGAAGAGCTTGTTATGCAAGATAGTTATAATTCACATGGAAAGAGAATATTGATTTTTATGCAGAAATTAGATGAAAAGATACAAAATATCTTTTTGTCAGAGAGGTTTCAGGTGGTAACTACTTCAACCACATCCACAAGAAAAAAAATGTATTTCTAAAAAGAGAAGTAGTCTTGATGACCAGACTGCAAGATCATGACACATTTATCTAAGTAATAAAATTTATCTTGTGGAAATCAAAGTGGATTAAAAAAGGGAACATTTATAGTGGGCAGCATGATCCATTGGAAGAAAATAATAGATGCAAGTTTCACTGTAACATCTATTTGTCCATGGAAAATCAATGGCATATGGGGTATAGTAAATTACTTAATTATGTAAGATGTCAACTGTAAATAATGTAAGATTTGATTTTCCAAATCACTTCTGCCTGCAAGAAGTTTTGCAATAGGAAGTACTAGTGATTAAAATGTCAGCATGAAAGACTGCTGCAGGTTCTAACACTGTTATAACAGAATGTAATAATTATATGCTTGAAAACTCTACATAGTAACAAAGTTCAAATTATTTTAAAGAGGGGTTTCAGCTGAAAATTAAAAAGCAGCACTAAGGTACAGCAAGGTGGTCTCCATATGTGGCCTTTTTTAAAATGAGAACATACTCTATGGCTACATTTGCAGCACTTTTACCACCCTGGCAGCAAGGGGACCCATGTTTGGGGACAGTGTTAGATTGTCTGTGTCTGGCTTTTTCAAAAATTATACATACTCTGAACATCATGCATTTCCAATTTTTTAAAACACTCTCCTGTTCTCAGTTATCTGCATTCTTCATTTCCCAGCCAGCCAAATCCCCACAGGATGTGACAGTTCCAGTGACAGCAGTTTTTCTCACTTTCTAGAGCATAACAAGAAGAAAGCAGCAGAATTCCCATAGGCTTTACCTTATCTCTTCATGTACCTCTTGCTTTCAATGTAAGATCTACTCTTTTGCTCCTGATAAGTCTAGTACTATTTTTAAGTGCAAAGGGAACATACTGCATCACGCAGTAGTCACAGCTCAAAACTGAACTCTGCAGTGGAAGTTTTGATTTATTTGATGGGCTAGATCTTGTCTAAAAGATAAAGTGACATTCAATGTATTTCACTTCTACCAAAATGTAAATTGTTGGAAAATAGTGGCAATGTAAAAAATTTTTGTGCTCTGAATTTGGAAATTTCCTTACTGGCTCTCTTTTTTTTTCCCCCCTTTTCTTTTTCCTTTTTTTTTTTTCTTTTGCATACTTTTCCTATTTAGCACTTCCTTCCTATAGTTTGCTTTCATTGAACCAGATATGTATCTGCTTGCAAGAACACAGCAATTCCCATTTTGTTGTTGTTACAGATGTGTTCTTCACGCTTCAAGACTTCTGATATTTTTTTGCAACTTTCTCAAAAGCTTTTATTTGAAGCATTGCTGTCCCTGAAACAACTTGTTTAACAATTCCTCTTAGCTGGAAGAACTGCCAAAGTAGGCAAGGGATTATTCCTTTTGGCAGCTAGGTTACAAAACATGCTCACAGCACAAACCATCCGGCAGCTTCTCTGAAGCCAAGGGATGAGTTGCACGCAGCACTTTCAGTGTCTTATCTCAGATTCTCCCCATAGATATTCCCAAAGCATTAACATGTTTTCATATTCACTTAGTAAAGAGCAGCTAGAGTTTAAATTAGGAGCCACTGGACAAATGTTGGGTATTCTCATCTTGCTAACATCAACTACTCTTTGCCTCTTAGCAACTTAACATTCAGTGCCATAGGAGGGAGTAGATTTCTACTCACAGTAGAAATCACAGTATGAGTAATTTCCCTTGAAAAACAGAAGACAATGATGTAAATGTTAGAAAATGTTTCACAGTCCCTCTGCCAAACTTCCTTGGGATCCTCCAGTCCTGCTCTAATTTACAAAAGTCGTGAGCTATGCAGAAAAACAACACGTGGGGTACTCCTGTGCCTTCACAATTCACCTTTTAATGAGTCCCAACATTAAGCAATGTCATCCAAGTCTTCTGAAATTATATTCCTTTGTTTGCTTCCCAGAGTTTTCCTGGCCATAAAGCTCCAGTAAAATTTCTACCATGGCCCCCCTCCTAGTGTTTGTTGCTCTAGCAAATCTATTTCATCTATTGGATAAAAAAAGACCTTTAAAGCAGATCAGAGCCTGCAGATAAGAAGCAGAGGCATTCTAGGGGGTTCAGGTAGTGTGGGGGAATAATTTGTATTTTCATTTTTCTACCTGTCATTTATCAAAAAAACCCAGTGAAAGGAAGAACCATATGGCTGTGATACAGGATGTGCATAGGACTGTATTCAGGTGAGTTGTGGCTCTGCCACAACAGTAAATAAGTTCCCCAAGGAAAGGGAAAAGTCTTGATAGGATATAAAGCTGGTAGGTCAGGATTCACTTTTCTATAGACTTACTGGAAAGGTATATCTTTTCAAAGATTTGTAAATAAAGCAAAAATCTGGAAGTATGCGGGCATTTGGCAGCTCATTTTTGCAAAGACTGGAAAGCAATTTATGTGAGAAGAATAATTAGTTATTGCACCATCTAACATTTTGGCTTGAATCATCATCATGGTGTGACTGTTAGGAGAGGAAGGCATGTTGCTTCCTCACAGCTGAGGGCAACAAGAGTCCTGACTGTAAGTATGCAGGGCAGTAAAACCAGAAGGAGAAAGAGACAGGAGCAGGGTGAGAGACTGTAAGCTGGAAATATTCCAGAAAGGAACTTTAGGGTGCCTGGAGACCACTAGGCCAATTTTTTTACTTAATGGACTCATGCTGCAGATGGTACTCTAACCTCATGCACTGAGACCTCAGCATTCTTGGGTTTAGATATATAAAAATGGATAAATATAAGTAATAAAACTCTCAGCATGCTGTTTCAACATTATGGCTAATAACTAGGCTTTTAGTTCTTGTGGATCCAAACCACACAAGATAGATTTAGACTACCATGTCCACAAGCTGAGAGAAGTTGAAATGTCTCAGCTGTACGACTTGCAGCTATAAGAATCTCAGTTGCCTATTAATATTAGAAATCTTGACTGTTAATTAATAGGTAATAAAAGTCTTCACTCATGTTATATTCATTTAAGAATTCAGAGAACACAAGTGAAAAGCCTTTTTAAGAAGAGAAAATACTGTGAGCTGCTAAAGGGATATAGGAGAGATTGTATCTTCTGTAATAAGAGATGAATGTTTGTCATTAGTTTAATGAAGGGGCCCCAGAAACCTCCTGCACCCCCCATTAGTCTAACAGTTAGTCCATTGTATACATATACAATACACAGTCACTTATCCTTGAGGGGGAATTACATCTGGGGCAAGTCTCAAGGCTAAAAATGGAGCCATTCCCACATTACTACAGCTTACACTAAAAGTATGAGGATTTAAAAACAAATACAAACAAACAAACAAAAAAGGGAAAAAACAAGAAAATCCCAGAAATATTTGGGTTCCCTATTTTACTAAAATAATATCTCATCACTACAACAAACTTTCTCTTTTGGTTTTGGCTGAGACCTTGATTTAACCATGCTTTATTTCCATCTAATATTTACGCCTGGTTAAATGGAGATGAATTTTCCAAATATCAGTGTTCAGGTTTGTAACTACTTCCCCTGGCTTGAACAAACATGCTACGTTTGTGAAAAGAAAAGCATTTTGGTCACCTGTGTGAGCAACACATGCAGTAATGAAGAGTAGGAAATTTTTAGCTTCCTACTTTAAGAAGAGTTAAAGATACAAGGCTATAACTTTGCAGGAGAGCTTAAATGAGGATAAAATTGCAGTTTGTCCACTAGCTGCTATGATCCATAACTATATGGATGCTGATGTTGCAACACTCAAGCAAACAACAAAGTAATTGTTAAAATATCCTCTCGGGGTGTAATTTGGCTCTTGCAGAGACTGACAAGCCAATTAAATCTCTGAATTCAGTGGGAGAATCACACTTTTGACCCTATATTATAATTTCTTCCACAGCACTTGCATCTCATACATTTGCCGTACAGTGCTGTTGTTTTTTCCTGATCTGGGATCAGACACAGATGATTGCAGGAGGAATAATTCTTCATCACGCCATGCTTGGCACAAGGAACCTAGGCTGAGGTCCAGAAGAGTGGAGATGCAGTTGGTGCAATGTGCTGATTCTGGAGCAACAGCCTTGTCCTTTCCCCTTTCTCTTGTTACCTGTCCTGAAGGAAAGAAGGATTCACAGAGCACATGACCTCTGTGTGTATTTAAGGGTTTTCATTATGCAATTCAGGGTGAGATTTCCTACCACATCTGTTGTCTCCCATTCTTTAGCCCACGTAATACTCTAAAAATGTAGGAGTTCTGTAACTCACCTGAGTTGTGTTAGCAGGGACTGTCATACACAGTCCTTGCAAGTCTTTTGTCCATGGACAAACATGGTTGTGAAATTGAAAGGCAAGACTGGGGAGAAGGCAATATGACCTTTCTATTACAATAAATTAACAAACATTTTTTCCTAAAGTTACAACTATACATCCTTTTTGCTCTATGGTGTTTGAACAAGGCAGCAATGCTCTAACCAGATCTTCAAAAGACACTGTGTAATGTTCTCTTAAATGCAAATGATATGTGGTTGATCCTGTTTGTGTCAATTTGAGATAAAAAGAGAAGGGAACAATAAGGTGACATCTTTTGAAAAAGCCTCCTATAAGGGCAGTAGGAGCTGCCTTTACAAGGTGTGATGTTAAAGCCTGGCTTAGCTCAATCAGCAGCACACACACAGCTTGACTGAACCAGCTAAGGTTGCTGCAGCAAGAGGCAGGAAAGCAAAATACAGTGGAGAAAAAATACCACTGTAGCAGTAACAGAGCCAATCTTTACTTCATCAAGCAACAAAATTGGACCATTTGATCATAACTGATGCTCTGGTTTTTAAACTGAAGTCTCTCAATCAGGACATTACTCAATTGAAGGTCCATTATAATGAGGATACATGCTTTCTTTTTCCCCAAGAACTGGAAATAGTATGATCTAAGACTGACAACCCCAGCATCTGGGAGTGCTTAAAGCAGTTCATAGTTTTGCTCCAGTCACGTGGCTCTGGACAAAGACTGCAGAAAAACCAAATCAGTCCAGAGAAAGCCTTGATGTTGGGTAAAACTCAATAAATTGAGCAAGGAGCCATTGATTCATTATAAATGAATGACATTCTTTCTTCTCTTGCAAATGCTTGTCTGCTATTTTAGTGGAAACATTAATGACTAAGTTAATTGAATTGCATCTTTTAATATTAATTTTATTGCTCTTCTTTAAAGGTCCTAAATAATTTATTTCTATAATCTAGTTTTTCAACAGTCATTTTCATAGGCGTTATCTACCAGATGTATTTTGTATAGGTTTAAAAGAAAATTAAAAAAAAAAAAAAAAAAAAAAAAGCTAACTGCATTCCAGAAACACTGTTGCCAAAGAATCTCATTTAAAAGTGGGAGGAAATAGTTTATGATATGCAGATCTGCTTGCTGCTTTGTGTATTTCACATTTTAAGAGCAACATGAAATTGCAAGGCTAACAAGAATGAATTATTTAAATGAGACATATTCTTACTGAATTAAAAAAGTAAAAGTTTCATATTTCTCACAGTTCTCCTGCAAGCTGACACTGAATAAAACTCCTGACTACACAGAATCACAATGGAACTTTACATACAGTTTTAAAACTTCCAGGTTCATATGTGCATGTGTCAAGGAAACGATAGAAAGCCAAGGTTATATATGTAACTGTCTGGGAAATGAGTCAAAATTAAATTAGAAAAGAATTCCCTGGGCTGTTGCATAAGCTACTTGAACTAGTTTAAGTCATCATTTAACACCTCATATATGTTTGTTTCACCTCATATATGTTTGTTTGCGCACTTGTGTACAGGACAGTGTCTTCACCTTTGGTGCACCACTCTTTCCCAGTCCCTTATAGGAGGGGAGAGTTATCAGATATTGTTCTGGTAATTTGAATATTACTCTCTTGGTTTGAGGTTGTTAAAATTTGACCCTCCATTTCAGTTCTCAACCATGTATCACCACTCTACACTCAAAAGCTTCCTGATAAAACTGTTTGTTTAAAAGACCTCTACAGCAAAGGCAAACAGTTCTGAAGTGTGTTCCCTCTGCTGCGGCTCATGAGTAGTTTCTATAACCTGAAATATGATGTACTTCTGTTTGGGGTTGGAAGCAGCAGGGCTTTGGTAGCTAAAGGAGGAGCAAAGGCAGTTTCATGTAGCCCGTGCTCTGTGGGACCACCACTTGTGGGAGGCTGGAAGATAAAGTGACCTGATTTACAGACTTGCCAGTAAACTTTATCTTGTGCCTCAGTGCCTTTTTTGTACATTGTTTTTTCCAAAATTTGACCTAGTATGTAATTACATCCCTATGGCAGACGATAGAAAAGCAGCCAATACATATCTCTATTTTTGTTTAATTTACAGTGTGAGGGGTCTGTGCTAAAGAACTTGACATTTGCTGACTTTTTGATGTTAACAAATAGTTTTTTCTGAAATAGTTTGATAACATGCAGTGTGTCTATGAATATTTCAGTAAAGTAACTCACAGCTTGAGTTGTTTCATATATAAGGACTTAAAAAACATAGGGACAAATTTACTGAGGAGTTTAGACCCTCAGTTGTTGAGACAGCTGCTTTTGAAAATCCCACCTAGAGCCTGAGACTGCTGACGATTAAATGTACCACACTATGTCCTATTACCCCCGCCCCACTAGGAAGGAATTTTCTTCTCTCCTGTTATTAACATCACCTCTCTGCTTTGCACTCCACACTAGGTATAGTAGGATCTTCTCTGTCTTTGTCTTTGATGCATCACTCTTTTCCACTCGCTCATATGCATCTGCTTCACTCATCTTTCTTTTAGTTGTTTTCACTCTGGCTTTTCACCTTTCCCTCACCTTCCTCCTCCCCAAGCCCCTAAAACAAAAAACCAAACAAGTTAGAAAGTTTTCTCCTTCTGGCTGGAGCCTTTACCTGGAGGAAAGGGAAATTTTCATTGTAAATTTGCCTTATTTGGTAAAACAGCAGTGGTGGTGTGGCCACCAACAGAATATTAGGAGTTAGAATAACAATTTCTGGAGTGGTTTCTGAGACTGAGGTTATTTATAGCCCAGATTAAATTACTTTGTCTGACAGTCTCTTCATCCTCCTGTGTTATTCCCAACTGCAACACCAATGCATCTCAATGCATTAGCTTACCTCTCCACAAATTTACCTGCTCCCTGCTATTACTCTGGGATAACTATGCATGGAGCTGCAGGCATGCAACCGCTCATTTGGAGGTAGCTGTGTATTTCTAACATATTTTTGCATTTCCTGAATGTAGACATTAATGGCTATCTGCTTTAATTAGTGCCTAATTAGCACTAGAGCTGTATTTTCCCCATGTGACTGTCTTCATCTTGACATGTCTAAATCTGTTCAGTACATCATAATGGTGTTATTCTGTTAACTGCCTAAGCAAAAGTAGCTTTTAATAGATCTGCTGTGTGAAACCTCATGTATACACATTGCTACTTCTGCCTTTCTGTTAGAAGTTTCTGCAGACAAATGCAGGAATTAGACTGCTATTGGAAAATCAATACAAAGATGACACAAAGTCATCTGGGGGGTTCTGAGTGGATATATATAAGAGGAAAGGATTGATCACCAAGACCATGCATTAAGCAACATCCTCTTGTGTCTCTAGCTTCAGTTGCCTCTTCTGCATGATATGCATGCTGATTAAAAATTAAAGCATCATGGTTGAATTCTCTTGTTACCCATTTTCTGATTAAATTAAGCAAATAAAGAAAAGCAATGATATCAGGAGTTAAGATAGCCCCGTGAGCACTGCTTTGCTGGAGCCAGCAGCTGAAAGGGATTAATATAAATACTTTTTGATAAATCCATCACACTCTGAGTGATGTTGATAGACCATGCTCCTGTAATTCCAAATACCGTTTCAATTACTGATTATAAATACCTCTTCTGAAGTGAACCTGCTCCATCAGAGTGTCACTAAATTGTATCATCTGGAAAAAAAATGTATTTCTCTGTCTTCAGATATTTGCTGTCATATTTTTCCCAAGAGTATATTTCTGAACCTTCCACAAAGGACAGAAATTACTACAAACCAGCACAGGGCTGCAATTCCAGTTCAGTCAATGCAGATGAAACTTGCAAGCATTCTATATGCATTAAATGAAAGGGTACAGTGCACCCTTATTTGATCTCCATCAAATTATCAGCTGGTGCTGAATAAAGCAAAATAAAGCCTGCACAGTTGCCATCAATTTCTCTGTTGTGCTCTCAGCCCTTTCTGAATCTGAGAGTGCTGGAGGAATCTAAAGCTGTGATCTTTCATGGGTGCTTATCAGATGACATTACATTATTCTGTCATATCAGTGAACCTGTACTCAATGAAGCCTTGCATCTACATGTCCTCTGTCTTTACTGTCTTGTGAAAATTAATGCCCAGACTATACTTTATCCCTTTCTAGTTGTTTATACCTTTGAAAACTGCCTATTCTCAAACATTCCCCATTGAGGAATTTTGCTTAGTGAGAATTTATTTAGAAAATGTCAACAAATAATGTTTGCATGTTTCTAAGAACACAGGAAAGATGTTTTGACTATGTTAGAAATAAAATGCTACCACTGCAAAAACGTGCAACTTTAGTGCATCAGTTCCTTGGAGCACAGGTGTTTTGATTTTTAGGTGTATAGGATTTTGTAGGATTCCCATGGAAGACTAGAGATCTCTGCAAAACCTCAGAATATGAGGGCTCATTAAAAGAGGGCTGCAGCACCCCAGCAGCCTGGAGCAGATCTTACCAAACAAGACACTAGCAACATGGGCTCCAGATCCTGAGTGTACTACCCAGCTGGCAAGATGTTACATCTGGACTGGCTGGGAAGTAAAACCAACTAACCAGGGGTGTAACCCATGCACAACATGGCAAAGCAAGTATCTCTGATGAGAAATGCCAGACACAACCTCTACATGTGTTTTATCTGGCTTGTCTCTTCAGTTGTTTCTGAATCTGCCCATTTGGAGTTATGAATCATTAGCTCAGGAATCTCTTGCACAGAATCTATATTGACCCATTTAGAAATTTTCAACAGCTCTGTCTCTGATCTTTTGATTGTATGGAGCATCCTCTTCCAGCCCTGGTGAAGGGCCTCTGTGCTTCTGTGCTTCAAAATGTCCTTCTTGCTGGAACCATTGCAGCCAGGAGGAGGATTCAATCTGAGCAAAAGCTGGACTGGGACTGGATGAGGTCATGGAAGGAAAACAGATTTGGACAAAGATACTGGATGTAGGAAAGGAGGAAAAAAAAAAGAGTGGGACAAGGTCAAGGCAGGCAGGGGGTGAGGACTGCAGCAGTGAATACCACTCTGAGAATGACTGATTTTGTGTCTGCTAGCACCACGGCATTCCTAAACGATGTCAAGCAGATTACTTGAACCACAGGTGGTCACCGAATGCTCTTTTTATGCTTGGTGTTCAGTCTGAGAGCCTGGGGTCTGCTTTGTGTAGAAGTAGTTAGCATTCACAGCTGTGCATGAAGTCAAAGGGAACTATGCTTTGAATATACAGAGTGCTGCATAATGCTGTTTCACCAAGGCAAACTCCAATAATCTCGAGGTTGGCAACCAAAATTAAAAGCTACATTTAAACTTAATCTCTCCCTGCCTCATTTTCCAGTTAGTACAATGGTGATATTAGCTACATCTCATGGAAGTAATTCATAAGCATTAATCAAAAGCTGAAGGTACGGCAACAATGAATGCTATAGAAAAGTCTCCTATGTTGTTAATAATGCAACACTACAAGCAGGATTTTAATAGCTTTAGACAAAGCCCAAGGACATATGTTGAAGAAAGAGATTAAAAATAAACTGAAAATCTGCACATACAGTGAACAGTGTCTGTTCCATGTACTGTATATAGCAGCAGTCTTCTTAGTTAAACAATATAATCACACAATTAAAGGATAAATTGTAAGTCAAACCCTCAACAAGTCAGAACAAGTTTGTCCAAAAAATCCTACCTTTGGTTTATCTAATTTTACAGCACTAATTACACAGCAACTAATAATAACTAACTTTACACTAATTTTACAGTAACTAATTTATACATTTAAAATCCATGTAACAGCAGCAAAGATTTCTGGTTATTTCTTCCTGTCAATTTTTACCTGTCAATGCTTAGAAATATGGCAAGAACTCTCTCAACAGTGCAGCCTTTTTTTTTTTTTTTTTTTTTCCAAAATCTTTTTAAAGTCTTTTTCCTGGAGATCAAAGGCATTCTTTGCAACCAGAAAAACATAAAGATTTATTGATTCACCTTACAGGTGTTGTCTGCCCTGCCATCAAAGCATCCATTTTTCTCAAATGTTCAGTGTAAGTGCTAACCTGTTTCTCATGTACAACAGCAACTAGCACGGCTAAACAAATCTGTAGTGTGTTAATTACAAACAAGCCAGTAGATACAGAGTATCCAAAAGTATACAAATAAGCCAATAGATACAGAGTATCCAAAAGTATATAAACCAAGTAAAACATCCATGGCTAAGTGTTTCAAAGGAACATTAATGAAAGTTAAGAAGTGGTAGTTCAACCATGACTTTATCTGGTGAAAGTTATTGGATGTTTCTGTTTAAAGTGAACCACAGTCCTGAAGGTTTACCTTGTGCTGTCTCGTACTACTTTTCTCTTTTTCAAAAATAAAAGTGTCATTCCTAACTTTGTCCTTGCTCCAGGTTTTGTGCAAGATTGTGAAGGATCCGTTCAGTGATGCTGTAGAGCTCTGTAACTCCCAAACTCCCTGGGAAGATCTGCTCTTTCAGCATGCATGTGGATATTTTTTTTTATCAAGAAACACAATGGGATTGGTTATTTATTGTCAGATTCTGGCTTTGTGCTCTTGTCCACACCAGCAAGATTAATTTCTATATGTCAGCAGGTGCCCTTTGCTGATGGATGCCAGCAACAAAACGAAGCCAGTAAATGTAGGTAAGATTCAGGCACTCACCCAAGCCTTTCAGTAAGTGGCAAAAACATCTGAATGCAGTCTTCTGAGTAAAATTTCCAGCTGCAAGTGCGCTTATGAGATTATGAGTCAGCCCCCCTAAATCAGGCTGCATTTTTTAAGCCTAAAAAGGAAAAGGGTGATTGCTTTTTAATTTCTGACCTGGAGAGTTGCACTTGGATCATGATTTCCCACTTTTCTCCCTAACCACAATGAATAGAACTTGCTGTTGCTTAGAAATTAAGAGTCTCATGTGACCCCATGAGCAGGATCTTGGGGAAGGCCCCTCTTCCAGATAGTTCCATAAAACAAAATGGTGAATTGGCAGTACCATCCCAAGCCCTCCTCCTTCTACTGCTGTGCTGGCAATGCAGCCACATGAGGGAATGAAACATGTTTCTACTTCAGACAATGTGTAAGGATAAGAATAGCTCCAAATAAGCCATCAGGACATATTGGGGACATATGTTGTATAAAGAGGATGAAGCTATTAAACAGCTTGGTGCTGAGCAAACACCATGCACCCTACACATGGCGGGAAGTGGTTCTCTAGGAGAAACGGCACGATCGAGTAATTAGAGGGGGTATCCTAAACCGTATGTACAAGGGGGTCAATTTAAGGTTGCATGAACCATCTTAATTTTGTAATTTCCGTACTTGTCGCCTGTAGATGACAGCCCTGCTTTTATCACCCCAGCAAAGCCACAATGAGAACATCTATCCCTCTCTTCTCTTCCACCACGACTGATGCTATAACGGCACCGTATCTTAATGCTGCATTAGCCTTGCTTAAATCACCAGAATATTAAACCTTTCTACTGCTATCAATCATCCCTGCAAGGAAAGATTTGCCAGTCCTAATATAGCATGTGTGGGCCGTTGGGGCCTTGACAAGATGAGACCCCCTGCTCAGACCCCGGAGGGGTGTCCCGGGGCCTTCCCCGGAGGTAAAGGCGCGGGCAGGGGGGCCAGGGCGGTGTTTTGGGTAAGGCGGGCCCAGTCACTACTCCCCGCGGTGCAGGGAGTGCGGGAAGCGCCGTCGCAGCCGCTGCCCTACGGACACCGGTCCCGCGGGGCAGTCCGGGACGGGCCGAGCCGGGGCAGGTGGGTCAGGGCGGGCCGGGACCTNGGCTTTTCCCGGGCGGCGGGAGCGGGGCCGGGGCTGCCCGGCAGGGGTGGTGAGGGCTGACACCAAGGTGGGAAGGGTCGACGGCGCCCTTGGAAGCAGGACGTGGGTGTGCGCCCTTTGGGAAGTTCATTTTGGAGAAAGGCCGGGATCCCCGTGAGACCCCTCCTCAGGCCCGAGACAGCTGGGTGTCCAGGGGCGGCTCTTTGTCTGCCCGGTGAGTGTGGCAGAGCGCGGTCTACCAGCTACCTTTTGCCGGCAGGTCGGGTGTGAGGCGGTAGCGGAGCGGAGCGGAGGGGAGGCCGGGCAGGGAGCGGGGAGCTGTGGCACAGCTGTCCCGGCCCTGATAGCGCCCGCCCGGGTGGGCGCAGGGCTGTGCGGCGGTGGGGGTGTGTGTGTGTTAGGGGGGGGACGGCGTTACAGGTGGCTTCTGGCAGGAGATGCTGTTGGAAAAAAACGGCCATTCAAACAAAAAAAAACCAACCAAAACCAAACACAACTACTTCCTGAAGCGAGTATCCATCCACGTGCTGCTGCTGAGTGCCTCAGGAGGGAGAGGTGTGTGCTAGCGGGGTCAGGGCAGCACCTGACTCGGCTCCGGAGCTTCGCCACAGCCTGTGCCTGACCCCGAGGCAGGATGCGACCCCCGCGCTGTGGCCTGTAGCCCTCATCCTCACGCTAGCCACAGGTTTGCGCGTGGTTTTTCTTTGTGCCCCTTGTCCACATCGCTAAATGTGGCTTCCCTGCCTAACGGAGAAGTTGTAAAAAACAACACAAAACCACAAAACAGAGTGTATCATGAGGTCGTAAGTACTGCAGGCTGGCAGGACCGCTTCAAACAGGGAACAAAAACTAAGGGTTTCTCTGAACGGGAGGATTGCTACAGTTTGTGGTGTGAGTTTTTTACTGCATTAGCTGTGTTATTTGTCTGTGCAGGTAAGTGGTACTCACTTGGAGAAGGGCAAAGGGACAGGCCTAGATTGCAAACAAAAACCTACTCCTTGTATTTCAGAAAAAAATAAGCTGAAAATCCATATCTGGCTTTATGAACGTTTTGGGAACGCAATTCAGGGTATGCGTGTGTTGCTTTTCTTTAAAGTAAAGCTATCCCATGTCTTCAGTTAACTGATGAGAGGGTAGGGAGAGGACAGAGCCAGGTTCCTGTGGGAGGTGCACAGCAGTAGGACAAGAGGCAACAGGCAAAATCTGCAATAAGGGAAATTCTAATTAGAAAAAAAAAAATTTCAACATGAGGCTGGTCAGACAGTGGAACAGGCTACCCAGGGATGTTGAGATGTCCTTGCAGCTATTTAGAACCTAGCTGGACATGGCACTGAGCAACCTGAGTTTAATTGTCCCTGTTTTGTTGGAATGATAGGGCCAGCTAAACAGAAGTACCTTCCAGTTCATGTTATTCTGTGATTCTGGTTTTAACTGAAGAAGAAAAAAATCAGTAAAAATTGAAAAATCAGTGAAAAGTGAAAACAGGAGAAGAAACACTTTAAATATTATTTCCCAAACACAAAAGACTATTGCCTTTTGGGCTTGGGTTTTAATAACTTTTCTTCCTTTACTGTTACAATTAGGAAGAAATTCCCCCATTGGAGAAGAAATAAACAAATTTTCCACCAAGGCAGAAGCAGATTTTGATTACAGTTCATTGACTTTTGAAGCAGATCAAGGACTGATCTCTGCTTTTTCAGAGGAGAGTTGGTATCAATTTTAAAAATTTTAATCTTGCTCAAGGATGGACGTTACTTGGCTTGTGTGGGAATAAACTGTGAGTAACATGGAGTTATGCGGCTTCTCACTTTGGCCTTTTGACTGCTTTAGAGGGGTTGGGGAAATAAAACTAGGATCTGCTTCCCTCATCACTGTATCCAGCAGTTGTCTCTGCTGGAATATCTTCTGAGGCCTGCACATGAAAGGCTTGGAAACCACTGCGTCTTGGTGAATGGGTTGTGATCATTTTTGTACAAGTGCAGAAGAGCCTTTATTGTGTGTCTGAACTTGATGAGCCTCTGGGGAAGAAGTGCAGTCT
Organism: Florisuga fusca; assembly: GCA_038090715.1. Taxonomy (NCBI): domain Eukaryota; kingdom Metazoa; phylum Chordata; class Aves; order Apodiformes; family Trochilidae; genus Florisuga; species Florisuga fusca. The sequence goes on from JAAWXA010000001.1 coordinate 34,299,741, forward strand.
TGTTTGAAAATAGTTTTGGGTTTTTTGTTTTTTTTTTAAGTGTCAACTCCTCTCAGGAGAAAGTAGACAGATCTATTAATGTCTATGCTTTAATAAAATTCTTCATGTTTTATCAGTTAGTATAGGAGTTTCCTCTCTGTGTCTGGGTCACCTGGGGTTTTGAGAAGACAAGGACTTGTCTGGCATCCTGCAACAGGCCAGTGATAGGAAGGGAAGCAGAATCCTTGTGGCTGAAAACCTTAGTCTTTACTAAACAAGCTGTGTTGCTGCCTGGAACATCCTTAGCCTGGATGCTAAGGTGCCTGGTTGCAAGCTGTTTTTGAAAGTTATTTTACACTTCCTTGGTGTACAGTTTCTCTGGAGCTGTCAGAAGATATCCTTGTGGATGACAGAGTTAAAGACTTTTGTTGTACTGAGTGTAGGTTTTGCAAGAATGTTGAATACTCCTTGGGATACCCAACTGGCAAGGTTTGCAAATTATGAACTTTTTAATTTATTTATTTATTTTTACATCTGCTTGTTTTTCGGGGGACTAATAGAAGTGTTGGGAGGAATAGGTATTGGACATCCCATCCAGCCCTACATTTTTGTATGTGTCTTTTACACAACAGTTGGACTAGTCAAGTCTCATGACATTTAAAAAATTAAACTTTTTTTTTTTTTTCCCCTGAAGCCACAGACTCGGTGTACAAGCAACTCTTTCCCTCATTCCTTCTAACCCACAATTTATGGTGTTAAAATTTAAATCCCCAAGCAGAAAGGAGCAGTTCATTTGCAAACTATTTTTGCAGTGTGTGAATTTTGCAAGCACCCTTATTGCATTTAAATCTGCAAAACCCAAGAAGGACCAAAGGGAAAATTGGTTTATCTGCTTAACTACTTTGTGGCCTCTACAACACGGGAAAGTGTCATCTTGTCTGACTTTGAGCTCTTTATTTGCACTACAAGTTTCAGTGTGTTGCTCATGGTTAGTTATGTTACTCTGGAGGGAATGGTTGAATGTTTTTTTTACCTCAGGACTTGGTAACAACACAAACTTCAACAGTGCGGATAGAAACTACATCTGCATCAGGCAAGTGCGTGCATAAAAGAAAACCTAGGCAGTGTGAAAAAAATTTAGGTCAATAAACTTTCATTTTGTTCTTAAGCATGCATCACACTGAGGAGCAGGGATAAGTTTATTTTCAAGAAAATTAAGTGTGAAGATTTGCTAATTCTATGGCCCGTTGGTGGTGGTAGGGATAAGTATGTTTGCAGAATATGCAGGCTATTAGTAATTTTTTTTTTTCTCCTGGACCAACTTCTCTTGTGCCCTGGACCAGCTGCTCTGGTGTCTTGTCCATATGCATCTCTTTTTTTTTTTGTTTGATCGCCATACTGACTAGGGGGAATATTTTGTAAGAGCATTATTGCACCTTGTAGGGAAGAAGGTAGCTATATTTAGTATTTCCACTTTGCATTACCTTCTCTTCTCTTGTAAAACTCTAGCAGAGTCATATGGAGCAAATGAGAGTAGATCAGTAGATGTGAAGCTATACTTTGTTATTTATACCACTCTGATTTAAAGCGCATAATAGTTCAGAGAACAGAAAGGTCTGTGGGAAGCTAATGGTTTCTGCTGTCTGTTCTGGCTGTGATTCACAGGAGCACAGCTCAAGTTGCACAGTGTAGTCATCTCATCAAGGTAAATCTAGAGCCCTGGTTTTCAGTATGTAATTGTTGAGGGCACTGACATTAGTGGTTTACTTCTAAAGAATCTGCAGAAGATATTTAAAAGCAAGGCTGTTGCCAGTAGGGTCAAATTTACTGTATGGGGGTGCATACCAGTCCTGGACCATCCATGAGTGCCAAAAAAACTAGAAGATAACTGCCAGGCTTTCTAGTAATAAACTGCTGTACTGGGACTTGCACAATGTCTCTGAGGTCTGGCTTGTTGATTCTGCCAAGGTAGTCCTGGCTCACTACTCAAAAACCAACTCCAGCTGTGGGAGAGAGTGAGAAGAGTCTTCCCTTAGATAAGTAAGGTAAAAATCGTAAATCTTGGACAGCCATGTGGCTTTTGGCCCTGTGGCACTGGGGGCTCTTCCCCTGCAACTGCAGTGGTTTTGCATTGTTTTATTCTTCCCTGCTTTGGCTTGTGATATATACGTCAGAATACAGAAATTAGTATTTCCAGAGGCTGGTAGCAACCCTCAAATAGCCAATACAAAAAGAAATAAAAATAGACATCTTTGATCTTCAGTATTTGCAGTGCAAACTTGTTGTTCAGGTCAATTAAAGCAATTTCCCTGTCGAACTCCCCAGGAGCTTGCCAACAAGTATGCTGGTTCGATTGCTCGTGGAAGTTGCCTGTGCTGGGGCTTCCAATGAAGACAGAAAACTTAGGTGGCCAGATGTGTTCTTCAGACAATCTGTAAATTACTCCCTACTCTCACTCTTCATACCACTGGAAGCTCTCAGATATTTTGGCCATCTGTGCTCTGTGGGCTTAAAGTTGTCACAACAGCAGTTATGTTTACTTTGGACACATGGAATATATAACCATAATTATGTCAAATGGAAGAAACGTTTGTATTTGGGGAGGTTGCAGCAAAAACCTTCGAAATATTTAAAACTAAACACAAAGTGAAACATTTTAATTTTTTTTCTAACTGAGATAGTATGAATTGACTTTATTTCAGTTTTGAGTTTAGGCTTTGCACTTTTTTTTTTACTTTTTTTTTCTTCTTTTTTTTTTTTCTCTCCTTTCAAAGTGGCTTGGCTTTTTCCTCTTAATGTGTTAAAGAGAGGGACAAAAAAGACACTGATTATCAAAGGCAAACAATAAAAGTGACTGACAGTGTTTTGTATAGAAATTTTATTCCTAAACTGTAGAAGGGGCTGCAGGAAACAACAGTTGTTTTTTTGGGGGGATGAGTTAGGTTTGGGGTTTTTATTCAGGTAATACTGATTTTTATCTAAAACGATGGAAAGCACATTTTTCAGGGCAAACTTGTCTAAATAATAAAAGCACCTACCTTGTTCTTCTGTGCGTTAAATTATTTTTCTGATTGTGTAGTTCCATTGCACTTGTAATTTATTACATTTTAAAATTCATTAACATTGTAAGGAGATGAAAGGTCGTTTAGAAGCTGCTTCCCAAAGCCTTGAAAAGAGAGTCTGAAACAGCATGACAAGTGCATAGGTACATCTTTCTTAACTAACTTTTCACTTGTATTTGGACTTGCTTAATTTGCTTTTGTGAATGTGATATGTATTATCTTTTAGATAAAATATGTTTGGACTTCCACTTACGTTGCTAAGCTCTCAAGTTGTAAGTGAGCTTTTTTGGAAGAGAAAAGACTTGCCTCATCTCCAAGAAGCTTTTGTTAAAGGGCTGCATGCCTTGCTCATGGTTCACAGCTTGTCTGATTATAAGATTAACAGAGCTCTATGTAACACATGATGCTGTCAAGGAATACTCCCTTTGGAGAACCAGAACACACCTCGTTTTATGACTGGCTTGAGCGTTTTCTTTTCAAAAAGATAAAGTGATCACTGGTCTTTTATTATCCTGGCTGGCTATAAAACACTGCATGCAGTGAAGTCATAGCAAAAAATGATTAAGATTATGTGAAGGTGTTGTGATGATGGTCTAAATAGATTTGGAAAATTGGAAAGCATTTATTCAGAGGTGTGTTTTCTGCTTTCAAAGTCAATTTCCAGTTTGTGAATCAGCTATTGTATATATGCAACTGTATACATTTTTCTGTTTGGTATTATCAACTTTGTTGACAAAATACAAAAAGGATTAACTCAGTCCTTTATGAAAGGACTTATTAGGGTATGGGAATATTACTAATATTACTAATCCCTTACCAAAGGTAATATTACTACAGCTTTCTCAAGAATGTATTTGGCTTTGGTTTGGTTTACTTTCAGGTTATATGACAGTGGGATATACATATATATATATATATATACATACCTGTGATAGGTTAAGTCTACTGTTTAAATTGGGTGCTCCACTGGGGCTTGAGGAGATGAGGGAGGCTTCAGTTCTCTGCCCTGACAAACTTCATGTGAGATTGAACAAGTTGTGTGTTCATTCTCTTTGCAGTTAATCCCCTTTTGTCCAAAGGACATTTTGAAGATAAATGTTTAACAGATCATGGTAATCACAGTTATAGCCATGGAAATACTTATAATCACAGACCAGTTAGGGTTGGAAGGGAGCTTGAAGATCATCTAGCCTGTGTTCACAGTTGAGGTGGTCCAGCTCTCTGCTCATCTTTGTGGTCCTGTACTGTGTCCTGTACATGAGTACTGCAGTACTCTTGAGAGCAGAGGGGAAGAATCACCTCCCTTGACCTGCTGGCCACACTTTGTTTGTTGCAGTCCAGGATATGGTTGGCTTTCTGGGCAGCAAGTGCACATTACTGGCTCATGTTGAGCTTCTCGTCCACCATCACTCACAGATCCTCAGAGCTGTTTTCAATCCAATCTCCGCCCAACCTGTATTTGTGTAGAAAATAAAGGAAAAAATATACTTGTGATAAATGCTATTGTTGTGGAGGAATTTTGGACATGTAAAAGAGATAAGGCAGGTGGAGAGCATTGGAAAGGAGCTCTTGTGTAGGCTGAGGCAGTCTGTGGTCCAGGGACTTTTCTTTCAGTGTTCATTACTGTGCAGGGGTCTCTGTGCAGTTTTAATTCAAAATTTATTGCAGTTATTTCCAGAGTCTCATCAAAGGGCATCAATTTTTATATGTGTCCTTGTACAGAAGCCTTCATGTCCAGGAGAATGTAACCATGATGCTTATTTCTTCTTTTCAGTGTTGCTGCTTAGACTTAATCTGCAAAAATGAAGGTAAAAACACAGATCTTCAAAGCTTTGTTCATTAGAAGTGAATGGCAGGCACTTTTAGCTCTATCAGAGGATACTCAACCAAGATGAATTGTGCCTGTCACTTAAGGAAAAAAGTGGTTGATGCATTGGTTCTCATATTTTCATAGAAAATTAGAGAGGAGGAATATTGCTTTTGCATAGGGTTTGGCAAATAATGATAAGCATTAAAATCTGCCAGAAAGGGAGACTGCTAAAAAAAATAACTGGTACAAAAACTTGAACACCTCATGCTCTGTGGAGAAAATAAAGGCTAATTTTTTTTTTTTTTTTCCTGAACTCCAGTAAGGGATCAGAGATTAACATCTGTGCTAGCTCTACTTCACTGACTCCTTCTAAAACTATTTTGAAATTAACAGTGCTTGTCAAAATCAGCAATGATAATAAGTGGAGATTTTTCATTTGTTATTTAACTGTAGGTCTGTATTGTTAAAATTTGCAGAATGTATGATGAAGGTATAATGGAGGGACTTGATTTTGATGTGATTTTTGGTGGGAGTGCTCTATAAAATGGTTGAACAGATCAAATAAAATTCTAGGAATGGTCTGACACAAAAACTCAAACAGTAAATACAATGGGATGGACAGAATAAACCCAATGCGTTTCATTTTTCATATCTCAGCTTTCTCATACCCTCTTTTACTCTCTGTTTCCAACTGGTAACTGATTATTTCTCCCCCATCTTTTTCTTCTGATCCCATCATAAAAAGTCATATTTTAATAACAAGAGAGAGTTTCTAATATCTTTTGTGTCTAGCAGGAAACTGGAATTACTGAAGTGGCTTGAGCATGTTTTTTGTGATCATCACCACATTTTTTTGGTCATGAATTTTGGGCACTGAAGAGCCCCTCTTTCTGAGTTGTAGCTTCGTATGAAAATACTTGAGCTTTTGACTCCTGTAACCCAGTCAAGAAAAGCACTGCTAGTTTGCTGGTTATTTTGGCTTTGCGGCCGTCCCTCTGTGCAAAAACAAACTCGCAGGTGAGATGTAAGAGTTTACACTTCATGTGGCACTGGAGAGAAAGGTCTGTTTATAGGTGTTTGGGGTTTTTTGGAAGTGGTGACTTTGCACCTGCTGCTGACCCCCTGCGAGTGCTCTTTTAAGCAGCAGCAGTGTGAAAGGAATCCCTGTGTGCTTCCACTGTTCCCAGTGCAGCCAAGGGGGGTGAATAGCCACTCTGTGTGCTCATGTGAGTGTATATGAACATACTTTCCAAAATAAACTACTGCATTGTTGCTCAGGGCAGATAATTTTAAAAGATAAGTTTAAAAGCCATTTTTAAGTGGATTGCCTTTCCTGAAGAATAAGGTGGATGAACAATGTCTTTTAGTCCTCCTCTGGTGCTGTTGTGCTTTTGGAACAGTAAGATTCAGACTCAGGGCGTGCACGGTTCCAGGGCCTGCCCCTGCTTACCATAGGGGCAAGAAAGGGATGAAAATAAATTTGAAATTAGTGAGAATTAGGTCCCTCTTTTGATCTTGCTGTAAAATTCATGTAATTATCAATTAGATTACCTGGATTTCCCACTCTTAGCACTGAGGGAGAGACACACTTTTAGGTCATTACAGTTTGATACACAGAAGATGTAAGTAGGATCAGCCCTTTTCAGAGATGTCAGTCAGACTGTTGCCATTAACTTGAAAGGGAACACCAGGACTAAGTATGCTGCTGCTGCCTTAGCCACTGCTGTTTGTCCCTGGGCAACAGAGATGCTTGCCTCTAAGATCCCTTCTGGCTGATGCATCAGTGGCTCAAAAGTATAAGCTAAAAGCTTGTGGGTTTGTGGTTTTGTGGTTTTTTGTTAGTTTGTTATTTGGGTTTTTTTGTTTGTTTGTTTGATGGATTATTATTTTTCAAAATTAAGTTAAGAAACTTTCAAGTGAAAGCTGTAGAAAATGATGACACATGACATTTCATTGAGGAAAGTTTCCCCATTGCTACTGGGGAGCAGGCAAGTAGAGTTTCAAACATGAGTATATTTATATAATGAGGCATTTGTTTTTCTTTGTCTTAGAATCTAGTTTAGAGGATGTTTGGAGACTGGAAGGGTGGATAGGAAGAGGAGAGCAATTATTTGACTGACTGTCTTGCTCTTGAGGACCACACTGAGGGAAGCAGACCATTTTGTGTCGAAAATAGATGTTTGCCTTTCTTTGTAAGCATGGAAGCACAATGATTAGGTTTGTGTTATGGTTTCTGAGTATTAATGCTTTAGAAGTAGACATTTGTTTGCTTGCCAAAACTTGCTTCTTATCACACTTAATGATTCAGGTTAGAAGTCATTAGCAGGCTGGGATGGAGATCATATGGAGCCCATGGCAGTTCAAATAAAGCAGCAGCACATCTGCCATGCGTAAATAGTGTGCTTTAGCACTCATAGGAATGTTTATTTTAAAAATCTCTACTCATAGAGTGGATGCTTGGTTCAGTTTAATGTATTTGCCCCAGAGAGAGGATGCCTACATAAAATTATATTCTTACAAGGTCACAAAACTAGGTCACTAGGTCACTATTAGCAAGTGACAAACCTGTGAGATGAGCTACTAGTGGCTGGATTAAAAGCTGCTAGTTAAGGGAATTCGACTTAATATTCCACTTTTTTTTTTACCTTTTTTTTTTTTTTTTCCCCCAGTTTGGTATGTCCTGGGCATTTAGGGAGGACAAGGTGCTCCTTCAAACTGTCCTTGCAGTTTACCTATAGATGTTTCTAAAATATATATTGCAAATTTGTAACATATAAGTGAAAGTTTCATAGCTTTTGCCTAATTACTACTAGGGACTTTTGTGAAGTCTCTGCTGTTGCTTGCCTTTTATCAGTGGCAGATTTCTTTGGAGGAAACGATGATCATCTCAAAAATTCTGAGATGGTGGAGGTGAGAGGGAGGAGCCTGGGATTTCCTGTAGCAAGATTTTTAGATGGTCACTTCATGTCAGTTGGTCCTTGAAATCTGAGTGCTTTGGGTGCCTAAAAATAAAGACTACATAAATCACTGGAAAAATAGCACTGCAGAGGATAGCTATCCCAGCTTGACGGGTGGCTATGATGCATGTTTATTTCTCCCCAGTTCTTGCAGTTATGTGAAAAGGGTGTACAACAGCTTTGATACAATCTGGAATGCTGCAGCAGATAATGTAAGGCAAAGGCTGTGAAACTGCTGACTTCCCAGTTCCTTTCACATCTGCAGCTGATTGTTCTTTCCTATCAGAAATCCCCATGTAAATGCACAGATATCTTTTGTGTTGCCCATTGGGAGATAGCACAATAACAAAATTATGATGAATAACAAAACAGCAGGGCCAAACCCTACCACCTGTGATTGAGTTTTGTGGAGGGATGTGGTTTGGTTGACTTGGTATGTTGTTTTGGTTTTTTTCCGGTTGTGTCATTTTGGTCCTCACCGCTCCTGTGCAATAAGCAAATAGGGGTAGTTGTGTATAGAAGTGAATAGTAGCAAATGTGTTGGCTACCATTAGCAACAGGAGGCAGGGGACACTGAATCTGCAGTCTGAGGATGCATTGCCACTTACTGGCTGAGGAAATATTGAAACAAGGCAATTTGGAAGTACAGTTTGATGTTTCATGAAAATCAGGGAGTACCTGCTGTAGATAAGAATCAGGGAATGCTTGAGTATTTCCCAACCAATTTAATTTTCTGACAGGACTAAACTTCTGACAGGACCCTAACAGAATCACAGAATGGTTGAGCTTTGAAGGGACCTCTAGACAACATCTGTCCCACCTCCCATGCTCAAGCAGGGCCACTTAGGGCCCAAGGCCACATCCAGGTGGCTTTTGAGTATCCCCAAAGATGGAGGCTCCACAGCCTGTGCCAATGCTTGGTCATCCTCACAGTTAAAAAGTGTTTCTTAGTGTTCAAAGGGAACCTTCTGTGTTTGAGTTTGTGCCCATTGCTTTTGGCCCTGTCACTGGACACCCGTGAAGAGAGCCTAGCTCTGCCATCTTCTCCTTTCAGGTATATATTGATAATATTCCTTTGAGGCTTCTCATCTGCCTGAATGGTCCCAGCTCTCTCAGTCTTTCCCCATATGTGAGGTGCTCCAGTCCCTTCGTCATGTTTGTGGCCCTTTGCTGGATTGTCTCCAGTCTGTCCGTATCTCTTATATGGAGGAGCCCAGAACTGGACACAGATCCCTCCAGATGTGGCCTGACCTTCTGGACAAAGGAACTTGATTTGGGGATGTGCAAGGGAAGTCCTTTGCAAAGCAGGACTTCTTAGAAGGTTTTTTTCAGCACATGTAAGAGGGCGAGAGGAATCCAAGTAAATACTGTGTACTTGCATATTATCTTTCTGGTGTGGATTTGTTTCTTAGATAACTTTTGAGCTGTTGGAAGCTCATGTTAAGAGCTGGAAAATAACTACCACTCCCTTGCATGTGAAGTAGGTATTCACATTGTGATTAAATGAAAGCTGAAGTGTAGTAACTTAATTTCTCTTAAGTGTGAGCTCTCTATATTGCCTCACTAAATACAAACAAAACTGATCACTTAATTTCATCATATTCAAGAATATTTTTCTGGCGAGTCAGTCAAATTTAGTGTGAGTTATTTAATCTTCTCATAAACAGCCCTAGTCTATTAAGCCTGTTGCATTTTTCCCCTCTCTAGTTTTGAATCTGATCCTTGTCTCATCTAATCAATGAGGCAAATTTTGGCAGAGCTCTGGAATTCTTTATGGCTCAGTGGTCATCATTTTTTTGCACTGTGCTACATGGAAACAGCTGACAGCTTCAGGGTTTTTTCCCTCTAACATTTTGATTATGAATGTTAGAAGCCAAAAAATTTTTAAATAGCATGCAGCCTCTGTCACCTTCTGACCCCAGCGCAGGTACAGCTGAGATTGGCAGTAACTGGGTCCTGCTGCTGTGCTGAGGTGTTCAGTGAGCAGCATGCAGTGAATTCATTGTGTAATTTTTTGAGAGACCATTGCTGTCGCTCTCCCCTTTGCTCTGCTGGCTCAAGGACACAGCATGTCCCACGGTGTGGGAATGTACAGCAGCAATGGTAGATGCTGTGAGTTTTATTGTTGGGGATCCCACTGGGCTGTTGTGCTTTCCCCCCTGTTTCTCTGTGCCATGGGGCTGGCTTATGCAGTTTTCATGCTTAGTGCAAGAGGCTGATGAGATTTGGGAAGATCTTACTGAGGATTCTGTTGCTTGGGGGGGGGGCATGGTAAGAGCTGTGCCTGTATAATGGATTTCTTTGTATTATGCTGCTCTGTAGTTAGAGGTGTTTGTTTGGATGTATTGTATCAATGATAAATTTATTCCTTCTATTAAAAAAAAAAACAAAAAAACAAAAACAAAACAAAACACAAACAAACAAACAAACTTGGAATTTCCTGCTAGCTGTTTTGAACCAAGAAATCTTTCAGTCTTCTGCAAAAGAAGCTGTTAAGTGTCCTCCTCACTTTCATTTTCTCTGTCATTACTGACCCGAGAGTACAACTTTCTGGTTTTAACCCTTATACAGCAGTTTTCATCCAGCAGCTCAAAGTAGAAGATAAATAATAATGCTTTTTTATTTAAAGGGCACAGAGAGGCCACACACCTTTCTTGGTGTCGTTTGGCTGATCAGTAGCAGTGTCAAGAATACCACCATGATTCCTTGCATTTTTAGAAGGGCAAGGGTTTGCCTGGAAACCTGTGCAATGTGATGAAACACCAATGTTCAGCAACACAGAAATGAAGCTGCTTGTACTTACCTGAGCACTATCGCACCTCTCCCGGCTGGGGGGATTTGGGTTTGTCTAACCTGTGGGCCTTGTTTCTGCACAACATCCACAAAAAGTAGAGAAGTTATTTTTCTGGTGGAGCTTCTGAAGTACAAGATGGTTCAGGGAAGTGTGAAACCAAGTCTAGCAAACTGTGGAGCAGCTGTTACCCAGCAGAGCCTCCATCTAGCACAGGTATGGAAACGTATTTTCCTGTCAGCAAGCGGCAAGTTTTCAGTCTTTCCTTACCTGGTTCCTGCCACCTGCTACTGCAGAGCTGTGTGTTTGGCTCAGGGCTCTGGAAACGACAGGGAAAGATGTGGGAGGGAGTGATAGCTGGGAGGGGAAAAAGTAGGGTGAAAGAAGGACAGGTTGCTGGGTAAAGTTTTCCAAATTTAAGCTGTAACAGCATACCTTTTGATGTATTCTGTTTAAAATGAGCCTGTGAGAGACAGGAATAGTACTGGGGGAGCAGGTAAGTCATAAACAGCATGGTAAGGAGCCTGTTCCCACTGAAAATTATTTTTTCCTGATTTCTGCAGCTGTCTTCAACATGTCTATAGAACTGAGTGGAAAAAGTTGCATTTGTGGCACAGGTAGATGTTAAAACAGCTGCTTTATGTAGCCAGCACTGTTTAAATGCTGTGTAGTAAGCTTCAGGAATGTTTCCTTAACATTTATTTTGAAGGCAGAAATATTTTTAATACAAAGGAACTCATAATGTGAAGGAGCTGATGAGAGTCTCATGCAAATTTATTCATCTGTTAGGGCCTCTGGTTGTTTTTAGCTAAAATTTTACACCCAGAGATTTGTTGAATGATCAGTTGAATGGTTTGTGGTCTAGCACTTGTTTTTGCAGGATCATTATGTTTTGGCTCACAAAGTATGAAAAATTTCAGTTTTAAAGCAGAGTACTCTGGATCCTAATTCAAGCTTGAAATTCATTTCTGTAAGAAATAAGCATGAGGGTCTTTGAGTATTCCTTTGTGAATATCATCAACATCAAAGAAAATAGGAAAATTGCAGTGATTCATAACAAATTTAAGTCCAAGTTAAATATTACAGGTTTAGCTATTCAGTCGTAACATGGCCCTACATAAAAATATTTCCTTAGTCATTTTCTACGAATAACATCAAAAGTATGGTTTACACTCCTTTTCTTCAGACACCTGTGCTTCACTTCTGTTCTAGACTGTTTGCTCTCTTGATCCCGAACTGCACTGGGTCCTGCTCACTGGCCAGTCATCTCTTATTTTCAGTAAATCTCTTTGGTCTGCTTTAGTGGCATGCATGGGAATATTTCATGGATTGCAGAACCAAGAACTTTTAGTTCCTTGTGCCACCTGACTAAGTAGAATTTTTATTACATACCTGTATATTGCATCTGGTTGTATTGCACATCTTGTAGAACTGGGCTGCTCACGCCCGTTAGAAAACAAATGCTCATATTCCACAGGGAAAGAAGGTTGGAGGGAAGAACAAGGAAGAGGAAAATTTCAAGTGTTCTTTCTCTTTCTTTCATTCACTGTGTTTTTGGACACTTATAAAAAAGTAATGTTAGCACTGAAATAATGTGTTCTGAGTTCTGCAGCTGTACTTCCTTGTGAACCACAAAGAACAGTTTATAGAAAGTGTAAACTTGTAAAATGTTGGTTTGTGTGCTTTTGAATACACTGCAATTTCTTTGAAAAAAAAAACAAAAAAACCCAACAAAAAATAAAACGGATAAAAGAGCTGTCAAAACTTAAAAATCCTGGAAATAAAAGGAGATCAGAATTGGGAAAGCTTGCATTAGTGGTTCTTCTGTGAATTTTACCAGCTTTAGTCTGTCAGCAACACAAAAGTTAAGTTCCTGCTGAAAACTGCAGTTCAGTAGGGCTTGATGAATATTTTCTTTAACTAGAAATAACATAGAGTGTGTGAGCAAAGTGGGCTTATTATACTGGCGTATATTGAAATTTCTTAGAATTTACATTTCATTATTTAATATTATTTTATTTATGCAACTCAATCTTCAGTTTGTTTTATTTGGAGTTCAATCTGTAGTGCCATATTTTCTTATTTAGGAGAAAGGTCTGCTAGATTTGTTTCTTCAGTAGCATTTTTTTTCTTGTGTGTTTTTGAATATAGAGATGGTGTAGAATTTAGAGGCAAGGTTACAGGACTTTTTTCTGGACTAGAAATGAGATGAACTCTGTTCCTGGGGAAAAAAAGTGTGCAGGGATGGGATTAGGACAGCCAAAGCCCACCTGTGTTTGTCTAGTGAAGGATGTCAGGCTCAGGGGAGATCCTAGGCCTAGGGGAGAGCTTATTATGATGTTCCAGTGCTTAAAAGGGGGGCTACAAAGAAGAGGGAGACTCCCTGTTTACCAGGAGTCACATGGACAAGACAAGGGGCAACGGGCACAAGTTGCTCCTGGGGAGATTCTGATTGAACACAAGAGGAAAATTTTTCACTATGGACAGTCAGACATTGGAATGGTCTCCCAGGGAGAGTGGTGGATTCCCCCACTTTGGAAGTTTTAAGTCTCAGATCAACAGGGTGCTGAGACATCGCACATAAACAATATTAGAAGGGTTGTACCAGATGATTCTTGAGGTCCCTTCCAACCTGACATTCTATTATTGATTCTGTCATTCTATGATGTGAAGGGAAACAAGGATTACTGCAGGCAGGTCAGAAGCAATAGGAGGAGCAAGGAAAATGAGGGCCTGCTGCTGAAAGAGGACAGGAGAGGCTGAGGTATTTAATGCCATCTTAACCTCAGCCTGTACTTTCCTTGCCTTCAGGAATCCCAGGCAAACAAAACTTGTTCATGGATGCAGAAGAACAGATCAAGGAACATTAAAACAAAATGAATGAACACAAACCCATGGGATCTGATGAGGTGTATCCATCAGTGCTGAGGAGGCTGGCTGCTATCACTGCAGGGCCACGACCACTCTTAATTGTCTTTTGAAAGGTCATGGTGATTGAGGGAGGTTCCTGAGTACTGGAAGAAGCAAAGGTTGGTTCTTTCTTTAAGAAAAGCACGAATAGCAAGCCAGCCTCACCTTGAGCCCTGTGCTGGAGCAAATAGTTCTGCAAACCATGCCCAAACATACGAAGGACAAGATGATTTGAAATAGTTAGCATCAATTTGTGAAGGGAAAATCATGCCTGACAAGCCTGATCCCTTTCTGCAGTAGAATGTCTGGTATCAGTGGAGAGGAGAGCAGCAGATGTCATTTGTCTCAATGTGGGCAAGGCTTTTCACTTATGTGTCCTGTCATCCTGACAAACAAACTGATGAAATGTGGCCAGTTCAGTTGACTGTCAATGGGCTGAAATGCCAGGCTCCAAGTGTGATCAGCAGCACAAGGTCCAGACAGAGGCAGTCACTAGTGGTTTATCCCAGGATCACCAGTGGAACCAGTACTGTTCAGTGTACTCATTAATGATCTGGATGATGAGAAATAGTGCACATTCAGCAATTGCAAGAAAGTTATGGCGATCATGGTTCATGTGAGGAGGAGCTGAGAGAGAGCTGGGACTGCTCAGCCAGGAGAAGAAATTGTCAGTGGGTACAAATACCTTGTGGGAAGAGAAAAGGTGGAGTCAGACTCTTTCCAGTAATACCCATCAACAAACAGAGGACACAGATTGAAATACAGGAAATTCCATGTAAATGTAAGAAAACATTACCAGGAGTTACCCTGAGATACTCAAAAGGCATCCCTGAGCACCCTGCGCCATTTGGGTCTGTGCTGAGCAGGGGGGCAGAGCAGGTGAGAGGCTCTGCTGAGGTGCCTTGCTCCCCCCCATGATCTGGGTTGTGCTCCTGGGGGTGTGTGCTCTCCTTTGAGAAACTTTGCTAGGAGTAGGAGTGAGAAGTCATCTCTGGCTTAAAGTGTGGAGACAATGCTTCCTCTCTGGTGCTAGGAAATGAAAGGGCATAGAAAAAAACATTCATCATACTGCTTTGTGTTTCTCTCTATAGATGCGATTTTTGTGAAATTAAGACTTCAAACACTGAGGAGAGGGTCCAGTCCACATAGACAGTTACTTTCACTTTTTGTGGTACTGCATGGACTTTGCATGGAGGTGTTTAGACTCCAAGGGATGCATGCACTAAGGAAGGTGGACAAGATACACGTTGCTGATTAGTGGCAGGTCTAGGAACACAGGTTGGATCATAATATCAGTATCAACCTGAAGGAGATGTGGTAGGATGTAATTTCTCATGTAAAGGCGAGGACAGATGCTTGACTGCTTACTACCTAACTTGATACACTGGATCTTAATCATTCTTTTAAGCTGAAAGGAATATACTACTACAAACTTTTTGTGATCATGGTGTTCCGTGCATAGGGTTTTTTTAGTAGCTGTGTGAAGCCTGTCATCTTGGATCATATCATTCTTAAAGGGTATAGCTAGCGAATAAAGAGAAAAATAAGTAGTGACTTCAGTAATAATACTGGGTTTGTGTTTTACACACAGTTAAATATCCAGTTGGACTTGAGCCTAGGAATCAAAATAAAATAATTTAGACCTACAATTTACTGTAGCTGAAAAAAACCTAGAGGTGTTGTTTGATTAGCTTCTGTAGGTATTCTACAAAATTAAGTTTTTCCAAAAAAAGAATCTTAGGTAATGTGTGTGTCTGAGTGTGAGGGAGAGAGAATGGATAGGAAACCCTAGAGAGGATATATTTATATAAAGGTATAGGGACTAATAGATAGCATCTGTCATTTGCTTCATTGCCAGCCCAGCATTAAACCTTGACAGTATATAACCGTAGTGGGGAGTGCTTCTTAGCAATTCCAGTTATCTTTTACCACTTACACTGTGATTGTTTTTTTACTTAGTGTGTTTTTTCCTCCTGGGTCAGTAGGAGAGCATTTCTTAGAATTGAGAGGTAGAACAGTAAATCCATTGTGCCTCTAGGACATATTAACTTCAAAAGATACAATGCTTCAGTCTCCTCGCTAAAGTCAGACAGAATCTAGCCTGCTTGTTTTTGTTACTCTGACTCCAGTGTGATTCTATCTTGCAAAGGCATGGTCTAATTTCTTTCAAGTGAAAAATATTGAAGCAGATTTGTTTCAATGAAACTGATACCTCTGGCAAGTTGGATCTATTTCAGATGGCTGTGCCAAGGATGGGAGTCTTGAAGTTTAAGAAGACAAAAGAAAACAAAGCATTTTTTCAATTACAGTTTAATTTTTAAAAAATTATAGCAAGCTTAGGGTAGAATTACATGTGGATTGAGAGTGGAATTGCTATTGTGTTAATTTATTTACTGAGATGAGCAGTAATATTCTGACATTTTTCTTCACTCACATGACATTCAAATTTGGCACTGGTAAGCATTCCTATCTGAAAGAATTTTTCTTCTTTTTTGCAGCACTTTTACCATTTCCTGGAATGAAGGAAGAGCAACCTGAGTATTTTTGCATCCTTTTTCCTTCAGTGCCCCTTTAATTGTATTAACCAGATCTAGTTAAATGGCTAAAAGATTCCGAGCAAGTTTTACACGAAACCTTTCAAGGGTCAAAACTAAAGGAATTTCATCTGTGTATTCAGGGCAGGCTCTGATGCCTTTGTAGAGGTTCAGTAAAAGCAGTGATGATGCAAGTTGATACAAAATTAATTTGCATACTTCGAATGATAGAATTTAGGTGTATAATTGCATTTCACTGATTTTTCTTCTTTTTTCCCCTTACTTTCTTTTCCTCAAGTGTCTTAATCGATCACAGAAGACTTTTTTTATTATGCTCTCTATATAAACAGATACCAAGTACTTTCCTCTTTTTAACAGGCTTTGTTTTCTCCCCTTATCCTCTGCAGCTTTCCCCCCTGGGTTGCCTACTGCTGATTGCCTAAAACTCTGAGTACCCAATTTATAATAGAATGGAAAGGACAAACCAGCTAACAGTGACTTCTCAGCCTCTGACAGGAGTCTGTAACTGAATCACCACTGGGTGATAAGTGAAAGACTCTTCTGGAAAAAATCAAGAACCTCAAAACTAGGAAACAAGGAAAATAAGAAGGATTAAATACTTAAAAATGACTTGTGACTTATTCAGAAAGGTACTTGTCTGTTAAAAACCTATTAATTAAAGCTGATAAAACAAGAGAGCAACAACTATTGGATGACAGGCCTGTGCAATTGTCCCTCAGAAAGTGGCAAACTGGGAGTGGGTATGTGCCCTCCTAGTTGCAGGCCATGCAAAAGCTCTGTTTCCTTTAGTGTGATGGGTTGGCTTGTTCAGGAGGAAAATTAAAAGCTATTTCACTATCCCTCCAGCTGATTCTTGAGTTTTGAACTGGACTCAAGAATGTTACTGGTGGATACCAGTAGCCAGACTGCAAGCACGAGCCAGGGGAGAGGGTCTTGAGAGGGAAGGGGGACTGTGGCACTGCTCCACTGTCTGGTAGTCATTTAAAGCTGATGATTCTCTGCTCTGAGAAGTAAACAAGGGTAATAAGAGAGTTGGGAATACAGAGAAGCATTGATACTGTGAAGTGAATATTGGGTTCTGCTTCATAGACTCGTATGTCATTTTTACAAAGATAAACTTTGTTGCTCTCTGGAACTGTACGTGCCCTTGCAAGGAATAGTATATTTCCCTGAAGTAACCTTTGGGTAAGAGTGGTGTCTCAGTCCTTGGAGTAAATGGCAACTTTATTTATTATAAGCTGTCAGTGAGCATTCCTTCATCCACCGTGTTTTGTTCTTCCAGTACACCTTTTTTTAAATTATTATTATTCTTTTGGAAAAGCAGGACTGTAACCAGTAGCACAAAGAATTTCTTTTGAAGTTGCATTGTAAATTGCAATTTATCTCCTTAAAGTACATATAATGCCTTACACTGTGTCTTAGTCTCCGTTGATACAGGAGACTGATTTTTTTATTTTTTTATTTTTTGTTAAAATTGTGCCCCAGTTTGATTGTAATTTCCTTTGAAACTAGAGGGACAAGTTTTGAATTAAATATTTAGAAATTGGCACAAGGTTTTAGAAACAGTGTCTATCAGAAACTAACACTAAAAACCTAGCACAGGTATCTTGAAAAGAATCTTACCAGAAAGAGGAAATAGTCTAGATGATGTTCATTATTATTAAGTACAAAGTCAACTTCATGAAATACGAACTTTGATTTAGATAGACAAGAATTTGCAAAGAAGGAACCTCTTATAATTATAGGGAGGAATGAGAAATTACTTGAGTTCTAAACTTATTTCTGTCAATGTGCCCTTCTCTGCATCATGTGAATGTTCAAGTATCTAGAAACAACCAGGAATCAGGTGGTATTCCAGCAAGTTAGCAGTGTTTTAAGCTTCAAGCAGGAATATTTGAAATTGCAGGAATTTCTGAATATCACTTTTGGTGTTCTCTTAATGAAAGAATTTGGATGTGTATTTGAATCTGGCTTTCTGAGTGGAATATTGATACGGCCTATACATTTTAAAATATACTGTAATTGTCATCATATCGCTGACGCTTACTACTAACCGTTACGAAAACCCCACGATCTAAAGAGAACAAATAACCACTGGTTACTGTTGGACTTGCATCAAAATCTTTCTCTCTCAGAAGAATGCAGCCGGCTGTAGCTGCCAGCTAATGCACAAACAGAACCGAGAGAGGGAACAGCTGCGCTCTGAAAAGTAGCAGCGCCCGCCTCGCCTCCTCTGGTGTTTGGTCTCAGGCTAGAATTATGTATTTTGGGTCAGTTTTACAGATGCAACTGAGCTTTCCTAGGTGATCTGTGGAGTTAAAAGATCTCTTCACTGAAAAAAAAAAAAGAATTTAACAATATGTTGGTTTTAAGGATAACTTAATCCTGTTTATTCTTACCTTTGTGTTTCTAGTATTTCTTACTCATTTCTGTGGCAGTCAGTTATTTGTTGGATAGGGATTGTAGACCTAATATTCTGCAGTCATCATCTTGGTGCTGACCAAGTAGGCCTTATGCCTGGTTCACCTGGATTATGATGAATATCATCTAGAAATAAATGGCAGTGGCCTAATAAATCATTTCAACTTGTTGGGCTTCCGTGTTGCAGGAAATGTGACCTCTCCGTTAAGGAGCACATAGTACGTGTCATGGTTCTTTTGGGACTGCAGTGGGATCCGCACATGGCAGAATTAAAACAAGAGAGTGAATAAAATAAAGAAAACTAAAAAATACAGTTGTGAGTATAGAGAGTGACAAGTATGAAGGTGTGCATTCGTGCAGCTTTTTGTGTGTGTCGTGGCGTGCCAAATAGCACTGTTTCTCACTTGGAGAAGCTACATGGAGCTTGCCATGTAGCAGTAACGTTTTTACTAAGTGAATACTCTTGACTAAAGGTCTTCCAGTGAATTTAAATTCAATACTGCCATAAATCTGACTTCCAATGACTGCTTTTAAGTGACTCCCAAGTTTTTATATAATATTGTGTCCATCAGTTATTGCTGTGAAGAGCAAGCATTTTGTGTCCCTTGCTATTGTGTGTTTTGTTCCAAATGCCACAGTACAGAGTAGTTTATTCTTGAACTGCAGAGAATTAAGCTTAATGATTTATTTGCTCCAAGCCCAAGGAGCATTTATTTCCTGTTTGTGGATTTCCTGCCAATGCACTGTATTTTAGAAAAGGGTGTAACACTGGCATTTTCTAGGTAGCATGAACATAATTCACCATGCAGAAAAAAAATCTGTGTAAATTGTGTTTTAATTACAGAATCATAGAATTATTGAGGCTAGAAAAGACCTTTGAGATGATCAAGTCCAGCCTCTGACCTAACACCACCACATCAGCTAGATCATGGCACTGAGTGCCACATCAGCCTTTGCTTAAGCACCTCCAGGGATGGTGATTCCACCACTTCCCTGGGCAGTCTGTTCCAAAGCCTGATCACCCTCTCCATAAGGAACTGCTTTCTGTTATCCAGCCTAAACCTCCCCTGGCCCAGCTTCAGGCTTATTTTAAAGAAGTGACTTTTTTGAAGTAACTTTTGTCCTTTTTTTTTATTTCCAAATAAATTTAAAACTTTCTAGGTTCCTGTTACAAAGTTCTGGTTTAGAAAGGGAGTAGGAATTACTCCTCTCAGGAACATATTGGTTTCTGTTTTCTCCATGAGACCTGGTAGTTTTTAAGGGCAAGACAATTGCAATTCTTTTTAGCCACTTAGATGCTGCTTTTGCCAAGCATACAAAGTAATGTTTTACATAGTTTTTTGACAGGGTCTCTAATGTGCAGCCGGGATCTGTCTTTCTGCTCTTTCACTGATGCTCCTGGAAAGTCTTTCCTTGCTGGGGAAGTGGCAGGCAGAATCTGGTCCTGGCCTTGCTGCCCTGGGGTCTCTCACTTCACCTGGCTTCAGGGCAGCCTCTGATCAGAGTAGTGGTCCTCATCACTGGATGTAGTAGTGAGCACAGTCCGCTTAACATACCAACATAAATTTTCCCCAATAGATGGAGAAACAGTGCTAACATGGCTCTTGGTAACAAATCTTTTAAAGGATGTGGCAAAAGAGGCATTTAAATTTAGTAACTGCTTCTGTGAACATTAGGATATGTTAATATACATAATTGGAAGTGTATTTCAGTGATCATAAAATCAAAGAATGGTGTCAGGTGGAAGGGACTTTAAGGATCATCTAGTTCCAAACCCCTCTGCATGGGCAGGGACACCTCCCACTAGATCAAGTTGCTCAAAGCCCCATTGAGCCTGGCCTTGAGCACTTTTCAGGGATGAGTAAACCCCAGCTTCCCTGAGCAACCTGTTCCAGTGTTTCACCACACTCACACAGAAGGATTTCTTCCTTATGTCTAACCTAAATCTTGATTCCTGTGTCACATTATGTAGTTAGGGACAAAATAGATACTCACACTCTACTTATTTTAAATTAGCACTACCTTTTCTGGTTGCAATAACTTTGGTTTTGCAGTGTCTAAGTTATGAAGAGAGGAAAAAGAAACAATTATGGATGGCACAAACCTATTAATTTGTTTTTAGTTTTATAGCTCATGAGATTTACTCTATAAATACAGAAATGCTTCTCTGAAGAAGGAAGATGAGTCACTTTTTTTCTTTTTCTTCTGATCACAGGGGAAAAATAACCCTGACGCTTACTTGTCACATTTAGTTTTCTGTGAAAAGCATTTAAAACTGTTATAATGGCAAGTGTAGTGGTGGCAGCAGCACACAAGTGAGGTTGAAGAAAAGAGAGAGACAACTCTGGTGGTGGCAAAATAAAACTTTGAAGGTTTTTCAAAAATGGTAGCATTTATATTTATTCATATTGTACTTTTTTTTTTTTTCCTGTTGCTTCAGATCTCTGGAGTAGTAATTTATGGATTTTGTATACTTTTGTGTACTTGGGTTTTAGCATGCACTTAGTTTTTTTCTTCTAACATTCTGGAAAAATGATGGCTCCTGGGATAGGCATATCTTTGACAAACTAGAAAGCTCTTCAGTTTTGTGAAATTATATGGAGAATGTAATACTAATTTTTGTATTGAAGCTTCTGAACAGCTGGAAAAAATTACCAGTGCAGGAAAAGATTGTTTTGGACATGCTATAGCCACGACTTGTGGTAATTGCAGACCATGTCCTGGTTTTGTTGGCTAAAGAATGTCTTCTGTACAGCTGGAAGTGGACCAAAGGGTGCTAAGGAAAGACAGATCCCTATGGGGTGTGCCTGTGGTGTGTGTCGGGCTGGGGGGATTGTCCTGCTGAAGCTGTGATTTTCTCAGAGTGACAGGAGATGCCACTGTAGGCTGTGTGGGGTTCCTACACTGTTGAATGCTACCATCAACACTGTGAACAGCTTGAAGGTTGCGGGAGTAAACACACAAAGGCTTTGTGGCTGTTTCCATTTAGTCTTACCAACAGGAAAACTAAGCTACATACACCCTTGCCTTCTGCCAAAAAGCAGGACCCCCCCCTCAGATCCCCAGCCTGCTCTGGACTCTGGCTGAGGGGCCAATACCTCTTGGCAATTGCACTGACTGCGTTTGGACCAGCGCTTCATAGCTCTACCTTAGCTTTTTTTCCCTGATGTGTTAGAATAAGCTGTTGTGTACTGCAGTGAATCTTGAAGCTGTGGACGAGGCCAGGGGGATACATAAGTCAAAGAGGCTGCTGTTTCATGCAGCACCTGTCCTGAAACAAAGCCCCATAGGCATGTGTTCTCTCTTCCCATCTGAAGTCATGAAGTTATCATAGAGGAACTGATAAACTGAACAATTTTTTTTGTTTACTTTGTGAGATATGGAAATAAAATGTATTGGCTAAATTAAGAACACGTAGACCATGTTGACTTATGTTTAGAATTAACTTTGCATTTGGATTTATATCAGGGAGGCTGCATTTTTTAATTTTCTAAACAATCTTCTGCCTTTCAGAAGGGACACTCTGGCTTTGATTATGATACCGTTATCCCATCTGTCCTAGCTGGTTTCATCATGCTGCTTCAAATTGTGTTAACACTTAAATGGGAAAGTAAATGTTTGCTAGTTTGTTTTATGTGATGATAATAAAACTGGGAATTTGAAATTCAAGAAATTAGTTATGTTAAAAGATTGAGTCCATTCTGCAAATCTTGGAGAGTGGCATTTACAGAAGCTGGAGATGATAAACTGGATTAGATTTTAGAGTGCTTTTTAAGTTTGTTGAGAAGTGGTTGCAGCAAACGTCTCGATTTGAGCACTGCCAAGTCCCCGGGAGTTCTGTCTTTATCTTTTGAACTTCACAGATGCCAGACACTTCTTCAGTGAATTATATGGAAACGTTGAAAATACGTGCATTGAGTGGTAGCTTTATGGATGTATTTGTAACATATATCTAACAGCAAAACCACCGTTCTGGCATGTACATCTTCCCAGATGTTGAGAACCTCTGCAAGACTGTGGTTAAAATGTTTTGTTTCATTTTTTTCCCTGTAAGTTAGAGCTGTTGACATTTTAGGAATATTTGTAGAAGCATTTCAGCTGAGGAAACATGATTAGAGGCTTGGGATGGGGGGGCAACCTGCATGCTATATATATCTCTACTACTGGATATATTTGGCATGTTGTTTAAAATAGCTTACCTTTATTTTCTTTTTTGATAAGCATATGGGCTAAGCTGTTTGTTTTTTAATAGTAAGCCACACTGTGGTGGTTCTGGATGTGTAATTACTGGAAAGACTGAACATAATCAAACCTACTCCTTTGGCGTTGGCTGAGCTGGACTGAAATAAGCAGGTTTTAATTGCACATATCATCAAATCTGCCTGTTTTAAAGTTGTTGACTTTTTCTCTTACTATTGAATTTTAAAATTCAACTGAAACTTCATGATGATGTAGCATAATTTGCTGAAGACACGAGAGAGGGGCTTTTTCTCTTCGTTAGACATTCCACCTCTCTCGTGGGGATGCTCCCCATCAGCAACAGAGTGCGGAAGCTGCTGTTCGCCAGAGGTCCACAATGAAGAAATTTAGTTTCATTGAGTGTTTGTGGATTAAATCCAATTATTAGCAATGGTATACCTTGTAATATTTTCTTGTTATAAGCAATATTTTTTTTTTTAAATGCAGGTCACCATATATAATTTTCTAGCTGACTGAAAAAGACAAAGAGGAAATGCAAGCTAAAGAGAAAAAGCAGTGGTAAATATATTAGAAGTATCTGAAGTATGTGTTATTGGAGTGAAGATTAGTGTCTCTAGCTCACAGGCAGCTGTGGCTCTGTGGTGCTTTTCATACCAAGAGATGGCTCTGTGTGTTGACTGAGCTGTAAGGTGAAGGACTGGATTTATGAGGGGGTCATCTTGTGCTGAATCCCTGCTGCCTGTATAGAAGTCACTGGAGCAGTAAGGTGTGAATATATGTGGCAACAGTAATAGTATAGAAGCTTTTGGGTATGTCTTTGAACTTCTACAGTTACCTGAGGTGAGAACCCTCCCCTCCTTCTTAGCATTTGTTTTTTCCTAATCACGGATCACTGATTTTTTGTATGGCTGATCTTGCAAATAGTAGTGAAACTGCAGAGATATATTTTTAGGATTATGTACTGAGGCATCCTTAAAGATCCAGCTCTAGGAACGTGAGCAAAGGTGCGATTATAATTCTTTGACATCCTGTTTCAGTGCACTTTCTCCTTTGTGTTCTCTCTGCCTCCAGAGTTGCTTTGGAAATTTACCTCCTTCTGGAGAGGTCCTGATCCTGACATACACTGTTGCATACTCTGGCAACAACTCAAGATTACAGAGGGAGTTGGAGGAAGAGGTTGTTGCCCAGCAGCTGAAATTGCTGCCCTTCTAAAAATATGCATGAATCTGTAAACAAATGAAGGTTATGGGTTTGTTCATAAATGCTGCATTGGAGGATACTTTTATGAACACCTACTGGAAAAAAACCCAAAACTGATAGTATCAGCTAAAATATCAGGCTGCCAAACTGCATAGAGAAAATTGCAGAACACTACCTGAAGAAATCTCAAGTGCTCTTTTCTTACTCTTGAACAGAGATAGGGAGTTGTGAGCTATATAATACCGAAATTAAAACAAGAAATACAGGAGGGAATTACCCTGCAGTCCAGACCCCTGCAACTGTAAGCAACTACCTCCAATAATTAATTTTAAAATGTTTTAAAACTAGCTAGGTTTGTTTACTTTTACATTCCTTCTGAAAGCTTGTATCAAACAATGCTGCTCTGATGTTTGAAAATTCCTCTTGTTTCTAGCTGGAAGTTTTCACTCTGGCTTCTTTATTGCCTACATCTTCAATACTTACTGCCTACAAGAAAGCTGGGGTGGGGCTTTTTACATGGGTGTGTAGTGAGTGGACAAGGGGAAATGGTTTAAAACTTGAGGGGAGATTCAGGTTAGACATTAGGAAGAAATTTTTCAGTTTGAGGGTAGTGAAACACTGGCACAGGTTGCCCAGGGAAGTTGTGGCTGCCCCGTCCTTGGAAGTGTTCAAGGCCAGGTTGGATGGGGCTTGGAGCAACTTGGTCTGGTAGGAGGTGTCCCAGCCCATGCAGGGGGCTTGGAACCAGGTGATCTTGAAGGTCCCTTCCAACCCACACCATTGGATGATTCTATGATTATCTTTGTGTGCCGCAGACTTTTTGTAGTTTAAATAGCTCTAAAGAGGAAGTGCAAGGTAAAGAGAAAAAAAAAATGATGGTAAA
Organism: Florisuga fusca; assembly: GCA_038090715.1. Classification (NCBI taxonomy): domain Eukaryota; kingdom Metazoa; phylum Chordata; class Aves; order Apodiformes; family Trochilidae; genus Florisuga; species Florisuga fusca. The sequence continues at coordinate 34,324,509 of JAAWXA010000001.1, forward strand.
TGTTTTAGAATTCTCTGAAGTAGATTTTATTGAAATGAAGATTAGTGTCTCTCACTCAGCTGGCTATAGCACTGTAGTGCACTTTGTGCCAATAGATGCTTCTGTGTGTCAACTGAGCTGTAAGGTGAAGAACTGGATTTTCCTTCCCCTTAGGGAATGATCTTAGTGCTGAATCTCTGCTTTGTCTGTTTAGTCATGTCACTGGAGCAGTATGGCTGTAAAAGCTAATGTAGCCTTTCCATGTGAAGATAAACTGCAGTCCCAGTTTCTGGCAGGACTCCTTCCTCTCCTCTGATGAGGCTAGTAATATTTCTTGCACATGTAACAAGGTGAATTACTCTTTCTGGGACAAAAGGGACAAGATTGATGGTATTTTATATTCGGTGTCATGCAAGACTTTTTCAGTGGTGATCCTACTTATTTTCCTTTTCTGGGCATAACTTTCCTGATGCACACTACATTCCTGTTTGTCTTAACAGTCATTATCATCTTCTTATAGATGATCTTGTAGATGTGGACACATTCATTAATCTCCATTGTTTCCAGGTGAAAATCTCCTGTCCTATTATAGAGAGTCCCTCAGTGTGTGGTTTTGTACTAGTTTTGCCCCATTTTTCTTATTCTAATGCTGGCGTCACCACAGTTCTCCATAGAGTGTTGTAATCCTCCTGTGCTGACAGTTCCTTGCAGCTTTGTGTTGCCAGAAAACTACATTATAGCCATCCTAAACTTTGTCCCAAAATAATTACCATACTTAGGCCATTCTGATTATGGACTGCAGTGTGTCCCAAGTAAGGTTTGTGTAATTTATTTTCTTAGACAGTTACAAACTTCTGTCTTTCCCAGGCAGATGTGATGAAGTTCAGAGGAGAGGACCAAATTCTGTTGTGTTTTGGTTTTGTGTTGATATACAGTAATTAAATTAAACTAACAATTTACATTTCTTAGAGTTTCAGACTAAGATCACACCTTTTCCTCTAAATTGCTGTTTCAGTTCCTTGTAACTTCATATATATTTATTAAATATGAACACACAATTGAAAATTAGGTAAGACTGAGATGGGTGGTAGCAAGGAACATTCTTCTAATGTTACTAATTAGAACTGAACAACTTACTTTTCCCCCCTGTTTTATGTACATGTTCTGCCTTGTACCTGAAGATGCTTTGTGGCAGTTTATGTATAAGGTCCAGTGTGCTCCTTTTACAACCCTGGCAGAGCTCATCAGAGACCAAAGTCAAGTTAAAAGGATGAGATTTGTGCATGGGTGATTGGTCTGGCTGGATCTTAAAAGACTTGTAATTAGTTACTTATTTATTGAGTAGTAATGGCAAATATTTGGACATACCAAACATGGCTTTTTTAAAAAATTGAAACTACGATGTATCACTGAACTACAGGTATTTAATACTTTCTTCTATTTCAGTTTCAAAATATTAAAGTGATATTTTTGAGAAGACTCTGAAGGGATTGTGGTCCAAAATCTTACACAAACATAATACAAAATAAGATTGCTGAATCAACTTAATGTAACCCATTCTTTTCTGTCATAGCAATTTGTGTGAGATGGTTTGGGCTTAGAGATGGAATCTATTACAAGTGGTATAGTCAGCTGGTAGGGTCTTACTTGACACAGGGAACTTTGTTAGGAAGCAAGCTTAGACCATTTGGAAAGAAGTAGTGTAGTTGAGCAGTCAATAATCTTAATATAATCATGTATGCATTGGAAAATGAATGCCAGACCAAAGTTTTCTGAGAGATGTGGTATTCAAGAAGCAACTTCTTTGTCAGAATTCATTTGCAATGGGACCTGTGCGTGCCTTCAGTGTGATGGATGGTCCTTGCTGTGATGGATGATGCCTGATTTAGCCTCTGAAAAATCAGACCTGGTTTGCCAGGTGTTCCTGCTTCACTTTTGTTCTGTTCCCTCTCGCTGATTACAGCCAGAGGGGATTTGTGTTCAGTTTTAGTCTGTTGTCCTTGTGCTCTGCTGCTGTAGTTCACTAGGGCCCTGTGCCAGGACTCCCTCTAAAAGGCTGAGCAAGTAAAGCAGGTCTACAGAGAAGAGGGATGGCAGCATGTATTAATACCATGCCGTTTTTATTCACTCTGGTTCATCTTCTCAACAGTTGCCATGTACCAGTGGCCATCCAGTGTCTGCCTTGAACAGAGTGAGTGGCAGATTGAGACTCAAGGTGGAAAAGAAATCGGGTGCATTTTGCTGATAATTCTGGGTAAATGTATTTCCACCTAAACTGGCTTAATATGTAGTTGTCTTTGATAAGCAGTACAAAAAGACCACCCATATTCTATCTGAAATTTGTCATTTGATTCTAGCTTGAAATGGGTAGAGCTAAGCAAACTGTGAAAAATGGCACAGTGTCATACTTCAGACTGCTTTATTTGAAGTTGTGTTGAAGTGGAATTCCAATAATTTTCATGGTACTTCTCAAAGCTCAGAGCTGGTGGAGTAAAAGCATTATAATTCTTCCCTAAGAAAATGGCCACTTTGCAGGTCAATACAGCATCAGAGGACAAGTCAGCTGCTTGCTTCTTCTTCTCTTTTCCTCTGACTTTATGACATGCCTGAAAATAAAATTCCAATAAAGAAAATTAGTTCTGTCCTGAACCAGGATGATAATTCAGTCCCAGTCACTGTGTCTTTGCTTTATAACACAGTATATTGAACACCAGGTCAAAGCTTCAGATGTTAACAGTTCATCCTCTTTGATATACCTGATTGGCTTGTTAAGGATTAAGATGCAATAGGAGATCAAGATATTAAAGAGAGGCAATCCTTTCTCCAGAAGAGATGATGAGGAAGTGCTGGTCGAAATGTATGGTAAGGTTAATGGGAAACGGTATAAGTAGTTTTAGTTTAGAGACTTTTCCCTCAGCTACCTTGGTAAAAACAATAAGGAGCCTTATATTTTCCTTTTTATTTAAATTCTGCTTAGACTTTAATGGGAAGCAATATGAACTGACTGTGTTACATTCCAGAACTGCGGGAGTACACGGCAGAGAAGATGGCTCTACAGCTTAAATCATAAGAACCAGGGGGGAGTCACTGCTTTTCTAATTAACTGGTAGGGCAGACAAAGGAAGATAGTGGGTTTTATTTCATTTGGTTTTGTGTCTTAGTGCAGAGTAAAAAAAGGCTATACTCAAGAAGGTTGGAGAGCATACAACTGCATCTGTATGCATCTTTCCGGATACTTCTGTTTCAGAAACTGCTTTTATCTTCAGTGATTAATGTTAACAAAGAATGACTGAAGTAGTAGAAAACTCAGGATAGAATCTGCTGGTTTTCAGATCTCTTGTTCTCATGTGTGCCAAATGACTGATTAGAGAAATCTCAGATTCCAACCTGTATGGATGGATTTTGAAGAATTGCTAGGGCAGCCCTCCTTAAGCAGTGGTGAGTGACTCTGTGCAGTTTTATTTCATGGGAAATGGATAATTCTCTTTTGATTGATGAACCTGGATGGAAAACTTCATTCTAGTACTTGCAGGCACTGTGGGTGTCTAAACTTGCAGGTTCAGAGAGAAATACTGTAAAGCTATGGAGTTCATACTTAGCTGCAAGTGAAGGCATAGGCATGCAGTGAAAGTGAGAGAAGGTAATATCAAGAACTTGAGTTATAAGATTCTTCAAGGAAATGTGCTGTCATTCAATAAATGAAAAAAGTACAGCTATACTGGTCTGAATAGGGACAAGCATGTGTTTCATGTAAAACAGTGGCTGAAAGCTACAATCCTGCTGAATAGGAAAAGGATAAGAGTATAATCTCCAGACATCTAAAGCCTTCTTTAGTTAATTTAGTAATTCATGTACTAATCAGGATAATGAGCTCAAGTGGAGTACTGTGCTAGCTGAGTGAGGCTTATGCAGTAAGGAGTGGCTTGTTCTCAGGACTAGCTGGGTGCCTCCCATGGGGCTTCACTGGGCATGTGAAATGTGTCCTCAGAGAATTCTAGTTGACTGTCCAGGCTACAGCTCAGCTCTGGTGAGTCTAGCACTCATTGCATAGGAAAACCAGTATTGTATTTAGTTTGTTCTAGGTACAGTCTGCCTTTCTTTGGCTGTATATTTGATTTTGCTGGAGTAAGTATTATCTTTATTGTGGGAATTGTCAGCAAATTGAGCCTTTACAATGGTTCAGGTCTCTCTGAATGAAAGAGAGTGATGGAAAACAGTTTGGTTGTAGTGTTTACCCACTGCTTATCCTTGGAAAGAGCCTGTGATCCTAAATTCTTGTCCCTCATGTCAAAGAGTTCTCTGTTGCATCAGATAGCACTTGAAAAAAGCTTGAAAGGTTTCTGTACCTGTATTCATGATACAGGCAAACTAACATATAAAAACTATTGTATTTTGAGTGGTTCATATTTGCAGAAATCTGTACTCCAGTAGGTAGAGAGCACAGCAAACATTTAGCCCTCATCACAATCTTTAAAGTGTTTGTGTCTATGTAACTTCTGCTCTTGCATTCTTGCTTCCTTACGTGCAGGGACAAGAATTTAAACAGCAATGAATCTGCATGAAAAGTGATGCTTCTGTCTAAAAGGTGAAGGCTGCCTCTTCTGAACCAAGACATGGTTTTTTAGAGTTGCTATTCCTTTGTAATTAGTTTTACTTGTTTTCAGTGGCATGTTTATTCAGAGAATGGGGGACTTTGAGTGCACTCACTTTTACTGCTTTTTCTCTGGAGATGATTATTGTTTCTTGTACTGCATGAAAGTGGCAGAAAGCTTTAAACTGATGGTTGCAGTTGTTTGTGAAATAGGTCAAGGGGTTTGAAGTTATACACAAAGACAAGAGGCATATATTGGGCTTTTCATAGATGATTAAATAAGAGTTAAAATAGCAACAAAGAGGCAATAAATGGTGCCAAGTGCTGGAATCCCCAGGCTGTGGGGTTTCGTGCATGTGCTTGAAGATCTTATTGTTTTGGTCAAATTATTCAAATAAGTTGTCTAAAATGGATTGTATAATTATGGAAGATATTACTTAAGTTAATGTTTCCTAGAGGGAATAAAAATTCAAATCCTTGATTTAGGGAATATCTATTTAAATAACAATGCTGTCAAATTCTTGTTGTTAGAGAGATGGGGAAGGAGGGAGTTGAATTAGCTGTTCCAGGAGAGAGCTCACACAGGGTGCAGGAGGAGGTCTCAGGACATAAAAGTAGCAGAGAATGTGATACTTGGAGTTCTGGCAGGTCATCTTGAGAGGTGTTACACCTCCCTTCCTTTTCCATACCTCTGACCTATGCCCTCTGTTTATGTGAGTAAAGGTAGTTACTTTGAGTGTAACTGTGGTGGTTGTTATCTTATGGCCACTACTCCTCTAAAGGCATAAGCTCAGTGTAAGCTTGTGTTTTTAGGCATTGGAAATTGATCGGGGTACTTATAAACCAGACACTTTCTGTTTGGAGTGGTGACAAAGGAGATGATAGATAACCTGAGAAATAGAGAGAGGAAAGAGAAGCCTTTACAGTTTTCTTATTCTTTCTTGTATAAGACAGGAGATAAGAGAGAAAGGATCACTTGAAGTTGAGAAAAAAAGCACCTTTTGAACTTTCTTATTTTGCCTTCTTTACCAAAAAAAATTCATAGAAAAATGATTGATAGGTTTGCAAGTGAAGACAAGTTGAGCCTTTTGATATTTTCAGCACAGATAGCTCAAGTCCTTTGTCTGGGGGGTTCTGAATATTTTCTGTGTATGCTCCACTTGCCTCTGGAGGCAGTGGCAGCCCATTGGTGCAGGCTGGAGAATGTTGTGGTGGGATGGAGCTGGGTACATTTGTTGCACTGTCTTCCAATTACTACCTTTGAGTCACTTGTCTTGTAATAGATACCTTTTTTTAAGAGTACCTTTTCTAAGAATCTGTACATTTAAAACTTAGAAACTGGGAGGTCAGTCTTACTACAGATTTAGATACTGCTTGATTTTTAAGTTTTGCATTCCCTGCTGCACAGTTCGTGTGTACACATATTCTTGGACTTTGGAGAGAAGAATTCTTATATTTAAAAAAAATGCACATGCATAAGTCTTGGAGTGATTTTTGTTTGCAGATCTGAAAGTTACTGTATCTCATATATTTTCCTGTCATAGCTGTGGATAATGTATCAGAGTGTTGCCTTGCAAATGCAAGGTGTAAAATCCATAATGCTCTGCTGAGTATTGATGTCAGGTAGGAGCCTTGTGTTTGTGCATCATTGGCACTTGTGCCATGTGCAGACAGAAGTACTGAAACCATTCTGCCTTCAAGAGATGAAAAAATGACCCATTTCTGCTACGGAATAAACGGAGCTGAGCATTATGGAAAGAAGACTAAGGTCTGGTTTTCAGTAGCTAATGGTTATGACTGGGGAAAACTAAGTTTATGGACTTCTCTGTAAAACAAAAGTTTGCTAAGTGAGATGATTAGTCTACTGGCCATTATCTCTGCAAATGTGCTCAATATTTCTCTTTTCCAGTGTTTCAGAGATGTTATTTTCTTTGCTCTGCAGGTTGTGCCATAACCCCCTTATTTAATGCACAGGCTCAGTAGGGTACTACACTGAAAGCCATTTCTTGGTTTGTTCTCACGAAGTGTGTGCATACCCCACTAGGATCTATGCCATCTAGTGAAGAATTGCCCATGATAAAAAAGTACCTTCTCACTCAGGTAGTCATTACATGCTATTGCTTATATATTTGATGAGAGAACTTCCTTTTTGCAAATGTCAGGAGTTACATCCTAACAGCCTGTAGCACAGACCTAAGGTTTGATGTGGAAAACACTGATTTAAATAGCCAGTCTTCTAGTGTCTAAGTGGAAAGAGCATCTTGGGACAGGAGGTGACTGCCATAGGCACCACTGTCTGTCCCCATTTGCTGTTGCTGCAAGGCTGGGGGAGGCCAGCTGAAGGCCATGTGGAGCCTCCTCCCCTCAGACCCAAGCTGTGGCACAAGGTCACACCTGCCCTGCTGGACAGGACTAAATGTGCAGAGTTGTCCATGCCAGTGTGAGCAGTGCTGATGAAGAGAGGTGTTCCCTGAGCATGGGGCAGCAACAGAAGTGGGTGTTGATGTACTCTGGCTCTATAATATTTTAACCCAAGTGCTGACTCTCCATCAAGGTGTTCTCTTCTTTCTGTTTCTACGTGTGGCTGTGCTATCTGCACCACCCACTGTGGGGTACAGAGGTGTCCACAGTTGCTTGCTTTCATGTTGTCATCACTGGGTATTTTGGCAAATTCTTTGAGTTAAGTGTTTTCTTGCTTTCCACCAGCTTAATGGTCAGCTCTGATGATGTTCCTTGCTTATTACAAGAGAAACTTGTGAACGTGATGGTGGTTCAACAGATGCAGGAAAGGAATACTGTTTTGTAGAAAAAAACTTCTAGTGGAAATGGAACTACTGGAGACTGGTAATGGAACTACTGGAACTTCTAATGGAGAAAGAACTACTGGAGACGTCTGAAAAAAATGTTCTTCTTGTTTCTGGTACTAGCAGAGCTTCATGATTTAAAGGTCTGTTAGCAGATCATGGAGGAATTAGTGCTGGCAGAGGCATATACTAATAGTTGGAGGGATTAGTTTAGATTCTTAAATACTTAATATGTATTTAAGAAAAATAAGAAATATAACATTTGTGATGTTTAAAATACAAAAGAGGAACTGAAAGACCCAAGAACCTTGGAAGAGTTCTCAGGGCATTGCCTTAAGTGTTGAAAGGGCAGATGCTTAGTGTTTATATTTCTTGCCTCATTTTAAAAGCCATGTCCAGGCTAAGGCAGGAAGTGCCTGTGTACATCTGTCTAAATCACCATGATAGCATAGGAAATTGTCTCTACTTACACAAAATAGAGGAGGGGGGGGTGAGAAAGTCTGGAGAATGCTCAAAAAATTACATGCAACAAGTTCTTTGGGTTTTAAGACACTGTGGCCTTTTTGGCTATATTCAGTCAAATATTTCCTCTGTAAGAAAGGAAGACTCCTCAAAATTGTGAAGATAAGTTCTGCAGAAATATAAATATATATATTTTGGGGGGAGACATTGCCAGTCTTTCTGTAAAACAATGTTCATACGAAATATAATGTCTGAATGATGACCAAAAATGATAACAGATTTGGTTAGAAGTCACACCTTGACTTCTGCTTTAGATTTGACTTTTTTTATTGTAAATGTTGATATTCAGAAATACTTAATGACAGTGACTGAGGTATAGTTCAATGCCTATTGAAAAAACAGCAATTTTAAATTGTCTATTCTTAACATGTTGCAGAGATATGTTGTTGAGTCAGTTTAGAATTAGTCAGTACTTTCTGTCTTTTTGACAGAAATGTTTGATGCTAGATGCTGTGTGTGACCAAATAGAAATTAATCCAAATCCATAGGTCAAAGGCGAATTTTTAAAGACTAACCTTGAAAATGAGATGGACTAGTACTCCTTGTAAGCTCTCTTTCATAAACAGCATTGTCCTGTGAAACTTTTCTTGGCTACTAGTGTTGCCAATATTAAGTATAGTCATTTCATGAGTAAAACTTCCTTTGGTTGTTAAAATCTGAAAAATCATCTCAGTCTTGCAGAGACTGGTATTTTATATATTTCAATATATGTTTATTTTGGCCTAAGCATTAGTCACTACATCACTGATACAATGTTTGTGCCATCCATATTGCAAACGCTTAAGTATATAAAATTATTGAATTGTGTAGGTCAACATTCAAGTTTAAGGTTGTGTTAATATAATTTTCTTTTTCCTGTGTATCAAAATGTTCTTGAGACTGATGCTGCGGTAAAAAAAGGAATGATGAGCTCTCCTGATACATGTGAACAGGAGGACAGTGACATGACATCTATCTCTGTGCATGGTGTAGTTTTGAAGAGCCACATTTTTTTAAGAGGGAAAACCAAATTGGAGTACAGAAAAAAATCCTGCAACAAGTATCTGGAAGCTGGAAAAAACCTTTAAATGTGAGACTTGGTATTGGTTTAGTGTAAGGAAGATTGGGACATAACTTGATATCTCCCTTTGCAGGGAGAAAACACCAAGGAAATTGCGGTACACAAGAAAGTCATAACAGGAAGCTGGAAGCTGTAGTCAGATAAATTTAAATTGGAGATAGCAAAGATAATGCAATTATGTGGGGGGACTGGGGACAAGCATAAGATATGTGAAGAAAAAAATCTGTTGTGGAGAATCTGGCTGTGACAAGGTCGGTATCAGTAGCAAGTTCTTTGTTGAAAGTTGTATTACAAGAAACATTTTGGCTTTCCTATGCTGTTTGTGTAGAAGATATGGAAAAAAACCCCACATTTTTTCATTATGGGAGGAGAAAAATGTTCTGGGAGGTTATAAAAATATGCAGGACAAAAACATTTCATGTGGCAAGGACTCAAAGATATGTCTTTTCTGAAATAAAAAAATATGAAAATGTTCTGCTGATTTCTTTGGCGTATGCTTGAGTTGTAATACTCAGCGCTCTAAAAATAAGTCAGTTTTTTACAACTTCATTATGGCTCTTTAGTTTTTAAGCAAAACTGGTGGTAGGAGTCTTTGTCAAAATGGACTTGAACTGTTTTGAGCAGAATCCTTTGGTTCTACTTTGAAAAATGGGACCTCTCTCAGAAAGCAGTCTCATTAAATGCTCTGCAGATATTCTGTGGGTGGGGGAGCTGGGCAGTAACTGAGGGATGAAATTTCCCAACCTGTTGTACAGAACTGTTGTATGAGGAAAAACCTCTTCTGGCCTTTGGGAGGGGGAAAAAATGAGATGATTTCTGACTTAAGGAAAGAATCTGAACTTTATGCAGCATTTTCAGCTGTGTTTGTTCACTCTACATACTTTGCCCAAGGGTTAAACTCTGTGTGCTTGAGCTGGATTCTTGTCCCTTCACAAAATAGGGGTGCTTCAAGGCTTGGTATTATAAAACACTACAGATAATAACTTACTCATGACATGGCCTTGAACAACGAGTTTGTGTGGGAGCTAGAGAGAGTTCCTGGGCTCTAATAAAAGCTGATGCCAGCAGACCCACAAAGCTGTCATGGAAAGGAGTTTCCTGTGAGTTCTCTGAATAAGCTGTGAAAGTTTTTGCTTAGCAAGTTTTTCAACAAGAATGGATTCCTGTTTTTTCTTCCAGATAACCCTTTTTCAAGATTGTCATCCCTTCTGACTGAGGAAGGGAGAAAGTTTGCAGGCACAACATGACTTGGGAGACAGAGGGGCAAGGGAGGATGCTTCACTGAGCCCAGACCTGATGGACCTGGGTTGCATTTTGCAGGTACAGGGCAGACACAGCCAGGGTGGCTGGCAGAGGTGCAGAAGAGCATGGGCATCAAGCAAGGGATGCCTTTGGCCTCACCAGACAGCCAGAACTTGCAACTGGCAGCAGGAGTGGAGCAGGAGTGTCCCAGAAGCTGAGCCAAGTGACCAATGTAACAATCATAGCTACTCTTGGGAAATTTCCCTACATACTAGGAGAAAGCTTTGCTTTTGCTTTTTTTGGATCTCTGTCTTGAGCTTTTCATAGAAAACAGCAAAGGGTTAGTATCAGATTGAATATGGAGTTTGACCTCCTAAAAAACTGAAGTTGGAAACTAAAAGCAAAGCACATCAATTCTTGTGGTTTAGGAGATGTCCAGTTTAATATTATATACCTTCCCAAAACACTACATATTTCCAAGTAATTCTAAACCAGTGCCAAATATTAACATCAGTGTTAGTGCCATTTCTGCATTGGCTTTGCGGTACTTGTCTTTCTTCAAATGGATGGCAGTCAGGTTTTTGTTCTAGTAGCCCCTGAGCCTTTTATACTTCTGTTCTTACTGTTTTCAACAATAGACTAGAAATGCTGAGTGATGATTCTTTTCTCCTTTATTGCATAATGTAAAATAGCAGAAAAAGTAGAAGACAAGCCCTCTGTCATATCTGAATAATCCTGTCTTGTCTTCCTCAATCTTGCAGTTAGGCCTAGTCTTTCACTCATTGGGAGTAATCTGCATATGCCCAACATTACCAGTGTTAGCTGTGAGCTGGTAATCTGCTCAGAGACAGGCTAGAAGAGTGCTGTTGCCTGGGATCAACACTGGAATGTCACTTAGTAACCAAATTTTATATATAGAATGGTATTAATGAAAACAAACATACCTGTTCTTGTGAATGTGCTGTTAAATAAGATTTAATAGGCAACACTTTGGGAAGAAATGTTTCTGTCATTTGAAACTGTGTGACCTGAGGCGCAGAAATTATTTTTCTGAACTGACAGGTGACAGTTGCTTCTCACACAAACAGTCCAAAAGAAATGGTATAGTATCTCTTCCCAGCCTTAAACAGACATTAATTATTTTATATAATGCTTGGTCATCTCATTTGAATGTGTATGATTTGGTTACTCAGAGCATGAACCTTGTTCCTCTAACTTTGATTCTTTTTATTTTGACACTGACATTTGCCACTCTGGAGAGAAAGAGAACGGCTTAAAATTAGGGTTGGGTTTACCGTGGCTGATAGGTATTGTTATATGGTTGTGTAGCGTGAGTATTTTGTTGCAGATTTCATGCTGTATTTAAAATTTTACAGTGAACTCGAGCCACAAGATGCCCATCCCCACTCTTATAATAACTCAGCTTTTTATTCCCACACAGATGGAGATCTAATTGGATGACCTATTTGTTAATCTAAGGAAACTTGCTATGTTAAAGCTGTAGGAAAGAGAGGCATAAATTCCTGCATTTAAGTAATGAGATACTACAAATGAGGCTGGATTCAGTTACTGTTATTGGACAGTGTACAGACAAAAAAAATAAAACTAATGGGCTCAAGCTGTGCAAAGGAAAGCATTCACGTGGATACTGCTGGAAGGCTTCTTTCACTCTGCTTGCTGAAATCTGGACCTCTGTCTCAGATCTTGTTTTTGAACAAATACTTGCAGTAAAAAATAGTGGATCTGGTGCAAACAAATCTTGATACATTTTTTGTTAGACATTAGAAAGGGGAATGATGATTCTTAATGTGTTTTTTGTTTTGTTTCTATTTAGAAGAAAAGAACAGTTGTGGTTACTGTGCAAGGCGCAAGAGCTTGAGACATCTCTGTGTATAGAGCCTCTGGAAGATGAAGGATTTCACAATGTGGGATATTATATAGCACACATCAAGCAGGGTAGCACCCCTAAAGAGGCTGGGAGAAGAGTGTTGTGATCTNTGCTGAAATCTGGACCTCTGTCTCAGATCTTGTTTTTGAACAAATACTTGCAGTAAAAAATAGTGGATCTGGTGCAAACAAATCTTGATACATTTTTTGTTAGACATTAGAAAGGGGAATGCTGATTCTTAATGTGCTTTTTGTTTTGGTTTGTTTTTTTCTATTTAGAAGAAAAGAACAGTTGTGGTTACTGTGCAAGGTGCAAGAGCTTGAGAATGAAGGAAGATGAAGGATTTCACAATGTGGGATATTATATAGCACACATCAAGCAGGGTAGCACCCCTAAAGAGGCTGGGAGAAGAGTGTTGTGATCTGTTAACAAGTTAATCAGTGTCTGAAAATGTCTGAAATTGTTATATTATCTTTATCGAATAGCTTGACTATATCAGCAGCTAAATCCAACCCCCATCCTCAAACTGCTTCTCATATTGGCAGTAGCTGCCTGCCACCTATTTAATAAGTTTTAGCAAGACTATTCTATTTTCCTCTCATAATGCTGCTGTGGGTTTTTTGTGGATGATCAGGACTTTGTTGCTTTTGCTGTATATTCTTGCAGACCTAATAGAGTACTTTGCTCCTCACTGTCTCGTAACAGCAACACTCTGTCCCAGGCATAATTTGGATCATTATCCATTGGGAATGTGGCAGGTTTTGGAGAAGGATTTGTGTAAGTTTTAGTTATCATTCACACCTCTTAAAGAAAGGCAAAAGAAGCCTCCTGTAAGGTTAAGTCCAGCCTATGTATTTTAAATTGGTTATTAGGAAAAACTCCTTTACTGAAGGGAGTGGTCAGGCATTAGAACAGGCTGCCAAGGAAAGTGGTGGGGTCACAATCCCTGGCAATGTTCAAAAGCCATGTAGATGTGGCAGTTCAGGATATGGACTAGTTGGCACAGTGGTGTTGGGTTGAAGGTTGGACTTAGTGGTCTTAGAGGTCTTTTCCAATGTTAACTAATCTGTGAAACTTACTTTAAATAAAAATTGGAAAGTTGACATCGGGGCTGTGCTTCCAAAGAAACCCAGCAGAAAGAAGCTACTGACTATTTCTGTATTGATGCATGAGAACTTTTTGTGTATCAATCTCCACATATCCAATGCCAAACAATATCCGGAAATATTAGCCCTTAATTTCATGCATTTTTCAAGCTTACTGATTTGAGTTGCTTTTATATTACCAGCAACATAAGAAGAACCTTCATCTATCTTCAGAAGACAAGTCATTAAAATCAGACAGTTGGGAACGAATTAGTACATCATCTGTATGCTCAAGACTTTAAGGATAAACAACTAGTGAATTCAGAATATATAAGTTAGTAACAGCATGATGGTTGCTCATCTCACTGCAGTATTTCAGTGTGATCACATTCCATGTTTGTTTTGCAGACAACTTTTCCTAAGGAGCTATTCAAAACTTCGATTAGGTTTCTACCATCCTGTGATCTTGACACTGAGCAATAATCATAGATTTTTTTAGGGTTGGAAAGGCCCTTTATGATCATCTAGTTCCGACCCCCCCTGCCATGGGCAGGGACACCTCCCACTAGATCAGGTTGCTCAGAGCCCTGTCCAGCCTGGCCTTAAAAACTTCCAGGGATGGGGCTTCCACCACCTCTCTGGGTAACCTGTTCCAGTGTCTCACCATCCTCATAGTGTGAGTTAATAACAAGTTCACATGGTTAAATTTTTGGTACTTCAGATAACAAAACAAAACCACAAGGAAAAAAAAAAGCAACCACCCCAAAACAAAACTTCTGTTAATTGAATTCACATGTTTTGGCTGGAGAACATTCAATTAAACACAAAAATAGAATAGTTTTTTGGTTCAGCAAAAAGGGGTTTTTCATTTTAATTTAATTGTTTCTTGTATAATTATGTTTCTTACACATAGTGAAAACTGTCTGGATTGCATGATGTCAAGCTTTTGTCTGTATGCATGTTTTGCTTTTCTTTCTTCCTTCTCGCTAAAAACCAGGTGTGTTTCCAGATGTAATTTCCATGTCTAGCTTGAGAGTCTGTTTCAAAATATACATTTGCTGTTTTTACAAGTCTTTGTAGTTTAGAAAACTTTAAAAGGAAGATGTTCAAATTTGTTCACACATTCTGCAATCTCTAGATTTGCATCTCTAGATTGCAGAAAATGTGATTTGTAAAAATTCACTTTAACCTTGTTTTTAACATGTCATGATGCCAGAAATATCACATTCTGAAAACAATGGTTTGACAGTAATCAAAAGTTGGTGTGTTTAGTTGCAAGGTTGTGACGTGAAGCTGCAGACATCTGATAGCTAAAATACTGAAGATGTTTCTTTCACCATTTTCATGAATAGTATTCCCTGTTTTGAAGTAGTTGTTCTGTTGTCAACCTGGGAAGATCAACAGGAGGTATCTTGTGCCCACCCAAGAGTCACTGTTCTGGAGAACAAGTGCAGGACTCTTGCATCAGTGATGCAGGGACACTGGCTGCCCTTGGCTTCATCAGGTGCTGGTATAAGACTGGTCCCAAATCAGGCAGAAAATGGCAGTGTGGAAGAGGAAAGCCTCCTGCTGGTGTCCCACTTGAGGCTGGCATTTGTTCTTGCCTCTATAAACAGCCACTCCAGTGGAAAGCTTGGTTAGATAAATACATTTGGAGGTGGCTGCAAACTGAGTATTCCTTGTTTTCCAGGCAGCTGTTGGTAAGGAGAATGTTTCTATCAGATTTCTGGAAGCTTTAGGTGTACAAATGACACCAGCTGTGGTTCAGGAAGGATATTTGCCCACCCTGTGGGCAGGAAGCTGCCGTCTGCTCATTTGTGGAGTAAAGCATAAGATTGGAAAAGCCCTGTTTCAGCTGGTGTCAGTGGGGTGAGGGCAAATCCATAGTACTTATTGCTGTTCTGATTTCCCTGGCAGCTCTGTATGTGGGGGAAAATGTGACAAAAGAGGAATTCACCCATTTCTAACATGGACAGTGTAAAGTTTCACCTCTTGCTCAAACATGTACCCACTGGGCAAATTTACCAGCATTATTCTATTGACTGCCCCATAACTCCAGCAGCAGTTGTGTATGTGTGTTATGTGCTTGCTAATGCTCTCCAGTTGCATGTGTATCTTGAGCTGTCCTGGTAGGAAGAAGGCTTATTCCCTTGAAGAGCTTTCCTCAGATTGGTTACTACTGTAGCTGCCTGTGTGGCCGTGGCAAACTCAGCGTGGCTGCAGATCAGACAGTTTCTATAGGACCAGGGTGACTCTGTGTGAGGCAGAAATTCCTGCTTGGGTGACTGTGGGTGTGGGGAACATTAAGTTTTCCATGGTAGCCTTGCACAAGGGTCCCTCGTGGCCAGGATTGCAAAACACTGCTATGGGACTGTCAGCTGGGGCCCCATGGGGTTTGGCTGGCTCAGGGGTTGGTGGGGAAGGGTGCAGGCCCTTTGGAGGAGAGCTGGGCAACTCGACTCTGCCTGGGAATTTAGTTTCTGTGTTGAGCAGGGTGACAGAGTGCTGATGGGATTGTACAGATTAATTGATTTCCAGGTGGACAACAGATTGTACTTGTGTTGTACACTTGTGTCAAGAGGCTGTCAGGAGGTTTGGTTTGTATCACAAGGGAAGTGAAAGCAAAGCTGTAGAGTTTGAGTGAAAGCTGTTATTCTTAAATACTTTACGGTTGGGAATGTAGTTCTGGGCATTTCTTAGTTGTTACTGCATTAAAACAGCATTCCTAACAGTTGAAGAAGGTGCAGAACTGCCATAGTTAAAGCGTTTGCAGGAAATGTAAACATATGATGGAGTATACTAGAAGAGCAACTTAGTTGGCCTTCTGTTTAATTTGGAAAAATCTCAAATATCTTTGAGTGGTGGTGAGTTATTCAGCTGTTGCTTTGAATGTTTTCTCTGTAGTGTTTTCCTTTGTTACTGATCAGGTGAATGACTGAATCTGGAGGAGTTCAGGAAGAAGCAGCTCAGCAGCAGTAGCACACAGCTCTCCTGCTGTTAGGTACAGGGTGCTCTTGTTACAACAGAAGCATTATTTTTAAGTATTTTGCAGAAGGGGGATTTCTCCTAAATTAAAAGCACGATATTAAATGAAAGTGAATATATTTGACTAGGAAGAGAAAGAAAACATGCTTCAGTTCCCATAGAAACAAACAAGAAAAAAATATCTCAAACCAGCTTGCAATTCCTGTGTCTGCTTTCTCACTTTAACACTTAACCAGAAGTCTCTGAAGCAATCAGCTTATCAAGGGTCCTGATTTCAAAATGCATGGTCTCAATTCAGGGCTGTTAGAAAGAATTGTATCTCAGTGAATAATTCCATAGAAACCACATTGTAGTTTTGAAATATTCAATGCTGCATTTGCTGATTCAGTCATAAGTGAATTAAAGTTTAAAAAACCATGATCGTGTGTAGTGTCACACAGTTTACTGTCAGCCATAAAAACCTTACTCTTCAAGTGCTTTTTACACAATGCATGGAGAAGCCGTAGTTAAACTTCTGCATGTTGGGGACAAGAGTCTCACTGCAGTGGTTCAGCACTCGGGGTGATATTGAAATCATCCTGTGGAGCAGCTGGTGCAGAACTTCCCTGTCCCTCTTGGAAGGGAAAGCACTGCCGCTGAGGTGTGGCTTGGATCCAGCTGCTGTGGCTGGGCCAGGTGGAGGGGGGCTGCTGCCAGGGCATCAGTCTGGGTGCTGCAAGGTGGCTCTGGGGGCTTAGTGATGCAGATGGCATATTTGCACCCAGGTACAGTTCACAGCAGGTTTGCAGAGGCAGAGGGATGACCATCTGCCGATCGCGATGGTGTCTTGTGGTGCTGAGGTTGCTGGTGGTTTGGAATAGTGTCTGGTTGCTGGATGTGGTTTTGTGTTGGTTAGGATGTGCTAGAGTGCATGACTGCAAGTATGATCAGAAACCTGATAATGTTTTGTAGAGATAAATTTTCTTTACTTCATTTAACCTGCACTCTCCATTAGCACATATTCTTTATTGATGAGAACAATAATAAGATTTTTCATATACCATGGCGCTAATTTACAATGGCATATGTACACTTTAAGAAAGGTGCCTATTGAGGATCAGTCCTCTGGTTTTGTGCAATGTCTGCTTTAATGCTTAGAAAGTAGAGTTAATATTTTGATTATATTTGCAGATGATTCTGAACTAAAGATATTGTGAAAGGAAGAGACACATTTCAGAGCCATCTAGAAAAGTTGGGCTGACAGTAAATAACAGGTCAGTTGCAGACAAATGTGGAACTGTCATAATTAGAGAAAAATAGTTAAATGCCCAAATTCCATAATGTTCTGAGTACTATGTGTATGGACAATGTAAGCCAAGTCAAACACAGATTGCAGAAAAATAAAAAATACTGTAATTTCAGCTGTGTGAAAACATTATGTTAGACATGAGGCTATTCTTCCATTTGTAATGGCAGAAATTTTCTAATCACTGAAGACATTGTAACTGGGTTTCTGACATTTTTGTGCTGCCTTTATGTTTCCTGAAAAGCATGAGCTGCCTTCACTTATTTCTGTACTGAAAACAGATTTTGAAACTGTAAAGTGCCTGTTTCTCTGTGATAGATTTAACAGAAACTGTAGCTCCTCCAGGATACTGGTCAGCAGCTGGGAGGAGTTAAACTGCTTTCCCTTTGTGATCTTTAAGTGACTAAATTGTTCCTAGGACTTAGCTATACTATGAAATCACATTTCCCAATCTACCCTGACTACTTCTGACATTGCTGTCCTCTTCTGTCTGGCTGAAGCTGTTGTTGACTAGCCATATCATACTGAGTAATTCAAACATGTTAAAGTTCTTGAAGTTTCAGAATCTCTTTTTATTTGCGTGGGGAAACAGCTTGACAGATGCATGTATGCTTTGGAAGGAGTGCCTTGATTGTCTGGTATTTTTGTGCTAATATCCTCAGAATATCATCATTGTGTTTGATATTCACAAAAATGAATCATCAGAAACGTCCCCCTAGTAACAGCTGGGGTCCATGCAGGAAATCCTTCTTTTCTACAAAAGAGAAACTGTTCTGCATAACCAGAAATCAAGTAGCTGGAAATGTTTCCACTGATTTCAGCACTGGCTTTTGGCAGAAATTATTTTGAAAGTTCATTTGAGTTTTGGTGGCCCAAGTGTCTTTTCAACAGGACAGTTGAGAAATTAACATCAGGAGTCCCTAGGTAAATGGTGGTGTTGTTTTGTTTTGTTTTGTCATTTGGGTTTTCTTATTCTTGTGGTTTGTGGCTGAACTGCAGTTATCTAATGTGATGACATACCCTATTTGTTTCTCATGCATTGTCTGCCTTAGTCCTATCAGTGATACCAATGTCACCCAAAGTATTTGGCTGGCTCTGTTAAATCCACAAGTTGGAGAAACAACTACAGAAGTCTCAAAACTCCTTAACAACTGTTCAGCTTACTAGTGTTTTCAAGTTCATTTTTTATAAAAGAGGAGAGGGATCCACCTAATGGTTTAATGTTTCACCCCATCATTCTTGGGACACATCCTTACTGCCTTATTTCTGTGATAGCTCCCACAGCAACTTTGAAAGTTTTTACAATCTAAAGCAAGGCTTGCAGTTCCCAAGAGCTGTGGATGGTGGCAATTGTGAACATGGTCTCTTAGGCTAGATATTTAGCTTAAAAGAAAGTGGTTCTACCACTTGTGTGGTAGTGCTTGTACCAACTACTGCTGTTGCTGGCAGTGCTTCTGGATGCAACAATGATGGTGGAACAGACTGAGAATGTAGCCCAACCCCATGAGGCAAGGCTGGCATTTTGCATGGGGTCTGGGCTTTTTCTGGGGTCTGTGTACCTGCAGCACCCCAGGAGGCTGCAGCGCAGGGCTGAGACTTTGCCATGTTCGTGATGAAGTGCTGATATCCATGGTTCTGTTTGGTTTTTTTCCTGAGGAATTCATTAGGATGACTTCTGTTAGCTAATAGCTTTCGGTTGTGGTACGTAAACTTGGACTAAACATTTGTTGGGTGCTGTGAGAATACCTGATGAAAATGTATCCTGTCATTCAGCTGCATTATAAAAAGGGAGAATACCATCAGAGCTACTGTTCTTTTGAGTGCTAGAAAGAAGCAGAAGTCCCTGAAATCTTTTCCTTGACTGAAGGTGGCGGAAGAGGGTATGCTGAGCCTGCTGGCATCCTTCCCAGCCTTAGCACAAATATAGTAGCTTAATATGACATGATAAATCAAGTGTAAAGTTGCTTTTCTTCCCAGGGAGATTATATGTAGAGTAATCTATGATTCCATTACAATAAAGACGTGCTTTTAAAATAGCAGGTGAGGGGGAAAGAGAGAAGCAGTGAACAAATGAAAATTAAAAAGACTCTATGAGGGCAATGGTGGTATTCCTGGTCAGCTGTCAAACTTCAGGATTTTTTTTTTTATTTTGGGGGGAGTGTGCACTGTTTCCCTGCTCTGATTCATGCACCAGGCCATTTGTTTTATAAAAACCCAAAAACACAAAAGTAACTCAGCTAGCCTGGTTTCCACCGAGAGTGGTCTGCGGGACTCTGTGTTTTGCAGCAAAATTTTCTTGTTTTATAGGAGTTTCGTATAGCTACCTGTGCAAAATCCTGTTTGTGTTTGCTCACCACATGTTCCATCTGACAGCACCATATTTATTCCTCCCCTGTTAAGTTTCCATAAACTAAAATGACAGCATATTTCAGGGATTTTTAGGAGCAAAATGCAATGCCTGCTTGCATCCCCAAAGAAAGAGTAAAAGGTGTGAGAGTATGTAAAGTCCTAGGCTTCAATAAATGAATAATAAAATCTTAGCAATGTTGGTGATCTGATGTGTTTTAGTTAATTGTGAAGTTGGTGAGTGCTGGGCCCTATGTGTGCATATCAGAGGTCTGTGTCTTCTTTCCTAAGCAGTGCTCATCTGAAGGTTCTGTCCTTGCAAGCATTGCTGGTGTAAAACCTAATCCATCAGTTGCTCTCACAGCTTTCCAACAACTAACATGTTAAAGTAACCTTTCAGAGGGCTTGTAAATCAGTTTATTTCTATAATGGCTGTTATAAAAATATGTCAATGGATTTGAAGATTACTCTGATGAATAAATTGTTGTTAGAGATGTGTGAGGTAACACACTTTTGGCTTACTTTAAAGAAGGACTGCATAGAAGGGAGGAAAACTGCCTGGCATGGGAATAGGTGCTCTGGGCCCATCTGAGTCATTTGAAGCACTTTACTGCTCGTGCCTTGGCTGTGAACACATATTTCAGCCTAAGTAACTACACTGGTGTCTTCCGAAAAATAACTATTGGTAATCCTGGTGCCACACCATTTTTTCAAGGTTTCTACCCCTGTTTTACCTCCTTAAGACCCCATTTTCAGCTTCCTAATTTTCAGCAGTTTGGGCTGGTATATTTTCAGTGCCAGAAGTCTGTCTCTAGCTGGTTTTTTGTTGGTTTTGTTTTGTTTTTTTCTTAACTTTTTCGGGGGTTTTTTTGAGTAAAAAAGTACTGTACTGTTTTTGAGAAGCTGGCTAGGGGAGTTACATTGTTTCTTAGTATTTATAAGTTACGTAAGGCTCTTGATTGGTACATAATATAATGAGTGGAAACTGTTGTGGGAAATGAGAGGAAAACAGTGGAGACCTTTAAAATGTCTTGTGTGAAGTTGCAGCAGCAGTGGAGAGGAGGTATTTTCACAGCTGTATTTTGTTTGGAGTTAGGGAAGCTGACACTGTCTGACTGTAGCATGAGAGCTGCTGATAGTGGATCCAGAAGGACGTCAAGACCTGGGAAAAAATGACTGATGGTGGGAAGTCTGAGATGAATTTTTGAGTCTTCGAGAGGACAGTAATGCCACAAAAGAAAGACCTGATGGGTGTCCCAAAGTGATGTCACACCACAGGCATTGAAGCCCTGAGCAATCTGCTACGGCCACTGGAAAAAGGTTTTCACCTTCATTGCAGGGTAGCAGGTTGATCATTCCTGCTGCCGTGGCAGTGGAGTTCAGTTGAGCATGCTCCTTGTGTGAAGGCTGCATTCAGACTGAAATGTATTTGGTGTTAGCATTATACTGATTTTTGGGTGTTCTTTGAACTAGAATCACTTTCCTACAAGACTCCATTGGAAGGAGAGTTCATTGTTCATCAGAAAGTGCCCTTTCTCTCTTTGGATCAGAAGTCAGGACAATTTGTAGAAGTGTTAAGCTCTTTATGGGTAACATAAAGATGTGGATGGTATAGCCCATCCACATACTTGGCTGTCTGTCCTGGTGATTTTTACACTGCTGACCACTGTTTCTATTTGTGTACATGTGCATGGTTCCTTACTTTTTAGGTATCTGACTTGAGAAAAATTTGTCCATTTTACTCTCTGACAATGACCTCCTTCCAGATGCAGTCTGTTAGATAGCTTTAAAACAAAAGCATTTAAAAAAACCCCAAAACCTGTGAGCAGTGAACACTTATGCATGGAATGAGATATGATTATGTTTCTGTGGTGCTTGTGTGAACACATCTCCATTATACATCTGAGTAAAGACTGCCAGTCATGCTAAATGGGGCTCACTTAGAAGTGAGTTTTGCATATGTTGCTGACTGGGGAACTCAATAATTTAACTTCAGAATTACTATACTTAGAGAACCTCTGCTGTAAAGGGACAGAAATCCCATGTGAAGAAAGACAGCCATAAGAAAATGACTGAGATCTGCATGTTCTTGCCTTGTAAGAATATTTTTTTCTTAAGGAAACATAGCACATAAAAGTAAACTAAGCTATAATTATATGTAAGTTAATATTTAAGCTTATAAAGTACAGAAAACTTTAACTATACATTTTGTAACAGGTTAGAAGATACTTCACAAGTATTAAATTTGTATAAGATTTGTATAAGATAAAGGGTTTTTTTCTATTCCTGCTTTCTCAGCTATAAGAAAGTGAGAAGAATTCATGTTCAGTAGTTACTCATGAATTTTTCATGAACTCATGTTAACAACTGCTGCTGTTGGAAGTTAGATAACATTAAACAGTATCCAGGCTTAGCTATAGAGGGTCTTCAGGGTTTCTTTTGTGTAGAACAGTGGATAATTCTCAAGATCAGATTTCTCTAGGAAGATTTCTCTGTCATTATTGGTGATCATATGTCATCTTTCTGAGAAGCTAATACATAATAAAGGACGAAGACTGCATTTTTCATCTATCTGAATGTTACTTTCAGCATGCAGCAGTGTCTTTACGCTGTATCTCAGCCAAGCTCAATGGAAAATTGTAGAAGTTAGATACTGTCACTGAAATGACCCTGTGAAATATTGTAGAATTATACCACTATGCCTGTTACATGATTAGAACAAAAAGCCTATTTTTACCCTTCAGCAACAGTATAAAAGTACTGCCATAAATCTCTGGCATTTAAAAGACCATTACTATTCTTACAAAGAAGACTCTCAGTCATACCCTAAAAATAATATACCACCTAATAATATAATGTAATAATACATCTTAAGTTCTACTATCTTGTAGTATGTCTCAGTATGAATACTTGTTTTATCTTTTTTGGTTATCTTTTGCTCTCCCAACCATTCAAGCAGAGCAGAGGTTGCTGCTAATATGTATTTGTATAGCTATGTGTAGATACAGTAAAAAAGTTCTCTTAATGCATGTGTACACTGGGAGGCTGAATTTAGATATTTAGATAATGGCTATTATAGGGTGATAGTCTACACTGCACAGATGTTTTTCATATATTTTAAGATGTCTCCTGTGAGAAACATGGTCTGCAGGAGGCAGCGTGAGTGGCATTTAGAGATCTATTACTCTGCCACATCTTAGTGGTGGCATCCTGATGTGGTTGTCCAAGCTAAATAAAACACAGGAAATGATATAAAAAGAAAGAACACGCCTAGGTAATTGTTACCAGTGGTGAAGGTTTGCATCTCAGAGTTCATAAGTGTGGTCAAAACACCCAAGAGCAGTCTTAAATAAACAGTTACCCAAGTGAGTCAAAATGCATTTTAGACCTTGGTACCTTCATCAAGTTGAAATCCTCACCCATTAGGTTTAACAGTATATATAGAAAGTGAAAATCTTTCTAGAATAGGTAGAGAGCACAAGAGAAGTAATGCCAATTTGAAGACTTCTGTTGAGGCTGATGAAACTTGGACTGTTTGTGCCGTTGTATGACACTTCATCCAATGTATTTACACTTTTAACATGAAGGTGTTAATGTAGAACCTGTTATTGCTGACATTGAAATACTATTTTGGTATGGAGCATATAGGGCTGCAAAAATTAATCAATGCATCTTAAGATTCTTCATATGCCTGTTGTCTTCCAGATGTTTTCACTCAGTTTTGAAAACTAACAGTGTAAATGCTTGATAACTAATAGCCAAATGTTTCCTGTTTACAAACTGGGAAAAATCATCAGTATGTGTTTATATTTCCTACTGGGTACACTTAAGAGCTTGATAAAAGTCATGAAGGTTGTGTTGTTATTTTCCTACAGTTAAGTCTAGGCTTCAGTAATAAGGAGGGCATCAGATTTTGAAGAGCAGAAGTTTTTACACCACATTCAATTATTTTTTCATAGGGCATCCTGCAGAATGTTTATGAATCAGTCAAACAAATCATGCACTGGTACAAATCTTGTTTAAGATTTTGAGAAATGAGGCAGAAGGCGGGAAAAGTCATCTTTCTAGAAATCATATTTGTGATTTGTAGAAGTAGAAAATTCTTTCAGAAGCACTGAGTTTTATCTATTCCATGTACTAAAATTACTCTTTTCCCAGTAATGGCTGAAATATGAAGTAGAAGGTATGTATTGCAAGGGGTTGGAATGACAGGAATGGGGTTAATCCCATCCTTTTACAGTTGCAGGAGATGAAAGAGTGCTGAAATGGAAAGGAGGGTTTAAGCCAAGTCCAGTGTTCTGTGGTTGCTAGATCTTGTGTCTTATTTTTAAACATACAGTTTCTATATAGAGGTTCCTAAAACACAAAACACTTGCACTGAGAAGTCTTCATCACTCAGATGCATTTAAATTAAAATGTCAGTTAAAATGTCTTATGAACAGAAGCCAGTGTCTGGATAGTGTGAAAATTCAGTAGTTTGGCCAAGGCATTTATAGTAATGGAAAATATTTGTATTAAATCACATTGATGTCTAGAAAACCATCCGAAACTTAAGTATTTTTGTAATAGAAATTAATAAAACTTTATGCTAATGTGTCATAAAGAAGAAATAGCTCATCTAGGTACAGTGTGTTCCTTATCTGACCTACATAGATATTCTGTTTTGCAGTTGTAGGTTTCTAGTAGGTCTTGGCAAGAAATGCTACTTCCAGTGTTGTGCCTGTTAAGCCTTTTGAGGATGGGAAGCTAATAATGGTTAAATAATTAGAATTTTTTTTTTTATTGGATCTTCAGGGGAGAAAGCAATACAAAGAGTTCTTACGTAGAGTGCCCTTTTCAAGAGTTATATAAGGAAGAGCTTTATAGTGATTCTGTTGTGGTGCAAAAAAGAAATGGTAGGAGGAAAAGGAGATGGACTTCTAAAAGGCTCTTTTTTTTATTTTCAGTTGTACTTTTTTTTACTTTTTGAAATCAGATAGAAAGCAGAAAACCATACAGACATACATCTCAATCCTGCAGGCTACCTCATTATCTTAAATGCATCTGTCTCTATAAAGAAGTGTGACAAAATCATAGCAACTGTATGACCTGAGATGTTATGAAAAGTACATATAAGGAAAGTACATATAAGTACTCATTTGGCCTTAGCACAATAAAAATATGAATGACTCCTTAGAGCTTTATGTGACCAATGGTCTGCGAAGCGTGTTCTTTTCTTCTCTGCTAGGAAGGTGCCGCGGGGGTCAGACCACAGACTTAGGCAGCTTCTTGGAAATGTGCCTCCAGGGACGGGAACTTCAAACCCAACGCCCAACAAACAACCCATTCTGGAGAGCATTTGCACTGTAGTACTTACAATACTAATAATAGTAATAAAACTCTTCCTTGAATAACTGGCAACTTGTTTTACAAAATTCATTAAATTTCTCTTTCCCAAGATGGCCTATGCAGGGGAAAAAAAAAGATGTCTGTCTGAAAATATCTGTATAAATGCGGAATAAAGCTTGCAAATTGGGTTAAGTTTAAATAATGAAATCCTTGTCTCTGGAAAAACATCATGTAGAAGAGCAGAGCTGATGTCTGGTATTGATATAATCGGAAACTCCTGAGACTGGTGTCATCTGAGAAGGTGTATGGACCGATACAGAATCCCTGGAGTTTGTAGGCTGAATGGCAGAGTGAAGTGGGACTAGGAGGCCTCATGTGTGATAGTGTCTTCATTGAAGCTTCATCATTACATCCTTTGTCCAGCCCTCAACCCCACCTCTAAATTGTCATCACTTGGATAAGCAGAGCCTTGCAGAGAGAAGATTTATCTGTGGAGTTGTAGCCCTGCACTTCAGATGTGCAGCAGGAGGTCTCTTGCATTCGGTGTGCTGCTCAGAGTGTGTGCATCTATAGGGGAGATGTCATGGCCCTGCCACCATCTTTTGTCCCACAGTTTCTTCCTGTATGTTGTGCATTCTGCAGGGTAGAGGTAAAAAAAGTTTTCACTTTTGAGAGCCTGCAAATATCCTCGCGTCTATCTGTCACTCTGGAGAAAAAGGGGGAAATTAAGTAACACCAAGTAACAAGTAATGCTAAACCTTAAGAAGTTTCTTCCTTTGGCATTCAATTAAAACAGATTTTTTCCCAAGCTAGTGAAACTACTGCTGTACAATCAGCTGGAGTGGGAAGATCTTTCAGAGTAGTTTTTACAGAGTGCTTAAAAAAAAACAAAGAAAGAGAACTGGTATTCACCTCCCATCATCTCTTCCCCTCTCTCTTTTCTGCCATTTCCCCTTTGTTTCCATTCTGCTTTTATGATGATGATGTTCTTATCCGAATTGAAATTTTTATGCTTGTTTTTACTGAATTGCATCTTCTGTTTTCAGTCCATTAGTTCAACTGATCATCATCTTTTTGTGTTCATGCCAGCGTTTCAGCAGATGTCAAATCCCTTCATTTGCTATTGTTACAACATTTAATACTGGTGCTCCTTAATGTAGTTTTTCCAGTCATGGATAAGAATATTGAGTGATAGTACCCAGAACAACGCCCAGCCTTCTAGATTAAATTTAAAAAAAAAGAGAGAGAGAGAGAGAGAGAGAGAGAAATAGGGCTGGAATAGGAGATGGTTTAATTTGCTTGTTGGTTCTAAAGCAGCACTGGGCCTAATCTGCTCTGGGTGTTCTGCATCCTCCTGACTTAGTGCAACATTTTTCTGTTTCCAGTTTTAGTTTTTGATCATTACTTTCCAGAGTATTGTCCTTTGGCCAGATTTTCACTCATTCATTCTCTGTTAATTCTCAGAGATAGTTGTCAATGCAGCCTGCCAGAGGCAGTTTTCTAAGTATGCTACCTGAATGTCATTAAGCTTAGCTTATTTCCAAATATTAGATGTTTCTGACTATTCTCTAACTGGCTAGTTTCTATGCTGCTCAGATCCTTTCTGTATTCAGCCATAGCAATTTTACACAGTTTCCACTATTCTTCTCATGTTAGCCAGTTAGGAAATGAAGTAGGAGACCAGGCTTCCTCTGTGTGATTACAGAGGGTGGCGTGTTAGGTGTCGAACTGTAAACTTTTCCCAAAACGCCCCTTTAATTTTGAACAGCTTTGTTTGTAGTTGCCTAGCTCTGAGTATTGCTTGATCACACATCTTGGGAGGACTGTTTTTCTGAGAGGACACCCCAGAAGGCACCAAGAAACCTAATACTATGTGTATTTATAGAACCAATTTCTTTTAAGGGAAGTTTGGCTAAGAAAATTCAGAAGATAATGGAAGTCATTACAAAATACCTGGAACACTTTGTTTCAGAAGGTAGGATAAAAATCTTTGAAAAAAACCCCCAACAACCAACACTCCCCCCCTCCTATTTAGTCGGTGTCCACTTGCTGTGTGATACTAGAAAGCACATTTTGAGAACCAGATGGTAAGTAAAGATGATCAGATTAATAGGGCTTTGGAGTGCATTTAGTGAAGAGCTACGTGGTCACAGAGATAGATTGCAGTCTTAGTTTTTTTATGTATTCCAATAAAATCAAAATAGTTTGGCTTAATTAGACATTTTTTTGTTCATTAGATTTTTGTCTTCATAGAGAACTGCATATCTGCATCTCCTTTGAGTGCAGGAATATCCTCTGGCATTGGTTTTATTACTTCATTTGATTATTCCCCAGTTCCCTGTATTTATACTGCAGTTTATAGACAAAACGAAAGTATGTAAGACCCCTCTGTACATTTCAAAGTGTTTGTTACATTTATGTTTAAGGTGTATTGAAGCAAGGCTTAACCACACAATTTTAGAGAGGATTTTTTAGAGGGGCTGTGGACAGAAAATACTGGACTTCTGGAAGCTAAAGGCCAGTATGAGGAAAAACATTGGGGTGACCAAAATATTCAACTGCTTGCTATGTATATAGGACAAATAAACAGCGTGGGTGCTACTAGTAGGAAGATGTTGAATTTTCTGATGTCTGGCCACCTAGGTCTCTCTTTGTGAGTTTTTAAGATGGAAGAATTTTCCTTCTTACTTGAAAGCAGTTTTAGTCACAAGTTTTCTTTATCAAATATTCAGTTTCATGTAGCCAGTGTTTATAAATGTTCATAAAAATGTGTCTTTCATTTTGTTGAATTCTAAGCTGGAAAGTCTGTCATTGGAGGGTAGAAACAAAAGTGAAAAGCACCAGGAATATCACTAATAAAACCAATGTCTGCAATATTTGTGCTTGCTGTATCTCACGTAATTTAGATAGGTGGGATCATATTAGAACATTTTATTTATTTGAATGAAACCACTGAAAAATTTGAATTTCTTATTTATGAATAATAATTATACACTTCAGTATGTTTATATGTAACAAATACAGTTAATGTTGACTTTTTTCCTAGAAAATTGAGCTATCAAACAAGTTGACACTCTAGTCTTGATAATGTTAAAAGGCAAGCTTGTAATATAAGCAGTCATAGATTTGGACAAGCTGGTAAGTATACAGTAGGTCAGTATTCATTACTATTTGTTTTCATAAAGGTATTTTTCTTCATTTAGAATCCTTCTCTAACATATATTCTGCATTGGTTTAGAATCTACCGTTATTCAAACCCTTCATATCCATATTCCAGTGCTACTTTTATATATATTACATATGCAGAATTACCAGTAACTTTTCTTAGGTATGCCAGTTTCTCTCCTAATTGTGTTATAAGTATAAAACTGGTAGGAAAACAAATCTGAATTATATCCTAACGAAGTTGCTAGGGTCCAGTTGGCTGGGTAACTAAACTAAATAGCTATTTTTATCATATCCCAGCGTCTTTGCTTCATTATATGCAGTAATGTAGACTGAGTTAAATGTATGGGTTTGGGGTTGGGGTTTTTTTGTATTTAGGATTTTAAAAATGAGGAATAACCATAATGTTTTGCAAGGCAACAAAGGAAGCAGAAAAACCAATTTCAGAATGGTTTTTAAAAAACAATGCTTACTTAACTTTTGTTTTCATGGTCAAAATCAAAATTTTGACAGGATGTTAGTCTTGCACAGAGGAAACCAATTGTAGGTACAGAGCCTTTTATATGTGATGGAAGGAATGGCAATAAATCACTTTCTGTTTCAGTGTAGATTGGTCAGTGGGTTTTTGCTGTGTTTTGTACGTTCAACTTCTCTGCACACCTCTGAAAAAGTTCCCTCTAAACCTTAACACTGGTGTGGCTGTGCTGACCTCAGCTGTAGCAGCATTCCTTTTAGGCTGGATTTGAGCTGGACAGTGTCATTCTTCTAAGCTTCTAGTTTTCAAGTTGCTGTCCTCAGCTCCCTTCCTGCCTTTGGACCACATAGCTTCACGACATGATGATTAAGAATAGCTTATTATTTCAGATGTCTAAAAATCTCTGAAGTTTCTAAGGATGTCCACTGGGAAGTTAAAATATATGTGTGTGTGTGTGTATATATATATGTATATATATACACCCTAGAAAATGCAGGAGGCTGAGAATAAACTGTGAAAACCACACCCAGTCTATTGTTTCTGGCAGTCATGTCTAGCCTGGGTGCATTCTGCCAGCCACGGGCATATCCTGTTCAAGCAAATGCTCCTACTGGTGGAGCCTCCCCAGTGTTTTCCACAGGGAAAAATTTTACATGGCAGAAAGAAAAGAGTAAGGAAATTGCATAGAATAAAATAACTGGTGCTGGGAAGCCATGAACTGATTTTGATAATGGGTGGCTTTCCAGTTTCTTGCTTAAACAACTTTATTCTGGAAGCAGACCAGAACTGATTCTCTTCTGATTACTTACTAGAAATGTCATTTATTTTGAAGGTGCAGTTCTTAATTATTAGGGGTGCTTGGTGGGGGAGTTCTTGTTCAAAGCCTTGATTTCCAGACCAGAAGACTCTTCAGACAGAACTCCTAAACTGTTCCTTTCCTTTAGACATCAAATAATCTAAAGAATGTTATGCCAGTAAATGTTGTACTGGCACCTGGACATTTCAGATGGTGACCAAGTGAAGAGAACAAAGCAGGATTTTCACAGGGACCATTAAATTTGGCAGCAGATGGATCCTTACTCCTTATGACTTCTGCTTGTGATTCCTCCCAAGGGAAAACCCTGCTCCAGGCGAACAGTCAAAACTCCACATTTTCCATATTGGCTCTCCCTTCATCTCTGCTCAGTTCTTTCTGCATGATACCTAATTTTTTCAAATGGAGTGATCCTGTTTTGGTTGCTTTATTGCATACATAAACCCTTTTATATTCTCTTCCTGTACTCCGCATTCATTTTTTTGAAAGGGTTTCTCCAGCATTGCAGTTATTCTTGTTTTCTGTGGTTCTGAATTGGACACAGTAATATTTATCCTTAATCCTGGTGACTGATCATTTTTCTCTGTATAAACTTGGCTTGCTTCAAGCAAAGCCCCCACACTTCGGTTATTCCAAGAAAAAAGGAACATAACCACAAGGTTTCCTCAAAAATTTTGTATACAGCTGATTCACGTACCCTCAAAGATAATAAATTATGGAAAAATTTGGACTGCTTCCATGTATTCACCATGATTTGCAATAAAGTTGATTTTTTTTTTCCTCAGAGACTGGAGGAGTCTTTGTTCAGTCAGCTCCAATGTACTGTTAAGTATGCTTGTGAAATGCATAATACCACTATTTTGAGACTTGATTATTCTTTCTGACTTGTTTCTAATGCCTTAGACTTTCACACTTATAGGAAGGCAAAATATATTATAAGGGAGAACATTTCGTTTTTAAAGAATACATACTCCAGAAAAAATAATCAAGAAGTGTCTTGGGCAACAGACAAGAGCAATGATGTCATTAGTAAAGATTTATTAAAGGATTTCAGAAAAGACATCCTAGTAATTTGATGTCATTGGTTGCTTTAGGGCAATGGACTAGATTCTTAATGAGAAAAAATTACCTCGTCTTGTATTGCTTTATCACCACAGAAAGCCTCTTATCTTCTGGCACTTAACGATGTCGAACACATGCTGTCTTTGCCACAGCATATAAAAGCTACATAATAATGTTCTCCATTCTGGGCAAGTTTGTTATGTTGATGTAGTTACAGTAAAGACTTGAGTTTATGAACAGTGGCTTCAGTGTTTATGGTATTCATTCCTAAGTCCCTGATTTTTACTGTGCAATTTTCCTTTTTGTACTACTTTTATCATGTCCTAGTAGGCAATAGTTTATAGGTTGGCATTACCATGGTATTTCTCCATTTTTGTAATAGTTACAATGCTGAATTTTTCTTTTGTTTTTAAATACAATCTAGTCTGATATGTATTTTCTGCCAAGTGACCCTACATGTGCAATCTGCATCATTTCTTAAGTTCATAACATGTTTAAATATCCAACTCGCCTGCTTAGTAAGCTTTTAATGGCCTCCTCTTGCATTAAAAAGTCATCTTCTTGGAGGTTTTCCGCAGAAATGTTCTGGCCTCAGTGAACATTTTCAAGATATTTCTGTGTTCATTAAGTTTCCTTTAGTGTGATTTGTGCTTTGCAAGCAGAATGGAAAAACCCCAGTTCTATGATAGGATGATGAGTGAAAAAGGTTTCACTTTTATTACTGAAAACAAATACTTGTTTTCAACATGAACCCAAAAGAATTCAGACTATTGAATTGATGTGGCATGTGATGGGTGCTGGTTCATACACCTAAGGAGCAGAAATCAGAGATCAGGGGAAGGGAACTATCTCAGCTCATGGTGTTTGGTGCAGCATAAGGGAGTGGGAAATGTCTGCACCTTTCATTCCTTGGTTCTTTGTAAACTATTCTGATGTGGTTTCAAATTGGTACTCTTTATTTCATGTCTGTCTAGCAATTAGTTTCTGTCCCCTTATCTGCTGCAGGATTTGAGCAAGCAACTGCCATGAAAAAGACCTTTATAAAATGGGTCAAAATTACTCCAGTAGGAGTTAACTCTGACAGAGGCCATTACTGATGTCCCTCCACCCATACCAGCAAGGGTCACTGTTACATGAACCCCTGCAACAAGCGCTGCCCCTGCCCTCCACCCATACTGGCACAGGTCTCCCCTGTAACCAAAATGAAGCAAAGAAGTGGAACTCAGACCTTTGTTACCACAAAAAGACCCAACAAAAAACAACACCTGAGAGAGAGCTCTGATGAAGATGAGACTGAATCCTTTTCAAACTAACCTGGGAGAAGAGCCTTCCACAAAAGCTCAAGTAGCAAATTCTTCAAAAGTAGCCCTTCCTTCATCACAAGAGGAGGAATCGGAGCAAGAGAGAACCACTTGATCCTTTTCTCTGAAGGACTTGTGGAGCATCAGAAAGACTTCAGCCAACACAAAGGTGAAACATTTATCACCTGGTTGCTTTAGTGCTGGGATAGTGGGGCCAACACCACTGAATCAAGTAACAGAGAAACCAGACAGCTGGGAAGCTTTATCAGGGATTGCAGAATTAATGAGGCAATTGGGAGGAAATTAAGCACTCTCAGGCTCTGAAGATGGCTCCTGGCAGCTGTGAAGGGAAGATAGCCCTTTGAAGATGATATCAAATGTTGCCTGATCAAGTGGACTACCATCAGGTATCAAATACCTGAGATCTGTCTGTGAGAGGCAATTTAAGGTAACTGGTGAGTGAATGTTGATCCTGATGCTGTGCCCTTCCCCCGGGCCTGGTTAAAGAAGTTGGTGCAGCGTGCACCATTAGTGTGCTCACATCTTCTGTCAACAAATGTCAAAGCCTGAATGAAGGTTTATCCTGCTCCTCCCAAACCAGGACAATGGATACAGTAATACTGGAATGTGCTGTAAAAACAAACAAACCAACAACAAACAAAAAAACCAAAACCCAAGCCTCAAACACACAAACAAAACCAAACCCATAATGGGAGCAGAAATCCAGCCTCTAAGATGCCTGTTCTAGGGCAGGAGTATTTAGATCCATTTTTGGTCATCATAAAGTTGCAAAGAAAGGAAAATGCAAGCATGCATGCTAAGAACATTGATTACTGATGCAGAAGGGTGAAGCTGGTTAAGTTACTGACTCCTTAATTTTAAAGACTATCTCAGAAAGGCTTCTGTAATATAGTTCTCAGACACTCTTTATGCTGCTCTCTAAGGCACTGGACAACCTGTGACTGTAATGATCTATTTCCTCAAGTGTTCTTTTCTGTACAGCAAAACAGGTGATTGTTAAAGATATAGTTTATATATATGTAGCTAGTATTTTTTAATTATTTTGGTAAGTTTAAACTGCCTATGTTTTGGGGAGACAAGAAATACGTAACTAATAATGGATCTTTAATACCAATTATAAAACTCAAATTTTGCTACTCTGTTTAACAAATAAGTAGTTCTTATGTAATGTTTATGCCATTTCTACTGTGTTAACTTGTTTAAACAACAAAAATAGTTTTCAGCAAACATATGTTTTAGCATGGATCTAGCTGAAATTTTTCTGATACAATGAGGAAACCATAAAAGTTATTTGTATCAGTAACAATGGCAGGCATTGGGTTTGTTTAATTACAAAGAGGAGAAAGTTGCTGTGAACTACTTAGTAACAGCTGATCCTACCGGGAAGTTAAATCCTGAATATGTATGAAAGGAGAGGCACTAACAGAATTTACCTTGTCCCCCTCCCAGGTGTAACTCTGGGCTTTCCTGGAACACTTATCTTCGAGTCTGTCTCACTGTGTGTAGAGCAGCTACTTTATTGGAAAGCCATACACAACACTGTTGGCAATCTGGGAACTGAATTACTTCCCTGGCAATCAGAATCATACCAGAAAAATGTATAAAAGAAATTATCCTGAATATAGGGAATTAGCCATATTACCTATGGCATTAAATTAGCTGACATGTTCAAAGGATGGGTACTTGTTTCAAATGTATAAATAGATTAATTTCTGGTACGCTTCAAATGATGATTCATGATTTCAGATGACCATTGAAAAATTATTGTTCAAGCTTTGGTAGTGTGAACAGTTGCAAGATCAAGGTACATACATCTGCAAAAGAACAAGTTTGGGGCATTGGGAACTACCTTTATATGAGTCAGAAGGCTTTTCATAACTTCATAACCTATGACAGAATAGCGTGGAAAAATTGGAAAGCAAAATACTTCTTCCAAGTAATCCTGGCTTTTTATTGTAAATGGAAATTTATCCTACTCACACATGAACTTCTCCTTCCTGCTTTCTGAATCCAGAAATACCTTTGTTTCTCTTAACACTCAAAAAACCACAAAAAAACCAAACAAAAAACCAACCCAAAACAGTGTGACACAATGTGTCCTTTTGGCCAGCCTGACAAGACCTCTTTAGTACCAGGTGATGTTTTACTTCTACCAGCCTGCATTGCCCCGAAGGCAGCATCTGCTGACCATCCAACACGCCAGGACCAGAGATGCTAACTAGTAGGACAAGCATTTTACAGTCCTCCTTCATGTGACAGTTGGACATCTAGCAGGCACTTTGAAAAAGGATTCTTATACTCCATAGTGATATAAGGCTAGAGGTAATTTTGATGTCTTTGGTATGAGTATGACTGAGAGGAGAGGCATGTGTGGCCTGAGGGGTTCTCAGACTTGCTGCAAGGTTTTATCTTGTGCTGGGACATGTTGGGAAAGCTCCTGGTTAATCCTTTTTGAGGGTTTCAGGAAGGAGAGTTGTGGGGAAGACACCCTATGTGTGTCTGTGTGTATTTTATATATTAAATATATATTTAATCATATTATTGTAGATAAAATTTATTTAATATATTTAATATATTTTATATTATTTCGGTGTGTGTAAGTAATGGGTACAAAATCTGAAATAGTTGCCTTTTTATTGTAGCTGAGAAGGGAGCACATAAAAAATACAAACCTTTTTTTTTTTTCTGAAGCTTTTCATCTGATATAAAAGAGCATCTTTAAAGGGCAGGTATACTTATATCAGAATACAACTCCCATTCAGTCGGTACTGTTTGGGAATAAAAAGGTACTTTGGATGTTGAGGAAAATCCATGTGAAAAGAGAGCTAAGTGTGTACTTGTCAACTCCTGTCAGACCAAAATCTGATGCAGGCCTTTGATACTTTGTTATTTATGAAATCTTTTTGAGGTTAACTGTGCTGACTTGCTTAAAATGTGTGAGGATGCAGATGACATTTTATGTCATGCACGTAATAGAATGCCTTGATTATTTAATTAAAGCTGCTTTGGCCCATTTAGTTTTTGCTAAAATTACAGTGTGCATCTAATCTTTCATATTATGTAGCAAAACAGTTTTGTTTTTCTCTTGTTAATAAAAAAGGGGATATTTATCTTCCTTTAATTATTTGACACCACAGAATTTGTGGGATAGAGAAACACTGGTTCAACTAATTGGCAAGTTTTGAAGTTGCACTAGATCATTTTGTTTATCTCCATCCTTCTTCTTTTTGTAGGAAATTCCACTTACTTGGATGACCACGGACCACCCCCTCAAAAGGTGAGCTGCTGTTATTTTTATTTTTACTTTCTGCTTGTTTTTTGTTTTTTTTTTTTTTTAATTTTTGGTTTGTAACCACTGTTTACTTGTGTGCAAAGCAACTGCTGAGTTTACATCAACAGCAATTGGCCTTTCCTACTTTTTCCCTTCAGTCTTTTCAGGCATTTGTAAGTAACTGCTTTAAATCCCTGTGTAATTAAACTAATGGAATTTTTGTCATTGAGTCAAGGGGAGGCAGGATTTTAGTGTTGTTTCCTCTGTCAGCACATTGATGCAAAAGCAAGACCACCACAGTTGGAGTTCATAGAGCAAGTGAAGATGGACTTTTTGCTGGCAGTACTTCCTGGAACATGGGCTCTGCTGCAGGTGCAATGGTTTCAAGCAGAGCATGTAACGAATGTGCATAATAAGCCCTTTTATAGGGCAAAATTGTCACTTTTAAAAAACTAGAGCAGGAAGAAGGTGGAAGATGCTGTGATTATGTATTTAATAATAATTAGCCATAGGCTAATTTATGTAATATAGTCCTTGGGTTTCTTTGGGTTTGGGTTTCTTTATATTACTCTTTTCAAGTCACATTGTTTTAATGGAACATAAATGCTTTTGTAAATCCTGTTGGTATTTAAGAAGAAATTTTATCTTTTTTAAGAACTCCCCATGAAAAGGTGAGTCACTTTCATCGCTTCTAGCCAAAAAGTGGAATCTGCTGGTGAAAGGGTCTTTTTTTCCTTAGCATTGCAGGATTCCCATCAGTGACTTATGTGGGTGAGCTAGAACAGTTGCCTGAAAGGTGTCTATCTTCTAGTTTAGTTTTCAGACAGATAATTTTGCTGATGTGGCACACCATGAATGCTAGTGCAGCAGGTGAGAGCGAGTAGTTGGAGATGAAGAACCACTATCTCTGATGGTAGTCCTCACCCATGTCTGTGCAAACTATACATGAAATGACATCTTGAGCCACCAGGCCTTGAGTTTAAATGCTCAACCACATGTGTGTCACAGTGAAACAGCTGGCTTCTGATCAGCAGAAGGAGGGTACTGTGGAAAGCTTTGCAACTTGGCTTAGTGAAAGAAAGGTACAGTAATCTGGGTTTCTTTACCTGTTCTGCTGCAAACTATATATCCACGGGATCTGTAGTCTTTAGGTGGAAATTTGTTACACTCTCAAAGTTCAGATCAGTCACTTAAAAGGATGATGTGCATCTGATTTTCTTCCTCTCAACACAAATAACTCATTTTTTATACATGCATAGATACAAAAACAAATGGATGTAGACAGAAGTGACAAAATTAGCTGTTAGGTTCATCATTACTAACTTAAATGGGCCAAGGGGGGAATCAAAAGCTAAACAGATTTTTTCACTCTGAAAAATTGACTTAGTACCCTCTTGTGGTCTTGAACGATTTTTTTTTGTTGAGTGCCATCTGCTTCTGTTTCTCAGTACAG
This sequence comes from Florisuga fusca, assembly GCA_038090715.1. NCBI lineage: Eukaryota > Metazoa > Chordata > Aves > Apodiformes > Trochilidae > Florisuga > Florisuga fusca. The sequence goes on from JAAWXA010000001.1 coordinate 34,361,186, forward strand.
CCAGATGCATGAAGTAAAACATTGTGTTCGTCAGGTCTCCACACTCAGTTCAGAAGAGTAAAGCAGTGCTTATTCTGGACCTGTATTTTTCACACCTTAAAATTTAGAAATGCCTGGCTAGATGCGGTAGTAAGGAAAAGTCTGTAATCTAGCTAAGAGTTTTTAACCTTGAAAACTTTATTCAGATTTTTGTCTTTTTACTTTAGGAATTTTGTGTTCACAATTAATGGTGCTGTGGAAGGAAGCTGTACTCCAACAGGCAATAGCAGTTGGATGTATTTAGCCAACTCAGACACTTTCCTGTTTACATGATGAAAATTTCTGTTGCCTGTCTAAACATGTAATTTTGAGCTGTGTTTGCACAGCTTCATCCAGCTGCAGCTCACCTATCTGTATAAATGCCAGATGATTAGGTACCTACACGACTGATTGATTGGTTGGTTGTGTATGTACTCCTTGATTTGCTCCTTACAGTCACTAAATTTTCTGAACTTCCTCTGTAATCATTCAGGCATTGTAACATGCTGCTCAGGGCAGGGGTGGAGTCACCATCCTTGGAGTTGTAGAGTCATAGTAGTCTACTATTCATAGTACTTAGGGATATGGCTTAGTTGAGGACTTGTCAGTGTTAGGTTAATGGTTGAACTCCATGATCTTGAAGGTCTTTTACAGCCAAGGTTATTCTGTGATTCTGGGATCCTCACTACTAAAAGCTTAGTGAATAGCTAAGAGAATAACAGACTATAGCCTTGTATAAGTTACAGATACTTTGCTTTTTGAAGTACTCACCTGTGTTTAGAATCATTGACAAGAGATGGACACATACATTTTGATCATCTCTCAGACACGTGGGCAAGCCTGCTTGTTCTTAGGTGGGGCTTTTTGTTTTGTTTCTCATTCTTCTAATCAAACCATGGGTGGGGATTGGTAAAAGGCAAATAATTCCTGGTATTTGCTTAGAGTCATGGTTTGCACAGAGATGCTCTTGCTTTGTAAATTTCACACATTATTGGCTAAGTGCAGTTATTTACCCTCCCACTGCTTCAGCTCTGAATTTTGTGCTCTGCCTGTATAAGTGAAAATAATTGTGATTATTTTTCAGGTAGCCTCTATTTATATGATTATATAACTGTCTATATTTAAACTGATAATTGATAGATTGTCACAGTTTAAGGTCTTCTGTATGACTAGACTAGACTAGACTAGAAAGATAGATAGTTAGTTAGTTAGTTCTGGACCCCACAGTACAAGAAGAACATTGAGTTGATGGAGCATGTCCAGAGAAGAGCAACCAAGCTGGCGAATGGTCTGGAGAACCAGTCCTGTGAGGAGAGGTTGAGGGAACTGGGATTGTTTAGTTCAGAGAAGAGGAGGCTGAGGGGACAGCTCTCTACAACTACCTGAAAGGAGGTTGTAGCAAGGTGGGTGCTGGCCTCTTCTCTCATGTATAAAACCATAGGACTAGAGGATAAAGCCTGAAGTTGCACCTGGGGAGGTTTAGACTAGATATTAGAAAGAATTTCTTTACTGAAAGAGTAGTCAGGTAGTGGAATGGGCTGTCTAGGGAGGTGGTGGAATCACCATCCCTGGAAGTATATAAAAACTGTGTAGATGTGGAATGTCAGGACATGCTATAGTGGTCATGGTGGTTGTCTTGGTTAGGTGCAGTGGTGTTTTGGAAGCAGAAGGGCCACAGGGGTGGCTCCTGTGAGAAGCTGCTGGAAGCTCCCCCAGTTCCAATTCTGGCCCCACCTCTGCCCAAGACTGAGCAGATATGGGAAACTTGAGCCTCATATTCAAGACAGGGAAAACAAAACTGCAAAAAAATAATTTGCAGTCAGTTGTCACTGTGTGACAATTCTGTGACTCTGTGTTTCTGTTAAAGTGGATAAATATACTTTTCACCATTCTTTGAGTTCTTACCTAGTACTTATGTGATAATTGTTCATATTTTCCTCATGGATCAAGACCATGGGAAAAGATAGAATCGGCCTGTGATATGTATGTACTGTAGCCATTCCTTGTCACCCTCTCTTGTCAAGTAGATTTTTTAAATTTTATTTGAATTAAAATCTTAGTAAAGGTTGATTTCAGCATTGCGCCCATTGCATTGAGTTTTTATGTTTGTCAGCTTCCTTTCTTCCAGTTCTTTTGATAATAGTATCAAGCTAAGAGCTTAATTTTATTTTTTTTTTTAATTTTGACTTATTTATTTTAGTGGCTAATTCCTGTTTCATTTGAACTTGCGTTTTGGTTCTTGTCACTGTTTGTAAGAACGTGGTTTTGTCCCTTCAGCACTCTACAGTTTTAAGTGATTCATTTGTTAGGTAAAGTGCTGGATTTAAAAAAACAAAAACCAAAGCAAACCAAACCAAAAAAGGAAAAAATTAAAAAAACCAAAACAAAACAAAAGCAAAACAAGCACAAATTGTTTCCTTTATAGTAGTGTGTGGGTTTTTTGAGAGAGATTAAATGCTCTGCTTAGTTTTTCTAAAAGAAATGGTGGAAAGTCTTTGATGCAATCTATCCAGGGCAGGGTGGGAGGAGATTGCAGTGATTAAAAAAGCCCTATTCTGCTTGTAAAATGAAGAGTTGTTTAGGAGATGATTGTGCAATGAGAAAGGTTTCAGTTAGCAAAAGTTGTCGGAATTCAGAAATGCTGAAATAGAGTAAGTAACTTCCTGTGTTTACCAGACTCAGTACCTGGCTGATAAAATCAGAATATTAAAAGATAATTCAGTATCTTAATCACAAAGACCCCCTTTATAGTTTGAATTACCGTTTCACTGTATAACTGAGCTTTTGAGCCCGGTACAGTTAATAAAATAATGCCATTTTTTAAAATGTAAAATATTTCTCCACTTGTTTCATTTTATTCAAGGCAGTGTAAAATAAACAGAGAATCCTGGGAATAGTTATTTTATGTTCTCTTTAAATTGTCTTCTCCTTCCTTATAAATTAGGATATTTCCGGGGAAGAAAAACATGATTTTTTCAGAAGATTTCTCCATTGTCTATCATTTGTAATAGACTGGAATCCTGATGGAGCTACAGGTGGTGAATAATACAGCACAGCAGTATTATAGAGTTATTGACAAAGGCTACAATTGAATTTGTACTAATAAGTGTGAATTGTGTCAGAAAAATAGTTCAGTAGTTCTGGAGCACTAATTTCTGTTTGTTTGGTTCATATTAATTTCTGGATCAAGAATTTTCAGAACAAGAAAGATTATTTTACTCTGTTATTTACCAAAATAGAGAAGGTGATTACTTATTTTTTAATACTTCTTCATTTCATAGTATATCAAAAAGGTGTTGATATGGGGAGGCCAGTTCTCAGTAAAGGGACAATAGAAAGAGACTTGGAAAATTATGGCCTTTGAGTAGTTTTAGATGACACTGGGATTTCTGCTGTGCTCTGGCTCTGCTGGAAAAATTGACTGAGAGCACATTGTTCTTCCTTTAGGTGCTTCTTGGTATTGTTGCTCCTTTCAGGTGATGACACGTTGTCACAAACTAGGTTTGAGTCTGTTACCAGCAGAAGCTGGGGTGACAATTCAGCCCCTTTGAATTCCTCTGAGCATGCAAAGCGAGAGCACCTCAGAGCCAGCCCATCAGTAAAGAGTATGTGGATTACAGTCCAGCAGACCTGGCCTGTTTTACAAATTAAAATCCAGTTACAGCTATAATCAATCTTGTTTTCATACTGCAATTGACTTATAAAGTGCCTACGCAAAGTACACTGGAAAAGGCAAGCATGCTGGAGACATTAAAATGAAATGTGCAACTGCTGAGAGGGGCCTGAAGTAAAGAGCAGGAGGGCAAACTGAAGCAGAGTGTGACAGATCCCTGGCAATGGTGAAACCATGAGCTCTTGCACTAGCTGCAGCACGATAGGTGGTGAGCCACAATAGGTAAAAAAGGGTTAAACCTTAATGCGAAAAAAGAGAAGTGCATACACAGGAATAAAACCACTCACCACGTTCAATTATCATTGGCTCCCAGGGTGAATTTGTGAATATTGCATTGGAAGGATAGAAACTAGTTTAAGGTAGCTGTTGCTCGAGGAAACACTAGTGCTGTGATGTATTACAAAGTTTTCAAACCAGGCTTAGCTTCTTAGTATCTCTCATTTTGTAAGTAGCCAATATAAACATGTGGGTTGGATGTGATAGGTTTTTCTAACTTAAACAGAAAATAACTATGCCCGTGTATGCTGAGCACATCACAGAGTGTACAAAACCCTGGGCTCAGGAGGAATAACAGTGTTTTTATAATTTACAGGTCTAAGATATGTGTAATCTGATGCTGCTCTAAAGTCTGGCTTGCACGGTTTTTGCAGCTTAAGGATTTTTTGATATTACATGGACAACCTTCAAGTGAAAAACTGAGTAATTAAAGTGACACTAGAATTCTTTACCTGAATTCATGCTAGTTCCCTAAATGAATGTCAGTGTCAGTGAACCATATTCTTTCATCATGTGTATCCTTTATCTTGCTGTGAAATGGGTGCATACTGAAAAGCAACTTCCACAACATAAGGAACTTTAGAAGTAAGAGATGAAAGCACTGCTTTTCACAAGAAAATCCATGAGGGTCTTCCTGTTCTTTTTGTGTTTTAATCTGCATACACTTTTTTCAAGAAGAAAAAGAGTGGTGGCTTTTTATGTTCTGCACCCCTCTCTGTTCCAGCGACAGTCCTACACACTTTGACTTTTCTAAGAGTGATCCGGAGATGTATTAAAAAGGAATGTGTGCAAGATATGAGGGATAGGTGTTCTCTTTACCACTAAGGTGACAAAATGCAGCACAGTACTTAATTCTGATCCCAGAAGAGGTGAACAAATTGCAAACTGTAGAGGAAAACAAGAAAAATGAAGAGTAGGTTGAAAAACACACTATGATAAGAAGGGCTGAAAGGAGAAGATTTGGTTAATCCAGCAGGTTTTGTAATCCAACAGGGTTGTAACCCCTTCCTAAGCAATTATCTGTTTGGCCGGGCGATTGCTCTCACTGCTTTATCACTTGCCTACAGCCAGTGTTGCGGAGTGTTGAGAGCCAGAAGTCTGCTGACACTTCAGGGGCTGCTGAACATCAGTGACCAACTGGAACCCCTGAGTGAACAACAGCATCTGCTTTTTACCAACCTGTTTACCTCTTTTTTATATATGTGCTGCATTTGAATGTTGCTTTAACTTCACATATGTTGCAGTTTGAACCTAGCCAATAACAAAGGACCCTGCAACCACTCACTCCGCTCCCCCTATTTTGAGATGGTGAGGAGGAAATCCACCTAAAACCTCATGGGTCAATACAAGGACTATGAGGATTTCACTCACCAATTGCAGTCATGGAAAAACAGATGAAACTTGGGGGAAAAATCAGCTTAATTTATCATCAATCAAATCAAAACAGGGCAAAGACAAAACAAAAACCAGGGCTCAAATACTTTACCCCACCCCTCCCTTCTTCCTGGGCTCAATCTCTAGATCACTACCTTCTCCCCCTGAGCAGCACAGGGGAACAGGGAGTGAGGTTTCAAGTTGATTTCTGCTGCTCCTTCCTTCTCTGGGAGGAGTTTTCCCCTATGCCAATGTGAGGTTCCTCCCAAGGGAGAATGTAGTTCAACCCCCTCCAACCTGAGTCCTTCCCACAAGGCGCAGTCCCTCAGGAGCAAACTGCTGCAGCGCGAGTGGCCCACGGAGCCACAGAGTCCTCCACGGCTGCAGGTCCACAGCAGCTGCTCCATGATCCTCCACAGGCAGCAAGTCCACAACTGCTCCCATGGGATGCTTCATGGGCTGCTTCACAACTGCTGCTTCACAACTGCTCCACCGTGCTCCTTCATGGGCTACACGGGGACATCCTGCCATCTCACCACAGGATGCAGAGGCGCTTGAGTTCACAGCACCTCCTTCCTCACCAACCTTGGTCTCTCTGCTCTGGCATTGTCCTTTTCTCTGGTATCTTTCTCTTCCCTGGCATAGCTCTCTTCTCCCTCTCTCCTCTGCCCTGAATTTTTATAATCCGTTGTTTCCCCTTCTTGAATATGTTAATGGCAGAGGTGCATCCATTGTCACTGGTGGCCTCAACATTAGCCAGAGGCAGGGCCAGACCTTTTGGAGCCGGGAGAGCTTTCAACAGGTACTCATAGGAGCCCCCCCTGGGGACCCTCTCCCACTGCCACAACCAGCACCCCATCAACCCAGAACAACATACCTGAAATAAACTTGGTTCTGCTCTCTCACTGGTGGGGAAGCTTCTGCAGCAGAAGTAGAGGTTTTGTTTACCTGTCAGCTACTGTTGTAGGAAAGTAAATCCAGGTGTCCTGTATAAAAATCCCAAAATTAAATCTCTTGACAGGAGGCAGCCAACTTAGAAAATTTGACCTTTTCTTTGTAATTTTTTCATGTTGCAATTGATGTTCTCTTAGTTTAGATTTGGTCTCTGTATAGCCATAGGTAATAGGACCTGATCTGAGACTTAACAGGCAGATTTCACTATGCTTTGGACTGAGTTCTTTTTAGATTTGTATGGGTGCAGTACTTGTTCAGAGACAAATTATTGGAAGTTTTCATATTGGATATACAGATCTGTTTCATGGGACATGTCAAGAACCATTAGCTTTGGCTGACACTTCATAGTAATACTTTCCTTTAGTCTCAGTTTGAGGGCTATGTCTGCAACCAGTCTCCTGTGGCTGCTTGTGCTCCATGCTTATGTTTTTAATTTATTTTGGTGCTTACAGATGTAGAATCATTAGAGAATGCATTTTAACTCATTCTTCTAAATATGCCAGCTGCCAAACAGATGAAATGCATTGTTTGGGGCAGTGGAAGGAAGTCATCCTTTTTCAATTAAATTAGTTGCTTAATGAAACTGCAACAGAAAAGTCTTATGTTTCTTCTTCTGCCCTATTTTCAGTGCTACACTTAAGCTATATGGGTTTCAAACAAACAACTATATGGCTTTACAAACAAACAAACTTCTGCTGTTGCCTTTCTTGTGGTTTCCAGTGAATTTTTGGTGACCCACAGAGAAGATCAAACTGTCTGGTCTGCTTTAGAGTTGGAAGCTTCCAAAAGCTTATCTCTGTCAAGTGTCTCTATGGATCTTGACATGACTGGATCTGTGTGGTTTAGCTAGAGAAGGACAAGGCTAACTAGTAATTTATGCTGTTTCTCTATTTTCATCATTCAGACTTGTTTTATACTGACTTTTTTGTAACTCTTTGTGTTACCAATTCTTTATTATAATTGCTTTAAAAGTGAGTGAGAATAAATTGGTATTTCTTTGGAATGAGATTTTGTGCAGAAATTCCTGAAGTTAGGTTTGGAACTTGTTATTTCTTAGTGGCTTTAGAGCTTGTCTTTAAACAGGCCATGACAGACTTGTGACAAACTTTAATTTAAAAAGAAGTCATCTGATAAATCCAAGAAGATATCAAAGCTGGAGACTGAATTATCTGATCTCTCTTTATGAAACACACAATGGGTAGGAATGGGTATTCTCTGGAAATGGTAGAAGATGAGCTAAAAATGAAATGCATGGTGAATAACAAAATTCTGAAATTAGTTGGTATACCAGCTTGTGTAAAAACTTCTGCAGGCAACACATAAACACATACCTTCTGGCATCCCATAGGCAATCTTTGGGGGTCCTGGAGGATGGGGATAAATTCTAGAGAGAAAGGGACTGCTAATAGAGCTTGGGTTCACAGATGTCAAACCAGCATCTTCCAGTATTTGTGAGCCAAATGGGCCATAGCTTTGACCCAGTAACCCATTTTTTAAATTCTTATCATTCAGTCTCAGGTAGACAGGAAAAGAAATGGAGAGGTTGCAGTGGCAAGATGTGATGCTCTATAGAGAAACGTGATGTCAGCAAAGGTGTCATTGCTCTCATTCCCTTCCCAGTTTTGTCTGAGTTGTTTTGTCTCACTCTCATGACTATGAAGTATGATTGGACTACAGCTTGTTCTGCTCAGAAAGGAGAAGCCAGGTCAGGCACCCATTTCTGGTTTCTGTCATCAGGAGGGACAGGGCTTGGTCACTTGCAGAAATGGTGGAGATATTAGATTTCTTTCTGGGAGCGTGTCTTTCTGGTGTGGCTATCTGCCCGGGCAAATCATCCAAAGGACTGTGGAATTGTTGGCAAGTTGGCAAAATTATACAGGATTTGGCCCAGGAAAAGTGGAATAATTTAGGCTTTGGGTGGATACCTAAATTGTTTGCACTGCAAGCAATTATCTTGCCTAAGTTTTCTAGTGGTGCAAAAGATTACCTGGAGACAACACCACCATTGAAAATGGAAACCCAGTTTTTTGAAAGGGTAGCTGAGAAACAGCTCCCCTCCAGAAACTGGCAAACATGCCTGCAGAGCTTCTTCACAGTTGTCCATAGTGCAAATTCACTTTGGAATAAAGTTGCTTTCTCTTCTCAATTTCATCCGCAATGCTTCTTGACATCTTTAACTGTGGAACACAAGTATAAAAACTCCATTTGAACTGACAAGTAAATTGTTGCATAATTTTCCAAACCCTTAGAGAGAGCTGTTGTAATTATACTGTGGGTTTTACTTTTTTATAGCTGTAAGTACTAATTCATCTAACTCCAAAGTGAATTACATGTTTGAATTGTTTATACTACCTCTGGGCTTTGATGCAGTGCTCAATAAAGTCACTATGTAATTATTTTGAAGTTGTGGCTATTGTTACATGAGTATTATGTTGCCAGAGCATCACCTCGTTAGTTAGTCTACATGATACATATTCTTATTGTCAAATAAAATGTAATCTAATTAGCATTTTGTAAACCTCCAATTGCTGTTATCTATCTTATTTCTTGTAGTTTAATAGGAGTCTTCTTTTCAAGTGCCTCCTCTGCCACCATCTCTTCTGTTGTCTGAGCCTTGCTGTTATGTGAATTGTGAAAGGGGAAGAAAAACTTTCAAAAAAAGTTTCCAATTTCTTCTGTATTTTTAGATCTGCCTGATACAAACTCAGGTTTCTGGAAGATGCTTTTCTTTTTCTATGAAATTATTTAGACACTAAAATGCAGAAAGTAGATTTATAGTGTCTAAGGGAACTGGTCACATTAAGCAAATACCTGCTTATGTGCCAAAAGCCTGGGTACTGCATGGTTTTCTTTGTGTACTGGGCACACCTCCTGGTGCATTTAGGTGTGTAAGTGGAATGGTGATGTGAACAGACAAAACATGGGCAGGGTTTCAGCAGTTCATCCTTAAAGCTAGCCACATTCAACAGTGCAGCAAGTGAAGACTTGATTACAATTAATGACTGTTCTTCTGAAGCAAGCTGTGAGCTTTAGCAGTTATCTTGTATCTTGTCCCATTTTACCTAAGTGCATTCAGATGTTTACTGAATCAAGGCATTGATATATTGGCCTCCTTTAAGCTAAACACTCATCTGAGAATAATAGCCCTTTATTTCAGTTTTCTCTGTCTGCAGTGAGTTTTTGTGTGTGCTTTCATTTTGGGGTTGCCATGGCTATTGTCAGTGTGCAGAACAGATTCGTGCTATGTAGGAAGGGGTGTTTCAGAAACAAAGATGAGACCTGGCCAAACTTAGTAGAAGCTGAGATTTTTTCAGTTGCTTGCACTTACAATAGGGACTTTACAAAGGCCTGCTTTAATTTTACTTCATTTTAAAATAATGGTATTAATAAGATTTGCCTGAGGGTACTGGCTAATCACGTCAGGGATTTAATGAGAACTTAAATGTTATCTGGGTGCAGCAAAATTCCTCTTGAAATGAGTGAAATGCCAACAAAGAAAAAAATTTGTACAGTATATTGCAAAGTGCAACTCAGCTATGAAAATCAAAGCAGTTAATATTTATGAAGTATTTTTAAATGTTTCTGTAGCCCTACAAAACCCCATCACTTATCCTCTATCCAAGATTCTAAGCTAATGCATCCTGTATGAGCTCTTGCTCCTCCACTGGCACTTGTCAGGCTGCTTCACATTTCTCTTAAAGACTTCCACATACTTGAACGGCAAAGTGTGCCAGAAGCGTATGGCTGAGCAGAGGAGAAACTCTTTTTGCACACATTGCAGTGGTGTTGTGTGAATAGTGCTGCAGGGCCATGGCAAATACTAATACTGGGTTTTGTCGTAAAAGAAATGAATCAAAAAGGAGACAATCCAGAGTATATCCAGGAAGAAAATCTCTCATGATGGTGTTCCTTGGTGTTATAATCAACATAATAAAATGTGTTCACTTGTTAACCTTTCAGACCTCATTAACAGTTATTTTGGAGAATGCTAGCTGTAGTGTCACATAGAGATGTTAAATTCATCACCTTTGGAGTTCTCTAATCATCGAAGCTGGGATTTAGCTTTTCATAGGAAGCAAGGCTTCTGAAGGAAAGATTGATAAGGAATAAAGGTATAGGTTTCTCACAGAAAACTTTATATAAACGTTACAAAATAGTTAGTCTTGGTGTGTTATGTGGGTTTTATATAAACCTAGGGAAGCCCGTGCTTGAATCAGCAGATGTGATGTCCCTGGATTGATTGCTGAATCAGCAGATGTTGTGTCCTGGAACTTGGAAAACTTAACCAAGGCTATTATCACCAAATACCTACCATTTCCCTAGGTGTTATGGAGAAACAGCTTCCATGTTTTGTTTCTGTTGCAGTGAAGCATATCCTAAACATTGCACCCAGTATCAATAGTAATGTTATTTTGGTCATGAAGTGTAACACTGATAGCAGGGTGCCACTGTGTTCCCCTTACGTGTAAGGGAATCCAAATTTTTCCTTTTATTGCAGGCTTTTTTTTGGGGGGGTTGTTTGTTTGTTTGTTGTTTGGTTTGTTTTTTTAATTCTGATTTGCAGCCCTCTTTGAAAGTAATCTGAAGGGTTGCCTGAGGCGGAATCATTTTTCTTCCCTGGTGAAGATCTACTAGCTGTTCAAATACTGTGAGAAGTACCAGAAGCCCACATGCCTCATCTGACTGCTTTCATGTTAGAAATCCTTCCGCTGGGAGAATGTGATTGCATCGACAGCAAAAGTAACTACAGGTTGTGACACACCATCACTTTGGCACATGAGCTACTCCTTGTGCTGAACACATGTTGCCTGCCACAATGCTGCCGGCCCAGTGCCGGGAAACTTTCAGTGTCCATTGTCATAACAGAAAAATGAGCTTTCCGTAAAAGAGTGCCAAATACGCACCACTGCGGATGAAACTGGGAGCTCCTGACTATGTTAGCTGATTCAAAAGGCTTGAAAACACATTCCTCTTCATGTGTATTATTAGATGCTGCTGCTATATGCTATACAGTATATATTCAGCCAATCTAATAGCGTGACTTAATGCATCTTACTGGAAGGACAGCCCATGGACATTGCCCTGGAGCAAGGCATCCAGTGTACTTTGAGACAGTGAATGACTACTTGCTTGTTCTGGTTTCCCAGAGAGAAGAGTGTGGTGCAAGAGTTATCATGGACTGGAGATAGTTCTGAGGGGGCAGGTTGGATGTGGCTGTTCTGTTTTGAGGTTCAGCCAACAGCACATCTACAGATGTGATCAGACTGTGCCAGTTGGCCTCCAGGCCACCTGTGGCCTCTGGTGTTGTTTATTCCACAAGTACATAGGTAGCCAGTGGCATGATTTGTTCTCTGAATCTCTTTGGAAGATTCATGTTTATATTTGAAATTGAAACAGTTGATTAATTGTAGCTCTATACAACTAGTGGTTGTTGGGTGTTTTTTTTCTTTTTAAGCTGAAGTTTTGCAATTCAAACATTCCTCTTGCATTATGTCAACTTCACTTTGAGCTGCCAAAGTGTAGTGCAAATTCACTCCTCCTTGTTCTTTGTGTGGGAGGTGATCAGCTAAAGCTGACTGTTTGCACTGAGATTACAAGCAGCAAGCTTAAGCCCATCATCATTTTCACTAGAAGACATCAGCCATGGATTGTTGTTTCTGGAGTAGCTAAAAATCTGCACTGTTATACTGAACAGTATTATGAGGGAGAAAGCTCAGCTTGTCACCTCCTGAGCCAGGTGTTTCTATTCTAAAGGGGTTTTAGCTTGCTGGTGGAAGTGAGTGCTTCTGACCTGAGGGCAGGGTCTTAGAAATTTTCCTGTAGGTATCTGTTGGTTTACAGTCACACCATGCTATGATTCAGAGGTACACAGAGAGAAAAATACCAGTCCACTGACTCAGTTTTTTTTCAATCCTTATTTAGGTACTTCCTTTCCCCAGCCAGGTGGTCTACAACAGAGTTGGAAAGTGTGGGAGTCGAACTGTGGTTTTGCTTTTGAGAATTTTGTCAGAGAAACATGGATTCAACCTGGTTACATCTGACATCCATAACAAAACAAGACTGACTAAAAATGAACAGGTAAGTTACTTCTGCTCACCTTAGATCCTGTTTTCTTACTGTGTTTGTGAAGCTGGGAAACAAAGGTATATGCTAGCAGAAATCAAATTGAAAAGGTGCACTGCTGCTCTGACCTGAGTAATCAGCCAGATTTCATCATCCTCATGAGAGGCTTCAGTTAATAGAAGAAATGGATAGTAGAGCCAAAAGCAACACAATGTGGAAGCTAACCAAAAACACTAACTTCCAGTGAGGCAGCTCTTGAATTTTGTCAGCAGTTAGTGCAGCAGAGTCAAGAAAGGTTAGTGCAAGTCAAGTTAGATGCTAACAGCTTCTAGGACCTGTATTAATGTATCTGCAGGGCACAGCCATTTACCATAACACGCAGTCCAGCAGCCAGCAGGGTTTGGTTGGTTTTTTTCTTACTTTTTAAATTCACTCCTGGTAATGATTTCTTCAAAAAGTTATTATTTCCCGTGGCCATGCTAACTCATGTTGCTATAATCTGACATGCCCTTGATTCTATCTCAGCCTCTTGCTCATCAGCCTTTTTCATGTTATCACACAACCCTCACAAAAGCAAGTAAAAAATATCATACGAAACATTTTACCCAGACACTCCTTTTCACTTTCCTGTAAAGATGTAGAGAGAATTCTTTTTGCAGCTTTGTTTCCACAAAAGATCAAATTATTTAAATTCTCTTGTAGTTAGGGTAGCCATATGCTCTCTCTATTGCCGCCATCAGTAGGTTTTGATGCAAGTAGTACAAGAAACCTCAGACTCCAAAGTGTACAGATGTAGTCTGATACCGTATCCACAACTGCTGCACTTGTTGCCCACAGCTGCTATTTTGATCTGCTGATCAGGTCAATGCTACAGGAACTCCTGTGTCACCCACAGAAATAGCAGCCTGCAAACCACAAAAGGGTGTATGCAATGATTGAAATAGGGACGTGGGCCTGCCAGTGGCATTGTACTGTGATCGGGGGCGATTTATTTGTAGCCTGTTTACAAGCATTAAGTTTGTTATTTTAGTTAGAGCAGTTCATTCCAAATGGAAATCTGGGAGCAGGTATTGCTCCTGCAGGTCCCACCTTCTTCCTTTACAAGGTGGCCATCAGGGTCCCCAGTAGTAGCCAGCTGACCAGCACAGTACTCAGGTTCAGATGCAGGCTGGGGCCAGCTGGCCAAGGTTGCCACACCAGCCCAAAGGCTTCTGTACATGGCTGCATGGAGTGCCTCAGTAAAAGGCTGTGGGGGAGGACAGTGTACCTCCACTACCTAATCTGTGCCCCAAGGAAGGGGCAGATCCCTGGGCTGCAGGTGCTGCAGCATCCCTCTGTGTGTGTCCCTCTGGCAGCCACACAGAGCCCGGAGAGGTCACACAGCGGTCCCACCCGGTGTGGGTCGAACTGGCCTGTGCTGTTCTGTGGCTATGGCTGCTTTTGTGGTCTGGGTTGTTTGGGGTTTTTTTTGACAATGTCCCCCATCGAGGGAGTAGAATCCTAAAACCTGAAAACCTTTCAGATGTTTATAAACCTTTCAGGTGTTTCACCCTCATCAGCTACTTTGTTTCAGTTCTGTTCTGCCTTTTTGTGGTAGGGATTGTCCTTTGTTAAACCAGATACAAGATTGCATTTTAGATCATCTGTGCTTTAGTCCATCATCGTTAAGATTCCTAAGAATCCCAGACTTGTTTTTGATGCAACCAGTACTCTGACAGAGGGTGAATAACTGCATTACTTTTTTGCACTCCAGAAACTGTCAGGGTATTAGACAGCAGATGTGCTAGAACACAGATGGTATTGGGTGTATTCCTACAGAGCTGATGATGTACTTTATAGATTTCCCTACTTTAACTTGAGTCACTTTTATTTTAATTTATGGTTTATTTACATAGCTACAATAGGTTTATAATTTAATGAGTACTTTTGCTGAAAAGTGCCTTTGGATCACCAGGAAACATGCCTGCAGACAGTAACTATTCTGCTGTTCAGGATATTTTAAGTTGTCTTCTCATTTTTTATCAGCAGAATATGGGAAAACAAATTTATTCTCCCACCTTTAATGTGGAGTACGCAAGAAGAAGTTAAGAGTTTCAGGCCATAATGAATGGTCTCAGGTTTCAGGCATTGGAAGGAGAGAAACAAGAGCTGAGGTCTTGGCTTCCAGCATAAGCATGGGCTTCTTGCTTGCAATGATACATCTCCTTTCCTTCTGTCATTTATTTGTCCTGTGTTTGGTTAAAGCCCTGATCCAGCCAAGACTTTTCTGTAAATATTTAGCTTATGCAGTCTGCTGTTGTTAAGTAAGTTAAGTACATAGGTGTTCTTAATGACTTCGGGGACTGCACAAAACTGGAATCCAAATTCTCATTCTCTTTTCTGGTCACCTTCCTTCTAAGAAATTTTATTGAGTTGCGTGTGTCTGCCAGCAATTAGAAGTGCTGTTCAACATCTGTGGGCATAAGGGAGTGAATTCTGGAAACAGATAAGTTAATCTGTGCTTTAGAGTTTGTTAGAATACCAGAATTAAATACAAAAAATTAAGTCAATCTAATCGGGGTGGCTTTTAAATTACAAACTCTTGAAAAATGTGTTTCTCGCCTTCCCTGACTTCCTCCCCCATGCCTATTTTTTTGCCTCTGAAGCATAAAAATTGAGTATGCTTATGGATATCCAAATACCAGTCACATACAGGAGTAACTGATAGGTTATCCTCGGACTGTGTCCTTCTGCCACACATCTTTATGGCTGTGCAGCCAGATTTATACGTAATTCCAGTTTAACGCACTAAAAATCCATGACTAATTTTTCTCAAATGTTCTTAATGACAGAAAATTGGTCATAGCAGCTTGGGGAGCTAAAGAAATTCTTGAAACCATTCCAGTTTTTTGAGAGCTGAAAATTAGGATCTAGTCTCATTCCTGTGAGTTGTTTATGGAAATGAATGCTGAGATGAAAGTGATATACCAAATACCTGTAGATACTTGTGCCTCCTGAACTCTGCATGCCTTCAGCAGAGACTGAAAGAAGTAGAAGAAAGAAAAAACTCTCAAGAAAGACAGATAGGGGGATTATTTTTGTATTCAACTTGTATCAGTGTTGGTGGAGACCATAGTGTTATCCAGCTGACCTCACTTGGAAAATCCTTGTTGAGTCACTGTTTTCATACATGTTGACCTTGAATTCTCTAAGTGAATACAGCAGCTTAAAAAAGTAGTAACATTTTGGCTGTAGTATGGGTGGGATTATTATCTGATTATTTCTTCTTTGTTCCCAGTATAATTTACCTCTTCCAAATCCTGAACTAAACAGGGCTGCACTGAGCAGGCAGTGTAGGGGGACTGGCCAGTTCCAGAAGAGGGAAGGAAGGTGTCCTCACTCCCAAGCCTGAGTTAACTTCTTGTGCTGGATCAGTGCTGTGGCTGGAGCTAAACCATCCTCCATGTTTCTGCCCTCATGGGGAGGGCCCCATTCAGTGTCTTCCAAAATCATTTGTCTGTGCCACCTGCTGGAGTGTTATTTACAATGCAGCAACAGCAGAATACGAATGCAAGGGTGACACTGGGCTGTTATGGTTTAAATTCTTCAGTATGGCCAACTGAGATCGTACAGTGGTGTAGTGTAGAACAGTGGACAAAGAAAAATCTTTCCCCTTGGAGTGCTGCATCTTGGTGTTCTTGCTCAGGTAGGCTTTAAGTTTCAAAAATAACATTTTTTTTCTGTAGTTTACGGAATTGCCTCTGTGGATCTGGTCTACTTTAAAGTCACTGTTTAGAAGACAGGGCAAAAAATTAGTTTTGGAGAAAAAACTATAATAAAAGCTTAAGCAAGGAATCACAGTGGTAGAAAGATGTTATTCCAGGGAGCAAATCACCTTTTAAATGAAGCATCTCCTGCTTGCAGTTAACTGGTGTTTGAGAGAAGGCTGGAAAGACAGAAAATACATGCTTCCCACACCACAGAGATCTTTGCAACTGCTTCCTGTGTTTTATCATCTCTGCAGTCTCCTGCCATGTGGTGTGCATGCTCCCCTTTCCTCAGGCAGCACTGTGCCCCCAGTGTTTTTGGTTTCCTTTTGCCCAGCGGTGGGGCTGATGGGGCTTGGGTCATGCTGTGAGCTCTGCTGCTGGGTGCCAGCACCTGCATCCCCCCACATGCTCTTTGTTTCCCACCATTTCCTTCTCCATGGATCCTTGTTTAGCAGCATTAACACTCTGGTGCAATTTAGTTGATTTCAAAAGTAAATTTCTATCTTTTTCAGCAGGGTTTCACTGAAACAACCTGACTCCTATAGGAGAGCACAGGGCAAAAGTGGGGACAAGGAATGGCTCTTTATGGGCCCTTACCCTAACAGACGTGTGCTCTTTTCAGGCTTCCTTCAGATATTTTTACAGCTTCCCTCTCTCTCTCCAAACATGGATGTGTTCTTGTTCACCTCTCCCTTAACTCTGTTTTCCAGGGTAGTTTATCCTCTGCTGCTTGTGGCTTTCTGCCTCTTTACAAACTTAGATTGGTTTAAGACCATCTCCTAGATCATGTGTGCTTGTATGTCTCTCTCCTTGATCACTCATGCCATCCAGAGGAACTTGCTTTCCTCAGCTCTCATTTTCTGCTCACTCTTCCTCTCCGTGCTGTACAGTAATCATAATATTAAAAAAAAGCACCAAACACCAACCAAACACTAGATAATAACTAAATAAATAAATAACACTCGAGACTTTACTCTTCTTGGTGACTTTGGAAGATTTGTTTTTGTTGTTGTTACCATCTTAAAAGAAGGGGCAGATGACTAGTTATTCCTGAGTTTGTATGTTTGGCTTGTTAGATTGAAATCGGTTCAGCACAGTGGGATTAGAGAGAGAGCATCTCATGGGAAATATGGCCACAGTCTTCATGTGGCCATGAGCCATTGCAGTTATTTATTTTTCCCTCCTGACATCTGTGTGTTGTTTCAGTTGAGCCTTAGTTACTCTTTTGGCAGTGTTTTTAAAAGAAGTTTTTTTTTTGTTTGTTCATATGCATATTGTGGCTTTATCCACATCTGCTTGCAAGTCCAGTGATCATTAAGTGTCTAAATCTGAAGGTACTTTAAGTCAAAACAAAATTCTGTGTCTGCTTTGGAGTGAGCTGTTATCATAGTTCAGAAGAATGAGTTTGGTAGCAAAAAATTTAAAAAAACAAGCCAGGAGCCAGATGTTGTCCTGTTCTCTGTGCATCTTTCCAGGCTCCCTTTGCTCCTGAGGCAGAAGTGTCTGTGCTAGTCTGGCAGCAGGTTGACACCAGCCTCATGCTGACATCAAGTGAAGTGCAATGGGAATGGTGGTGTAAGTGTGAATCTGCCTGGTGCTAACAAACTGGTACCAGCCCCAGGGTGAGCTGAGGGGCAAGTGAGGCTTGTGTGGTACTCTGTGACACTCACATATACCCACACACGTGTTAATCTAGCTGTATTATATTAAAGTTGCCTGTCTTTTTAAAAACTCAGTGGCATTACTTTGTGTGGGTCAACGATGTTTACATCTCCATATTTATATTCCGTTGATGGTTTTTCATTTATTCCAAGGTGGAATTACAGTGGTAACCCTAGTGGCATGAATAGACTTTTAAGGCAGTACTAGTAACTTCCTTCTGCCATCTTTCTTCTCTCGAGCAGATAGAGTAACACCTTCATACACTTCTGAGAACTTCACTTCTGTAACTTGTCTGGGTAAAAACAAAAAAATAAGTCGATTGAGACATCTGATACTCAGCATCTAGAGTCTCCCCTTTTTTTTCATTCTGCAAGGTGAATGAATATAATTTTTTGGCAGAGAGTATTACCAGTCCTAAGGAAACTTTTGTTTTTTTAGTTTACTAGAAAACCCTCTGTCTTTTCAGAGTATTAACAAGTAATATTCAATTACTTTGTGCCAATTACTGCAAAGTTTCCTGTGATTTTTAATTCTGCTTTGGGCAAGCTGTCATCTTCAGGTTTATTAATTTCTCTCATAGCATTTATATTGTAGTGAAGGAGCTGTGTAAAAACCTGCTTGCACTTGAACCAAACAGTTCAGATATGACTAACTAAAGCAGGAAGGCTATTCCCTTTCTGCCTCTTTTTTTTTTTTTTTTTTTTTTTTTTTTTAATCACGTCTTCACTTTGTTTTCTTCTTGTTTCTCTTTTTCTTTCATATTGTCTTTATATTGGTGATTTTGTATTCTCTATGTTCCATTGCCTTAGATTTACAGCCTTTCTCAGACCTAATATACCCTGATACAATCATATGCCCTGAATACTTTCTCTGATCTAATATGCCCTGATGTACAAGCTATATACCTAATAATCCCTATGTACTCCAACTAGTTTAGCAGGAAAAAATTGTATTCTCTAGCCTGAGAATACAATCATTAGCTTCAGTGCTCATTGTACCTGCACATATATAAAATTGTTATAGGCAGAGGAAAAGTAGGCAAAAGCATATTAGTGTGTGCACTTTTTTTTATTTGATCCTAGAAGTTAAATGGCTATAGCTTGTAAAGTCTGAATGAAGGCAGAAAGTTATATTTTCTAGATAAAAATAGGGAATGAAAGATGGATAAGAAGCAGTAAGATGTGACACACAGCTTAGAAGTTAGGGCAAAATACCAATGTATGGCAACTGTGAAATAGAAGGAAAAACAAGTGACTACTGCTGTCCCTTAAATGTAGTTTAGTCTTTGTAGTGGCATGGGCATCATTTTCTACCGTGCTCTTCAGGCTTTTAGTGCAGTAACTCATCACGATAGTCAGATTATCTTAGCCACATAACAGGCTGGAACCTATATTTTTCCTTATTTTGTCTATATCAGCTATAGCATTCAAGTTTTCAGAAACAGATTTTTTTTTTTTTAAATAAATGTCTCCATAATGGTGTGTAAATTTAGGATATAAATCGATATGACTCAAACCAGAATGCTTGGCTCACCTTCTCTTACCTCTTTTTTAAATTTTCCTACCAGTTTATGAATTTCTGTTTCTTTCTGTATTACTTTCTACTACCTAATTTGTAAAATCAATAAACCTATACTTTCAAATGCATTAATGTTCAGTGTCCCTGAAACAGCCTGCATTTGAGCATGAAACAGAAAAGCTGAAAATAGATCTTAGGAAATTAATAGTAAGGAAGCAAAATTAACCAGAATGTCTCGACTCTCTGGAGTGATGCTCCACTAGACAACTTCAGCTTCCTTTAGATCATAGCTAGAGCTCAATTTACACAACATAGATAGTCATATCCATGGTGAGCAATTTTCAGTGTATCCTGTTTACATTATTCCACTTTACTGATCTGAAAATTTAAATAATATATTTTTCAACAAAAATTTAAAGAGTGTGAATGTGCCTGAACTAGAATTTAGCATCATCTTTCTAAAAATGCCCATCTAGTTTATACTCTTGATTTGCTGTAATAGTAAAAGGAATGTCAAGTGCTGATTTCTGTATTTAAATAGACAAATCAATCAGTGGTCTGGAAACATTGGCAGTTTTTATTGTTATATGAAAATATAACATTGGCTTGGCTCTCCTGTTCTATTTCAGCTTCAGACATTTTGGCATTTTGCTGAATAAAGCTTACGTTTTTAGAGGGCAGCTGCCACTTTCAAAGCTCTGGTGCAGGTTCAGGCAGGGTTTAGGTTTTTCTCTTAGTTTATGCCATTCCTTAAGCTGATTCTCACTTTTGGAAGTACATAAGCTCCATGATAGCAGGATAGTGTCTGCAGCTTAAGCTTTCTTGCTTAGACATGAAATAGTCGTGCTATTTCGCTGGCAGTGTTTGGGAGGGACAGCAGGGAAGGAGTTCCTGAGTAACTTGGACTTGAAAATTGTATCATCAAATATTGATAGAGAGTTATCTTTGTCTCAAAATGTGTGTTGACATAACATGGAAAATTTGATTTGTTAATTCTTTTTAGATGGAATTGATAAAAAACATAAGCACTGCTGAGCAGCCCTATTTATTCACTAGACATGTTCATTTCCTCAACTTCTCAAGGTAAGGCATTTTTTTCAGTTAAGTCTTTTTCCTTGATTTCTATTAATTGTAATATACAGAACATTTTCCACCCTTTTTTTCATATAAACAATATAATGTACTTTTCAACCCTTCCCTTTTGGCACTGGAAGTCATATTCAGCAATTGGGGTGGGGTTTTTTCTACACTTTCTTTGGTACAGAATGGTTATGTACAGTATGTTTGTGAAAACCTAGGATGCTATTGCATGCCTTTGTCTCTGGGATTATCTTGGTTTATAACATTTCCAGCCAACATGCATGAGATGGTAACTTGGATCTCTAAACTGTGCATTCATGTTTTAAAAGTGGCAGCACACTGTTGTGAATGTTTCTTCTCTGTATAGTCTGAAAAAACTGTCAACTCCATTAATTTTGTACCTGGAATGACTCTTCATCAATGTAACCAATTTAAGTTTCCTCTGACAAAGTAGTCCCCGTTGCACAGGACAGAAAAGTTTATAACCATGCAAATGGATCATGCTCTGTATCATAGGAGTGCAGACTCTTTTGACAGCTATTTAGAAGCATGCACCAAGGCTCTAGAGCCATTTTATATGACATTCTATTATAGCAGGGAATGTGAAGGAAACACATTTTGGGTGAAACTTCTGCAAAATTTTTGGAAGGATGCAAATGAGCACTGTCTAGCCAGGACACAGAGGTTAAAGCTAACTGCAGATTCTTATTGTTTAGGCTGTAAATTTAATTTGGAAATTATACTAAGGAACCATTTTGTCTGTGCCACTAGGTTGGAATCCTTGCATTTAGGTTTAGAAGTCTGTAGAAGTGTGAACTTTCTGCAGATCTTTGCAAGAGTTTGTTTGACACCCCAGTGTTTTGTTTACTTGGTAATGGCAATGCCTGTCCTTTGAGTGTATGGCTTCAAGTGTGCATAGACGATGTAATAAGAAATTATAAAATTTGGGAGAGAATGTTTTGGTTTAGTTTCTTTAGAAAATAAAATATTTTGAGCAACTGGGAAGTCACTTCACCTGTAACTTAACTATGGGCATGGATTCGTTACATGAAAAGAGAGTTAAATAACATTTCTATCATCTGTATTCTTTATTCTGATTCCGTGAGACTTCCATTTCTAATATATTATCTGTCAAGGATAAAACTCCCTAGGATGGGACTTCACATTTTCGGTAAATGATCTCACTGCCAAAATGCAAGATAAAACAAGTAGCCACACCTGGAGGCCAAAGGGATGTTTGTTGATTAAACTGTTCTTCCAGAGATCATATGCAATATGAGAACATGTAGATGAGTAAAAGAAAAACATTATTACCTCTTGCTACTTCCAAGGTTCTGTTTTCTATTCATATGGTGTACACAGGTAACATCTTTCTTCTGTAGTGTATCCATAAAATTAAATTGCTCTACTTACTTCTTCCAATGCAAATTCATGAAAATATATACAAATTATAAAAGATCTATAAAAGTATTTGCAGCTTCCTTTCTGGCTGTTCCTTATAAACTCCAAAACCATATATTTCATTTTAGTGAGAGGATGTTTGGTTTAACTAATAGCTGTTGAGTAGACTGATGGATGTTTAAACATAGGCATAATTGAAGTGCATCAACATTGCTTACTATTGGTTAAGCATTTCCTTGTGTTTTCTAATAAATTAAACGCTTTTGAGAGTGTTAGGTTTTAGTTTATTGGCAATGTTACACCCAATGGTGAAGTAGTATGCTGGCCGTTTCTCTGTCCCTCAATTCCAAGGTGATTTTTTAAAAACAATTTGAAGCTGGAGGGGCAAGTACTGATATTTCAGAAATTTCAAGAATATGATTTAAATGCACATTTTAAATATTACATATTATTAAAGCATTTTAGTTTTGCTTGACATTTTTGAAACTATTCCTTTATAGACCCAGCATAGTGAGTAGCTGAGCTCAAATTGTATGTCGTACAGTACTTCCCATTTTACCCAACTTTTCTGCCAGCTGAACATAAAAACTGTGCAATATCTCAGGAGCTTAAAGAGTGAGGGTCAAAGTATCAATGTGAGGTTTTCTGGCTGACAGCTGCCTGAGACAGCAGCTTGCCTTGAGCAGCTAGAGCAGAGGGTTGCAGAACAGATGCACAGGGACAGGTACAAGACAACTCCTGACTGCAGGCTTATGGCACTTTCAGATCTGTGAAAGGTTCAAAGTTCACCTTGAAGACTGAAGAACCTTGGTGTGAAACCCTTGATCCTTCCCAAGAGACTGGGGTAGGCTTTCTACCTGCCATTGTAGCAGAGCTGTGCCTGGAAATCATTACATTTTGTAGGGGCAGCCATGCTGGGCAAACTTGCTTTCCTTGTATGCCATTTTACACCTTTGAAACCAAGTTTTTGTTTGCAGGAAGGGATAAGAAATGTTTTATTCTCATTCCTTCTGTGTTCATCAAGCTGGCAGACGGTGGGAGATAGAAGGCTTTTGGTAAGCTTGAAGGTTGCTATTGAGACAAAGGGAGTCTCTTCCACTCGCCTTGCTCTTCTCTGCTTGAGTGTTTTCAAAATCTGTAGGGACAGCATTAAGCTTTTCAGAGCATATCACCAAGGTACTAGAGAAGCAGAGAAAATATAAGCAAAGGTGTGCAAACCCAGAGTCTTTGCTTTTGCTTATTGGTGCTTTTCAACTCCCCAAACAGTAGTAAGAAAAGTAAACTTCCATTTTGTTAAATGTCACTGATATGATTACAGCAATGACAAACCACTTGAATTCCCCCCCTTTGCACCTTGCACCTGCTTATAAACCTTTCAGCACTTAAAGCTTTCTGATTATTCAGAAAAAATGGCATTCAGCTGGAAAAAAAAAAGGGACTGTATCTTCTTTCCAGAAAAAATCTCAAGTGGAAGTGAGCTAAGCCTTCAGTTGTGAATTGGAACATGTGAGTGTTTCTCAGGCACCATTAATTTTGCTGAGCCAAGTTCTAAAATCTTGAAAATCTCATCCTGACCTGAATGCTTGCTAGGGCCATTTTCCTCTCTGTTTTGAATAGTGTTTTAAGACTGCCTGTTGTTTCATCTGAGTAAATGAATCCACGTTTATTCTTCTGTGTCTTCATCTTTTGGTTTAGTACTATTTTATCTGAGTCTAAAGTAGTACAAAGAGACAGACAACAAGACAGATCTTAAAAAGACACGTTAAAGCAAATGTAATGTGAATTTTTACAGACATAAATCTAATTAATTGCTGCCTCAAACAACAGATAAAAAACTTAAGTTTCTTGCTCTTCTTTGATGTGGTGAATGTCTACATAGCTCTTGTCACAGGAAAAGCTTTTATTCCCACAGCTCACAGCTTCTGTTCCGAGTCTCTTCAGTGCAGGTAGGGCTAGCTTTAGGAGATGACTCAGTGCCTCGGGAGGGTGGCTACTCTGTCCAGTTCCTTTTGGAACCATTTCTTATGGGGAAGGTGGTACTGTGCTTTGAACTCTCCTTTACTTGTCATTTCAGGTTGAGGCTTTTTGTTATGGCTCTGTGGTTATCAGCCTCCTCGTTTCATCCAAAATGCAGGGCTGACTTCTCCATACCTGGCTTTCTTCTAATAACACCATGTAGAAATTGTTCTTATACACAGAGCTAAATACTTAGGTGCTTTTTCATTTCATACCACCTATTGCTACCCAGGCAAACCCAGCATGGGATTTTCTTTGTTTTGATTGGAAAAAGAGTGAACTTTTCAGAAAAAGCATCCAGGCTGCATTTGAAGTCATTGTGTTCCACTGCTTCTTCCACTTCCTTGGTTGCATGATTCCAGTTGTCTGTACACTTTACTGTCAAATTATTGTGGCTAATTTCTAATGTAGATTTCTCTGCCTTGTGCTCCTTATTGACTGAAATGCTTTTTCTGTCCCCTGGTGTTTCTCCCCATACATCTGTCTGTTGCTACCAAACAACTTTTAGTCTTCCTTTTGACTACAGTCACTCTCAAGCCTTTTGCTGGCAGTAGTTTTCCTCATCCATTTAATAACTATGTGACTCTTCTCTGAAACTTCTCCAGTAGTTACGTAGCCTCTCTTAAGTATAAGCATAAAAAATGTACTTTGGACCTATATCAGCATCACTAACACTGTATACAGTAGGAAAAAACTTCTTTACAGTCACCATGCTTATACCTTCTAAAGCTATTGCTGTGTCAGAGCAATCTGGGCTTTTGGGGCACATTGTTTTTCCAGTGTGTTTGCTATATCCTTTCCTAGTCGCTGTTTACTAGGCTGCCATTTCCCATTCCACAGAAAAAGCCCTCATTCCGTGTTATCCTAGGAGGAAAAATGAGTGACATGAAGCATGCAAAATTACCAGCTGCTGTCCTACTGAAGGGGAAGTTGTGAAGTAAAAAATTATTTGATTAAAAAGAAAATTAACATTCTCGTGATGTGTAGGAGTACCTTCAGAATGCAGCAATCTGTTGGCCTATCTTCAAAACAAAAACAAAGACCTTTTGGCTCCATACAGGGACACGTGCCTGAAAAGGGCCCATTACAGAACGAGGGTGACAGCTATCATTTATCTTTGTCATATTCCAATTCCTTTTCACAGTCAATGCTGCATGTATTTAAAAAGAATTACGGGAGGTGTTACTAAAAATAGTAAATGTTTTTTGTCTCTTTCTTAATTGGATGTCTCTTAATTGGATGTCTTTCTTAATTTTGTCTCTTTTCTTAATTAAATTCTTAATTTTCTAATTGTTGCTGTGAAAAGCGTCCAAAATGTCAATTAGAAGCTAATATAAAGAAGTGTCTCAGCTATAAGCAGATAAAGATTTATATGCTGGTATATTTGTTGAGATTGGAGGAGATAAAAAGCTATTTCAGCATAGCTGCAGGTTGTTTGCTGACCTTTATCATAAATACCACTTGTCATCTATTTACTTAGCCTGAGAAAAAAATGAAGCAGGAAGAATCTTTAAGTTTGTGCAAAAGCCCTACTTGACCTCTCAGCAATCTCCTGCTGAACTAAATAACTCTAACAGTCTTTGGGCAGCTACTCAAGATGCTTGGTGTGTGCTCCAAGAGTCACAGACTTCAGAGAAGCAGAAAACATTTGCAGGAATGCACAGGGGGTGGTGAGGCCACAGCTTTGTGTCAGGATGAGTCAGGGTCGGGGAGAATTGAGCAACTCCTGTTTTGGATTCAGGAAAGGAGCTTTCCTTCTTCTGACAGTGAACTGTTATCTTCCAAGCATGCACTTGCAGACCCAATTTCAGGCAAAGAGGGAGGCTTGGCGACTCCCTCAAGTCTCTGAGTATATGCAGGTTACAGAGGAATGTTTAAAAACCTAAAGACATGCCTCTGTCTGTGAACAGTAAGTGACTTTTGCTTGTTTAAAGGCTGGCTCATTAGGTCAGGGTAAAGTCATAGGAGGGAGAAGCATTAAAAAGACCACCCAGGGAGAGAAACAGGCTTTTCCATGTCTCACTGGAACCATGAATTCTTCACTTCCCGCAGTAGTTATAGGCCACTGGGGAATGATCTCCTTTAAAATTTCCTATGATGTGGCAAAGCGATGCAGTGATAAACCATGGATTTAATTTAATCTTACATTTCAATTAGTCTTTACAGTTCAGTTTGGTATATCTTATTTTTTTAAAGGCAGTATGAATTATCATCCAGCATTAGTATGTGAGGAGTCTTCCTTTCTGGGCTGTCTGCTGCTCTCTTCTTCCTTTTAATATCTGCTGGATGTGATTAGGATATGTGTGCCTGTGCATGAGAGCAGGGAACAACACTTTCCTTCTAGCATAATATTCTAAGGAAATAAAACTTATACAGCAGTTACAGCTGTTCCACGTCTTTCCAGTTCCCCTCTCCCCCCATGCCTAGTTCCTAAATAATTCCTGAGCTCATTGGCCAGTTCAAACCAAACTTCTGGAAGGCCGATAGAAGACTCAAGAGGTAACCACACTACTGCAGGTACATCTGTTGCCAGGCGACACCAAACTGCTGTACCTTCTGCTGGGCCACAGCCAGGAGCCACTTCCCTGTGCCCTGCTTGCATGCCAGCTCCAGCTCTGCCATGTCCCTCTTACTAAAGGCATAAGAAGTGTGAGGGGACAGGTTTTGGCAAGGCAAGAAAAATCTGTTGGGTCTTCTGATTGAGACGGTACTTGTCGTAGTCCCTGGAATCAGCACGAGAAATATTTCTGGGTTTCTGTTACTCATTAGCAGTGTTATAAAAAATTCTTGTTTTCCTTGAAAAAAGAATTTCTGGGGAGACTATTTATTTTATATTTTTACATATGTTACTTTTTTCAACAGACACAGTGGTAGATACTGACCAATAAAAATGAGCAAACCAGGCTGCTATAGCAGCAGAGAGTGTCACATGCTGCACTGCTGATGGGTTTGGACAGTCTCCTTCAACTCTGACCTGAATTCTGAGTTATGGCCTGCAGTAAATCACATGCTTTATGAAAGCAGAGATAGACAAAGAGAGATTCAGTCTGGATAAGCCCCAAACTAAATTTAATTTATTAATATTGTTCAGGGGTTTTCTTATTACTCATCAGTTTCGTGTGGCTTTGGGTTTTTTTCCTCATGCAGAAGCATTTGCTGTTCTTGGGCTCTGTAAAATGTGTCCCTAGCCAGCAAACAAATAGGAACTGAAAAATTAACTTGACTGCATGTAATGGAATAAGCTGCTTGCTTGAAAGCAGGAGCACACTCTGCGC
The DNA here is from genome assembly GCA_038090715.1 of Florisuga fusca. Taxonomy (NCBI): domain Eukaryota; kingdom Metazoa; phylum Chordata; class Aves; order Apodiformes; family Trochilidae; genus Florisuga; species Florisuga fusca. The sequence goes on from JAAWXA010000001.1 coordinate 34,388,245, forward strand.
TGACAGTGTGGTGTTTGAAAGCCTTGCATGTTAGCTTGTTGCTTGTAAAGACTGGATGATACCTTTATAGTTTTTTATGGCAAATAAATGTCTTACTTTGCCATGACTTACCCTTTGTATATGTCTTTGTTCCATTGATTTGTAAATAGAATTTCACTTTTGAATTTTTTTATATACTGGTAGGAGGTCAGTAAAACCAGGGTGATTTTGTGATGTTGTTTTCATTGACTTGAAACTGTCATGGCATAGTTGTCACAACACTTATATTTATTAGTACCTTGAGGATTCTTGTTTCTCCCTTGCTCTGAAACCAGCAATATCACACAGAGCATAGATGTTTTGTAGAACGGGCCTACTACATGTTGTAAGCATGCTTCACTAACTTTCAGAAATAGTATACTAGGGAAACTGGTGGAGGTGACATAACAAGATGTTGAATGCCCATAACCCTTTGAATGCAAACTCAGGTAGGATTCGTGTGAAAATACAGTAGTTCAGTCGCTTGTGCTGATTCCGTACAGCTCAGCTGGGTAAGAGATTGGACTCGATGATATCAGAGGTCCTTTCCAACCCAGATGATTCTGTGATTCTGTGAGATTGGGCTCATTCAATCATCATCTTAAAACATTGATTGTAGGCTAAGATTATCTACTAGTTTCATGTTGCGGATTTTCTTTCTCCTATAAAAAAACCCCATACACACATAGAGAATGTCATTAAAAATATGGTAAAAAAATTTTATTACCCTCTGGACAGGCTCTTGAAAGTAGGGAAATGTCAGCTAAACTTACATGCACAACCTTAACAGTGTGTCTTTATGTGTGTTCATTACAATCTATATTTTTTTACTAACACATCATGAAACACTTTCTACCGTCATGTGAGGTCTGCTGTGTAAAGTACACATTTCATGAATGGCCACATGGTGCTGTAATCTCTCCTAGATCTTTTTTCTTTTTTATACTACATTTTTTTAATGATGTGAGTGTGTAATGATGTTTTTTACCTGTGACTTGATGGAGGGCTAAGCACAAATATAATGTGCAGTTTGACCTTTGCATGGTCTGATGGTTTTTGAGGGGTTCATTTTCTTAAAAAAACATTACGGTGAGTTTTTCCACGTATTTTAAGATTATCTGATTTAAAATTTATTTCCTTAGATTTCCTGTGTTCTTTGCGCAATAGACCTTTTAGCTTTTATTCAGCTGGTAATATGATATTCTCAGAATGGAGATAGTTGCTTACAATTTAGTGACTAAAGTTGAGATCAGGCATAACACCTAAACTACCCTTTTTTACTGTTGGGGTTCCATGCTCACATTCACACTGTAAATTACATTACCAATTAGGGAATAAGTGATTTTTTAAAAGATGTTGGTTACTCTGAAAGAGAATAAACAGAATGTAAAAAGTTGACCTGTGAGAAAAGATTGAAAGGGCAGAGAAAGAAAAACAAAATGAAAAAGACTGAGAATGAGGAAACTGTGATATCACTTCTGGATCTTATTTTAAAAAGGTTCTGCAGAGGTAAAAGGACTGCATGTTTCTCTATGAATAATGATAGCAGAAGTGGTAGCCCTAAATTACATGGACAAAGTTTTACATCAGACATTTAGAAAAAGGCCTCTGCATTTGCCTTAGCACCTTAAACTCCAAACATCCATCCCCTTGAACAAGGACAATGAAGCAACAACAAATTTATTTGAGAATTTTGTAGCCTGTAGTGGCAATCATGTATCTGATCTTGGCTTTGAGGAAAAAGATGGATTGTGGCACTCCCAAGTCCTTTTCTAGTCTTTCCCACCCTGGTGTAATGCATGATACAGTCTACCTAGGTCTGAACTGAAAAGTTTCATCTTTCAGGAAGGAAATTTAAGTCTTGACTCAAAGTCACCAGTAATGGACAATCTGCTGCCCTTTGTAAATTTTTCCAATACCAAATTGTTTTCTTAGATTGTAAACTGTGAGCTGTTTTTCCCTTAATTTTTCTCAGAAATCCAACTGGCTTCTTTTCTTTGGATCTCAGAGTACATTTACCCACTATGTAAAGACTTCTTTTACCAAGTTTTTCCCCCATATAAACTTTTATGTTCAATATCTTATACTCTGTGGTGCAGTCACATCTTGGCCTTCTCTGTTGTTTTTTTTCTTTTTTTTTCAAGCTGAAAATTTTCTGTCTTTCTTGACATTTTCCATTGCAAGGCATTTTTTATACATCCTTCCCATGACTCTAGTGAACTCTGTGTGTGCTATGCCTAAAATGAACTTGGTGATCACATCAGTGCTGTTCCAGGTCTTTGCTCCTCTCTGCTTCTCCTTATCAGAGCAAGGGAAACTAGGATTATTCTGGCCTGTAAAGTCTCAGACACAGCTGATAATTTGTGGAGGGATGCAAGTTCTTGCCAGAATTGCTCCTTCTCTGTGAGTGTCCTCTCCTTCTCAGTCTAGATGCTTTTCATTTGCGGTACTACAGCACATGAGGTTTAGTCTGTCTTGCTTCCCCTGTGGGTCAAGTCTCTCTCTATCAGCACCTGTTCCTTTCCTTATTCTCTATTTTTGCGACTTTGTTATCTGAAATTCTTGTCAGCAGTTTTGCACCTGCCTTCCAAATCATAGATTATCATGTCAAACTGTGTAGATTCAAAGCCTCAAGTATGGTGATACCCACAGCTCCCTCTGTTTGATGGTGATTACGTGCAGTTTCACATCCAGGAGGGAGCAGCCATCGTTTCTTTTTCAGTTACATTTATTTTTACGTTCTGTACATCTTATAGATCTGTATACATGATCTGTGCCACCAAGTTACTGTGATTTTTTTTCTTTTATTATGCTTAATTTACTGTATTTCAGTTTCCATGTAGACATTCCTAGCATTATCTTGAATAGCTCTCTGCAACAGCCATTTCCACAGAACAGCTGGAATCACCCATGGGACTCTTGATAAACGTATTCATATGAGAAGTTGAATATGTAGTGCCAAATGCATTACAACATCCTTTGCATTGTAACCTTCATAAGAAGTTGAGCCCCAAGTTTTTATGTGGGCCATCACTATCTGAGCCAAATCTCTTGTTTCATCCAATTTTGAAGCTGTATCTTGTCTGCACAGGATGTTTGTTGATCTAATACTTTCCAAAGAGCTGTGTCAGCTGTTCTGCTATTTGCTGGGAATGTGTTGTAATAATTTGTAATTAGGTTTTCTGTATAATGTGCAACATTTGTGTATCTGAATTATAATGAAATGTTAATCCAAGGTTAAGAGAGATACTGAGGAAGACCTTTGGAAAGTCTTGAATACAAGGTATCTGGAATTAAGTTATTTTAAATAATGCAGAATTTTGCTATATCTGCTATTTGTGTTTTGTGGAGAATTAGTGTTTTCTCTTTCAATTTTTCCCAGCTTTAACTCTGCATTACATAAATGAAAACACATTTCCTACTTCCTTCTCAAGTGTTGCCTTTACTTGCATTGGAGATTCTGTACAGAACCAGGCAGGATTTATATCATTCTTGGTGCTGTTCATTATGAATGTATATACTGAACAACTTTGATATCCTCAGCATAATGAAAAGAATGGGCAACTCCCCTCGTTGTTTAGCATGCATGAATGTAAAAGACTGACAAAACAACATAAAATATTCTGGGAGATTTACAGGACAGTGATATACAGAAATATAAGGCTTTATGCTGTAATCTTTTAGCCGTTTGCTGGTCTGAGGCAGTTTGCAAATCAGTTCCCAGAGGACTCAGTTGCACTTTTAAAAGGACATTACCCAGACACATCACTTCAGAAGCTGAAAATTCTACTATTGAGATCACAGCTCCAGAAGGTTAATTAATGAGTGGCGTGTTGCCAGTTTGCACTATTTTATTGTCAACCTTGAACCACTGAGTATTTTGGATCCCCACGCACGCCTCCCATTGAAGGGCAGCCCAGCCAAGGCTGGACTTTTGGAATTAAAACATTTATCTCATCTCACTTTGCTTTTTTTCCCCTCCTGCTTCCGAAGGAAAACTTGAAAACACGGCCACTGCTTAGGGTGAAGGTATAATGCAAAAGCTGGAAGCGAGGCTACAGACAAAAGGAAGAAGATAAACTCTTTGATTTTGGAGGCTGGCAATACCAAGTAGTCCCAGGCAGACAGTACCTTTGTGAATCTTTGCATTTTGCCCTTGAGGAGGGTCCTTGGAGCATCCCAGAAGTGCCTGATGCCTTGAGTGCAGAATAGTGTTGCTTTGCCATGAATGCATGATAATACAAGATAACTTTTCATTTCAAAGTACCTTTTCCAGGAGATAGATTTTGATGTAAGTCCTAAAAAGATGAAATTTCTATCTTGGTGCTTTTGCATGACCTCTCCCCGAAGCTGTGCTACAGCAAGTAGTGGAGCTATAGCATAATTGATGAGTAAAATTTGCTGGGTAATTATATTCTTGGCATGTGATTCTCAGCTGTATGAAGCTGTAAAAGGAAAATTCTTTTCTAAGAAGGACACAATATTCCTGTCCCTGTTAATATTAGGTGACTCAGTTCTTATTTGCTTCCATTATATGCAACTTCTAACAACCAATTCGTTTATTTAAGGGAGACATTTTACAGTCAAAGTTGTTCTAGATAATAGGTTGGAAATCATCTGTTCCTTGAGGAGTGTAGTTTGCCCACAGGAACAAAGAAGCCTCTTTCTGTTTTTGCAAAGCATTTTGCGCTCAACAGAAATGCTTCAGCTTCCTAAAGTGAAGTGAAATGAAAAAATAATAGGAGCAGAGAGATTATCTATTATAAATCCAAACAAATCACTTTGACTGAATCTCTTATTTTTATTTTTTTTTTTACTCCTAAGGGATTTGTAAATAGTTTTGAAAAAAGACTTTGGTCATTGAAATAATAAAATTGGAATTCATCAGAGACATTTTTTAAGGGGCAGACTTGCAACATCTGACATACTTCTTGCCTTTTTTCCCCCCACTTTTATCAAAAAAGGGAATGAGGGACTGTATTATTAATTGTGTGTCACTGATTGAAGCCTGCAAATATTCTAGTTCTTTTTTATAAAAGAGAACCCTACAAATAGACCTATCACACCAGAGCAGTTAAAACTAATGGGATCTAATAGTACATACTAAAGAAACCAGAAGAAGTAAAGTACAAGAGCACTGCAGAGGATCAGGGCTCTGCTTGAGTGGCGATTTCCTGGCCCTCTATACCCAGTTGCAGCAATACACTGGAGGGCATGAGAATGATCAGGTATCTTTAGCATGTAGGATCCAATCTTGATTCCACTCGGGGGAGGTAAGCCTTCTTGCACAGACCATTTTTGTCTAAATAGCTTAAGTTACTGATTTTTTTAGCCAGTGGGATTTTTTTTGAAGNTTGGGGTTCCATGCTCACATTCACACTGTAAATTACATTACCAATTAGGGAATAAGTGATTTTTTAAAAGATGTTGGTTACTCTGAAAGAGAAAACACTAATTCTCCACAAAACACAAATAGCAGATATAGCAAAATTCTGCATTATTTAAAATAACTTAATTCCAGATACCTTGTATTCAAGACTTTCCAAAGGTCTTCCTCAGTATCTCTCTTAACCTTGGATTAACATTTCATTATAATTCAGATACACAAATGTTGCACATTATACAGAAAACCTAATTACAAATTATTACAACACATTCCCAGCAAATAGCAGAACAGCTGA
>JAAWXA010000001.1:34393962-34705093 GCA_038090715.1 Florisuga fusca
ACTCAGGGGAGGTAAGCCTTCTTGCACAGACCTTTTTTGTCTAAATAGCTTAAGTTACTGATTTTTTTAGCCAGTGGGATTTTTTTTGAAGCCACATGGATGCTGCTTAGCTTCCATAAAAGATTCTCAGTACTGTCCATAGCAACAAGTGATTGGAGTTTAAAGTATTATAAACTATGTTTTTAAATAATGCAGATTTGAGTAAGAGTAAGAGCCAGAACACAGTTTTTCTAAAGATTCCTTGCTTGTTACCTGGTGGAGCAATTGCAGCTGCATAACCGGGCTGGTTACAGTGGGCAGGAAATCAGAAATTTGGGCTGTCCTGTGTTTGGGGGGGCAGAGTATTTCAGAAATGAGAAGTTCTTCTGTAGCTCTTTGAAGGAGTGACCTGCTTCAGCTATCCTCTTAGAAACATTTGCCTCTTCTCTTAGAGCTGTTGGTTCTGGATTCATAGTTCACATGTTCAGGGATGTGACTTTACCGGCCTAAGTGAGGGCTTTGACACATTGGTGGGTTGGTTATGCAATCCAACCCATCCTTTTACTTCAGAAAAACAGTATGTGTTGAGTGTTTCTATCTAGACAACTAATAGCTGCCTGCTTTTGATTTCTTTCTTGTGAGGAGCATTTAGGCTTAATGTCCTCTTTGATACCCAGGGCAGGATATCGCTGCTGTCTTGCTTCTCTGAATCTTGTAATATTTCTGTTGCTGTCTTGAGACTGCTTAGATCTGTCATCACTTCTTACTGTCTTCATTGCTTCCCCTTTCTTTGCTCTTCTCCACTCCCTTTGTTTTTGTATTACTGCTGATCTGCAGCAAGCAGCACAAAGATAATATGTTTAGTAATTAATGCAACAAATCCCTCCATTAATTTAACTTGAAAAATTGAGTTTTCATGGCTAGCAGCCATGGCATTCACCAAAAGCTTCCCATTTGAATCAATATAGCCATAGCTTTATTCCTTCATTGTCCCATAGTATTTTCAGGAATGCCTTTTTTTTCTTTTTTTTTTTCTTTTTTTTTAAATGTAGTACAATATAAAGACAAAAAGCAGCCAAGACAGAGAAAAATTCAGAATAATGAATTTAGGATATTTCCCTTGCACACCCTAGTCCAAACTGGGCTATGCAATAATCAGGAAGCAAGGAGCATCTGTCTTCTTAATTGGATTGTTTTAAAGCTTTATGCTGTCTGTGCAACTTCAAATTATGGCAGTGATCCTGCAACGTCGAGGTCAATTAAGTTTCAGATATGCATAGTTATTCATGAGATGAGCTTTTGCAGACTGTATTTTAGTAGTCTGGGGAATCATACAGAATAAAAATCAAGTTGGAACCGTATGGAATTTTTCACTTTTACTAGAATTCATATTTTTAAAAATTTTGCTGTCTCTTTAATATTTATGAGGAGCCGTGTTCTTTTATTATACATGTTGAATTATTCATCTGAATATGAAGATGAAGAGAAGATGAGTTGGGGTTTTTTAATCTAGAGGATGTCTTTAGTTTTCTCAATTCTAATGTAATATTTTACATTTTAAAAGAAAAAACATACATCATGACTCAAAAAATAATCAGAATGGCATTTAAATACTTAAATATGGGCTTGTCCTCAAGCTCCCAAAAATGAAACATAAGCTAGTGCCCAAATACGGATTTTTCTCCTAAACTGGGGAAACAGAAGGAGGAAACATTATTCATGCTCTTAGATAATGCAAATTCAAAGTTGAATTTACCCTATGAGCTTGTTAATCAAGAAAGTTTTTATTTTGTTCTTTATTTCACAACATTTTTAGTCCATTTTTTCAGTTTTGACCATGGAAGAGTATAACTTTCCTTTTTCCTCCCGGTTAGGGCTGTTCTCCTGATGCTGTGTATTGATGTAAAATATGCAGTCAATATTTTAACAATGTAAAATACAGTATGATTTCAGAACTTCTCAACCTTCCTTTTCCTCCTTTGCTTATTTTGTATCCTATCTGTTCAAACTGAAAGTGTTTGTCATTAACTACCAGGAGGTGTATGTGAAGGTAAAGTTGAGCTGATGAGCTTGTTCTGGTTTATCTTCTCATCTCTGAAGTGCAGGAACCTGTGCTGTATTTTGCTGTTGTGCATAGCCTGGTCACAGCTGGTTTTACCATTTTGTTTTCCTTGGACTTGAGTGTACTTTAAATTGTTATTAATTTTTTTTTTTATTAAGCAGGAATTTTCGTAGTGACTTTTTAAAAAAAAAATCTATGTGAAGTGCAGGATAAGGTGTTGCATAACTGCAAAATAACCTCAAATCCAGCCAGTGGTGCACTCTTGGGATGAGGAGAGGAAGATCTGCACAAGTTCCAGCAAAGACAGGGCTGGAAATACCATGCATATCTGTCAGTTCATCCAAATGAAGCCTTTTGAAATAAGCTTTGAGTGTTGCAAAATCCTTTGCACATTACTACACTCACTGCACAGGTGAGGGTGATCCAAGGCTGCCTTGTGGCTGTTAGTGGTAGGTGGTGCCTGCTCTGACATGACTTCCCAGCTGGGAAAGGTGATGAGAAAGAAGAAATGCTCACTCTCAGATTCAGCTGCAGAAGGTTTTTTCTGTACAAACAGGAAGGAGAAAACTCAAGAAGAAAAACTGTTGGCACAGTGGGAAAAAATGGTCGTAAAGTGTTTGTAATACACATGCAGCTTAATATACCGTTTGTCCTAAAGAGATCTTATATTCTTCTACAAAGGTTTGATAATTAGTTGTAAGCTTCTCAGTTTCACTCCTAACTTTGTAAAAGCTCTGAACTTCTGTAGACAGTGATTTGAAAACATTGAGAGTAAAGATAGGTATGTGTGCATATGTGGAACTTTCTGATGAGATTCTCCCATTTCTCTTCCCACCAGGTTTGGAGGAGACCAGCCAGTGTACATCAATATTATTAGAGATCCTGTCAATCGGTTTTTATCCAATTATTTTTTTCGACGTTTTGGAGACTGGAGAGGAGAACAGAATCACATGATCCGTACCCCCAGCATGAGGCAGGAGGAAAGATACCTGGTATGTTTAAATTAAAGACTCTGATTATGGGTTTCCCAGCATTACATAACTCTGATGTTCAAACTGGATGCTCGAGAAGTGCGACACCGAGGTGTTTTATAGCTTGTATTTTTTCCTCTGTCTTTGACCTGATCCTAAGTTTTGGCAGATGGGGCTTTCACCACCTCTCTGGGCAACGTATTCTAGTGTCTCACCACCCTCATGGTGAATAACTTTTTATTAACTTCCAATCTAAATCTACCCACCTCTAGTTTGAATCCATTGCCCCTAGTCCTATCACTACCTGACATCCTAAGAAGTCCCTCACCATATTTTTTGTAGGTCCCCTTCAGATACTGGAAAGCTACAGTAAGGTCTCCTCTGAGTCTTCTCCTCTCCAGACTGAATAACCCCAACTCTCCCAGTCTGTCTTCACAGGAGAGGTGCTGCAGCCCTCTGATCATCCTTGTGGCCCTTCTCTGGACATGCTCCAGCAGATCCATGTCTTACTTGTAGCAAGGGCTCCAGAACTTGGATGCACTACTCCAGGTGGGGTCTCACAAGAGCAGGGGACGAGTAGAATCCCTTCCCTCAACCTGCTGGCCACGCTTCTCCTATGCAGGCAAGGGTCCAGTTGGCTTTCTGGGCTGCAAGTGTACACTGATGGCTCATGTTGAACTTTTCATCCACCAGCACCCCCAACTCCTTTTTCCTCAGGGCTGCTCTCCATCCAGTCCTTGCTCAGCCTGTACCAGTGCTTGGGGTGGCCTCAACCCAGATGCAGGACCCTGCACTTGGTCTTGTTGAACTTCATGAGGTTGGCATGGGCCCACCTCTCCAGCCTGTCAAGGTCCCTCTGGATGACATCCCTTCCCTCCAGCATGTCAGCTGCACCACACAGCTTGGGGTCATCAGTGAACTTGCTGAGGGTGCACTCAATGCCACCGTCCATGTCACCAACAAAGATATTAAACAGGACTGGTCCTAATACTGATCCTTCAGGGACTGCACTTGAGGGACATTTACAAATTATGTAATTTACAAATTTCAGCATTTACAAATGTTGAATGGGAAACATAGAAGCTAGGGGGTTGGTTTGATACTGATTTCTTTGCATGCCCAGCTCCCTAACAAGACAAAATGGTGGAATTAATTCTTACCCTTTCTGTACTGGGGATCCAGTTTGATTTGACTCAGCCTTCAGCCACACTTGAAGAGGGTTCACACTGCAGAGGGTTCAATGACACAGCTGTGACAGGACAGCTTGATGGGCTGCCATGAGATGTTGCAGGCTAGATGTAATGCCAAAGTAAGAGAGTTCTGTGGCTTTTGAAGAACAAAGACAGGATGTTTTGACAGTGTTTTTGAAGGGCAGTAGAGTACAACATGTGATGTGGATGAACCGTAGAGAGCACAGCTCTGAACAACTGCCACACAACACTCTTCAATCCTAGCCAAGGTCAGATGGATCCAAAGAAGATTAGGGTTTTTGCCATATGACAGGGCTGTGTTGATTTATTTTGTTCTTTACTGCTGTTATTTGTCATGCAAAGTCCTGTAAGCTTGAGCTTATAAATTATGAATAATTGAAGTTGTGGGTGGTATCAGTGCAACTACATATAGCCTTAAATTTTAATGACATCTGCTATACAGATATAATTCATATATATATATATAACTCATCATTTCAGTAATCTTGCAAATTGATTTTCACTTTGGTATATGTCTAGGGACACTGAAGTGGTCCCTGCATCAGCTAAGCAGGTTTTCACCTCCTGGTGTGCAGTCAGGAGGCAGTACCAACAGTTTTGCATACTGCGTGCATGGAATGTTTTTTCCTCATCCATGAATTGGACAGAGTGTTTGCAGAAATTCATTTGCTTTTTTTACTGTGTTACTACTTCATTAGTGCTATCATGTTTTTGTTTTAAAAAATGTTAAAAAAGAGCAGCACAGTCTTTACTTCATCCTGAGTGCTTCTACTTCTCATTTGAATTGGTAGATTCAGTGGTTGCACTGCAGCTGTAATTGCATCACAACTGACTGACTATAAAAGTTGGTATTAATTCAGTACTGCCTGTGCAGTTTAAGATGTGATATGTACAGCCAGTGAAATATTACTTAAAGCATAACTGAAATTAATATATCTGATTTCTGTTGTTTGTGTTGGTTTAAAATGTACTAGAAAGAAACCACCTTGCATCATTGTTTACGTTAGGGTGCTCTTTAAGAAATTATTTATATGCATGTGCACATGTGAACCCATATACCGATCAGTACAAAAGCTATAAGGTAAAGGAAATTAAAAATATCCATCTAATGTCAGCAGTCATTTTGTTCAAAGGGTTATTTTTTGGTCTGAGGCACCATCAGCATGTAATAATTGGTTTTGCCTTTTCATTATGATTTTCTTTCTTGGTAAATTAGAATTAGAATCCTGGAAGTGTTTTTGAGATAGGTCCTCCATCCCTCCTTGGCAGATTTTGGCTGTCACTTGCACTGCTCAGAGAGGGCACTTGCTCCTATCACAGTGACATATCGGCCACTCACCAGTGCAATTCATTTTAACAAAAGCCACTCTTTTGAAATGTTAAGCTTCTTTAAGACATGTGCTATCCAGCCACATAATATATTGCATGACTGCATTTTAATCTGTTCCTCAGTGATGCAAGGAGATCTGCTGGCACATATTTTAAAACTCAGGTAATGGATTTTGTGGAATGGTAGCTTCAGAAGTCTGCTAAATCAATTGCCTAATCTAGCTCTGAAGCAAGTTACACATCAGCCCTTTAGCACAGGACTGATGGCTGGTCTCATTGCTCCCTTCATACCTTGTGCAATTCTTCCCTGGTATTTCTTCTCTTTTTTTTTAATTGACAACTCATCACAAAGCAACACTTTTTTTTTTTTTTTTTTTTTTTTTAGATTGAGCATATTAAATAGTTTCGATAGTGATCACAGTATTAAACCCAAGTCAGCTGAGATGAGGTGTGCCTGACTGAGCAGACACATGAAAGCAGGGCCAGGATAAGAGAATCTTTTGCTTTTCTTTTTTCATCATGACTCAGATCAACAGGTAGGAAAAGAGAAATTTGCTGAATGCTTCACAGTGTTGAGTTCATTGATGAAGAGGCCTGAGAAGCCTCTTGTTGTCAGCAGTCAAAGACTAGCAGAATGGCCTAGAGAAGATGTAAGTATAACTCCACTTTTACCAGGAGAGAAAGGTTTGCCTTTGGAAAGTTATCTATCTCAAAATTAGGGCATCAGGGGCTAACTGCGCTTTTCTCAATCATGACATTACTGGCTTTCCATCTCTTGGAAGGTGCTGTGGGCAACTAGGAACCTTTCCAAGCCATTCCACTGCCAGCACTGGCCTCCCTTGAAAAGCTGAGGGCAGTGTGTTTTTTCCCTCAGAAACTGCAGTGTGAAAACATGGGAGCTCAGCACCTCTATAAAGCAGGCTCTTAAAGGAGGCAAAGCATTTTAAGATCAAGTTTTGTGTCTGCATAACTTCTGCTTGGCCATCGGGTTGTGATATCTTTAGAAGCATTAACTCCTCTCAATTCTAATCCTTTAAAAAAGGGGGTATTGAAAAAACAAAAAACCTGGATGCCTTGTAGTACTTTGGGTGCTGTTTTGTTTTGGGTTTTTTTGAGCTTGGAAAACTGAACTGCTGACATTGCAAAGATCACAAATAGAGACAGAAATTTCCACCATTCACTGATCATTTGAAATTTTCTCTGAACAGAGCTTCAGGCTCTGACTCTATTCCAGAGAAAAACAACCATTCATTCAGGAGGCAGAGAAATTGTTGAAAATGTTTTGTAAATGTCTGTGTTTACCAAAATTTCATTGAAAGCCAGGATATAAAACAAGCCCTTTATTCACAAGTCAGATACAGCAGAGGCAGCTGCTGCAACGTGAGACTTTCCATCCAGGTCAGGCAGCTCCTTGCCCTGACCTGGCACTTTCTCTGCTGGAGTGAAATACTGCCAGTCACCTACAGATATCACTTCCAAGCTTCCCAAGAATAAATAGCAGCAACACCTTAACATGGAATAGGGCAGGAGAGGTTCAGGCCTGAAGTGGTGGCAAGCACTTCAAGTTGCATCTCAGGCACACACATGCGAGAGCCATGCTGTGTTATGGTCCTGTAAGATGAGATAAATTCACAAAAGTTAATTTAAATCCATCCTAGTGAATGTGTTCTAGGTTGGACTAGAGTTCTGAGAGTAAATATACTTCAGTAAAGCCAGTACCCTCTTATCAGTGCAGCTGGTACCAAGCAAAGGAAGAGTGTGCACCAAGCGATTTAGTTTGAGTCTTGGAAGTGGAGAAGGTACAAAGCAGTCCTGATAAAGAGAGGGACTACCTCAAATGTTTGAAAGCTTTATATTGAAATTGTCCTTTCCATAAGGTTTTGTTAGTAATTACCTAGTATTTATTACAACAGGAGTGTGAGACATCAAATGTGAAAGGTATGTATGGATTTTTTGTCTTTCCTTAATACTTTCCAAAACTTTGATCTAAGACAGCTAAGGCTAAATGAGTGTGTGAAGCAGTTCCTTGTTGCCTGAATTGCAGGAAATAAGCTTTTATGCAATTCTCATCTCTGTTAGGCTCACAAATAGTATAGCTCCTAACTCACTCAAGTATGAGATCTAAACACCTTTGAACTCATTTGTCAGAAGAGAGAGGCTTTGTATAAAAAAGATTGTTCAGTAAATGAAGAATTTGCTCTCTTCCTACAGGATGTTCCAGATTTTTTTTACAATTAGCAGTTAAGTTTACACTGTGTCTCTGTCAGACTCGGTCTTTCAGCCTTATCTCTGAAAATAAATATGCTTTTATCAGCTAAAAATAAAAAAAAATTCAAACAATAATCAGCTTCAGTTATGCTAAAGATTATACATGCAAGTAATCCCATAAAGAAGCATCTGTCTATTTGTCTTTTAAATTAAATGCGAAAAATATTTGTAAAAACTGAATTAGGATTACTGCAAAGGAGAGAAGAAAAATTCAAAGGACATCAGGGAACTTTCAAGTAAAACTTTATACAATAGGGACCTCTCCTATGGCAAAGGTAGGCTTTTTGGCACCAGTGCTATTTAACATCTTTGTCAACAACATGGACAGTAGAATTGAGTGCATCCTCAGCAAGTTTGCTGACGGCATCAAACTGTGTGGTGAAGTCAGTGTGCTGGAGGGAAGGGATGCCATCCAAAGGGATATTGACAGGATGGAGAATTTGGCTCGTGCAAACTGCATGAAGTTCAACAAGGCCAAGTGCAAGGTTCTGCACCTGGGTGGAGGCAACCCCATGCACAAATACAGGCTGGGGGGAGAAAGGATTGAGGACAGCCCTGAGAAGAAGGACTTGGGGGGGGATGGTGGGGGATCAGAAACTTAACGTAAGCCATCAATGTGGACCTGCAGCCCAGAAAGCCAGCCAGGTCCTGGATGTTAGAGGCTCCGAGATGACCTTATAGCAGCTTTCCAATATCTGAAGCCTTCAAGAAAGCTGGGGTAGGAGTTTTTACAAGGCCATGTAGTGAGAGGACAAGGGGAAATGGCTTTAAACTGGAAGAGGGGAGATTTAGGTTAGACATTAAGAAAAAATTCTTTCCTGTGAGGCTGGTGAGACACAGGCACAGGTTGCCAAGGGAAGCTGTGGATGCCCCCTCCCTGGAAGTGTTCAAGGTCAGGTTGGATGGGGTCTTGAGCAACCTGGTCTGGTGGGAGGTGTCCCTACCTGTGACAGGGGATTGGAACTAGATTATCCTTAAGGTCCCTTCCAACCCAAACCATTCTATGATTTTCTTGCTAAATATTTAAACGAATGTTGTTTAGGTTGTTTCATAAAGTTCAAAAATTACAGAAAAAACTGAACAGTTAAACTCCACAGAACAATTTTTTCTATTTCTAAATTTTGACAATTTTCTTTTATGACTACATAGTTTTTTCTTAATAGAAGAATATTCTCTAAATAGGTTTAACCATTTTTATTATTTATACCCCAAATTTTTTATCTGCAATTAAAAATACTCATTTACCATTTGCATTGATTTTTCTGAGACCATCTTGCTGTCTCAGTTCCTGTTTTTATCTGGATAATAGAAATATTTAACCATGGTTAATTGTATTGTGAATTTTTATCAGTAGGTTATTGTTATCCTTCATGACTTTAGATGTTTCTTGAAGCCTTTCAGTCTTCCAGGGAGTTGGCCTCCAGGAGAGAACATGGTATGGAACCCATGCCTCCACCTCCCTATCACTCTCATGAGTATGTTTCTTTACAAAAAAGGCAGTGGCAAATTGTCAGCCTGCAGGTTTGGTGGAGGGGGTATAGAGGATTCATTTCTGTGTGGGATTTTTCTGCTGAGGACCTCACAGAGGCTACACATGTGCATTGACTGAACCTTGGAACTTTTGGAAGGGATCTTATGGATTTGGTTAACATTGTTTAGATTGGAAATTTGAGGCATGCAGTGGTTAAAATTATTTGCTTATGTCTCTGCAGTGCATGCCAGGTATTAGGGAGTTAAATATATAAATCTAAAAGCACATTTTCCATTTGCTGGGTTCTGAGCTGTAGTTAGGAGCCTAAATGTTTTATGCACCTTCTGTGTTTTCCCTGACTTCCCATCACACAGTTGTCCTTTTGCTCCCTGTGTTATATACTGGTGCTGAGATGGTTTCAGTTGGGTCATTGGAGGTACCATGATGTGGCTGTAGATCTGGTTTGAGGATCTCACAGCAGTATCAATCTCTGTCTGGGACTGGGCTGCCAGGAGGGCACTGCTGTAGTGCAGCCACCTGTCAGCTGACCCCATCAGAACAGTTTGCTGCTTCTTCCCTCTAATGAGGCTTTTAATAGTTTCCAGCTGTTCCTTTATACTGCATTAACTCTTCACAGAAAAACGTCTGACCCATTTTTGTAACTGGTCATCTGCTGTGTATGCTTTAAAACACCATCTTGCCTTTAGATTCTGCCATTTCGTATTAATAATTTATTGAACCACAAAGTTAATGCTAATTTAGGCCTTAGCTGGAGGAGGCACTGATTAAACAACTAA
This sequence comes from Florisuga fusca, assembly GCA_038090715.1. Classification (NCBI taxonomy): domain Eukaryota; kingdom Metazoa; phylum Chordata; class Aves; order Apodiformes; family Trochilidae; genus Florisuga; species Florisuga fusca. The sequence goes on from JAAWXA010000001.1 coordinate 34,404,051, forward strand.
TAAAATGTAATATTATAGGAAATGTTTTCATGGCTGAAATTTACTTTTTGGTGACTTCAATTTACTGACCAGTATTATTTAATGCTCCCCTGTGGGATTTGCATTCCAAACATTACAGCCTTATGGAATTATATGAGAGCAAGAAAATCTTAATCTGTTTTCATTTATTAATCTGAGTCAATTGCACGTAGTAAATAAGCAATATACCATTGGTTAAGATGGCAGCACTAAAATATTTTATGATATTTATAATATATACTTATATTGATGGCAAAGACAAAAAGATTTGGATTTTATTAACACTGTGCCTTTATTTTAAGCACACCATTCTGTATATCATTCCTTTTCATGGAGGCAGGATACAGGATAACCACAATATTTTGCTTCAGAATGTTAAAACATGAAATATATTTTCATGCAATGTTAGATGGATGTGAAAATTTCTGGCTGTTGCAAATGTTAAGAAACCACATAAGAAACCAGAAGCCAAGTAGCAGAAGAGCCCCAAGCACTAAATACCCACAATCTTATTTAAACTTAACCTTATTACAGCATCTTAGAACCACCAATAAGCAGTATATATGGTATTTAAGAGATTTGTATATTTAGTAATTTATATTATTTTGCTTATGAACCTAGATGTATTAAGTAGGCTGAAAATGGTGACTCTTTGTTTTTATGGCAATTTTACCAAATTTGTTATTTGTGTCTCTCCAAGCATGAATACAGGATAGCTCTTGATGTTTTCTTTTGTGGTTTTTCTGTGTTGTGGTAGCCTGGGGAACTGGCTTTCTTCAACTTCTCTATAGGAAGGTATTGTTTGTAGAGCAGAGAATCCCTAATGCAGAACAAAAATTCTAATATTTTGATGCTAGTCTTCTAAGACCTTATAACCTGAATAAGAGAGGAGGGTTATATTTACAGAAGATACATTTTTGAAGATTGAAATGAGAACAAAAAGGAGCAGTCTTTTGTAGCCCAGGGATAAAAGCCAGTCAATCTCACCTTCAGCAGGGGTAGGAAAATGGTTTAGGGGGCATAATCCTTATTTCACACAGAAAATTATGAGTTTACAGCAGATTGTTACCAGTCAGGAACGAGAACTTGTGTGTGTGATGGATGCTTCTACCATAGCATCAGTTCAGTTCTCATTGGTGGTCAAAAAATCCAGATCCCAAGCCATAGAGAACCTCATTGACTATAAATACATAGTGTTGCTGCAGTTGACTTCCTTAATTTGACATTTGTGACTTCCCATTCTCAAAATGGGTTTGGAAGAGCTGCAAAATACTCAGAAATGTGTAGGAGCACTGATGAAAGGATGGAGTACTTTCCATCTGAGCAGTGACAAATATTAGGACTCTTCAGATGAGGAAGAAGTAACCAAGGGGAAGGATATGAAGAGGCAAATTTGCAGGAGGCAGGTTGCATCCGGGTGAGACCTGGATGATCCCAAGGGGAATAGGCAGTTGCCAGAAAGAGCAGAAAGATGTTTTGGATGTTTTGAATGACATTTAATTAAGCTGTGGAAGTCCTTGCTGAACATTGTTGTGGATAACAGTTTATGTGCAATTATATAGATTGTAGTTATAAAAATTGTTCTATTCCAACTTTAGACAAAATATCAATGTTTTATCATCCAGAATGAAAAAATGCCTCAAATTTTCATTTCATTTAGTATAAATTTGAAAATTAATCTTTTTATAATTAAATTTTATGCATGGCCTAAATAACCAAGTTGGGACATTGGCCAGCAGGTAGCCTGTTTTAAAAACATTATGTAATTGTGTGTGTGTGTGTGTGTGTAGCTAGAGGTCTGGCTTATGAAACATTTGGTATTTGTATTCATGTTTTATTTAAAAAATGTTTTGAAGTCTTCTCTAAGTAATTTGTGGTAGCCTTCCTTAGAAAACTTGACCGAATACCCACCTAAGTATATTTCTTGCTCGTAGCAGACCTTTATGCTCTAATGAGCTGAAATAAAAACTTTTATGGGCAGTGTGATGGGGAAAAAAACCTGCAGAACTTCTAGGCCTTTTGGTAGAGGAAGGGCAGAGAGAGGCAGCCCTTCTCTTAGTGCACATATATTGAACGTGTGGCATAATAATGTAATTTAGAGCAATCAGATATTGACTTCACTCTATAGGTGTTAAAGCCTGCAGGAACTGACCTGTGAGAATAAAACTGAATTTATTAGCCCCTCTTATTCCTTGTCTATCATTCTCCTTCCTCTTTCCTTTTTGTGGTTTGTACATAAGTGTCCTGGCTGTCAGTGCGACCAGCAAAGTGAAATTAAATCTTGATCTCTAAAACTCATTAGCTCCCATAAAGCTGAAGCTCTGAGGTGGTGGATGGCAGGGAGAATTCAGAGTGGTGGGGGCCGTGGCTGGTGTGGGGAGGGATAGCTGTGCTTTTCTGAAAGCATCCAAAGTTGTCCTAGAGCTTAGGTGTTTGTCATCAACAAATATTTTCCTGTCATGTAGTTTATTGGTGGTGATGTGGACTTTTTTTTTTTTGTTGAATGCAGAATGACTGGGTCACACTCTGAAGTACTTTATGTTGAAACCACATGGAAACAGAGATGGCATGATGCAGAAGAAAGAGATGTTCAGTGCCTAGGCATACTCCAGACTCAAGTTATCCTACTTTTTCTCATGTGTCTAGGTTTTATTCTAGGCTACAGAGTTAAATCCTGTGCCTGGCATGGGCCTCACAGCCTGTTGGACCAGGGTGCTCCTTCCTGGTCAGCACACAGTCTCACTTCCCACGAGCTGGGGCACAGACGGGCTGCTTAAATGTCTTGTAGGACACAGCTGAGGTGTATGTGCATGCCAAGGAGGTTGGGAGACACTTCCCAGCTAGAACACCAGGCAGTGCCAGCCAAACCTTCATAGTTTCTTGCCTTGCTGTGCCTTCCCCAGCAACTGCAGGGGGTCTCAGCTGCCTCTGCACACACCTTCCCAGTAGGTACTGCTGCTGGAGGGTCTCTGCTGAGGTTTCTTTCAGATGCCAAAGCTGATAGATTGTTGTTTGTCCAGGCTATAAATAAAACTACTACTGCCTGTTCCTCTGCTAGGGCAACCCCTGTCCAGTACTGCCTGTCTGGACAACACCAGACTGTGGCTTTAAGGTTTGGCTGCTCACTAAATGAACATCCTGGAGTGCCACAGTAAAGGTGCCAACCTGACTTAATTTGACAGTATAATCTTTCAAGTTAGGATACCATGTGAACTTAGGACCAAGAAGGAGCTGGAGGAATGGATGGGTAAGAGAAGAGAGGGAGCTGCTGGTGGGAATGGGAGGAGAAGTCTCAAATACACGTCTTCAGTGCAGGGATCAAAATGTTTTCCAGGATGGTATTTCTGTTTGTTAAGATCTTTCTAGTTAAATGAAGGAAGAGAAAAGAAAGGCTACTTGAATTAAAAGGATTAACATTAGCAATCACAGCAGGAATGTCTGAATCAACAATAATAATCTTACCATGTGAGATTTGAGGGCACCTATAGCCTCTCTTATGGCTTGCTTGCCCCCTCGGAGAAGAGCACACAGACTTTACCCTCAGTATCACCCTGGAAACTGTCAGGACAGAGTGTTCCCCTGTGCCAGATACACCTCCTTGGTCACTGTTGTGATCAGTCCTCTGCTTCTCTCATGAGTAGAGAGGGACAGGCATGGGTTTCTCTGCAGTGTCCTCACTGCAGTATCAGCATCTTCCTTTGTTGGATGATGTAGTGTTAGTAGTAAGTAAGTGTAATGAAAAGTATTTAAATTGTAAGGGTCTTGCATTCACAACACTGTGAACGCAATCTATTGCATGCTGAGTAGCATCTCATTTAAAAATAAAATTGACTCTAATTCTTTACATTCAAGTAAAGGAAAGGACCCTTTGCACAATAGTAAAAAATTAAGCATAGAGGTGCAAATTTAGTTTTTGCTTTTTCTCATTACAGAATAAACAGATCTGAATTGGGGAATGGTTTTCTCACCCAAAAAAGTGCTTTCTGTCAAGTCTTACTCTGTTTGCTTCAGTATGCTCCTGTGATGTAGAAATGTTTGCTTTTGTTTCTATGAAACAACAACCAACAGCCATAGGTTTGTATTGACACATGGATTGGGTTGTTCTCTCTGGTTTCTAGGCCCTGCCTGGCAAGTTGCTAGTATACTTTCCATCTTGGCATAGTGGATATTGCTACAGATATTTTTCTTTTTTATCTTACAGTTTAGTTGGGGTATTTGGGGGGTCCTTTTTTCTTTTTTGTTGTGTTTTTTTTTTTTTTCCTGCAAGAGCGCAATTGGTTTTATGAGGGTTGTCAGCATATAGGAGCTTCAGTTAAATGAACATCTATAGTCTGGTGGTTCCAGACTCATATTAGGTGTTCTTCCTTCTCATTTTTTTCCTAAAGGGGTATGAAGGGATGAGGGACTTCAGACAGTGAGGCAACAGACTGGCTTCTTTGCCAGAGGATAAGGAATTGCAATCAAAAGAGCAGCTGGCAGGTTTTGCTGCTTAGTGCAGTAGCTTTGGGAAGACTAATGGCTTTTGTGCCCTGAGACAAGGACAGCTTCAAACCACATGCCCTAAGGCATCTCTGCACCTTAATTAAATGGAAAAAAGACCAGTCATCTAAGGGACACCAATAGTCACATGGAGTCCTTTAGAAAGACATATACACCCTGATTCTTTCAGCTTTTTTTGTGGTGGATTTTACTTGAATTAAAAAGAAAAAATGTAAGTAGTTTTCCTCAGTGAGATGATGTTGCCAGAAGAAAATGTGAGGGAACAGACTGTGGCATACAGCAACCCAGTAATTGTTGATGTTGAGTGTGGGTTTGGGGCGTTTGGCCATTGTTTCTTTGTAGTCGGTCAAGTAAGGAAGGGTATTGCTGCCAGGAACTCATTTGTTTATCTGTCTTATAATTCCAGCATATTTAAAGAAAGAAACGAAGGAAAGCAAGGCACAGGCATTACCTGTTTCAAATCAGCTTTTTTAAATTTTTCTTTAAGTCAAATATACTAAAAAAATACACATCCCTCACCAGTTTGCTGACAATGTTACATCATCCTGAGCTGTCACGGGGGTGATGGGACCTGTCTTGATAATTCCATCTTTCAGGAAGAGCAGTAGATCTCCTGTGTCGGTTGAGAAAATACTTTGCCCGTGGACAAGGCAGGGAAATTCTCCTTTGTTGTAAAAGCAGCACTAACATTGTCAAAGCTCCTGAATCTCTTATAACTATAGTTCCTTTAAATAAAATAAAAAACAAAAAACAAAAAAAAAACCCCAAACCAACAAAGGGTCTTAAGCTGACTATTTGTTGGTCTGGACTCTAGAAAATAGATAGTTATTGTCTCAAAAAAGGCTGCCTGCTACTCAGTGAATTATTGAAACGTAGTCTAGTTAGGTTACCTTGAACACAGCTTTTTTTCCTATGAACTCTGATCCAAGCAAAGCCAGCCACTATTCATAACTGAGCTTGTCAAGAGTAATTTCCTTTTTCTTGGGGAAAAATCCACTAAGCAGTGGCAAACAGGAAACCTTCCATGGTGAATATGGATTGCTAATTGAGATTATTATTTTTAAGAAATTACTTCTCTCTTTAAAAGGAGAAAAAAAACCCAACCTGAAGTGCTTATCATTGCTTGAAGAAAAAAAAAAAACCCCACCTCCTTCAGAATGTAATCCAAAGAAATTATGTCTTTGATAAACAGGAAGAAAAACAAGCAGATTTTACTTTGTTTATTTTTCTGCACTCCTTCTAGCAGAGTTATTAACTTCCATGATTTTATTGTTGACCTTGTTATTTGCTGTGCTTTTTTTGAAACCATAGCACCTGTGATGAGGGGATCTAGAGATTCTTGATTTTCACAGGGGGGGGAGGCAGGCAGGCAGGCAGGCATGGCTTTGCTATTCATAGTTCTAGAAAAGAACTTTAGCAGATGACTCAAAGATCAAAAAAGAAGAGAGACAAATAGGGCCATTAATTATGCCTCCAAACCTTGTAATTTTAGTTTTTAAATACTTTGAGCTGTCAATATAATGATGGTTTTGTCACACTGGGGAGTGGAATCAATATGTTTGTTCCATTTTGTTCCACTATTCACAATGGCAGTGCTGCAAATGATGCAAAGTATAATTCCAGAAAAGCATTAGAGCTGTTCAGCAGGGGGAAGATTATAGGTAGGAAAATTAGGGGCAGCAGAGCAGAAGCCATCCCCAGTTGCAGCAGCAGGGAAGCTCCAAGCAGTGTGGTTTTCCTTGCTTGGAAGCTCCTTTTCAGCTCTGAAGAGACAGATTAAAAGTTGGTTGATGCTGGGAAGGGGGCTGAAAAGAAAGCAGAATTAGCACACAACTTGCACTTCTACCACTTTCCTCACTATTCAAGAAGCTTGTGGTAAGGTGCCACCACAAATGTGATGGGACAAGGGGACATAAATAATGTTTAAACACTGCTGCTATGAGGAATCCCATTAGTTTTTAATAAAAATTGAGTACTGTGCTTTTAACATTTATCACCTAACTTAAAAAAAAAAAAAAAAAAGAGCAAAGCCGAATATAAATTTATAACTCATACAATGATCGCATGTTTGCTCTTTTTTCACAAAGAATTCAGCATCAGGTTTTTCTTTTTTGCTAGGTAGTGTATTGATGTGAGTGAATTATTTCAGGTGCACGTCACAAGTTGCTGGATACAGTTCACCTCCCTTTAGCAGCTGTGAAAGTGCATTGTATCACTGGAATTCATGATGGCAGTCCAAGCTGTAACTGAGCAGTGTGTTGAAATAAAGCTTTGAAGATGCATCAGCTAACCAGTGTTCAGATTTTTTCTTTAGTGAAAATTTTGCTACATCTGCAGATTAGAGAAGCTTAATAATTAAAAGAAATACTGCTTTCCTAAAGCCTGCCCTAGGGGGGGGGGTCAGATTTTTTGTGGCATATCTTCCCTTCTCCATGTATATTTTTTATTTGGAAGATTTATATTGGAGTAAGCAACATTTTCCTCTCTAATTCTTGTCACATTAAGTTTTATAAAAATATGTGTAAATGAAATTGACTCTCTTGTTTTTGGCCTCTGTCTTGATGGGATGTAGGGGAGGAAAATATTTCATGCTTCTTGTCAAGGAAATTAATTTTCTTTTGGCTCATGGGTTGCTTCTCTCTGATGACATCTTTAACATTCAGAACTTAGATATTTTTTTTAATGAGCCTATTTTAAACTTTTGTATTGTTAAAACTGTACTTTGTGGTCCTCCTCTGAAAATGGTGTAATGCTAGCTTCAAGATGTTGTGGCATTCATAGAACTTAAATGTGTTTCTGTTAGTATATGCATTTTTGAGGCTTGGGCTAAAATCTGATGAGCATAATTCCTGTGCATGCATTAGAGGAATGAGAACATCTGACTTGGGAAAGAAAACATCAGGAAAATGTGAATTACAGAAATGTGTCCTTATTGAAATAGGCTTTCCTCTATTGTAGCAATGAAGCAATATTTTGAAACATTTAAATCCCATTATATCTGTGCAAATCACATTGTGTCATGTGTAGAGGTACAAACTTTCTGCATTAAGCCCCTCAAGAGATGCAAGCACCATCAAGCCCAGGTGGGGAAGACAGTACAATCTGGGAAGATGCTGAAGGGTTGCTTCCTCTCCAGTGTCATCCCAGTTTCTGATGTTCTGTCAGGAAGCACTTGCTCACAGAGAGGGTGATGAGGCATTGGAATGGACTGGCCAGGGAAGTGGTGGAGTCACCATCCCTGGAGGTGTTTAAGAAAAAGCTGCTGTGGCACTTAGTGTCATGGTGGTGGTTTTAGGTCACAGGCTGGACTTGATCTCAAAGGCCTTTTCCAGCCTCAGTGATTCTGTGATTGTTCAGTTTACCAATTTCTTGAGCCAGTCATTGCATCCTTAGCTGTGTGTAATAGCCTGTGATAGACCTTTCTTCTTTTTTACTTCTTTTCTGTTTTCTTTTTTAAACAGATGACACCTCTGTATACTCTGAAATATCCTGTTAAAAGGACTTATGCATTTACCAGCACTGAATTTTTTCTAGCATTTTATTGCCTAATCAGCATTATAGAATCCTTTTATAACTCCTTCATGTTAGATTTCTTTACTGCTCTCATTAATATGCTCTGAAAATTTTGCTATTTCACTGTTAATCCGTCTTTGTTATACACAGGAGATATCTCAGCACAGATGCAGTGTGACCCTACTCAGTGTCTTGTTTCACTAAGACAAGTACCCATTTTATTTCTGTCCTTAGCTTTCTATCCTTTAGCAGCCTCTCCTGTTTTTTCCCCCTTTAGACTTTAGTAACACAGGACTGTGTTTATCACATCTTTAGTGACTGAATCAAAATCCTGTTGAAAGCTGGAAAAGGCACAGCTTTCTCTGCTGACTTTGATTCTTCAAAGACACAACCTTGCTGGTTGTGTTCTTCAGTACAGTGGCATCTAATGCTAGCTGGTTCTGGCAATCTTCTATTCATCTTACCCATTTTTCTAAAGCATCTTTCCCTGTCACTTCAGTTCAAGACTGTTTTTCTCCTGACTTACTCCCTCTCTAGAGGGCCCTTCTCTGTATGTGACAGCATCCAGATCTCCTGTGGTGTTTTTTGTGATGTGATTTTTCATTTTGAGCCATTTGTAATGCGTATCACTGCTCAGTTGTGAGCAGGACTTGCTCTCGATGCAGGATGTATGTGGAGAGGTGATGACCAGTGGTGTTGTATGAGGATTTCCTTTATACCTTATCCAGTTAAGTTTTCAAATGTGTAGCACAGAAGTTGCTGGTTCCAGGGGCCAGAGACATAAAATTCCCTCCCTGGTGCTCTTTTATTCAGGTGGGAACTTAGGTAAAGCACCAGCAAGGTCTTTTCTGGAGCTGAAAGCCTTAAGTTAAACTTCTAAGAAATCAAGGAGCGTACAGAAGATGGTCTTTAAAAGGAAATACTGCAGAGGACTGTAAACCTTCAGAAAAATAAAAATGTGCTATAAAGCAGATATCCTGCAGTTATTCCTTGTGTTCATCAAGATTAAGACAAAAAGGAGTTTCCTTAAATTACCTACGGTGTTTTCATATTGGATGCTAGTAAAGATTTTCTGACAGTAGGAGGAGTAACAGACTGCTATGAATTAGGGTGGATACAAAACTTTTATGAGCAGACTGGAAAAATGGAAATCCTAGTTTAGTTAAACTTGGTTCTCCCTTAGCAAAGGATGGACTAAAATGCTTCCTGATGCCCTATATCTTCTGTAACAGCCTTTCTTGCCAGGATGGGAAGCAGGCAGGAGAGCGCTGCATTGCCAGGTATGGTGAGACCACCCTGCCTGAAGGACCCTCAGGTGACTGCCAGCTGCATCTCTGTCCACTTCCAGTCCACTGCCTTCAGCTTCATCATCAGCTGCAGGCTGAGGCTGTCATCTGTCTGAGAACAACCGTATCTGCACTCTAGAACTGTCTTGTGAGCTTAAGTTGCTGGATGTACCTGTTGACTCGCTGCTTTTCTCACAGATATTTGCTGGCAAGGGTCCAGCAGTGCTGCATTAGGGAGGGCTGAGAAATCCTTGAGGTGAGGGAGATTTCCTGCTCATCATTTGCAGAATGGAATGTATGCCATCTTTCATTGTCTTTTCAAGGGTCATCGTGTGAATAGACTAAATTTTCCAGGTTCTTCTATGAAAAGCTGTTAGTAAACAGAATTAACTGATGTACTGTCTCCCTGCTGTTAGTTGCTAGTGGGATTCATTCTTGATTGCAGGATAATGATCTGTATTTTTGGTCTTCCCTGGATCTGTGCCCTCTGTAACAGGATGGTTATTTAATGCTTACACACTTCTTCCAGCTGGCAGCAGTCTTTTGGCTTACTTTTTTGGCTTAATTTCTTAGTCTCTTTTATATATATATGTATGTATGTGTGTGTATATATATATATATGGTTCAAGGTGAAAACCAAAAAAGTGGTGGGAAAAAAAAAAGATAGGAGAAGGTGCTTACTTACAATTATGAAGTTACTCTGTTCTAATTGGCAAAACTTGTATTTGACAAATTACTAATATGGTTTCTGTTAACAGAGAAGAACAAGAAAATAGACAGGTGTACGTATTTCTATGTTGTACATCATTATAAGTTAGAAAACTGGGAACTACAAATACGTCTCATGTTTATCACATCTAAATTGTGGTGCTGTGGGCATAGTTCATCATCTTTGCTATGCTGATGCCAGCAAAAGTTTGTGTATGAATGAAGAATTTATGCCTTCACTAAATGAAAACATCGGGACTTAATAGAAGACACTGTTTGGTTAGCTGCTGCTTCACTTGCTAAGATGCCAGGAAGAAAAACTCAGGACATTGTTGGCAGAAAAGCCAGGCAAATTCACCCATCCAAGAGTCCATCAAAAACAAAAAAGCGGGAATTAAACTTGGCAGCATAATTGCTTATGTGGTCTGGGGGAAAAAATGAGAAACACGTATTTTGCCAGAAAAAAGTGGAGAGTCAATTCAAAGAAAACTCAGAATTATCCTCTACAAAAATAAAAAAAAAAAATAAATTTTAAACCAAGGCATTCTGTGCTGCTGTAAAGACAGCACAAATTGAATCAAAGAAATCCATAAGCTATCCTAGGCTAGCTTTAAAAAATCAGCTTTCCTCATTAGAGCACAATAAAAAGAAGACCTAACTGAAACATCCTTTGTATCCTAACATAGCTTTTTCTCTAGAGTTTCTTAATAGAACTTTTTCTTGAATAACTGCACTATTACAGAACAGGCTTTTTTAATGAAAGAGAAATGTTCTCTTACTATTAAACAAAATGAAGTTCCATTAACATGCAAATAAAAATGTCTAGCCTACTAATGCAGTTACTCAGGAAAAGTATCAGGCTTTGAGCAGAGAAATAGAAGATGTATGTATTCCTTACTATACATCTCTGCTGATGTTTACAGTTTATTTCAAATCACAAGGATTCTGTAAGCTTTCCCTCCCCTCTCTCACGTGCATCATCAATGTGGTATCCTGAAGCTTGTGAAATAGAAATATTTGGTATAAATCTTTAACCTTTCTTTGTAATCATAGGGGCAGAAGGCTTAGCAGAAAGCTATGGGGAGCTACAGCATTGCTTCTGTTCGGTGGTGTAGTGTGGTGGTATGTTTTTTACAACCCAAAGAAATGGAGCAACAAGGAGGTAACTACACGTATGATTCTGTGTAGTGCAGATTAAAGCCATTTTTGTCTGTGTGAATAGCAGTTGTACTACACTTAAATAAGAGCAGATATACCTGCTCAAACCTTTAAGTTTGGATGTGGTTTTGGGTACAGAGGTAAGCTCAGTTTCAGTTTCTATGTTACTTGGTGAAAACTCATTCCCTGGAGATGAAGCTGGGGATAAAAGTATTTCCACGCATTTCAGGGGTTTATCAGAAGTACCAATTTTTTTTTTTTGTCCTCAAGTCAGCAAAGCACTTGCACCCCAACTAAGATCCCTCTAACCTTTCTTAAGATGGCTGGTGGACTCTCCCCTGTCTGGAGGGAAAGAGAACTGTCTGGCCTGTCTTCTCCATCCTCTGGGTCTCTGAGCTGGAGACTCTAAAAGAGGAAGTGTAGCCATCCTGCGCATGAGTGCCATGCTAAAGAATGAACAAAACAGCTATTTCCCCTTAATTTTATTTATATTAAACATCAGAGAACTAGGGTTTTTTCAACTTTTTAAAATGCATTTTTCTTTAATGAAAGATTTTTCAATGCAGAGACTTTATGTTCTCCATTTTTAATTATTTTTTTTTTCTTATATACTTCTGTCTTCAAGCTAACATACTGGTGTTACTAAGGCCAGTAATGTCAGAGAGGGAGCTTGCTCTTAAAGAGGGAACAAAATGTCTTTGGAGCCTTTTGTCTTGAAGTAGCCTAGCTAGATGGCTAAAATGAAGAAGAGCTGAAGTGTGGGCACCCGAATGTTGCCTCCATCCATAACTGTCTGCCATTTCCCTAGTATAACTGTGGAAGGGGTAACTTTTCATAAGGGACCTTTCTAAAGTAGCTCAGTGAATAACCAAAAAAGCCATAGCAGGGTCCAGTCCTGCAGTCGTCATCTTCATTGTTTCCTGGGGACTCACCGGCAGCTTTCTGCAAGCCACCAGCTTGTCCTTTGTAGCTCATGGCTACTGACAGCATCCCGTGGTCCTCAGGATTTCTGTTTGCCTGTGGGAAAGGCAGTCACCCACAAGAGACTTCTTCATTGTAGCTTGTAGGTAAACACCGCCATGTTAGAGCAAGTGGTTGACTAAGGATTTGCTGACAGAAGTGGTGGCTGTAGGAAGCATCTGAAAAATTGAAAAAGAGGATAAGGGAAGAGAATCTGTTTCCAAGTGACAGTAAATAAAGAATTATTCAGGGGGGAGGGGAAAGAAAACCCGACTGATTGTTATGAGCATGTTGCTTTGTTTTACAGGGCAGATTCTGGTTTGAGCTAACTTTTAAGTATGATAGCTGGAGGACATCAGTTTGAATCAAATGAGCTGGCTCTGCTGGGTGCTTTTGCTTATCCAGTGGCACTGCTGCTAGGAGTCCCTGAAACTTTATTAAGGATCTTCTTCTGATCTCCTGCATAGGCTGTTACACTATCTCCTTTTTGAGCAGTGCACCGGGCCTTGCAGAAGTATGGGTGATAAGAAGGCTCTTCATTCTCTAGTTGCTTTTGCTGCTGCTTTTTATCAAATCATGATTTAGCTGAAGGCAAAGAGCAGTTGGTTGAAGAAATGATAATGAGGGTTTTCTGGGAATGAAAGAGATCAAGGAATTTAATTGTTTTAAGTAGTTCAACTCTTGACAGATATGTGGAGGAAACGAACTTGAATTACCTGCAGAGGTGTTAAATGTCTGTGCAGCCTTTCAAAAGCTGCACAAAAGCATTCAGAAGTGTACCTCTTCTAAAGCAGACATAGCAAGTGAGAAAGAGTTGAAAGGACTATCATCTGTGACTGAAAACTACTTGTAAAATGCAAACCTTAGCTCAGTTTTCAAATGTACTTGTGTTTGTTGAAGGTAAAGCAGCATACATCTTGACCTGCAAGTAGGAAAGCAATGGTTAAAGTCAGTTAAAAGTTGTTGTCTCTGAGAAGCACAGCCCAAACTGCTTGGTGCCCCAGGAGCTTCCCTGTTTTGTGCTCGTCCCAGAATCCTCTATCCACTGTAGCATGTCTTCACAGGACAGACCTAAATCTCTTGCATGGACACAGCAGAGGATGAGCCTGGCTGGATGTCTCCCATAGCTATAGTCTTCTCTTCTGCAGCATTTGAGATCCTCTTCAAGATGAAGCACGAGGCCCACTTCTGCTGTCTTGTCAGTAACTATGCACAATCTCTGCCAGGTAGCTAAAAAGAGAGGAGGCGACCTCTGGCATCCATGGATTTAACAGTGCCATAGAAGAAGATGCTGGGAGCTCTAGTTGCAGTGGCAGGATTTGGACAGAGGGGGACAGTCAGTGTTGGGGTAAAATTGTAATATGCTCTGATGTCTGGTTCCCAGTAGTTGCAATGACCACATTGGCAAAATGACTGAAAAAAAATTATCTTGTCAACAGAAGTCATTAAATGTAGCTTGTGTTGCTCCAAGGGGATGGATGTGCCCTCCACAGCTGGAGTGGGGTGGTGGCATTATGGCATTTCTGTCAGCACGTCTTGTTTTGTTCCTTCTTCTGGTAGAAGACCAGAAGACATCAGAAGGAAAGAAAAATTATTTGTTACTTTTTGAGCTGGCAGAGCTTGCACACAAGTGAAGGGGCAATTGCAGCCGGTGCAGGGGGAGGGGGGACATTTGAGGACAGAAACTTGAGTTTTTGTTAACTGGACCATCTCTGCTATCTTGTGGAGCTTCTCCCCAGAGTGCCCACTGCTCACCCTGCAGCCTGCCGCTGGTTTCCCAATAGACCTGTCAAGCTGACTGTCATCTCCAGTGGACCGTCGTCCCACCCAGTTTGGCACAGTCCAACGACCTGGCAGCCCTCCATGGAAGACTGGTAAACCTAGCTTTGGCTGTGTTGGCAGTGCCAGTTTGGGAAGTGATGCCCAGCATCTGCCAGCGCCACAGCAAGCTGCTGTCACTGCCAATAGCAGAGCTGCATGAACATGTACCAAATGCCTCCAGAATTTGAAAGAAACAGGTCATTTTGCTGTAGCATGGGTCTAGTAACCCAAATACTTGGTTGAGATTGAATAGAAGCACTAAATATCATCTGATGAAGTAAAAACCTCTCTAATTACTGTTAAAAATGTGTTACGTTCTAGTTTATTTTCTGTCAAAATACGTAAATAATTTGTGCTCCTAAATAAGATTTTTTTAAGTCAAGAAGCATTTATATTTTTTTAAACCTTCATACCAAGTATACTTTGGCTTTTGAGTGGCTTTCTGCAGCATAGTAGGAAGTTGTGCTTGTCCTTCCTTCATTTCATATTTATGCTCACTAGCCCTTTTCTGAGCCGTCATGTTTGCATTTTCTTCCCCATCACTCTGTGGACACCCAGAACTCACTAGGTGGGATCAGAGAAGGCAGCACACTTCAGTTTGTTTGTTTGTTTTGGTTTTTTCAGTGTGGTTGTATTTAGTTCCTATGATGCAATGTTGTCCTCAGGATGTAACAGTCAGTTTGACCTCTTCACAAACACCAAGCAAGTATGTGAGAAAACATTTTATGAGCCACAAGAGAATTCTTGGGGGCTCTTAGCAGAGCAGAAAAATTTTCCTTTGGCTGGCGATGGTGAGGACTAGACTGTGCTTCTGACTGTAGTAGCATAAGAAGAAAAGACTTGTAAGCAGGAGAGGTCACCATAGACTGGGATCACTCACTGGTTTTCCACATCATTTGATTCCTTTTCCGTTCATGGAAACTTTAAAGGTATTTATTCAGGTCACTGCTTCCTCTATAGCCTTTATGACACACCTCAATTTAGCATCTGCAGCCTTCAGACTTAAGTAAGAAGCATGCGCTGTGGCTAAGCTGTAAGCTGGGTCTGGTTTCACAGAATTTGCAGTACTCTATGAGGACAGAGCATGGAAAGACAACATGTCGTATTTTTTATTTTGATTGTGAGAGAAAGGCCACTTCTATGACTTCCCATAGTTTATTGGATGTTTGCAAAGTGTGTATGTATTTGAGTTATGATTCTTCTTTTTAAACTCTTAGGGATAATAAGAATTGCCAGACATCCATGGCAATGAATGACATGGTGTTTCTGTAGTTTTTGGTTGAGGCACTAAGGATCAAAAAATAGGGAATACTTTGAAGCCCAAGAATAATTTAAAAAAAAAAACAACCTTAGAAGTTCCTTTTACCACACAAAAAAAAGTTATTATTTCCCCCCGTACACTTCAGATTTTACAGTATGAGGAAAAAACCCACCAAAATCTCAAATCTAAGGTCACATCTTTTTGTATATGGTACAGTACTTGCCATCAGTTAAGGATATTAACTTAGGTAAAGTGTTTATTGTTCTACAAAAAATACTTCCAAGCTTGTTGTGTTTGTGATAGCACTGAAATTCGCAAGGGAATTTTGTATCCATAAAATATTTTTAATCATGCTCCATCATCCTCTTATGACATGTATGAACTCACTATGGCAAATAAGAGTTTGGTTTTAACAATAAAAAAAGTTAATAATAGCACACCTTTGATGTATCTCTGATAGATAATAGTCTGACTTGTTGACAGATCAATAAATATGGGCACGTTGTGTTTTTTATGTGAAAGACAATTTTACAGGAGGAGGTAGACACTACCAATATACCACTTCAGCCAAAATTATAGTGCCAATAGAAAAATACAGCACTATTAAGAAGCAATATGGTTTCTGTTGTTCCTTGCAGCCGCAGGGCTGGTTCCTGGGCATCCCTCTGCCCTGCAGGAGACAGTAGCCCAGTGGGATGTGAGAAGTGTGGATTGTATCTGGGAGCTGAGGAATAAAATAAAATTCCTCTTTCTTTGTTGTGAAGGAGTATGATCAAAGTAGCTTTGTGTGTTTCTTTCTGTGTCTTTCCTGACTGTGTTGGAAAAGTTATTTTACAAGGCTCCTCTGGTGATTTAAATGAGCAAGTCTGTCATCTCTCACCTCCCTATTTTTTGTCTCGCATGAAAACCCTTCTGCTCTGAAAGGTCTGTGTCCTGCTGGGAAAACATGCTTTTACTGGGAAATGTGACATTAATGTATCTTAAGATAACAGAATAACACTGCCTAGTATAATGTCATTTCACCTTAGTTTTCTGTGCTCAGAAAGAAAATGGAAATTCCTGTAAATCCTGCTAGCAACCAAAGAGCAGCTTCCTGTAGGCATGTTTAAATTTGTAATGACTACCACACTTCAGGCTGACCTTCCATTCACCCCACTTCTTGCTTAGAAACTGATTTCGCATCTCATGGAGCTGCATAGTTATGAGCAAGTATAAACTTCTCCAAAGACATGGATGGTAGCTGGTGATTTATTTCAGAGGTTATGAATACAGTAAAATAGGCGAGCTGGTGCTGCAAATGCATCAGGATCCTCCAGCAGCTGTAATGCAGCTCATAGCAGCGGTGGTAAATGGAGACTGGAAAAGGGACAGCACTTCTTCTGCAGAGAAAACCTGGTGCTTCTGGTGTCAGGAACGTGAAATGTGTGCTGTTATGTGGCAAAAAAAGTGTAGGTCCATATGAAAGCGTGCCTGGTCTTTATCTTAAACTTTTAGTGCATCGCTGAGGAGTGGGGAAGGCTTTTGTCTCTCATCCTTTTGCATCCTCCCACAAATCATATTGGAAGAGAATTGCCACCTAGTAGTTTAGCTTAGTGCCATTCGTGGTTGTTTCCATGATACTACAACAATTTACCCTAAAAAGGAATACTAGAAGTCTCTTTTTGGGTAAATATAAGCTGTTCACTTGTTAAAGCTGCAGAATTTTCTACATGAATTTATGTTGCTTTTACTACATGGATGTGTCTCCAGCCGTATTAATCAAATACTGTTTTCAGAATGGCAAGAAGGTTACACTTGGTCTTGGGTATTTATACTTACTTATCTTGGGGAGTATTTTCTGATTTACTGTATTCTGTGAAAGAAAAAAGTAATTTTCTTTTTTGTGAGTTAATGTCCATTCATCTTTCCATGGGAGTGAGAAAAGAGGAACAGATCTCATTTGGACATGACTAAAGACTTTTTAAAATCTTATATAGGTGTTCCTGCCTTTCAATTATTCTATCAATCAAGTGCAAGCTTGTTTGGATGTAATTTAAAGTATTGTTAGAACAATATTTCAGATTCTGAAATATCCCAGCAATTTAAGAATTTATTGCAGGTCTCTGCAGGTTCTTACAGAAAACAAAAATATGTGTCCCTGAAAAAATCTTTAGTGGTGTCTCTAGTAAAACTACAGTAAGCCTTTAAAGAACTTCAATTTTTAGTTCATATTAAAAAAAACCCTGTTGAGATGAGAGGAGGCACATATTGCCCATGCCACCAGTAGATTTTTTAGTGATATTCATGGCATTGAAAATAAGGGTCTCATTAGCTTCAGCTCAGAGCCTTAAATGTCAAAATTCAGGTCTTGACCATAAATCTTCTGGCGCACATTTAAGGCAAGCTCTTTTCAGAATACACCAAGGGAAGGAGGAGAGATAAGTCATTTGTATCCCAATTGTCAATTCAGTGTAGTTTGCTTTGGTGTTTCATCACCATGTGATTTACTTCCCAGCCCAGGATCTTCTGATGTACTTACAGTATCTGGTTTACATAAGCACAAGAGAGAGGAGAAAAAAAGGAATGTTCTTCAAAAGGCTTATGGACCTGAAAGTGACTCTAATGAAGAGGGATGAAATTTTGGGGAGAGCTCTTCTGCTCAAGTCTCTGAAGTGAATGCTGCAGCTGGAGGCCTGTACCCCACACCGCCCTGGGGATCTGGGGATGTTCTCTGTGTCTCTCACACTGCCAACACTTCTGTCTTGAAGAGAGAATGTTGCCCACTGAGTGTTCTCTACCACCTTTTATTTACTTGATGAAGTATGGATTTGTTTAGTTATCAGTTTGATATTGATGTGTTTCAAGCCTATTGTGTTATAAAAGCACATATCTTTAAAGTAAGAATGCAAGTTGGTTTTGAAAGATGAGATCCTTTCATCTTTGCTTGTGTTGTCTTTCACAGGTTGGTGGGGGTTTTTTTGTGCCTTTGGAGTCAGTGAGTCTGCTTGCAGAATAAGGATCTGTTAGATTAGATAAGGATGTTGGAATCCAATCTTGGTTGGTGTTACGTTGTATTACAGCCCTAGAGTAAATCTAGAAATGCAATACTATTCCTCAGGGTGTGCTAGCTATGCCTACCTAGGCTCTGAAAAATTTTAAATAGCACCTAATTAGGTGAATGATAAATCAGGAAAATTACAAGTACCCTAATAATCCCTTTTACTCAGTGAAGGTTTGTACAATAGGCTCAATCCTGAACAGCTGAGGAACATACAGAATTTTAATCACAAGTGATGTATGTTTTTATAGCAAGAGTAAACTGTGAAAACTAAAGTTTACATTTGTTTATCCCACTCATTGAATGAAGCAAAAGAAAAAAAATATAATGGTTGTCTCAATTTTATTTATTCTGGCTACTTCAGGTTTCTCACAGGGTGTATTTAGAAGAAAGAAGAGTCTGAAAATAATATGAATATTTTAAATATTACTCAGTATGAAAGTCGATCCACATTTCCCACTTTGAATCATAGAGTAATCTTAATATAATAATTCTTGTTATTTGTAGTAAGAAAGTAGAAAATGTGTATTTCGCATTCTAGGACAAAATAATTGTTTGTTTGTTTTTAAACTTCTGAAACTGTCTGATAACAGAAGTATTAAAAATGACTGGTAGGTGACTTTTAAAATATTTCTTATAGCCTCAACATAATTCTTTGAGGTGACTTGAAATGATGAGGTATGAGGTAAAGAAAACGCTTGTTAATAGAGAAAGAAAAAATGCAGTGTTCACCCTCTTTTTCTTTTTTTTTTTTTTTTTTTTTCCTACACAGGATATTAACGTATGTATCCTTGAAAACTACCCTGAATGTTCCAATCCCAGGTTATTTTACATCATACCATATTTCTGTGGCCAGCATCCAAGATGCAGGTAAATATATACAAGCTATCCCAATTTGTTCAGCAGTAGCTATTGCCAACATTTTGTCAGAAACTGGTAATAAAGAGGCAATGGTTATTTGATGTACAAAAGAAAAATCTAAGTACTGTGTAGCCCTGTAAGTGCTAGCTGCATGTATATATATTCTGGAGTAAGGAGGGTAATGCCAATGTAGTACTATTCTTTTTTATTGATTTAATAGTTAAATAATTAATAAGTATCTGTAGATACTTTTTCTCTGGGTCAGCAAAGTGAGAATGGTAGTGACTGTATGTGCTCATTACTCGTTTTACTTGCACTGTAATTTTGTAATACAGGGGTTTAGTTCTGCTCAGGTGTTCGTACCACATTTATATATGAGGAATTTCAGGTTTCTATGCCCATGTAAGAAATAGTTATCATGCTTAAAACTATGTAAGTACAGCCTTCTCCTGCTGTAATTGAGCTAGCTCATCCTAATGTATGCCCTTCTCATATTGCTGTGTTACTGATACTGCATAGTAAATTTTTATGCAATAATACACGAATAATTTTAAATACCTCTTGTTTTCAAATACTTCTGTACTGGCAGTCAGTGTGTTCTTTATCATGTTTGTTCAACTTCAAGGTATTCTATCTATTTATTGTTACCACTTCTTTATAGCAAAACAGCTGCACATGTTCTCAAAAATTTCTCTCAAAAGCCATACATTTTTGTAGCAGTAATACCAAGCGAAAACGTGTTATGATGTAAACATACATCTTATGTCTGTTTCTAAGAACCTTGGCTGTAAAATCCTGCTTTAATTGTTTACATAAGTGAAATTATGATTAAGAAACAAAACAGATTAATGACTTCATTTTCTTTATGCATTTTTTCTTGATGTATTTTAGCCTCGTTAGCAAATGCTTATGGTTGCACATTTAACTTGTGTGCATGAAGAATCCTATTAACAACAGTCACGTACCTGAATACTTTCACAACACATCTCTATGAGATTCCCAAGCATTGAAGTAGTATTTTGTAAGTTGTTATAGATCTGTTTCCTACAATGCCCTTGCACTTCCTTCAGCTACTTCTTAGTGTCACAAGGAGCTGCAAGAAAGAGGCTCACAGTATTTGTTAAGACACTCTGCTCTTACAGAAAATGGATCAGTGCACAGAAAGTGGTAGGGAATGACGTGAATCTGTGGCAGATCTACAGGGCAGTCAGGGATAATGGCAGGGAAAGCTCGAGGAGACTTTGACAGAAGTTAAGATGAAGGACAAGGTGGGAAACAGGATAGTAACCTCTTGTGTGCTAGTCACTGGGTAACAGCAGGCAGTGGTTGCTCTCAGCAGTTCTGATGTGGCTCAGGGACATCACCACCCCTTAACACCCTTTGTCACCCAGGGAAGATGTTCCTCCCATGAGACAGGACATGCTTCTCAGACACAGGAGTTCACAATTTTGAGTTTATAAACAACCTGGCAAAAGATGTCTTCAGAGTGGAGTACTTCCATGCAGTGATTAACCTCTTTTTAATATGATCATGCCAAACCAATTCTAGATTTTGTGCAGAAAAGTGAGCCACTTGGTTTTGGTAAGGGTTTTTATTACCTTTTGTTAAAAGTACAGCACTGAATATTTTTGATTCAGTTGTGTTCTTGGCTTGAATTTTGGAAGAAAATACATATTTAAACTTCATTTTTACCCCTTTTTTCTCTCTCCCTCCATTAATTTCATATAGGGAGCCTGGTGAATGGGCCCTTGAAAGAGCAAAGCTGAACGTTAATGAAAATTTTCTGCTTGTGGGTATTCTGGAGGAGTTGGAGGATGTGCTGCTTTTATTAGAAAGATTTTTACCTCATTATTTCAAGGATGTGCTTAGCATCTACAAAAACCCAGGTAAGTTTTTCTATAAAAAAGCTATTGTTACAGAAAGTTCAGCAAAATCGGCATGTCAGAAAGGTAGGTGTTTATGCCTTGTTTAATCAATTAAGTGATTTACCTCCCTTTCAGGAAGCAGATTTGATTAATGGGGTACATACTCTGCTTTTATTCTGTGTTTTTGTGTGTTTTTTCATTCTTTTGTGTGTTTTTTCATTTCTGGGTGAGGACTTGGTGCTCCAGTGATGTTGCCACATGTCAGGAAGCTTCTCATTTACCACTGGAGTGGCTTTTTCTTCTTCTAATTATGTAATGTTCAGATCTCAAATAATACTGTCAAAATATTCTCAAAATGATGTTTCAAGACATTGATTTCCTCTAGGTTTTGATTTGTAAGAGTGGCTTTGTGTCCTATTTGAAGATTCACCTTTTTCCTTCAGTGTTCCCCATACTGATTAAACTTCTGTTTTATTTTTCCCACCTTGTCACTTTTCCCACTTTGTCACTTGTGGACAAAGAATAGAAAGGAAACTTCCTTTGTGTTAACTCTCCTCTTTTCATACATGCATATGTTTGGGGTTTTTTCTGACCATAAATATTTTCAGGTTATTTCTCAGGTGGTGCTAATGCTTACAAAAAACTTAATCTACCAGAAACAAATGAACAAAAAAACCCGTAAAATCCAAGTGCTGTGTAAGAAATCCATCATCATTCTCCTCAGGGCACCTTAGGCCTGATCTGCAACACCCTCTGCTGTTACATCATGAAGTGCTGGAAGCAAGAGATGTTCCTCCATGCAGCTCAGCTGTGTGGTGATCCCACAAAGCAGCAATTATTTTGGGCCAAAACGCACCGTTTGCTGCAAATAGCACTTGCAAAATAAATCTGTACAATTTATTGTGTTGTTTCCAGACCTGTTGCACCACCTGGGATACTCTTAAGGCATTCTTCCCTCTTCGTATAAAGCTTTTCCATTACTTTTATCAATTTAATATACTGAGATGAGAAAAACACATTGAAGGACCATGTACAGAAGGGTGAATAATTTCAAGGTCGATGAAGCTCTGCACCACATTCCACTACAGTTCTGATCCAGAACCACCTAAAAAAAACCTGGATTTGTAGAGCTCCTTTGAACGAGCAAGTAACTGAAGGAAGGCTATTTTAATGCAGCGTTGGCTTGTGGATTACTTAGATAAGAAAGCAGAGTAGGAAACTGGTGGTTGCTGTCCCACCAACTTTATGATCTAAACCAAATTAAAAACAACTATATCTTGTTGTGGGAAGCAAACTGCTGAATTTTATCAAACCCATAAAATCACATTGGCACTTAAGATGCTGGAGTTCTGGGTGAAATCCCTTCTTCTTCCCAGAGCTGGGACACTCCTCCCTCATTGCAGGTGCTTTGGGTGGGCACCAGATCATTACAGCTCCCTTCCAAGCAAACTTCTTATTGTCTGGAGCCTTCAGTACAGGTTGATGCCAATAGAAATCTGGAAACTTTTTGTCATCTCTCTTTCTTTTAACCATGCAAGCCATATTCAAGCTGCTTTGTTTCTGTTGTGTCTGTAGTAAAATTCCTCAACTAAGACAGCATGTAACATTTCTTAAGGAACTCTTGCTCAGTGTCCTAGCTAGAAAACAAAAGCCCGTAACCTTTTTAAATTCAAAAGTACTTGGCTGCTAATTTTCTGAAGCAAGAGGTCTGACACAATAAAACTGTAGCTCTACTGATCAGATAGATGGTGTTTTTACCAGATCAGATAGGTGGTACTTATACATCAAAAAGCCCAGGGTTGTGAGTGCAAGCATCTCTGTATGTAATGACCCAGATAAATGAGTAATGCAGTATGACTCGAGTGCTTTTGTTGGTGATACTAATGGTTTGTTTTGCATAAGCTAACAAAGGGAAATGGTGAAGAAAGGTAAAATACAAAAAAAATAGAAGAATGAAATGTAGTTGAATTGTTCAGACATTATTGCTGACATTGGTTATTAAGGTTTTTAATACGATCTTCTTTCCAGCTGCTGTGTATTTCTTCTGTGCTAGCTTCTTTTTCATTGTGTCATATTTTGAAATGCAGACCATTTTTTTTCAAATATTGTTGAGTTTAAAGAGGTTGAAAATTCTGCATGATAGGAAATTTTAGCGTCAAAGGACACTAGAAGATTATTTTCTTCGTTACATTAATTAAAATGTTGCTTTCAGCAAATTCATATGCCAAATATAAAACACGGTGTTTTATAACAATGTGCAACAAAATGTGAAAGCTCTTTGTTGTGCTAAAGTTTTCATTGGAACCAGTCTAGTTTTATCTTGTAGAATAATTTAGAGCTACAGGCTTCCTGTTATTTTTTTCTTTTCCACTCTCTCCTTGAAATTAAGTATTTTCCTAAGGTTGCTATCAAGTCAAGAATCGGGACAGGTCTCTTTTTTGATGCTAGTTTTGTCTAAAGTGAAAAACTCTTCTTGCCTTAACAGCCAGAACTGCCTTTGACAAGTGCTGCTAAGGGCAGGGTGTAGCAGGGAGGGTCATGGGCAGCAGATGGATTGTGAATAGGTAGACAGATAAATAGCTGGGTAGAATTTAAAAAAAAAATAAATGTTACTGTGTTACTAGATTTATTTGCTAACCCAGTAAAATTTGCTCAAAATTTTGCCTTTCTTTTTTCCCTGGCATTGGAGCATACAGGGTGCAACAGCAGAGACTTGGATTATATTTACTTCAAAGTTTAGAAGTATTCCTTAACTCTTTGAAAGGCTTGAAATACTTACAGCATAACTTTACATCTAAAATCTCTTCTAACTCTCAGGAGCACAAGTGAGGGAAAAATAATTGGTCGGTCCTGTTCATTTTTGCTGGCTATAGCTCAATTCTGCATCTTGGCTGGTAGCCAGAATGCAGAGAATACTTACAGTTTCTTTTGAAATGGGTTATGTGTGGGTTTCATATATTTGCTCTTTTTAAGAGGCAGAAATTACACACTATACACACATATTTTTTTGACTTGTCAGCTTCTGTGGCATGGGGCAAAAGTTAACAGCATCTAATGCACAAGAATAGGCAATGAAATGTTTTTTGTCACCTCAGAAATAACCCATATCCTCTCACCTTTCTGCAGAAGTTCATAAATTTTCTTTGGCACCAGAAGCCATATAAAAACACTTCTTCCCAATACTAGAAAAAAAAAATCTTTCTTTCCTGAAAGTGACATGTTGCATGGAGAATGTGTAGCTCTTACTTTAAAGCTAGAAGACTGACTTAAGCTTTTCAGTGAATTTTATTGAGTGCAGTGAAATTACTTACGCTGTCAACTGGAACAAAATATACTGTTCAGGTAAACTGCAAATTGTGCTTTTTTTTGAAAATGCAATAGAAATGTGCAGGGAATGTTCTAACTGTAGTAGTAATATTATCCTGGGTGATATAAACTTGTTGATTTTTTAAGTCCATTCTATACCTGAATCCTAGTGACACAGTCTGGACATTTCTATTTATAAGCTTCCTCTTATTTTTAAACCCATTAAGGAGGAAGATGATGCCTTTTGTCTTTATTGCAGTGCTGAGATCCCATGAGGCAGGTAGATGATAAAGCCTTTTTTGATAGAATTAGGAAAAAGGTGGGATCAACCCCTAGAGCCTTTGCATTGTGCTGAAGATTGCTCCTCTGCCAGGGCAGCACTGAAGGTGGGTCATGGCTTTAGGTGGTTCCTGTGCTGGAAATGAGAAAGACTGTTTTCACACTCCTTGTCAAAAGAAAACTCTTTGCAAGTGGAGGAGGCTGAAAGAGGCCTCCCTCTCTCCTTCCTTCCTTCCCTCCCTCCTCGCCTCCAAGAGGAAAAACTGTGGGTAAGAAATGTTGAAAATACCTCATGGAAGAAGGCAGTGATTTTGTGCACTGTATTTGTGTGCTAGGTATTCTCTTATGTTCTGCCTTTGTTCAACACAAAATTAAAGTAAGAAAAAATCATAACAAATGATATGCAACTTCTGGTAGTCTACCTGCTTCTCATGATCTGTACTTTCTGGAGAGGGTTGTGACTGGTATGTGGAAAGGGAGTGTATTGGCTCATCTCTTGTGCACAAATGCTCAGCACTTCTCTTCTGTGAACATCTTCACTCTTCATGTGAGGACAAAAGCAGCTTGATTGGATTAAATGGAAATGCTAGGATTTTTTTGCATCGCTTCTTTTTATCTGCTAATTTCTTAGAATAGAATTTGAGAAAACTTTGAAAATATTCAAATGCTCAAAAACTTTGGAGACTTCAAGCAGACTGTATTTTCTTTTGCCTTGCTTTGTCTTGTGCTTTCCCTAAATGTTACTTTTAAGAGGAATCACAGTGCATGAAAATTTTCTACAGAAGAGAAAAACTAAATTTTGTGTGGAGGTAAAACACGAGGTTGGACTTGGTAAGTAAGGAACTGCATGACGCTTCCATGCCATGTTCCTATCCATTATCTGAAGCAAACTCTAAGTGTGACTTAAAACGTTTTGTCCAGAAGGTGGTGTAATCTCCCTGCTTGTTCAGGACTTTGAGGGAACTTGAACTTCTTTCTAGTAGTAATAGTCCATGTGAATTTACATTCTGCCTGGGTGGCGTTTTCTTCTTTATCACCCAACATCCTGTTCTGAAAATAGAAAATAAAAATAGGAAATGTGAACAAGCAGTTCCTTTCTTCTCCCTCTGAAGTCTGAACTTTCAAAATTACGGAACAATGCTATAAAGGGATGTGTGTGCTAAAACAGTCAGTTTAATCTCCAGAAAGAGTTCAGCTGTATTTTTTTGTTTCTCATAGCACAAATTTCCAGTTCCCTGTGTGAAAGAAAGGCAGGGCAAGTGGAAGAGTCACAATGTATATCACCATGGATGTTTGTTCCCAATTGGGTCGATAGCATCCAGGACATTGTACACAACTGATCCATTCCTTGGTTTGTTTTATAAAGCTGAAGATAGTTTCAAAAGCTATAGATAGATCATTTAATGCTTCAGCCATGAAAATACAAGGTTTGGAGAGCAGGGGCAAAACTGGGCTGCCTGCTCTAGGATGTCTTGAAGTTGGTGGATGCACCAGTGATAAGCACAATCAGTAGAAATATCCTTTCTTTTTCCAGTTCCATAGAAGGAAAACATGTTATTTTCTGTTTTTCAGAGGTCTCAAATCTCATTTGGAATAAACTAAGCAGTTTTGAGACCAGGAGCTCTTGAAAGAATTTGAGCACTTCTTCACTTTCTCATGACTTTTTCAAAAGATCCACTAGGTCTTTGGAAGATTTGTCTTGGAAGATAAGCTTCTCTGAGTCAAATTCTGCAGCAAAAGTATAACAGCTGTGGTTCTTCCTTTGCTGAGGAAGGTGAAGCTGATCCAGACTATGTGTCTGTTGTGTGACAGCCAAAACTGTGGCACCAAAAGTTTCATCCAAGATAATGTCAGTCTCATTGCTAAACTACGTGCAACAAGAGAGTTTGTCACGGCTTTCCAAGGCCACATGAAGTTTGTAAGCATCCAGGCTCAAGTCTGCAGTTCTTACTATTCCCTGCCAGCAAGTACTCGTTAGATCTGAGTCAGCTCACATGTGTGTGGTTATGCAGCAGAGCATTTGCCAATAAGTACATCTTGTGGCCCAAAACAAATGGCACGTTTTGAAGCAAAAAGGGAGGTAGTTGACAGCCTGACATGTCAACGACACTCCAGGTAAATCTGGTCCCTGTGATTACAGTGCAGGAAGTATGATTTACAGGTTGATCTGCCAAACATATTACTATGGGTCTCATTTCTCCTAGAGTCAGGATGCATAGTTGAGTGTCTCAGTACAGACCTAACAGTGATCTTACAGTATCTGAAGGAGGCCTACAGGAAGGCTGGAGATGAACTGTTTGCAAGGGCCTTCAGTGATAGGACAAGGAGCAATGGTTTTTAAATTAGAGAAGAGTAGATTTAGACTGGATGTTAGGAACAAGTTCTTTACCATGAGGGTGGTGGAAAAATGGAACAGGTTGCCTGAAGACATTCAAGGTGAAGCTTGATGAGTCTCTGAGCAACCTCATCTAGATGAGAGTGTCCCTGTTTACAGCAGGGGAGGTTGGATAGATGACCTTTAGAGGTCCCTTCCAACCTGAATTATTCTATGATTCTTTTCTTTGTGCTATAATACACATTGTATATACAGAACTTGTGCTGTGCATCCCTATTACCCTCTACCACCTTTTTCATATTGCTCTTTCCAATCATCTGATGAAGTCTTTACCTTAAGCCAAACACACTTTAATTTTTGTGTGCTCCTGTCTGAGCCTCTCTGTCATGAGCAACATTTCTCCCATCTAAACTTTCTGTATAATGTGTTTATCCTTGTAAGATTATGAAAGCTGAGTCCACCTGTGGCATCATCTTCACCTTCTACTGCAATTCTAAAAGACTTCAGCCTCTAGGTTTTGCATTTTATCCCATGTCTTAATTTGTATTGTTTCAATTTCCTTTTGTCAACTCCATTGATGGGCTATCTGGGTTTGGACTAAACCCACGCAGATGTAATTTCGTACTTTGTTGCAATAAAAACAAAACTTACTTGTAGTCTAAATCCCAAGGGTCCAGTAAGCCAAACCCTTGCATCCCATGTAACAAGAATTCATGTGTTTGGTTTTTTGTGTGTGTGTCAGGAGATCATTTTGAAGGGTTGGAGGGAGCTGGTATCTTTCAAGCAGCTGTCATGTTTATCTGATGAGCATATCAGTCACAAAAGATGTTGTGGCTTACAACAGGGCTCCTGCTGTTCATCTGAGGCTGATTCCCTGATGCATCTTTTGAATGTTTTCTGTTCCTAGTATAGCAAAATTAATAAACCATAGACAAGCAGCTTTCTTAACATTCCGGCACAGTGAGAAAGCTGCATTTGGATATGGCATTAGCTGTATCTCTCATATGTTCCAGCATCGTTGATGACAAAACACAAACATTTTATAGACAGGCAGTTAAACCTTGCAACAACAGTTCATTCCTTCTTGACTAACTTACTAAATAAAATCACACTGCTATATTAATCAGTAACATTCCAGCTAAACCTCTGTTACTGCTTCTGCTTTAAGGATAACATTAGTATAAAAATCATAGCAGTGACAGATTACACAGATTGTTTCTTTGACAACTTTGATCTCTCAGACAACAGAAGGCACAGAGAAGGACAGCCTTTAAATCCCAATTAATAGGCCTACTTCTGTTCCAGCTGAAGTAGATTGCAGGTATTCATTTCACCTGTATGGAAACAAGTTGCACAAGAGTTCTGAGGCTGGAATCTGAAAAGCCTTTGTTGCTAACAGGACCAAAACAACTGAGAATTTAGCTTGATAATAATTGTGTCCTCCAGTCTGTTTTCAGGGTCACTGTGTGTGGAGAAACATCTTTTAACTGAAAACTGAACATATTTGGCATTGAAGACACAGGTACAGTATGGAACAGGTCACAGAGCTGACTATTCCCTTTGCTTTTAAGAGCATAACCATATCTTCAGTCCTCTAAGAAAGCTATTGTATTTTTTCCCTCAGACTGATCATAAGTGCTGCCCACTGTATCAGTGGCAGAAAAAGGCTACAGCTTAATCTTTTTATTCTTATCTCTGAGGCATCTTGAAAGAGCAGTATAAATACCATGAGGCAGCACTTTTGATGGCTCAGAAATGTTTTGAAAAATAATAAAGGTAAACTAACTAGAAATTTCATTATAAAAATGCTTTTGCCTGTAACTTTCGTACAGTAGAGATGAGCAGCCGTTCCTAAGGAATTACTTGAGTTTTTACATAAACATTGCACTTTAAGATCAAGTTTTTATGGTGATACAAATGAGCTGCTATAATAATTAAAATGCTTTAATAATTAAAATGAGGAAAACATGAAAGAGCGTAAATTCTGCCAAGTTAGGTGTAAAAATATAGCAAGGCACTTTCTGGCATGCAGCTTGCTAACAGCATTAAAGCTGACACCAAAAGGTTTTCTTGAACAGCATTACAACTAAGTGGGCCACCAGAGAGTTGGGGAGAGGGAGAGTGTGTAGCTGGAAGAGGTGGCAGGGAGGCACTCTCAGGGAAGAGACATCTTTGCGTCTGTAAATAGACCTGTTACTCCCAGAGATCACAGTATATTGCACTCCAAGCCATCTTAAAACTACTGTTATTACTATTAGACAAGAACGGAAAACAGTAGTAAAATAAATTTCAGCAAAGTGCAAGGCGTGGCCCTTGGTTACAAAGTAGTAAGAATTAAAATGAATGAAATATATTATCAGTGAAACTCTGCTGCAAGCTACACAGAAGTCCTTTGGTACATCTCCTGCTTTCACTTCCTGAGCAGGTAACCTTCTCTCTTGAGTGTAGCTTCACACCATGCTTCTCCTCCCTCCTCTGAGCCCCTTTGCTTTACCTGCCCTGGAGGCAGTGTGTGGTGTTGAAAAGCTGACCCCTTGCTCTTCCAAGAGTGAGCCTTTCTTGGAGTCTGTGCTCCCTTCTTCCTTTCCCAGTTGGGATTTCCCAGCCTTTTCGATCTGCCCCTCTTGAAAACATGCTCTCCAAGAAGCTAGAGCAAGAGAAGGGGGTTTTACTAAACAGGGCTAGTAAGATTCCATCTTCTTGTTCTCTGTTCTCGAAGTGGAATCACAAGTTTACAAATGCTGTAAAGAAAGAACGTCCTCCCATTTCTTGCTCTCAATGCTCATCTTCCATGTCTCCTCCCTTTCTCCCAAACTGCATTCCCATTGTGTTCTTTAATTAGTATCTTCTTTCCAGTTGGGCTGCTTTTCTGTCTCCAATATTTGCACTATTGTTAGGACACTTTATAAATCTCATCCTTTGAGTTTTACTTGTTCTGTTTGGACTCAATTTGAATAACTTTTAAGCTACTTTCAGACGCCATCTATAATACAGATAATAGATTTGGTGTTAGGATGCAGTTCTTTTTTCTCTTCAGTTATCTTTAGGAGTCTAGCTGTCAGAGGAGCTTCACAAATCAGCTACGTCCTTGGAGGAGACTTCAAGCACAGGGATATGAGATGGTACAAGTATGATTTTCAAAGGGATCTCTCTCCAAAAGGTCTTAAAGAAAATAAGTTGTCAGGATATGAAATAGTATGTTCTTCTGCAGAGTAAAATTGGTTAAAGAGGTAAACACTAGTTGTTTGGTAGTTTCTTCTTACTTTAAACAACCAGGCACTCTGCTTCAGCCTGGGATAAATGTTCTCTTAAAAAGATGATATTGAGGTTAGAGAGGTCACTGCCACCATGAAATTACCAGGAAGCAACAAGAACAACACTGAAGTGTTTCAGTAATCATAACAAAGCAACACATTAAAATTCAGCTTGTGTGCAGTTGAGAAAGTTTGTCCTTGGCACTCAGGGCTCTCAGGGCTGTCTGCTGATGGTCTGAGTCCAGGTCTGTGTCCAAGTTGGTAGAAAAGTACATAGATTTCCAGATGAGTGTTTTGGTTTTTTTTTTCTGCACTGGAAAGCAGCATCTCCAGAACAAAAAAATAAAATTAAAAACAGAAGAAAAAAAATAGCTAAAAAACTGTATGCAAAGCTAGATCAAGACATGGCTCGTTTTTTTCCAGATGATGGAAAATGGTGATGCAGAACAGAAAAGCTAAATCCTGGGTAAATCTCAAGAGAAGCTGAAAAAAAGACATTCACATTTGAGGTGCTGTAAAGCAGGCAATTCATACAGCTGTAGTTCATATCTGCATTCAATTGTAATTCAGGAGCATCAGTATGTACCTGTTCTTGCCCTGATTTTTCCATTCTCTTTCAAGTCCATGTTCTAGTTAGGCAAAAGATGGCAAGGATGACAGTGAAGCCAAATAAAGGTAATTCTCATTAGAAACACCAGGACTCATTGCAAGCTAGGCTTACCAGAGGAAGAAAAAAAACTGTTGAGTTGGTCTCTGGTTTTCTAGCAGTGAGAGCAGCTGTTTTGGTAGCAGTAACAGCAGCTCATATAACAAATGTTTCACGATGAATGCAAACAAAAGCCAGCGCTGAAATTCCAGCTTCACTATGTATGCATAAAATATAAAACCAGTTCAAAATAACCTAACTATTCAATTTAAGGGATTTTTTTTCTCCCCTTGTAAATAAATTCCATATGGGCATTAGTGTTTGGTCTGTTTGGTTCTCCAGGGCTCGCCCATTTTTATCATATAGGCCGAGGGCAAAAAATGAGCATAAAAACAGACCAAGAAAAAAAAAATTTAAAGAAGAGCACGTGCAAGAGGTGTGTGGTTTTGGGGGGAGGGTTTTGAGAATACCAAACATGCTTACTGGATTGAAATTGCAGCTGATGTTTGTGAGTTGGCTGAATTCACTTGCCTCCAAAATAGGTCTTGGAGGAATTCTTCGTGCACCTCCATGCAATTTGGTCTCTGAAGAAGACTTGTGGTTTTAAAGGCATCTACATGTTAGAAGAATGTTATGCCCTCTGGCATAAATGTCTTTCCAGATAGCTAGTGGGAGGATTTCTGGGGAATGCAAGTTGCTGATGAGTGCATACTCAGGGGAAATAAGGGTATTGAAGAGAAAGAAAAATATAATAATTGGAGACTCAAGAGAAATACAAGAGCTATCCAGGGGGCAGTGCCTTAAATTGTCTTCCTCCAGTTGTTGGAGTTAAAACAACAAGTAAACCCCAGCATTTACCATTCCCTCCTTGCTTTGCTGCTTGCTGAAAGTCTGGAGCAGCATCTTTTGTCTGCCCACGCAAGCGTTCCCACTCTGTTCTCAGGTCCTGAAATATTCCTTCTTCACAATCCATTTGCTTTCTCCATGGCTGTCTTTGACTTCTCTGGTGTGGCTTCCCTGTAACTATGGGATTCATCAGCTCTCTGCATCCACCATGGGAAGAAACATCATTTCTTGTGTTCTGCAAGATTAGTAATAAAACAATATACTCTATTCCTGTGCCTTTTGCAGATGCGAGGAGTAGCTGAGGGAACTGAAGTTGTTAAGCCTGGAAAAAAAGGAAGGATACTGAGAGGCAACCCTACTGTTCTCTGCAGCTACCTGAAAGAAGGTTGTAGCGAGGTGGTTGTCAGTCTCTTCCCCCAAGGAACAAGCAATAGAACAAGAGAAAATGGCTCCCAGTTGTGCCAGGAGAGGTTTAGATTGGATATGAGGAAAAAACTCTTCCCTGAGAGGGTTGGCAGGCACTGGAACAAGCTTCCCATGGACGTGGTGAAGTCACCATCCCTGGAAGTATTGAGATCTGTAGATGTGGTGCCTAGGAACATGGTTTAGTGGTGGAGTTGTTAGTGGTGAGTTAACAGTTGGACTTGATGATCTTAGAGGTCTTTTCCAATGACAACAATTGTATGATCCTAAGATTCCGTTCAATACTTTCTATGTAGTGAAAAATCTTCAACAAGGTATTTGTAGGGGTCTGTGTTCTTCCATAGTGTTTCTTTCAATTGAGTACTGGGGGGTCTATGAAGTGGTGTTAATATCTGATGTATTCCTGTAGATATGTTACATGCATAGCTGTAAGTCATTACAAGTATTGCATCTTTAGTATTACAGAACGTGCAGACACAGGGCTTAGAACAAAATCTGAGTGTTTGTCTCAGTCTTTCTCCTCTGGCTGCTTGACTGCTTTGATTAATTTCCAATCAGCTACATTATTTTTTTGTTTCTTGCTTTCTGTGGAGGGGGAGAAAGAGATGGATAAGGAGCACTGCTGGACCTAGGAAAAAAAAAAAAAAAGAGGAGAGAAGGAGTGTGCTTCTATGTTGTTCCATAGTTTGCTTGTTTCTAGCCAGAAACAAGTGCAACAGGAGTTACTGGGAGAGTCCAGTTGCTGGTTGTGTTGGGCCTGTGTTGAGGGAAGATGTGGATCACACTGACATTGAGGCACATGAGTACTGGTGCATGCCTGCCTTGCAAGGAATGTGTGTGCACAGTCCAGCCAGTGCCCCTCATGCTTTGCTGAGCTGTTGCTCTTGGGGTGTTACAAAGTTTGGAGGTTTACTCTTTGGGCAAGAACATACGCTTTTTTTGTTACATCAATGAGAGTGTGGCTAATGTGTGTGGCTAAAATATAATTTACATCTCCTAAAAGCCAGTGGAAATTGCATGTGACAGGAATGAGAGTGTAGCCAGAGCAACTTTATTTAAAATGTTGAATGAAAACATTCACATAAAACTCTGTTTTAACCTAAATAGCACTAAGTATTTTCCTTAGCGCTGAAGTATTATTTTTATTTTTTTTCTTCTGCTCTGCACTGTCCCTGTAAGTGCTATGCTAATTTCACAGTAGCTATCACTGATCTTTTGAAGGATCTTCAGGTAACAGACAAACATGGTTTACTTTACTGGCTGTTAACAATACTTAATATTTACTTAATACTTACTAGGTGCTTAAATTATTTACCAGGGAAACAGACTGCTCTGCATGAGTGAGGAGTGGTGAATGGCTGTTTATCTCGTTTGATGCCCTGGGTGACTGCCTGGAGTTCAGCAGCAGGAACATTTCTCATTTGTGCTGTATACTGGTATACAGCTGGGTAGAGATGGGTGTTGTCAAGGGGTTGACATGCAATAGTGTTTGTAGGAGAGAGGATGAAGTATGCATATAAAACCAAAGTTTATATCATGCCATCTTAGTGCTCTTCTTGTCTCTCCAATAGATAGATCTATCTGTGCATCGAGTGCTATTTAAGCTAAGGTTCTGGTGGAGCTGTCTGGGGGGTTTTTTGTGGTTTTCTTTTATCACTCTTGGTAGTATCTTGTCCTGCACTGCTTCCAGGACCAAAGTATATGACCTGTGGGGCAAGAAAACACAACAGAAGCCCAGGACTTGGTTGTGGAAAGCAAAGAATGAATTAATGAAGAGGAAGATCTATTCTAGTGGACTATCAAGAAGCCTCTGCATGTGAACCAAAGTAGGTGCTAGAAGAGTGCTTAGAGTGAATGAAGTGCAGAAGACAGGAAACCTTGGAAGGAGTTTGGATAGTAAAACTATGAAAGAATCCTGATGTGTGGCAGGACCAGCTGGAGTAGAGTTCAGTAGTGAAACAAACCTGCTCAGGTATTTGGCAGTAAGGTAATGTCACCAGCTGCATCTTCCATGTTCTCTTCAAAGATTTTTTTTTTTTTTTGGATGCAGAGCATCAGATGCATCGCTGGTCTTGCACTGTCCACATCTTATGTTTCAGTGTTTGAGAAGTCCTCAGTCTGTTTTTCTGCACTGAATCTTGATTCTCAGGGATCTGTGTTTTTCCACTTTCACCATAAAGAGACAAGGTAATAGTGCTTTCCATGTCATCCTTGTATTTTATATATATTATATATGTGGATTTTTCAGGTGTGGGGTTTTATCCCCTCTAGATTCTTATCCTTTCCATTCCTATACTTAATTTAGTTCTGTAAGTGGTAAATACAGTGGTAAAATTTGGGTGCCTGTGATGGCAGTCCATTAGAGACAGTACATAATCTGGTAATCCTGAATGCCAAGCAGCACTTCAAAGAGGTCTTTCCCAGTTTTAGGTACTTAGTTTACCACCCCAGGATTTTGTGTGTTAAACTAATTGATTTTCTTTAATGACCAGGTAAGATGTTTAGAATGGAGGATGTGTGGTCTTCTTAAGCACAAGGAGACAGATTTCTTTTGTTAAGATTGTTATGTTTTGTTTGCAGAATGGTGAATTGTTTTTTCCAATCAGTAGGGTGAGAAAGGCTGAGATGAGTTCTGTTGGTGTCCAAGCCCTTGACAGAAAGACATTATCCAGATGGGGATATATATACACACACACACATATACATATTTATATCCTGATATACCAAGAATGACTTTGATGGGACTACAAACCCTTTTTTGGTAGTAAACTGCTTTCACCTCTTAATAGGTGAAAGTAATAGGAACAAATTGCAGCTTGTCCAGCTTCACCTGTTTGATGCAGCCAGTGCATCTGGTTGATAGCAAGAAACCTCGGTCTGTTTTCTTACACTTTAGCAAACAGCTTACCAAAAATGTCAGCCCAGTTCATTTAGAACATTTACTGACAGAATGGCAGTGAAATTGCAAAACATATTTGTCTATGTTTTGAATTCTAGCATTTAGTTGGCACTGCTTCTGCTGTTGGTGGAATATGGCATGGGGTCTCTGGCAGGCTCCAGTGCTTTGTGAAGTTGCAGAACCCATTATATGTAGCCTATTTTAAGGGCAGACTCTTCACTTAAGCCAAAGGTCCTGCTTTGAATCGCTGAAAATTATTTTCCTTGGTGCATGTTTTTGCAAACTACTTGTAGAAATCAGGGGTTTGAGTGCCTGCTTAATTCAGCTATTCACAGCTTCTAGTATCCTTCCAGACCACATGTTGATGTACATCCCATTTGTTCAACAGGTTTTGTTTAAGCAGAAATAAAAAATTAGCCCATAGACTCTTTGTATCTCGTGTGCAGAAAACGGAAAAAACTCCAAGTCCCACACATCTTTTTATATTGTATACACATGTGTGAGTAATTTTGCAAAGGAATGGCACATGATGATTTGGTATATTTTATGAGCAATTGGCAGTGCCAGACCAACATTTTGATTTTGGAGTAGTGGCAGAACTTACACAAATTGCCACTAAAATCAAAGGATGAATCTAGCACTATCTCTAAGTCTTAGCAGACAAACTGAATAATAAAAGGCAAAAGAGAGAACAAAAATATTTTGATATGCAGATGTCACCCACTTTAAAGTATTGAATCTCAGTTTAATTTTTCCCATGCTACATAAATAGTCCCTTCACTTCCTTCAGCCTTGTGGTTTTTCATTCCCTGCTGTTATTCAGACCAAAGAAAAAAGAAAAAAAAAAGAAAGAAAGAAAAAAAAAAAGTAAAAAAAAATATATATTTATGAGGACTCTATATTTGCTCAGTTTTTAGAGGGTTTTGTTTCTTCAGTAAACGTACTTAACAAACTTAAATGCCTCAGGAATGTGCCAGAAATGCTGTCAACCACTGTGGCAAGCAGATGGATGAAGTTTCAGCTGAATGTATTGAGCCCAGGTTACTGTGTGGTTTAGAAACTGATGACCATAGTCACTAGTCACACTAGAGCAGCCTGTGGGAGCAAGGGAAATGGTCAGGGACATAGACTGGCTTTCATAGGAAAAGAGACAAACTGAAGTGGGATACTCTAAAAAGAAAAAGCCTTAAGTCTCAATTTTTCAGGAAGAATCACTTTCTAAAATTTAAAATAGAGGTTCAGGTGGTGTTAGTTGGGGGTTTTGCTCTTTTAAACCAACAAATAACTATAGCGTTGTATAATTCCCTGCAACAGCAACACACCATGCTGATGTCCAGAACCTTGGCAGGACTGCCAAGCTGTTCCGTTCGTGGAGAAGTTCATGGTGTATCCATCCATGCAGCCTCTGGCTTGAGGGAGGCTTAGCTGCTGGGCACCAGAGGCTGAGAGACTGTGCCTCTGACACACCTTCTCCAAGCATCCACTGCTGGCCACCATTCAAATATTCAGTATAGTGATTAAGTGGGTACTTCATCTGATCCATTGTACTTGTGATATGCATTATGATGTATGTATGTCTGTATGTTGTGTGTCTGTTCAAAGTTTCCTAGAGACAGGTGTGACAGGTTTGCCCACACCTGACAGCACCCATTTTTACTCGGCTGTCTCTGGATGGGTTCAAGCTGACTTTCTTTATAGTAGCCTATACAGTGCTATGTTGGACTGGTGGCTAAAACAAAGCTAACAGCACACCAATATTTTGGTTGTTGCTGAGCAGAGCTCACATCATATCAAGGCCTTCTCTGCTTGTAGCTCTGCCCCCTCAGGCAGTAAGCTGGAGATGGTCAAGAGGTATGGCAGGGGACAGAGTCAGGACAGCTGACCCAAACTGGTCAGAGAGATAGTTCATACCATATAACAACATGCTCAGCAATAAAAGCAGGAGTGGAGGAGGAAGAATGGGGTTTTTGGCTTCCAGGGTGGCCAGTGCTCAGAGACTGGCCTGGGCTGTCTGTGGGAGGTGGCGAGGGATTTCCTTTGCATTGCTTTTTTTTTGTTTTTCCCGCACCTATGAAACTGTCCTTACATCTACCCGTGAGTTTTTTCACTTTTGTTCTTCCTGTTCTCTCCCTCATCCCACTGGGGGGCAGGCAGACTGAGCAAGCTGCCACTTGGTTGCTTGTCTGCTGGCTGTTGTCAGCCCACCACAACAGGGTTTCTTGCTTGACTCTTGACACAGTGAATAATATACAGTGAATAATGTTGAGGGCCTTTATTTCACTACTCTGGAAGATTGCAATGTAGAAAGTTGTAATGTTTAAAAAAAAAAAAAAAGCTTGTTGCAGGTTTGTTGTTCTTTTTAGGAACCTTACTCCCTCCCAAAACTGATGTTTCTTAAAGAGCTCTTCCTAATTACTGTCACATCCTTCCTGGTTCTGTCCCATTTCATCCTTATTTAGAGGTGTTAATGTTTACGTGTGGCCACAGATACTGAAATGGAAAAAGGCAGCAGGTCATTTTATCTCCTGTTTTCTTAAGCACAAGGGAAAGTATTGTGTGGTATAACTTTGAGGCATGGGAGTCATTATGTCAGGGCCAGTATTGTCATTAAATCAAAACAGTGCAGTCATCCTGGAAATCTTGATACTAGCCAGTCTGTCTAACACCGGAATGAAACTGCTGATTGAAACACTGCAGGCATAAGACAATTTGCAGGACTAAGTGCAGGAGCAGTGGCATTTCATAGCCTGCAAATCTCCCATTCTGCTTCATGAGTGTTTTCACAGTACTCAGCTAATTCCTTTAACCTGCAAGAGAGTTAAGGATACCGAGAATATACTTCCTGTGAACAAGGTGATAGATGACAGGACGATGTGCCCAAGTCTCTTCCCTGTCAGCACAGTAATGATATGCAAGCTGAATTAAACAGGGTCATTGAGCAAACCCTTATTTGTTCAATGGATTGCTCTTGCTGGTCATGCATGAGCAAGGATGATTGAGGTGTGCTGGAGCTGATGATGTCAGACACTGAAGGCAAATAGAGGTACCATAGGGGAGGTTCTCTGCTACTGACTGGTACAGATGGACAAGGTACATATGGAGGCCTTCACCTACAAAGGTCTCTGTCTCATAAGAATGTATGAGAAATGCCATTTACCCCTCCTGCAGGAGGCAAATCTATGCCTGGAGTACAGAGCAAGTAAATGCCTGTGTAAATCTCAGTGGTGTTTTCACACCATCTAGGCACCTAAAAATGTTCTGTATTCATTTGTATTAACCCAAGCAGATTAAAATCACACATCTTGAATTGGGACCTGCTTCAAAAAGTTTTCAAATGTATAAATAATTGCTAGGGGAAGTCTCCTGCCACAGCTCAGGGAGATGGTACCTCCTGTGATACAGCCTCCCCCCACCCTTCAGTGCTCAGAATCAAAAGGGGTATGCCAGACCTAGGGATTTTCTTCTGCCTTTTTCAATTGGTTGTCCTTTGCCTGTGGCTGTGCTGCTAAAGAAGTGCTGTGGTTGGCATGGAGAGCCACTGTTATCTGCCTCAGAGGTTTCAGGGAGGAGCATGACCTCTCAACTTGTAGCAAACCCCAAGTGTCCCAAGTGCCTCATCACAAACCAGGGCTGCAGACTGTTACGGAGATGGAAGGAGCCCACGTGTGAATCCACCTTGACCTGGGTTTAATGGTTTTCTGGAAATCCAGGAGGAGCCTCAGTCATTGTGGAGTCCTTAGTTAGCTACCTGTTTCAGTCTGAGTCTTCAGAGTCTGCTAGGTGCATAGAAATTTCTGTCTTTTTATGATCTTTTTAAAGATGTTTTCTGTCTTTTTAAAGATGCTTTCCCTTCACACGAGCATATTAGTGCAGGCATGGGAGGGAGCAGTGGATCACAAGGGGCTTCCTGGAAGGAGGAAAGATGCATTCTTGTTTCTGGTCTATAGTAACCTTGGGGACTCAGAGACCCTGGCAACCTTAGGGCTTAGCCCTATTAAAACATTCTTTTTTGCCTTCTAGCCTGAACAGTAGAGAATCTAGACGTTCCTTCTCGTTTCCCTTGAGGAAAAGCATGGGGTGAGAATTGCATTAGCCACGCTAGGAGATTACTGTCCTCTCCCAGGACTTCCAGTTAATATAATTCCCCTTCTTTTTCGTTTTTTCTCTTGCTGAAACAAGTCTGCCTGTGTTAAACAACAGACCCTTTTCCTCAGTTTTGGCCAGAGGAGGAAGCCTTTGTCCTGATAGCCTGGCAGCTGGCCAAGGCCGTCAGGCTGTGGGCCAGGAGGGGGTGAACTTGAAAGGAACAGTGTGTTGTTTCTGCTCTGGTAGCATTCTTCCTTCTTTGCCAGTGCCTCAGCTCCTGGCTGCCTTCAGTCACTCATTATACACAAAAGAACCTCAGGGCAAAAGAGAGAATTTTCTCTTGACCGCCTGTATCTTGCAATAATAAGAAATAAAGCAATTTCAGGGCTTTCAGCTGTCTGTGTGCAGACAGTTGGGAGAAAATCTGTAAAACTGGCAGCTTTCTCACAAAGGGGAAGAGAACTGATTATTCCTCCCCCTCTTTATTTTAATAGCAGCTTTCATACAGTAATGTACATCTTCCAATCCTGTATACCCTGTCAGTAGTGGTTTTTCTTTGGCAGTGCATAAATTTTATTATTGGCCGTTGCTACTAGTCCTAGTTAGTGTTTTTGCTTTTGTTTCTCCTTTCAGTAGTTATAAACAATAACCAGTCATATGTGTGCTCTAGAAAGACAAGAAGAGGCAGCACTTAGAACTAATGATTTTTAAGGCAGTGTTCTCAAACTTTTTATTAAAAAAATGTAGTGTTACTTCACATTCCTGCAAGGCCTGATACTGCGGGGTGGTGACCACTGTATTTGAACAGCCAGTAAGTGGAAACAGTAGCAAATTCAGACATCTTCCTAAAATTACATTCATGCTGGGGTATCTCAAAGTCATCAACAAAAAAGCTTTCATAGGTGGTGCTCTGGACTTGGAACCTGAAGTGCACAAAATGTTTGGAAGTTGCATATATGAAAGACTTAAATGGACCACTGGGTCATTCATCTTGGCTTCTTGTTAGCTACATGCCACACCTTTCTCTTACCTCTGCACAGAGATCAGTAACTGGAGTTGTTCAAGTTATCCAGTGTTGCTGTAAAAATAACAAGTGAGAGCAAATCACCTCTTTTTATTTTGCTCTAGTGGTTAGTCATCTTCACCACTTTTAAAACCTGTACCTTACTTACAGTCAGTCTTTCTCTGCCTTCATCTTCCAACCCTTCCATATCTGTAGTTTTCTCACCATGGAAATATGCAGATGCTGTAAAGAAGTCACCTCTCAATCTTCTTTTTTTTGGTAAGCTGTCCAGAATGTATTTTCATCTTTCTCTAACGTGTCCCTTTCCCCCAGAATTCATTCTGTTTTCACACCCTTGCAAACTGGATGCTATATGCAAGTGTTGCACACATCAATATCATAATGGAAACAAAGACACCTCCACCTCACTCCATCCCTCTTACACATCTTAAGCTTGTGTACATGCCTCTTCCATCACTTCCTTTTTGTGAACAAAAATCACATATATCAGCGTGCTGTGACATGAAGCACAAAAACAAGGTCCCTGCTCTAGGTTTTGTATCTCTGTAGAGTTTCTGCAAAGCATACCTGTGGTGAAGCTTTTCCTGCTTTTCAACACTGTTGAACTTTGTTTCAATCNTAAGAAAATGTGTGTACATTAGCTTAGCTATAAATGAAAGCAGCATATGTTTTGGGATGAAATATTCTTTAAATTATTCACTACCGTCTCCTGAAATATAAATAAGCCATATGACTCTCTATTTTTCAGTCCAGTGATGCTTAAAAATAAAACTTGTTCATTTCTTCCTAGCACCATAGTCCACTTGCTTACATCAGTTTTCTTGCCTGGGGACAGCAGCAGTGGAAGTGGCAGAAGGCTGGAGCTGCCCCTGGCAGAACAGGATTGGATACCGCATACTCTTATCATCTGAAAGTCACACTTTAGGAGCGAGACCAGGGCAGGTTTTCCTTGAGTTATCCTATGTCCCAAGTGTCTGGAGGTGTAGGTAAGATGTGCAGGAAGTACCCTGAAGTACATTGCCTCACATGCTTTGTGGCTGCTAAGTAGAAGGAAGTTTTATCCAGAGGAGAAACTGCTTGGACCCCATGCGCTGCATTTCACTAGACATGGTATTTGATGGCCAGGCATAAAAGCTCCAGTAGTCCAGAATGATTTGTAATGTAAGTAAAACATCAGTGCTTTCACACTGAAGAGAGAATCAACTGTTTTGAAATTGCAGCATTCTGGAGAAAATAAATTGTAGTCTTTATTTTCAAGAGACAGTGAAAAGTGGTGCGGGTGTTTTGTTCCTGTTTAATTTACTTCTCTCCCACATAAACGGTGCTCATGATGCAAGACTAAGTCCAGGTATCTGAAATGTTCTCTACTTATATGTAGAGAAGTAGGTCAGCAGAACTGAAGGTAAGTGACACTGATGGTGTATTTGAAGTGTTTCAATTCATTTGCAGTTCTTTATCACTGGACATTTGAATTGTTTGGATGTGTGATATAGAATGGTACATCATATCTTAAAGACAGAATCAAAATTACGATTTTGAGACATTGGAGACAGATTTTTTGGCTTCCAGCTATTGAATTCTTCCTCCTTTCAATACTTGATGTAATAACGATATTTAATGTAAAGATAGATTTCCAGACTAACAAAGGAAACCACGCTGCATGCCAGCTTGGGTCCTCTTATCAAATGAAAAAACAAAGAATAAAACAGTACAGTGTCTTAAACAATAAAGGTCTGCAATTTCCAGTGAGGGATAATGGTAATCTTTACCTCCATTTTAAGAAAGGGAACATCTATGACACTAGACCATAGCCAGGTTTATATGCCTCTCACCTGGGAGATCAGGTGCTTTCCCCTCATCTTCTGGTCCCTCGCTTAACGGGACAGTACACGCCATGAAAATTTTTGCCTACGTCTTCTAGGAAAGAACTTAAGGAAGACTGAGCAAACACAGAGATAATTCAGCCTCCTTCCTGTGTCCAAGTGTCCATGCTTTGTTGAGGAGCAAGAGCTGCTGAGTCTTGCTCTAAACTTTGATACCAGGTGAAGGCTTTTCAGGTTGANGAACCTGAAGTGCACAAAATGTTTGGAAGTTGCATATATGAAAGACTTAAATGGACCACTGGGTCATTCATCTTGGCTTCTTGTTAGCTACATGCCACACCTTTCTCTTACCTCTGCACAGAGATCAGTAACTGGAGTTGTTCAAGTTATCCAGTGTTGCTGTAAAAATAACAAGTGAGAGCAAATCACCTCTTTTTATTTTGCTCTAGTGGTTAGTCATCTTCACCACTTTTAAAACCTGTACCTTACTTACAGTCAGTCTTTCTCTGCCTTCATCTTCCAACCCTTCCATATCTGTAGTTTTCTCACCATGGAAATATGCAGATGCTGTAAAGAAGTCACCTCTCAATCTTCTTTTTTTTGGTAAGCTGTCCAGAATGTATTTTCATCTTTCTCTAACGTGTCCCTTTCCCCCAGAATTCATTCTGTTTTCACACCCTTGCAAACTGGATGCTATATGCAAGTGTTGCACACATCAATATCATAATGGAAACAAAGACACCTCCACCTCACTCCATCCCTCTTACACATCTTAAGCTTGTGTACATGCCTCTTCCATCACTTCCTTTTTGTGAACAAAAATCACACATACCAGCCTGCTGTGACATCAAGCACAAAGACAAGGTCCCTGCTCTAGGTTTTGAAGTCCCAGGTTGTATCTCTGTAGAGTTTCTGCAAACCATACCTGTGGTGAAGCTTTTCCTGCTTTTCAACACTGTTGAACTTTGTTTCAATCACTGCAGCTTTCTCTTCTTTCTGCAAAAAAGTAATGTTAGTATCTGCATGACTTGCTATGCTATGCTGTTCACAAGAGATCTGTAAGAACCTATTTTTAAATTGTGGTTTTGTCAGATCCATATTTAACTGGACCCATTCTATATTACTTCTACAGCCATAAAAGATACATTAGAAATTGCATATGAACTGCAACCATAGCAATTTTCTTGGCAACTCAGACTAGAGAATCCTGGCATTTCCTCTGCAGTTGACTTTGGTTTTGGCACCTCCAACTCTGTCTAGTTCAACTCAGAAGTTGCTTAACAGCAGTAAAAGTGCCTGACTACATTTTCATAAGAATCTGCCTTATCACTCTACCAATGTGCATTAATTTTCAGCTTTTTTTTTTTTTTTTCTTTATGTGTTAACTTACCTTAATTGTGAATGCAACATTTTGAGTGCCCCAAACTAAAGGAGTTTCTGAGGGGATCGTGTTGAGATTTGTTACCTGGTCATGTGGAAGCTACGAGACTTCTCCTGACTGGGCCAGCACCAGAGGCAGTGTGTGGTACAGAAGGGTCAGCTGAAGGGGTCCCATGCAGCTAGAAGCCCCTGTTGTTGAATCCAGAGTTATGGACTAGTAGGAGCAAAGGTGTTAACACTGTGGAGATTTCATTATAAATACTTCCTAGCTGGAGTAGAGACCTCAGAGAGTGGTTATGTGTTTGTATTGCTGAGTGTGTTGTAAGTCAAGTGTTTCATGATAGTGACAGAATGCCTTTAACAGCATAAGTAGTATTTCAGAGCA
The DNA here is from genome assembly GCA_038090715.1 of Florisuga fusca. Classification (NCBI taxonomy): domain Eukaryota; kingdom Metazoa; phylum Chordata; class Aves; order Apodiformes; family Trochilidae; genus Florisuga; species Florisuga fusca. The sequence goes on from JAAWXA010000001.1 coordinate 34,447,725, forward strand.
CTGTTGGGTATACATCACTCTTACATTGTCCAGCTGACTGTCACACCAGTGCAGTCGTGACCTCTGCAACACATTCCCAATCTATGTTACTTGCATACTGTAGGAGGATATTTCTTTTGTTATTTTAAGCCTTATTGTCCCAGGGTACTTCTCACATTTATCATTAATTTTTTTTTTTTTTTTTTTTAATTTTCATGTTTCTAGCTTATTCTAATTTTGTGCTGTGCCTCCTTGGTGTTTACATCCTGGAGCATTAGTAGTTGTTTGGTTATGTGTCTTTCAGATTATCTCCGAGCTCTTCCTGGCAAATCTCTGTTTTGGCATCCCTCCATTTTTTCACTGCCAGGTTATACTTTCCTAAGCTCCTTGTATTTTGTCCATGTTACTGTTAATAATGAAATTGTATAACTTTAGGGTGATATTAGTCTTTCCTCTGGTTTCTTCATTTATTGTAGCAGTAAGAAAGAGCACTGCTGTTACTGTTTTACCTAGTTCAGTCGAGGTCATTGGGGCCATTGTTTTGCTGGGTCCATTGCTAATGACAGTCTGGTCTTACTTGCTTCCAAGATCCCCATTTGATAGATACAACATCCAATTTGCCTAGGATTGCAGGTCTCTGGAGTTTTGTGTGTTTCCATGGCCCCTAGAGAGTTATCTTTTCAGAGAGATTCTTATCTGAGCTTTAGGAGATGGGACATTGCTGTGTGCCAGTGGGCTGCAGTTCTACTAATCTGCTGGAGTCAGAAGTCATTCCATGTCATCAAAGTGACACTGTAATTCAGGACAGAAAAGCTAAAGCAAAGCCAGAACTGCTAGTGAGCCTAGCTTAACTGCCCTCAGTATGCACGGGGGGATAATCTTTATCTACATGTTGTACAAACTTAATCCTTATTTTTGTTGATATGAATAACTGAGAGTAAATTAGCAGTAAGAAGATTAATAATTGTGGTTCATAGTGTTTCAGACAGACAAAGCTGGTGGATGCTGTGGGACCAATCACCAGTTAGTTTCTCATCAGCTTTGGGTTTTAACACACTTCTTCCCAGCTGGTGACTCTTTTAAGGTTTTCTCCCTGCTTTCCTTTAGCAAGCAGAATTCTACACAAGGTGCTCAGTCACACACTATAGCCATGATGTACCAGCCCATCTCCTGGCCAGGGACTGGGGACCTACCCCCAGCCCACCACACTCCTCATCGGTAGCAGCCCCATGGCCATCAGAAAGGCAGCAACATGAACCAAACTGTTACCTGTTCATCCCAAACCATCTTTTCCCAGATATCCTTCAAGAGCCCAACTAAAAATTTCAAGTTGGAAAAGCAGATCAATTGTTTCAGAAATTTTTTTGCCGAGCTGCAGTTAGATATTCTGGAGGGGGATCACTGCTAGCACAGCCAGCAGAGCCCTGTTCCACGACCGCAGCGATGGTTTGACTGGCATATCAAGGAGAGGCCCTCGCCGATTCCTACGTCACTTCTAACCACAGTGACATACATTTATTTCCATTTAAAACTGTGGAGAAGTAGGGGTTTGCTGCAGCTCAGCTGTGTAGGATTGAAACCCAGGGCTTCCCTGCCTAGTTCCAGGAAATGAATTTACAACATCTGTGACAGCCACCGTGTTCACACAGCCTTAGAGCAGCAGAGCTCAGCGTGAGGGTTTTCCACCATGAGCGTGAGCTGGGTGAGCCCATGGTCACACCAGCCTGCAGCCACCCTGCCCTGGCTCCAGCCCCAACCTCTCCCCACCAAATCCCCAGGAGTGCCAGGCTCCCCATGGCTTCATCCAGCAGCAGCAGAGCAGCACTGAGGAGAGAGCCTCTGCTCGGCCACTGGGGAGAGAGTCACTCCAAAATTTTCCTTTGAGGTGGAGAATGCCTTTAGGATAATTTTGTCTAAATATGGCGATTCAAGGTTTCTTGAGCCACAAAGTCTAAAAACCACTCTTCCCTCTGGTTTGGATCGCTGCAGTAACACCAGTTTTTTAGGTTAAAAAAAAATAGGGAGAAAAAAACTGTCAGTGGGTGAAGTTAAATACTCATCACCTGATAACCCAAAAGGATTTAATTTTCTTCATCCATATCTGCGGGCCCATTTAGTCTTCATTCGAGGCATGAGCAAGCTGCACTGAGACCTTGGGTTAGTGTATAGTACATGCTTTTAGTAATTTAAAAGAATGCCAAAGCAAACACAGTTTAAAAAAATAACCCTAAGAAGTAAATGGTGTAGTTTGTTGCCCTCCATATGGTTAGCTGTCTCAGAAGTTATAAAATGGGGGTCCTTGGTGGGACAGCTGGGTTTATGTAGCAGATTGTTATTTTGGCATTAAGCCAGGTGTGCCTAATGTTTCCATTTTGTTTCTATGATGAGGAGAGGTGGCTAGGTGACTTCAGGAGGCAGTTCTGTAATTTCATTCATATTTGTGTTAAAGAGCCTTTTAAGAGTATTTAATATTGGAAAATAGTCTAAGTAAAATTCAGGTGCAAAAAAAAAAGTGAAGTTCACTTGTTTTATCAAAAGGCTTGAGCCTGCAGCCAGGCACAGCCCCAGTCCACACTGACAACCAGCACCTCACAGCTATTTATGTACTGTAGTTACTGGTGACTGTGCTGCAAGGCAAGCCAACAGAAGCCAGAGAAATCTACATTGCTCCTGTAGCCTTACAGAGTTTGGGTGTTTCTATCTGTACATATGTATACATCATGTACATCTATACGTGCAGGTATGTGCGTAGAGCAGAGAATTTTACACACCCAGGAGGCCTCTGTGCCATGACTACTGCAAATTCAGCTGCTGAGTGTATTTTGCTGCTTCTCCACTGCCTGCTGCAAGGGTGGCACACAGCACCTGGCTGCTTTGGCCAAGAGGGTGCCAGCGGGCTGCTCCCTTGCCTGGCACACCACCAGTAAATTCCCCTTTGATTGGTCCTGCCCCATCCTGACCACCTCCACCAAGAAAACAATCTAGCCCCTTTCACCTTCTCAGCATTGGCAAAACTCCTGGGCCCAACACAAGTGCCTCTCTCTGCTGGGAGGAGCAGCCACCACCAAAGGGAGCTGAAGCTGTTAGAAGTGGCTTTTCCCAGTCAGAGTCCTGGAGGGACTGTATAAGTAAAGAGCTTTTTCCAGCGATGTAAATGGAGTTTTCTGTAACAGAAATAACCTATGTAAAATAAAATTGAAGTTGGCAAGCAGTTTAAAGACTTAAGCTTAATAAATGCAATATTTAGTAGCGTATATTTGCTGCTGAGTTTGTAAAGAAAGCCAGACTGCAAAGCTGGTGGGAGCTACCAACTAAGCACCAGAAAAAGGAATGTCTTGGACTGCTCGACAGTCATAAGGCAATTGCCTTCTCAGCCAAGGACAGACTGAGTATAGTGTCCCTTCTGGAGTGTATCCAGTATATCTTCCTTCTCCTTCCTTCTCCTTCCTCCTCCTTTCTCCTTCTCCTTCCTCCTCCTTTCTCCTCCTTTCTCCTTCTCTTCTTCACAGCTGACTTCCAGTTAGATTTCAGTCTTGGAGAAGAAGATGGGATGTTCTGGCAGCCTGTTGCCATCTGGTAGAAAAACCTATTGAGAGAGGAGGCAAAAAGGCAGTTCAGTATTTTGTTAGTAACTCTTAATTCATTATCAACAATAAAGGTGTATTGTTTCCATTTACCAAAGCAAAAGACTAATTTAATTATCAGGTATAACAGAATGAGAAAGTCAACTGGTATATTCTCTCCTATTGACATCCATATAGTGATGTATATCTGTTTAGATTTCAACAACAATAAAACACAACTGAGACACAATTTAGGATGCCACATAGGTAATAATTGATTAGCACAGCTCAGCTGTGTACTGGTTATATATTCCACATGTGTCAGGCAAAAATTCCAAAGCTAGGCAAGATTATGGGTTTATCTGCATGTAATTTGTGCTCATAATTGACATGATTTAATTTTCATTTATAGATAACAGTTGCAAATTAAGATCCTTGGTGACTACACACAGTGCCAAATGCCATGTATGAACTACCCATATTTAAACATGCAAGTTTACTTCAAATGTGTATTTTTTCGTGTCTTGTTAAACATAAATTGGTTAAGGAGACAGATTGAGGTCATTTGTATCAGTATTGCAGTAGGACCATGCCTTAATCTTTCTCTTAAAAAAAGTTTAGGTCTGGTCTCATTAATAGTCACCCACCATGTTACTTGGTTGGTTTTTTTTACAGAACATAGGAAACTTGGCAATCTGACTGTGACAGTGAAAAAGACCGTCCCCTCTCCAGAAGCAATACAAATCCTCTACCAACGCATGAGATATGAATATGAGTTTTATTACTATGTCAAAGAACAGTTCCACCTGCTGAAGCGTAAGTTTGGACTGAAGTCTCATATCAGAAAACCACGTCCCAGACCCGAGTTCTTCATTCCTTCACCCCTGGAAACAGAGGAACCAATAGATGATGAGGAAGAAGATGACGAGAAGTGGCTAGAGGATATCTATAAAAGGTGATGGATGGAAGAGCTGTCCTTTCTCTTCTGGTGACCCCTCCAGCTTTCTTAAGATTTTTTTTTTAATTATTATTAAAAGTAATTCCTTAAGGAACTGAGTTAATGCGCAGCAGCATCTGAAAGAGCGAAAGAGACGATTTGCACATGCTGGGGCCATCAGGAGACACCTGGGCTTGCAGGTTTGATTCATTATATTGTGTTGGCTCTATAGCACCCACGCTATAACACAGTTCAAGAAAGAAGTATCTACTGTCTATCACAAAATAACTTTTGGAATACACAGTAGTCCTCTGGGAGCCTGCAAGACATGAAAGAATTGATTAGGTGGTCTTGGAAAGTGAATTTTACAGATTCTTGTCTCTCTCTTTCTCCAGAAACAGGTCTTGATTGCATAACACTGTGGCAGTAACTCCCAGCAATGCGGACTGCGGGCAGTGAGCCGGTTGGGAAGAGAGCCGCTTTCTACCCCAGAGCACACTGGTATCCCAGTGTCTGTGCACGTCGAGGATAACAGGCTCAGAAGGGGGATAGATAATGGCTTCTGAATTACCCTGTGCAGGAGGAGCAAGTCTGCTATTCTGGCAAATTAATATTAGTGGACATAAGGCAAGTTACAGGAACTAGGTGGTTCTGGTAAACCCTTCTAGTTCATAGAGTGGAAAGAGCTACCAGGTCAGTGAGTGGCAACAACAGATGAAAAGTGCGAGGCAGGGTTACCTAAACAATAGTGGTTTCTTTCTGCAGCTGAGTACTTTTCTATTAGATTCTGAAGGAAAAGGTGCGGCGTATGGTTTTTATGTTCAGGAAGGATATTCATAGATTTTTATCTGAAGAGATATAGAAAAAGTCACTCATTAAAAAAATGTAGATGATCTGGAACTCCCATTAAGCATGACCAGTAATTCTGTGATAGCAGAGTTTAGTTATTCACTTCTGAAGCTGAGCGCCGCTGCCCCACCAGTGCAAACACCAGATGTCCCCTTTTAGCATGGCTAGAAGTAAAATTAACAATATGGACACAGACAGCTTCTCCAGTTGAAGCATTTCAGAATGATAAAAGGCTGCAGCGTACTCTCGTGAAACCGAAGCCGATTCAATGATCCATTGTTAAGACAGGCATGGGAAAGTTTGCCTTTGTTAATCACTACAAGTATTATCAGCAAACACTAGAGAAGGGAGGGCTGGAGGGAGGGGAGAGGGGAATAGCTGCAACATGTGACATGCTGTTGTCTTTAAGGTGGGTGTCCCCGGGGTTCCCTGTGTCTTGCGGGCTTGCCAGGACCAGTGGTGCAGAAGTGAGGGACCTGCAGGTAGCAATGGGCAGAGCTATTTGCCCATCTGTGTTCTGTAGCAGAATTGAGGGAGTCTGGGTCTTGATGAGGTGTTGGTCTCTTGTGCACTGTTGTTGACAGAGGAAGATGAACTAGTAGGGGGGTAATAGCAATAAATTCCTGTTCTAAAGAACAGGAAAGAAGCAGAGGTGGAGTTTCAGCTCCTTGCCAGGGTGAGTGCCAGTAACACTGTGGGTGCAATGCACCTCTGTCTAACTCACATTTGTTCTTGAACATCTACCAGACAACTTTTGCTTTCTGTTCTTCAGCTGCCTTAGCAGCCATTTGCCATCTGCAAGGTCATACTTCAGTTTGCAATGATAAGCAAAAGTTATTTTGTGATGGACGGGGCATATGAACTCAGGCCAAGGGTTTCCTCTTCATTGAGCCTGCTAAGAGCCAATAGACATTATGGCCCATCTTCATCAGTCTTTACTGTACCTACACGCAGAGAACAAAAATAAAGTATAGTCGTGTTAAGACAAGATGCAAAGTTACAGAAAATATTATGTTGAAGATTCTGTTCTCATTATTAACATCCAAGGTTGGTAGTAGCAGTATGCTACCGTGGAAGACCATGCTAAAAGAACCTGAAAATGGCACAGATAACAACTAACATATTGGTTAAAAAATGAATCTGCTGCATTGTATATTTTAAGTGGTTTCTATGAAATTACATTGAAAGAATAATAATTAGTTTACACACTGTGGAGCTGTTATATTTCGGAAAGAAAACTAATATTCACACCTTCCAGCAAATGTTTGAATCTTTTTTGCCAATGTTGTAACAGAATAATCAGTCACCTAACACATTCACCTTCCCTGCAAGTTCACTACCACTTACTGTAAACTCTGTGTTTATCCGTTTATTTAATGGTATCTTCAGCCATCACTACTTATAACCTAAATACAAAACCTGTTTAATAATTTACTTGCTAGGTTTTAACATTGTTGTATTTTTCGTAACAATCAACCTGGCCTCTCCTTCTTGAATGGTACTTCGTAAATTTATCTGGCACATAGTGTCTGAGATTGCTGGTCCTACAGCTTATTTGTCTGTCATGAAATAGATTTTACTTAATTGTTAAAAGGTACGTTTTAAGCTGGTTAATCTTTTACTTATTTATTGAAACTTTTCAGCACATTCCAAATTCTAAGTTGCTCAGGAAGAAGTTGATTTAAATGATTATATTTTGGTTGGATGAATATTTCTTATTAAAAAAAAAAATCATTGTTTGTAAGCCTTTAGCCCACAACAGCTTTGTAGGAAGTGCCATGCATGTACTTGTAAATCTTTGTGGGGGGGAAAAAGGTCGGTGCTTGACATTTATGAAAATAAGAAAATGTGTGTACATTAGCTTAGCTATAAATGAAAGCAGCATATGTTTTGGGATGAAATATTCTTTAAATTATTCACTACCGTCTCCTGAAATATAAATAAGCCATATGACTCTCTATTTTTCAGTCCAGTGATGCTTAAAAATAAAACTTGTTCATTTCTTCCTAGCACCATAGTCCACTTGCTTACATCAGTTTTCTTGCCTGGGGACAGCAGCAGTGGGCAGAAGGCTGGAATTGCCCCTGGCAGAACAGGATTGGATACCGCATACTCTTATCATCTGAAAGTCACACTTTAGGAGCGAGATCAGGGCAGGTTTTCCTTGAGTTATCCTATGTCCCAAGTGTCTGGAGGTGTAGGTAAGATGTGCAGGAAGTACCCTGAAGTACATTGCCTCACATGCTTTGTGGCTGCTAAGCAGAAGGAATTTTTATCCAAAGGAGAAACTGCTTGGACCCCATGCTCTGCATTTCACTAAACATGGTATTTGATGGCCAGGCATAAAAGCTCCAGTAGTCCAGAATGATTTGTAATGTAAGTAAAACATCAGTGCTTTCACACTGAAGAGAGAATCAACTGTTTTGAAATTGCAGCATTCTGGAGAAAATAAATTGTAGTCTTAAATTTCAAGAGACAGTGAAAAGTGGTGTGGGTGTTTTGTTCCTGTTTAATTTACTTCTCTCCCACATAAACTGTGCTCATGATGCAAGACTAAGTCCAGGTATCTGAAATGTTCTCTACTTATATGTAGAGAAGTAGGTCAGCAGAACTGAAGGTAAGTGACACTGATGGTGTATTTGAAGTGTTTCAATTCATTTGCAGTTCTTTATCATTGGACATTTGAATTGTTTGGATGTGTGATATAGAATGGTACATCATATCATAAAGACAGAATCAGAATTACGATTTTGAGACATTGGAGACAGATTTTTTGGCCTCCAGCTATTGAATTCTTCCTCCTTTCAATATTTGATGTAATAACGATATTTAATGTAAAGACAGATTTCCAGACTAACAAAGGAAACCACACTGCATGCCAGCTTGGGTCCTCTTAATGAGGACCTCTTAAATGAAAAAAAAAACAATAAAACAGTGCAGTGTCTTAAACAATAAAGGTCTGCAATTTCCAGCAAGGGATAATGGTAATCTTTACCTCCATTTTAAGAAAGGGAACATCTATGACACTAGACCATAGCTTAAAACAACACAGCAACATTTTTAAGAGCTCAAATACTGTAATGTAATTACAGTGAATGTAATTAAAGGTTTTCTTTTTAAGAACCAGCCTTTATTGCAAGGAGTTCAGCAATTACATAAAATATTGTCAGTTTGTTTGAATGAGCCATGACGAGAGAAAATAACCAAACATATAGCTGTTACATATAGACCTCCCTGCACAGGCTCCATGGGGGAAAAAAAAAAGAAAGGTCTTACAAGCCTTGAAGTGCCTGTCTAGTTGTGTTGGAATCAGTGGGACCACTTCTGCAGTCTATCCAAAGGGAGCATTTGCAAAGTCGTGCTCTGCTTAAGGTGCCCACAGGAATGGTGGGAAGGGTGCCTGAGCCAGCTCTGTGAGAAGCAGCCACTGAGGGGGTGAAAAAAATCCCCTGCCAAATGTTAGAAGTGGATGGAAAGGATCTTATCTTGAAGGCTGAAAGTTAAATCTCAACCAGCATAAATCAGTTGCTGATGTCCACTTACAACTGAAAAGCTGTCATACATTTTCTTCAGTTTGCCCAGAAATGGCATTGCATGCCAGGCTGCAGCATGATGTGAATTTCAAAGATCTGTTACAAGCTTTTGAAAACAGGTACGTGATGACAACACCAGCACACCATACCAATTGTGTCCCAGCACTGATGTCTGATGCTGTCATGTTGGGAGAGCCCAGAGGTGAGGTGGAAGTTTGTTCTGGGGGCAGGATTGGATGCAGAAGAGGGGGAGGTTTTCTGCAAGTACACATTTGGCCTTTAAGATGCTGTAGGACGGTAAGATTTGATCAGTGGTTTGTCTGAATAAATCATAATCTTTATAAATACGAACACGTGGATTTCCTTTTCTGAGTATATAAAGGAAGAATGCATTTTTTTATTTAACTGATCCTGGATGAAAAGGTAATTTAATAACACTGCTGTCAAGCAGGCATAATAGTAGTGGGGTTTGTGTAAACTTTTGCCATCCTTCTGTTCCCATCTGTGGATCTGATGGGGGAAAAAGGCTGATGGCAAAGAATTCTACTACACTGCAGGAGAACTGGTGCTGTGAAAAGTGGAAGATTAGCAGGAATACATGGAGGTGCTGCTGTTTCAGGTTAAGAATAATGGTCTAAACAACAGGATGATACAGAGCACACAGCAGAAGCATTAACACAAACTGTTTACTGTTTTGATGGCTTTGGCCCATTTGGAAAGCTTGGTACCATACTTCAAAATCAAATGCTGCTTCAGCTTTTTCATTTGTGTTAAGTTAGCATTTTGGGGGCCATTTCCCATGCACTTCTGAACTGCCGCTCAGCCTCAGAAACATGTCAGAGTACAAGCACACAGCTTACACCTGGATGTGATGTGATGTGCAGGATCTGATCTGACATGGATTTGATCCTTCAGCAAACCTCTCTCCAAGCTGAGTGCAGGTGATGAGCTGCATGAATTAAATCCTTCTCAGCCCAGTGGTGCTGCTTATAAGCATAGTATTATTTAGTTATTCTGCCACAAGAGAAAGTATTCCTGCAGTTTTCAGTTTACTAGGATAATGCAGACAGCCTCAGCAGGGCTCACAACAGCGTTGTCAGGTAGTAAAGTCCAATTGCATCTCCCAGTCTTGAACACCTGATCATCTCCAGTTTGGGTGTAAGAAAATAACAGAGGCAGTTACAGTCCATGGCAGACACCTTCCAATCTAGTTTGTGTGGTGGTAAGCTCAGGGAGGGGATATCAACTAGTCATTGATCTCAGATTCCCCAAAGACAAGAAGATTCCTGGGGTTATGCTGGAGAGATCTGCTGGAAGAAGTGGCAATGAGGCACCTAAGGCTCACTGAATAGCTGTGATCCTTTGCTATTTTTACTTTCTCCATTTGCTTGTATTTAAACAAAGGTGTGTTGGATTTCCCAAGGTCAGTCTATGTAGTGTATTTCTGCACTAACCATATTGTCTGGGCATGTTGGAAAATGATTGATATCTTTATCCTTCAGATCCACAGTGGTGGTAAAGAAGTGGTGTTATCCCCATGTCATGTATTAAGAATGGATACAGCAAGTGGGTAAGTGATATTCTCAGTGTCATACAATAAGGTTATTGAAAAGCACCAATTATAATTTAGCCAAGTGTCTTAATCCTTTAATTTTCTTGCCTACTCTGCAATCAGTCCTAGATTTTAGGAGGCAAAACAAGTACGATAGAAAAATTTTAGCTACATGGAGTTGTCTCACCTTATCTTGTCCTTAAAACTGCAAATTTTTCAGGTAACTGCTTAAATATGAATTAACTTCTTAGTCCTTCAGCAGACCATTTATGTCTTTTGGGGACAAAGATTAATTGCTAGTCAAATCTGCTTTTTGCATAAGAAACACCTGCAGAAATGGCACGGCTGCAAGGTAGCTATATGTTTGGGAAAGGAGATGCTGTAGCAGTAAAAGCAGACAAGCAGGTGGCTGGCTGGCTGAAGTCACATCTTGTAAATTTAGCTGTTCACAGGAATGGTCTCATTCTCTCCTGCAGTATCTGACACTTGTAGCTTACTTGAAAAGTCACCAAACCTGTGTTCATGTATGTAGTCTTACTTGGGTTTACCTTTTGTTTTCTGCAGTGCTTAGAAACCCAGAACATGAAGCATTGCATTACTGTTCAGCAACCAACATGGAGTGAAAAGACAGTTCTTGCTCAGTTCACCATGTAGCTGTTTTTTTCTGGTGTGTCCATAAACCAGAAAGCTTCTCCAGCTGCCAGACAGGTTTATATGCCTCTCACCTGGGAGATCAGGTGCTTTCCCCACATCTTCTGGTCCCTCGCTTAACGGGACAGTACACGCCATGAAAATTTTTGCCTACATCTTCCAGGAAAGAACTTAAGGAAGACTGAGCAAACACAGAGATAATTCAGCCTCCTTCCTGTGTCCAAGTGTCCATGCTTTGTTGAGGAGCAAGAGCTGCTGAGTCTTGCTCTAAACTTTGATACCAGGTGAAGGCTTTTCAGGTTGAGCCCACCTTGTAGGTGTTAGCTTCATTCCTGCTCCAGATCTAGTTTCTGCTCTGAGCATTAGGGCGAGCCCCAGCCTGTCTCTGTTGAAATAACTGAGGCTTAGCAACGCCAAATTCGTCCCCTTTGGCTTCAGGCCGGGAGGCTGAAATGCTCTGGCAGGTGAGCACATCAGGGCACAAAGAAGTCCCCGCAGTGTCAGTCCTCGACGTGAGCAGAGAGACTCGGTGTCAGCAGCAGCCCTGGAGGCTGGTGTCAGGGAGGGGAGAGGGAAACGGAGCCAGTTTCTTAGTCGTAGCTAACTAGTGGGCATTTCTGCCAAATCTCCCTCGGTGAGATTTGTGCTAGCCCTGTCAGCACTTGCTGTGGGAAAACCTTTCTTCCTGCACTTCTTGGGACAGAAAGCTGGCAGGGAGAGCCTGGCAGTGCCTCTTTTCCAGAGAGGTTGGAAGGATCCAGGGTAGATGTGAGGGTGCAGGGGAGGGAGGGCAGCAACCTCAGGGGGCTGAGCTTGGGCTGCTTCTTGCCAGACCCAGGCAGGATGGTGTTGATAGAGGACAGCGTTGCTTCCTTCAAGCTTAAAAACCCAGCTCCTCACAGTGGGGCTTCTTGTCAGAAACTGTTGTGAGAACTCCTTGGCATCTCCATGTAATTTTAGCTTTTCAGCAGGTTTTTCCACCAAAGGACACGATTTGGCCCACCAGCGTTGGCTGGAAACTGAGCTTTCTAGTGACTCTACAATCCAGCCCTTGTCAGACACGCCACTTGGGTCCGTGCATGGGGCTCTTTGTGATAAACCTCAATGGAATTTGGAAACTGTTCAGCAAATTTGACCTCTACTTTGTCTTATAAATATCACAGTGTCAAGCAGCATCGCACATGTCTTATCACTCCAAAACTGGGAGAAGGAGATGGAATTATTATGTAGTCAGCTCTGATTTTCCAAAACAGTATCTTTTGAGTCAAGGAAAAAGCTTTTCACTTCTCAGAGCAAAAAGAGAATGTCCTCTTTTATCCTGGGGAAGGAAGCTCTTCTCAAGCTAACTCTGATCCCTCATGGGCATGTACCAGTTGCCCTAAAGGAACCTGAACCATTTTCATCTTTTGTAGGTAGAGCACTGTGGCAGCCAGATCCTGTGAGGAAGGTGGAATGAGACCCATTTCTCAGTTCTCACCTGGGGAAAGGGAATGGAGGCATCAGCAAAACATTGGCCAGGAACAGCTCTGACCAAATTTAAGAGCTTCTAACTTCTCTGCAAAATAGATGGAAAAGTACAAAAGAGATAGCAAAGCTTACTGGAGCAATACAGTGAAAATGCATTTAGCCACAGGTCAGCATCTTTTTAGAAAGCTGCTGCTCCTTGCTAACATGAGGAATGTCAGGCGCTTTCTTTCCTTAAAAAAAAATGTATGTGGTCCTGTGGTGCCCCCTCCCCGGCCCCCCTCAGCTGCCACAGCCATGCTGGTGCTGTCATGGGCAGCAGGAGAGGATGCAGAGGCACGGCTGCCTTGGGAGCCCCACACAGCTGGCGGCCCAGCTTGATACTGAATCGCTGTGTGGGCCAGCCTAATTGCTTAAAGCTTTCCTTTTCCCCTCACCACGAAGGCTGAAGCATAGTATTTATCTGCTCTGCAAAACTTTTATGAGCTGGGCCCAGTTTTGTAGAATTCCTGAATAACAGGGATCACAATAGCTGCGGTGGAGCCACTTTGCAAACCCAAACGCCTGTGCTGTTTGCCTTCTTTATGTGCAGTCTCTGCAGGCAACAAATGTGCTCCTCTGCCTCCCACCAATGCTAGCAGCAAGTGCCCCTAACTGCTCAAAATCCAGCTGAGGTGCAGCTGCCCAGCATGTCCCAGGTACTTGGGCGCAGACCTCTCTCCTCTCCTCTCCTCTCCTCTCCTCTCCNCCTCCTTGGCCGCCATCTTACCCTTTTCTCTTCCTCCTTCCTCTTCCTCTTCTTCCTCCTTTTCCTTCTTTTCCTCTTTTTCCTTTTTCCTCTTTTTCCTCTTCCTCTTCCTCTTCCTCTTCCTCTTCCTCCTCCTCTTCCTCTCCCTCTCCCTCTCCCTCTCCCTCTCCCTCTTCCTCTTCCTCTCCTCCTGCATCTGTGCCTGGCTCAGAAAGGAGCCCCGGTGCCACTGGAAGGGGTCTGAATGCAGCCACTCAGGGACTATGCTCTAGTTTACATTCCTCTGGAAATAAAAAAGAGGCACTGACAATTTCCCTGGGGAAATTTTCCACTGGGAGAACCTCCTAATTCTTCCTGCCAGATAGTGAGCTCGGAAAAATTAATTTGAAACATGACAGGTAATCCCCACTTTCCCCAAAATACCTCTTTAGGTTCTGGCCAGCCTGTGACATACTGTGAAGCCAGCAGTGCCACATCATATCCTTGAAGATTCTTACAGTCAGCATTTAGGATCAAATAGTAATCACTAATAGTAATGATAATAATACTGTGTTTACCTCACAGGGTTAATGTTAAGTGTGTAGTAAGATGATACAATTGAAAAATATCAAATTAAAGCTTGGTAGGCAGAGCAAATCTTACACAGGAGCTGGATGAGTGCAAGTTAAACTGCAGGTGCCCCTTGCTGAGGAGATGGCCTAGATTGCAGTGCTCAATGCCTGGGCATAGCTGGCTTTTCTTTTTTCCTTCCCCTCCACTGTATGCCACTCATTTCAGTTTATGTTGAACAGCCTTTTAGAAATACTAAGCCAAGCCAAACCCAAGCATCCATTGTTTTCTCCAGCATTTTCCCTCCAAAAGTGGTTTGCTTTAGTCTACTGAGTCAAAAGGTATTGCTCCCTTACTCACCATTCCCATTTGCATTGCTCAAGAGGAGACCTGGCAGAGAAACGGTGTGGACAAGCCCTGAAGATCCCACTGGGATTCAGTAGCTCATTCTTAGGGAAGCACTGCATTAGCTGTTGGGACTTCAGGCCTGGAGATTGTCTAAATGGTTGTTTTTATTTACTCTGAGGAAAACCAGGCTGGCATACAGAGCAATGGCAAGTTCCCACTGCAGCACAGCAGTCAGGCAGTTGGCATGTTAGGTGTCTGCACTGTACAGGAATAGGAGGAAGTATATGTGTATAGGTTCAAAACATCCACTGCTCTCTGGAGCACCACAGGCCTTCTACACATGAAAGACAGAAGGGGTTTGCTTCTATAAGGCTTGAAAAAGAGAGACTGGAGCAGGGGAACCAGAAAAGAGGTGAGACACTTGGTGAAGTGTAAAGAGCAGAAACCCAGGGAGGCAAGGATAGATACTCCCAGTGCAGGTAGGAAGCAGCTGGATAACCATGAAGAAACTGTCAGAACAGTCACAGCCTCTCTGGCCACTCTTGCCACCCCTCTGCTGAGGCACACTTTGTGAAAAGCCTGATAAAAAGACAGGAGCACACAACAAGAGAGAAAGGGTTCAGCCCAGGTCCATAGAGATGGATAAAGGTAAAACTCCTTAATAACCTGGAAGTTATTAAGGGCTTTCAGGTGATGGCACCAGTCTGAGGGGAGGCCAGCAGAGACAGGCCTTTCTTCTTCTTGGTTCCCATCAGCAATGCCCACTTGTGCAAATTAACTAATGCTTATAATACTAACACTACATATTCTAAAAAGGAAGCAAAGCTGCCTATAGTACTATTTAAAGCTTTCTTCTAACAACCAGCCAATATCAGCTTTGTTTAAAGTTTTTTTTCACCTCTCAGTCTCAACTTTGTGATCTCTGCTTCTCCAGAAAAAAAGTGCTTAAGTCAAGGAAGGCTCTGGGCTGACTCATTTTTCTCAGAGGAAGGGTTTTTCCTCCTGCTGCGGTCCCTTGTTCCCACACCTCATGAGTCTGTGCATTTCAGTGCAGAGCCTGTACTCTGCAAAAATGGACTGCAAGCTTTCAAAGAATGCATCTGTTTATATTACCTCTCCCTGGCCCAACATCCTGTTTTGGGAAAAATAGCTTCTATAATGAGAAACGGGGGGAAAAGCAGGCAAATGATTCTTCATGCAAGAGATGAAGATTTTCCTTTCACCCTTAGCTTCTTTTCTCTTTCAAGAGTGGGCTCTTTTTTTCCCCTAGAATTACAGCCTGGAGAAAAGAAGTGGATAACCCCAGCGATGCTCTCCATACGGAGACAGTGCCGGTCGTCCGGACCCACAGCCCAGAGGAACCTCCACCTGCTCATAGGAGCTCCCTGGAGATACCCCCAGGTCCTTTTCCTCTGGGCAGCTTTCCAGCTGTTCTTCCCCAGTCCTGTAGCATTTCATGGGGTTGTTGTGTCCCAACTGCAGGACCTGGCACTTGGCCTTGCCGAACATTACACAACTGGTCTCATCCCACTGATCCTACCCACAGGCCGACCGACCAACACTCTCTCCCAGCTTGGTCTCATCTGCAGACTCACTCGATGTGGCGCTCAGGGACATGATTCCGTGGTGGACTTCGCTGTGTGATGGGTTTACGGCTGGCCTTGATGATCCTAAAAGTCTTTCCCAGACAAAACGATTCCACGGAGATGGCCCCCGGCTCCGGCGGGGCTGTTCCCCGCTTCCCCCCCCCCTCCCCAGGCCCCGGCTGCCCGGCTCCATGCGGTCGCCAGAGGGCGCCGTGTCCGCAGCCCGCCCGCTGCCCGCCCCCCGGGCAAGGGAGGCATCGCCGGAGGCAGCTCCCGGTAGCCAAACAGCTTACAGTCGGAGCCGACTCTGTGGTTTCGTCTGGGATTCAGCGCTTATTACTCGGCTGTGGCTTGGTGGAGGCAGCACACCCGGCTTCGTTCCCTCCAGGCTGTATCTGCCGGCTCCGGGTGCCTGCAGGCCCGAGGAGAAGAGGAGAAGGAGGATGAGGAGGACTGGCTGCTTGGCCACGTCCTCCGGGAAGGGAGCTGCCTGAGAGAGCCTGGACGGAGCCAGGGCTGCCAAGCGGTTCTGGAGGGCGCCCAGAAGAAGAGAGAGATTACAGGCGAGAGATGATAAGAAATGTGGCAGGATATTAGAAGAGGAAAACCAGAGAGTGGCCACATCTCTGGAGATGACAGCAAAGACAGACTGGCTGGAGATGGGAGGAAGAGAGAAAGAGAATCTTGCTATGCACTGAAATTACAACATATGGTGTACTTTCAAGAGCCAACCAAAGAAACCAAGTATGTGAAAAGTCCTTTCCAGGCTGGGGCAATAACAATGTTCGATGAACAAACATAAAAACTGCAAAACCGTATTCCCATTGACTTTTGGTGGTGGGAAGAACAAATTAAACTTCCGCACAGATGATATTCATGCAACATCAAAGCCCAGAAAGATGAATAGCCTAAACCCTATCAGTCTCTCTGTTGGTCATTTGCTATTATCATTGCAGCTTTGCTGGGCACATTCAGAAGTGCCTGGCTTACCCAGTCTCACTCTTCAGGGATGGGCACCTGTGTCTTTTTGTAGCACCTCACATTAAACAGGAGCCTTCCTCCCTTACATCTCCCCCATCAGCACCAAACAGGGTATGGACAATTATCATTAGGTGAACTTGCCCATGGTTCCTTATTCACTGTTTTGGTCTGGAGAGAACGTAGGACCTGGGACACAGGCACAGGGAGAGAGATTAGGTGGTTTAAACCTTATGCCTCGGGCCCCTCTCCAAGGAAAAGCTGCTGCTAACTTACAGCTGTCTCGTGCTCTCTGTGGAATGAGAGGGAAGTCCATTCAGTCTGGTGAAAATAAACCCACCATCATAGCTGGCATTCTCGTTGGTAGTCTCAGTGCAGAGGCCAAGGATTTGAGGGCTATGACACATGAGGCAGCTCACTCCTAAAGAGCTTGATCTGGGTTGAAACGTGTCATCAGAAAAGCATGAGGAGCCTTGTGCTCCTGCTGTCAATACAGTACTTGCCCTCTTCACACAGACTGGCTTTCCTTTTCTGTCCTGCCAGTCTGGCACACGGCATCGGGACCCATTACTGTACATTCACTTTAAAGGAGAAGGACACACAGTTTCCGCTCACTCAGCTTAAGGACTCAACCATCAATCCTGCACCTAGTGTTTTCCCAGCAACATTTGCCCCTCTCCTCACCTAAAGAGAAGGTTGTCTTATCTTGCGTCCTACCTGGCAGGCACTCTGTCACCTCTTCTGCCTCTTCACCCTCCCCTCTTGTTCCCAGGCTGCTCCTGGGCATGAAGCTGAGTGCCCAGGCAGTACCTTGGCACAGGGACACAGCTGCGCAGACTTTCAAACAGACGAGCAGTGAGAAATGGGCTGCTGCACGTACTTCTGTGAACTGCCCTGCGAGGAGGAATTGGGAGTCCCTGCGGATGTGGCTGCACCATGCTGCACCCCAGGGAAATCCCATGGTCCTGGACAACAGCCATGATTTTTGGTATTCCTGATGATAGCTGACCAAAGACTTGAGAAACTCACTCCTCTTTAGTTTGCCAGTCCTGCACCATCAGCCACTTGAGCATTCTCTAGTAGCTGGGCTTCCATGAAGAAAAGTGCCTGTTTTGTGAAGCACTGTTTGCTAGAGTGCCAAAAAAATAGTGCTCCTGTGCTTTATTGTCAGTCTTCACATCACTTAAAACAAATTTAGGGTAAGACATTGCAAAGGGGGCATTAAATGGAGAAATTAAATCTCATTAAAGAGGTTGTTTGGCTCACTGACTTGCCACAGGTGCAGCTCTAAGAATGAAGCAGTTGTCAGGAGCTCTTCCAGGAGCACGGCAGACACGTAGCGGTGTAAATGCTCTACTGTTGTCAGCCTTCCCCTCCAGTTTAGGATCAAGAGTCAGTCTAGGACTGTGCAAGAGGCTATCTCAGGCAAGAAGTGTTGACTCTAATAAGGCTGTTTATCATATGATATGAGAAAGCAGAAGCTTTCATCATAGAGGCCTGGAGGTTTTTCTCTTCACAGTTTTATCAGCAGGTCTGAGTTTATACAGGCTCCTCCTAAGGTGTGAAATCTCTATTGAAGTGGGTTTCATAATCTTCCTGGATGAATTAATTTAATATGGTAAACATAAGCAGAGCATGCAGCAGATTGACCAGAATAACTCTCTGAGACGAGAAGGTACAGGGAGTGAGACAGATGTGGTGGTGGGATATGCCACCAGCAAAAAACAGCACCCTAAGATTTGCCTTCTAGATTTGTCATCCATCAAAACTGACTTGCCACCACATATCACCACTGTAATGGCCTCACATTTCACAAGCGTTTCCTCATGGACCCTTAATCAAGAGCCACTGCCCCATCATTGAAATTAAGGAGGTGAATCACCCTGGACATGATCTGTGGGCTTTTAATGTGAAAGGACAAATTAAAAAAAATACTAAAAAAAGGTCAAAGAAAAAGTCTTTCCTAAGTCTTCCAGTTTTCTTGGGCAATTCTGAATGGCCTAGTTTGATCTCTTCCCCCCCACAATCACTGACAAAGTTGTTTTCTTGATACAATTTACACACACACACATTGTGATTCTTCCTCAGAACTGCATTTGCTATGTGCTCATTCTCCAACTTTGAAAATTTAAAAAAAAAAAAAAAAAAAAAAAAAAAAAAAAAAAAAAGGTGGAAAAATGTAAGTGAGGAATGAGGAATGCTCCAGTGAGGCCGTGGGGACAGGTTTGCAGCCTCTGCAGTGCCCAGCTCCTGCACACCTTCCCCTAGAGGCTAGAGAAAGGGTTTTAAATTCTATGATGCCAAGAGAAAGGGAAGCCTGCAGCTGGTTTAAGTCCTAGAGTGAGGAAGTTAAAAGAATAAAAGAGTTAGAGGCAGCTCTTTCACATAGGTCAGTAATGCAAAGGAATGTCAGATTCTGCAAAGAAAGTTTGCTTATCAAGCTGCAGATTTATTAAATGCGTTCCAGACCTGCATTGCTTCATTCAAGTTTAACAGAGCTGTAATACTTAATATGCCCTTTAGCAATTTAATACTCTCTTGTACAAATCATTGGAAAATTTAAAATAGAAAAATATGTCCAGGCTTAAGTGTAAGAAAAAGGGAAACTCTGTACAAAAACAGAGGAGAAAGAATGCATGGGTAAAGCTGAGTATTAGTGAATAACTTACCACACGTATTATTCTGCTGAGTTATTAGTACATGCACTCTCATCTGCAGGCTAAAGGAGGAACTCGCAGTAAGTTACAGAACAACAACTTTCAGAGTCAGGGCTTGAGACTGGCATCACATCGTCCCCAGAAATTATTGCTCAGAAAACATGTCTTACCATTTTTTTTTGCCTTCAGAGAGCACAGATGTGGGTCTCATCTTCAAGGAAGTGAAAATCAGACAGGAAATGTTGCTGTCAAACATCATACAATTGCTTTCAGAATAAAAAGGGGTTGAACTTTTAAATCACTGAGACATTTAAGGTAATCTTTGTTGGAAACAGGGGTAGGACAAAGTAAAATGCTTCCCTGGGGCCTAATTATGTGTGAATATGAACACATAAATTTAAACATATTTCTGCATAAATATTTGGGCTCTCAGGCCCTGTGTAGCAAAGTTCCTTCGAGGCTCTGTGTGCCCAAGGTGTGCAGGGATCTGTCCCAGCTTGGACAAGAGGGTGTTATTTAATAATAGGCAGGCATGTGGTAAAGAAGGGAAGGACTTTATATTGTGGTAGTCAATTAGACTGCTTGACTCCTGTTGGGTTTTTTTTAAATGGAGTAAAGGCTCTTAAAGCAGCCTTTCCAACCAATTATCTGCACTATAAAAGCATAGTCCTGAAACTGTAGCTGCCCCGCTGAGGGTTGGACCAGAAGATGAAACGGTGCCTGTCACTTCCTGCAGGGAGATGTTCCCAGGACAGAATCCAAGTGCAGGAAAGAGGTTAGTTGCATAGATGATGATCTGGGTACATCCATCTCGATCTGGGTGCAACTGATACAAAACTGTATATGATACTACACTTTACAGTGATTGCTTCTAATGCCAATGAATCATCCCGTCAGTGCATATATTGCTGCTGACCCAGACTGACAGCCAGTAGCCAGCATGAGTCAATGATACACAGAGGTCACAGGGCCTTACAGAGGCTGGGAAGAGCCATCACTCCCAGGGGACAAACTTACTTGAAACATAAAGGACAGTGGGATTACAGATTTGCCAAAGCTTGTGAACGGAGTTACACAACAGCTGGGACCAGAATCTCCCCTTTCCTGCCCTGTTCACACACTACCAGGCCCTGAGCCATTTTTTAACAGTTATCATTGCCTTCCACTGGCAACTTCAGACTAACTCTTTCCATGCTATTTAAGGCTGCAGGACTGGAAGTGACCTCCTGAATCACTGATCCCGGCCCCTTCTAATTGGAAGCAACCACATCATATGAGCCTAGTCAGAAATGCCTCAAAGTGAGCAGCGTGGTGGGACGTGTGATGATTTCATCCTTCCAAATTCCAGAGGCAACACCCAAGCTGTTGTGGCAGTGATTTGCCTCTTGCTCAGACATTACAGGAAGTCAACGGCCGCCTTCTAACAAAAGTAATTTGTGCTGAAAGGTGTATCGTTTTGCATGTATTTTCCTGAAAACATGGCTATGGAAATGCAAGTGAGGTAGGATCTGGGCAGAGCAGCCACTCAGTTCTTCTGCCATGTTAAGTGGCAATAGCACAGAGTACTAAAAAGCAACTTGCCAGCATCTGAGACACTAGGAGAGTTTGCTAGACCTCAGAAAGCCTTTTTAAAGCAGAAGGTGGTACAATAAATTAAATATCAGGCAGAATTTGTATACAGTAGTGGGATCTAATTTAGACATGGGTGTGTTGGGAATATCTTTCTTTGAAACACCATAGTTCATGGCCTCTGGGATACACAGAATATTGTGCATTTGTTCTTCTGACACAAAGATGTTGAGTGATGAAAACCAAATTGCTTGTGTCTGTGGAGCAAAACCAGTTACTATTCTGCTGGCTGGAATAAAGTTCTTATACCTGCATTCTTCATAGGTGCAGTTCACTTGAGTATTTTAATATCCATTGAGTGAATACATTGGGGGTGGAAGGTCAGCAGTAGTTAAAATGGAAGTACTAGAGCCTAGTTTGCAGAACAAGCTCTTTGACTAGAGAAAACAAGATATAAACTGGCACTTTTTTCTGGGGCATGAAAGAGAGAAGATAATTTAAGAGCTTGAACAAGCTGCCTTCTGTTTAAATGTGTGCAGTCCTGTTAGGTGGTTTAGTGCCCAGGGCTAGCAAGTGACCTCTCAAGCACAGAACATCAATTTACAGCAGCATCAAAGAGGTCTTCAGCTATTGCACTGCACTGTGCACCTCATAGTGACAACAGCAGTGCCACCACTACAACATAGAAATAGCCAGTGACAGGATAAGTAGTCTTGAACAGAAGGTTAGTTACAGTTAAGTCTTTTAGGGAGTTTTTGAACATTCTAAGCCTAAGCATAATGAAAGAGTGCTTCTTCAGTTTAGTGTCTTATATGTTAACTTGTTCTGGTTTATTAGCAGTGCAGGGATGCATGGACATGTGAGTGCTTTAATGTGTCCACTGAACATAAAGGCTTGACCTGGTCAGTACTTATGTCAAGGCTGCTCTGGGTTGGACTGCATATGAGATGTTATACCCATGGATTTGTCTTCAGGAACATGGAACCTTTCCATTCAGGTGTTAGTAATGCCCCATGATAGCTCAGAAAAGAGTTCCAGCTGGCACTGATGGAGTCATCAGTTGGTGCAAATGCAAAGGAGATGGGAGGCTTTGTTGGCATCCTGATCCACTGATCTCCACCCTTGAATTTTGCTGATATGGGCAAGATCTTGCCTCTCTGACCAGGCAGCTTCCTCTCCTTCCTGAGTAGAATGCAGGCATTGTTCAAGTTCAGCTGTATCAAAATGCCAGAAGAGTTGCTTTTGCAAAGTGTGCTGTTGTAGCTCAGAAGTGACAGGGGTACTTAACAGGACCTGAGAGCTTCTTCTCTTTGAAGAGTTGATTTCTGGGAGTCCTTTTTGACAGGACATTCCGTCACAAGCCATCCAGACAGATGTGTTTGCTACTAGAACTTCTTCAAGGAAGATGGGAGGAAGGTTGAGAAGGATGAAGACGGCAGATTGATGATCTCCTCTTGTCCTGCTCCAGTGCATTTTTCTCTGCTGAAAATGAAAATGTCTCTCTTCTGAATGCCAGAACATTACAGCCAGTGAAACAGTAACTACTGAGATGAGGACCAACAGTAGAAACTTGCAGAGTAAATACGACCCAGAGGAAGGAGCTAGTGCTGCCAGGACACCTGCTTCTTTGTGACCGTCACTTTCAGCAAGCAGCCTCTGGCCTGGCAGCTGAAAGAAGGTGGAGGCTCATTCATATCAGGGCTGGAGAGACATCCGTGCATCTCTATGGAGTCCCTGGAGCAAATGACATCTTTTAGCCCATCAACCTGACAGCCCAAGCTGATGTGAGGTACTATGAAAGGCATATGCCAACTTTAACTAGTCCAGGCTGAAACCCTGCCTATCACCTGCCTATTTCCACTCCAAGTTCCTTGCCACAGCACAGCAGCAAGGGGAGGTCCATGTTTCTGACCAAGCAGAGAGAAAACAATAGAGCATTTGACCTGCGGCATAGGGATGCTGGTTCCAGTAGGCTCCCTCCCTGCTTTGTAGATTAGTTTTGAACACACAGAAAGCTGGATAAGTGACACGGAAGTGGCATGGAGAGTTGAAGTATGACTCAAAAGCAAAATGAAATACGCACAGTAAGTACCCCTCCCTGCAAAGCTTTCCTGGCTTTTATCCTTATGCCATCACCACTACAACTACTCAGAGTGCTGACTCCCTCTGCTTTCAAATTATTAAACCCTTTCCAGGCCTGGGGAAGGAGTGGGTGGTTCAAACCATAAATAAAGGGCAAGCCAAACTGGTGTTTCAACACCTGGTTCATGCTGGGCTGTACACTCTGTCGGGCTCCGAGTTCACTGGATATTTATAAAATCTTGCCCCAGCCTTACCCTTGTGTTCACACACATGCAAAGAAGTGCCCACCCCAGTGAGACAGGTTGGTCTCATTAGCACTGTCTGTAGCTGGGCTTCAGAGTCAAGCTGGGTGCCAGGCTCAGAGAGGAGGTCAGTGAGAGAGCCCTGAGGTAAGAATTAATGCCTCATCCCACAACACCGCATCCTCCCGTTTATCAAAGGTTACTGGGACAACTGTGAATGGTGACAGCAGGGGTTATGATGGGCAAACACACAATCAGATGAAAGATTTTTGTTTCCTTAATTCATGATCAGCCCTCCAATAGACTGCTGGAAAAAAGAGGGACTAAATGCAAATAGAGAAACCAAAGTGTTTGCAATCTGGCATTGAATTAAGTTTGTAAGTTTGTTTTATTTTCAAGGATAGTCATTACACACTGCACTGAGCAACAGGTATCTCTAGGTTTAAATCTGTCCTGTGGGATTAGAGTCACTGGATTTGGAGCCAACCAGTCTGTTATTTGGGGAGGCTGAAGAGGTGGCCGTGTCTGAACTGCCCACTCAGTCTTGCCAACTCTTCAGTGACCTTTCTCTAGAAATGGAGAGCCAGAGTCCAGTCAGAGCACAGCCATAGCTTTAGAAAGGAAAGAAGTGGAGCAAGGCTCTGATTTTGGCAGCACATGCCCACCTCTTTCAGGGGTGCAGCAGCTTCAGACCTCACACTAGTAGACTGAGCTTGGAATGTGGTTTTCTCTTGTCACTGAAACCAAATTTGGGCCTTAATAATAAATATCTAAGAAGATGCATATGTATGTATGTCTAATTACTGGAGCACTATGGCCTACAACACCCACGTGCTCAAGTGCCCTGCTCCCCTAATCATTTAAAGTGCTGTGCATGCTGCTTGGATACCTCCTAACACTGTTTGCTAGATCAGATATCAAATAGGAATGTTAAACTTTGAAAGCAGGGCAGTGGTATGCCTTGGTAATTGCCCTTCTCTCTGAATAATGGAATCTGACTGGATAGGACAATGATTTATTAACATTACCTCTCCTGCCTTCCCCTTCTCCCTTGTCCATGTGCCATCCCAAGCAATTCAATCAGTAATTTTTTATCACCATATTTTATTGTGGCATACTTATCCCAGAGGACTAACAAATTTATGCCCCTAGAAAACGTGGATTTGCAATGTTATTGAAATCCAAAGGATTTTTCTGCCATTGTTTTGTAATATTTTTCTCATTCACAGAGCCACAGTTTTTTGTATTGCTGCTCTGCCTCATATCCCCTTTACTTCCATCAATAACAAGAAATTGCTGGAAGTTAGAATTAGGCCTAGGGCTGGGATCTGGCTTACTGAAAAGTAAAATTACTAACCGAAAATTTCTTCTATCCTGGTTCTAAATACAAACCAAACTGTAGAGGCTGCTATAATGGAGGACAGCTTCCTACTCCATAGGCATCATTGCTTGCTATGAATTTCTAGCCAGTCTAGGAAATTGGTGATATTTGATTTGTGATTCCAAAGAACATCAAAGCAGCTGGTGAAGGGTCTAGAGTGCAAGTCTCACCAGGAGCAGCTGAGGGAACTGGGGGTGTTCAGTCTGGAGAAAGTCAGAATCTCTACAACTACCTGAAAGGAGGTTGTAGCCAGGTGGGTTTTGGTCTTGCTTCCCAAGTCACAAGTGATAGAACAAGAAGAAATGGTCTCAGGTTGTGCCAGAATGGGTTTAGACTGGATGTCAGTGGTTCTTAGGGACACAGTTCAGTGATGGACTTGGCAATCTGCTTGGTACTGATTGGACTTAAAGGTCTTTTCCAACCAAAATGATTCTATGAGTCTATGTTTATTGGCTTTACATTTGCCTACTCATATTAAATCAGTACCAGGAGAAATCTGAGTGTGCATTATTATCAAAAGTCAACACTCAACATCTGGTGAAGCTTTTCTCTCCATTGCTTCGGGGACTCTATTTATAAACCAGCACCATGTTTGGCTCAGGAAAAAACGATTAGCAGAGGAGACAGACTGATACCAGCCCATGGTCATCTGCAGCTGTTCTCTCTGCTGAGCATTTTGTGTGTGTCCCTCTTGACTTGAGTGCTGTGCCACTTCTTTGCTCATGATTCAGTGTCTGCACTGCACACCTCTGGAGCTCACAGCTGCACATGGCCTCCTCTACCTGCCCGACCTACACCCTTCCTGCCCCATACCACTCTTTAATGCTCTAGACCAACAGGCACTTGCCACCTCCTCAAAACTGTTACTCAGAATCTGGAAATAATAGCATTGTAGGACTTCTTGGACATGCCTGCAAGCCTGAACAACAGATTTGCTTCTAAGAATCATGAAAATTGCTGCTCTTTTTAGCAGCTCAAATTTAGCCCCCTCTGTGCTGTCAGTGGGACTTAAAATGCCTCATTCACACCACTGCCACTCTTCTCAAGAGAGTGCAATAAAACCTCCCAAACTGGAATGGAAGCAATTCACATGAGCCAAGTTCATGTGTAAATGATCAGGTTTTGAAGTGAGCCAAATCAATCACTAGAGCAAGCTATCCAAAGAATTGTTTCAAAAATAGCTGGCTCCTGATGGAGCAGGTCAAAACTAACCATCTCATCTCATTCAACTTTAAAACCTATGAAGTTATGGTCAAACATGCAAAGCACTCAACTCTTGAACAATGCACCAGATACACAACTGCAGTCAGTCTTAGTGTTAGTATATGCCAGTTCACTCTCCCATCTTGTTGCTCCCCTGATGCACATCATGAATGCACTAATCTTAAAAAGAGATTTTCATGAGTTTTTTTTTCCCAAGTGACGGCTGATCTGTGGGAAGCAAGCTGTCAGAACCAACCTCTGTGTTGAATAGATGTATCTTTAATGAAATACTGAAAATGTTATAGATGTTCCCCAAATGGATCCTATGAAAGTCAATACCAAGAGTAACTCAGTTTATTTTTTGCAAAGCAGTGAAGTGATAAATACATAGTATTTTACCTTTAAGGGGGACAAAAACATATTTTTCACCCCTTTACAGTGCAAGTGCCTTTCTGTCCCTGTGGGTGGTAGCTTGCAGATGTGCCTTGGATCTAGCTCAGAGAGAAGCTTCACCAAAAATGAAGAGAGAAAGTGCTTGTCCCAATATCCGTTTTGCTTCACGATATGATAAGAGTGTCAACACAGGTTAGGAATCTTCATGGTAACAGTCTTTCCAGTGTTGTTCATGCTTATTGTATCTTCATAAGTAATTTTCAAAAGTAGTCAGTGTCAGTGGAAAACAGGTCCTTTGTGTGAGAAAGCCTGATCTCAATTTTTTTTTTTTAGAACTAGATGTTCAGTCACTTGTCCAGAATAACACTGCACAAAATATGGTATCATGTCAAGACGGCAACATGGCATCTTCTGTGGCAAAAGCTTCTTACAACAGACAAAAAAAAGGCATAATAGATACATTTCTTGATTGCAGTCTTAGTTTAGACCATATCTGCCAGACAGCAAGCACTATTGGTCACACAGTAAGTAACTTCCCCTTCCTGCCTTATTTCTGCTCTGAGGTCCTGTGCACTCCCTATGTGTGTTTACGGGTACAGCTCTGTGATTACTTTGGAAGCTCAAAATACTTGGCATAAGGGGTTGTGGCCGAGTTTCCTTGGCTCCAACAAGTCTCCTCAGTGCCTTCAGTTCTGGCGAGCACAAAAGAAAATTTTTGCTTCAAATACCATTCAGTTTTTCAGCAATAAACCCAACCATCTCAGATGGTGCTCTCTGGTGTAGCCTGGCTGTTCCACCTGCTGTAATCAGGAATTAAGAAGGAGTCTGAAGGAAGAATACAAAGATACATCTGAAATTGACATTTGGGGGGGATTCCTGCTGTCGATCCCTCCTTTGTGTAGTCTTATCAACCAATCAGTTGTCTGGGTGTGACTCTTTGAGTCTTGCCTGGCCATTTCTGTGTGAACTGTTAACCATAAAGCATGCAGGATAGAGTCCTCTCCTTTGGAGATGGTCTTGTAATGGGATTTCAGATTATCTGTTGATTCAAGTTTGCTGCAGGCTCTTTACTCTCAGCTACACTGTACCTGAAATGCATGTTTGTACTGCCTCCTGTTCCTTTTCTAATACCTAAGCACTCCCACTGCTTCTGGTTCCCTCTAAACCTGTGCTGGACAACTAGAGTTTATGCTTGTTACTGAGCCTGGGACTGCTCAGGACTTCTGCAATGTGTGCATGGCATTGGTGAATGAAGAGTTTTATATTGGCACATTAACTACCAAGGGGCCTGGCGCAGAACAGGAAATACAAGTCCTTTTCTTACATAAACATTTTCAGTTTGGGTTGGCTGGATACCCGGATACCAGTTCTTTATGGGTTGGGATCCCTTAGGTTTATTTACCCAGTTATGTTCCTGTTTTCAAATTTAATGGTTCTCTAACTATCATCACTGTGGTGGAAAAATTAGTGATAGGCAAGATACAAGAGACAATTTCATGTTCATTTTCAACAAAAACTAAGAAAACTATCCAGCTGGAGGCATCACCAGACATCTCTGTTTATTCACACACAAAAATGAATGAACTACATTTGTCATTTCTTGCCATCAAATGGTATTTTGGAGTTCTGCTTTCAGAACTGGGACTTAAAAGTACACAAGTAAAGAGCAACTTTTTTTTTTTTAAGCTCTCAGCATTCTGATAAGGATATTTTTTTACAGGAAAAACAAACCCAAAAACCCTACACTGGGAAATCAATGGGTTGATAGGCCTACATGGTATCTAATTGCACCAGTATCGGAGACTTGTACACCAGAAGAAATACTCTCAACACTGAAAATAGCCTAAATAGTACTGCTTCGAGTTTTTCATAACATACAGTGTCAAATAAACAGGCTTTAGAGCAAATACAAGTATTGTTGGTCATGTTTTATTAAGTAGGAAAGAGGCAGAGGCATTCCAGAGATCAAAATGAAGTTTAGTGATTAATATTGTGGAAATAAGTTAGGGCTGAGAAGAGTGTCCAAGAAGTAAGTTCATTGGTTTGCCTCCCTCTCAGACATCTTTTTTCTCTGTCTGTCTGCCTCTGTCCCTCCTCTCTTTTTCCTCTTTTTTCCATCACAAGACCGCAAATGAAGAATTGAGGAGAGCTGGGCAGGAGCAGATATGACTAATTGCTTCATTTAAAAAAAAAAAACCTGAAGAGGTAAGATTGCCTTACAAGATAATCCTTGTCTGAAAAGAATTTAAAACAAAAAGGGGTTTTTGCCCACAGTGGTAAATTTTTGGTGTGTTTTTATATTAGATAAAAATAATTAGTCGCTGGACTGAAACCTGATAGTAGCTTTCCTGCAGCAGTATGAAAGTCAGTAGGGGCAAATGGAAGACTCTGCTGATGAGTCATAGAGTATAAAAATAAATAAATAATTTTAAGATTCATGGAATTGACATGAATTGGGAGCAAAAAAGTAGGTAGAAGAATTATTTTTAACTTTGAGACAAATGTACATGACAATTGTATAAAACCGATCAGGCAATCTGTTAAAACTGAAGCTTCATTTAAAAGGGAGTAAACTAGGACTAAAAGCTGACCTGAGGTGCCCCACACAGTTACAACACTCACCTTCATTCGAGTTTTCAAAATTTAGGGAAATTTAGAGCATATCACATAAGAGCCTGAATTCTCTGCCAAAGGAGATAGATTTTTCTGGAGAATAATCCAGATGCCAAAACTTCATATATGTGGATAAATCCCTTCTCTCCACTCATAAAGGAGGACTGTATTAAAACACACTGAATCAGAATGAATATTTCTAAAATAAGGAGACTGAGAAAACATTCAATCAAGAGACCTACAGAGATGATGGGGAAGATCCTGGCCTAGAAATACTCATTTTTAGTGAATCTTGAAACACCAGAACAATGCAGAATGTTCAGTACCTGTCCCAGTAGGTCACCAGCACACTTGATGTCACTGAAGCTCAGTTTGCCTGACAAAAGGGCTCCTAGGCAGCAGATGAATTAATTGTTAATGAAATGAGGTGGGGGAACATAGTCACTAGAAGTCTACACTGTTTTACAACATAGCATTTTTGTAAGAAACTAATGGTAAACAATGTCTGTGTAGTTTCTTCCAAAAGGATTAACATTGGGCTTGAAGCCACTCCAAAGGGCTCATTAGCTGGTTCCCTTAGGGTGGCTATCTGTGTGCAGCAGGTTATTCAGTGCTCCTTAGAGACAAGATTGAACCAGCAAGCAGTTAGATGGTAGTTTGACTACAGATGTCTCAGTCATCAGCTGTGGGTCACAGGTAAGACTGAGGCAGAATTGATTTTGCCACATTATCAAGGAATTGTTCAGCTGACAGATGCATGACAGATATCTGATGTAAAAAGAAGTGAAAACCTAACAAAGGACCTTGATGATTTGATGTTTCAAAGCCAAGTCAAGCAATCAGTATGACTTTCAGCATGTGAGTATGAGACACCAGGAAAGCACCTAAGGGAGTGGGACATCATCAATGACTGGAATCCATCTTGACTTCTGATAACAACTGAAAAAATACATCTTAGAATAAGGAACAGAAAATGTTACTACCCTAATCCAGTTTGAGCAGGGATGTGCTTTTATTCCTTGTACAGTATTAGGGAGATTGTTTCAATGCCCACAGTTTTAGAAGGCTGTTGAAATATTGGAATGGGTGCAGAAAACAGCCACAAAAATTATGCAAGGTCTAGATAAAAAGGCCATAGCAAAAGACTTGGAGAACTCGGTCTGTGGATTTTAATAAAGACTTGTAAAAAATGAGAAATGACTCGATTACAGAAGATGTTTCCTTCCTAGGGGAAAATGTCATGGACTAAAGAGCTCTTAATCTAGGAGAGAAATGCACAACAAAAGCCAATGGCTGAAATTGGAAGCCTGGCAAATTCAAATGAAAAAATAATCAGAAATGTTCAACAGTGAGAGTAAGCATTAAGAATTTGCCAAAGAAAGTGGTCTGTTCTTCATGTCAAGCTATCATCACATCAAAGCTCCAGGCATTTCTAAATGACAAGCTTCTGTTAGGCAAACCATTGGACTCTTTATAAGAATGAGTGTCCAAAACCTAATAGCCCATCCTAAGGACTGAAACTTGACTGGATTTGGGAGGCTCAGACCAGATGAGTAATTGACCTTTCTAGCTCTCATTCTGCGGGCCTAAGAGACTGGTGCAGGTGAGTTGAAATTTCAAAATTCTTATATAGCAGCCTATTTGTTACTTCTTATAAAAAAAAGATTTCCTGCAGCTCTCACCTCTAAGGACTCTACAGGTGAGCAAAGCACTATCTCTGCACCTCTGGAGATGCAAACTCTGCTAAGTGACTCACTCTTTGTAGCTAAGTGCCATGCAACAGCAGAGATTTTTCTCAGACTTTTACATTTTCCTGGGTAAAGAGCATTTTCTCTCTATCTTTCTCTCTTTCTCCATCTCAAGCCACAATTGCCGAGTCTCCTGGAAAATATTTTCTAGCTTCTGGAATGGATTATTATCCCTGCTCAGTGCAGATCTTCTGTACTGTATTTCTCTGGATGGTTTTCAGAGCCTCTTGGGGCCCAGTACTTCCCATAGTCTGGCAAAATCCCTGACCACCATTTGGGACCCTGGTTTGTTTATTTTAACATTTACACTGAAAAAAACCCTGAAACTAAACAATGCCAACCACTGGTACAGAACAAAAAATTAATATAGACCAAACACATTTCTATCCACTAAATAAAGATGTAGAATAAAGGCCTCACCCAGTGTCAAATCAAATAAAGGCCAGAGTTGAAAGTTTTGTCTTGCAACACATTCTACAACTGTCCAAGCTATATGGCAAGAAGAGGGAAATACTGGAGCCAAAGACTTGGGGGGGATGAGACCTCCTGCCTGGTCCCAGCAGCTGAGGCTCAGAGATAGACAGCAGGAGCATTCTGGTTCATTTCAACTATCATAAAAACTAGAAAAAATTAACAGCCCCAGGGCATTTATCAGATCCTGTTGGAGAGGACAGGGCTGACAAGCTGCTCAGCTCTAGGAAAACCACTGTTGTAAGTAAGCACATGTGGCACAGGCCTCAAAGAAGCCCTTGCCTCTCACCTAGGGCCCTATTATTCTGAAACTCCTGGTTTTTCCTTCTGTCCTGCTCTGTCTGGGAGGTAGGCTCTGGGACTGATGTACCACCTGGGCTTTACTTGGATCTCTGCACCTCTCTCCACAGTCTTCCCAATTTGGGGGCTTTCTCTGGTTAACAAGCAGGAGAGAAAGAAACTAAGTGTCACTGAGGCATCTGGGGAACGCTTTCCTATACTTCATCACGGTATGGACACCTAGGTTGAAAATGGCAATCTGCCCCAACTCCTTTTCCTTTCTCCCTGGTGTTGCTGCTCTCCGCGGTAGAGCTCCCGGGTTTCCAGCCCTTAGTTCCATGACTCCGGTGCCAAAGCCATTGTTTTTTGTGCTGGAGTTATGTGGTTTCT
The DNA here is from genome assembly GCA_038090715.1 of Florisuga fusca. Classification (NCBI taxonomy): domain Eukaryota; kingdom Metazoa; phylum Chordata; class Aves; order Apodiformes; family Trochilidae; genus Florisuga; species Florisuga fusca. The sequence continues at coordinate 34,479,490 of JAAWXA010000001.1, forward strand.
GTGCCAGAATTATAAGTAAACCATGAAAAAAAGACTAGCATTTTTTTGTGTAGACTTATGCAACTTTTTCCATGAAGACCCTCAAAAATGGCAAATGGTCTTGCCTTGTCATTAACCGTAGGGAAGCCTATGGCACATGTGTGTCGTCTTAAAGGAGCAGAAGTTTGTATAGAAAGAACATGTCTGCAGAGCAGAGGTGTTCAGAAGGATATCACATACGTAACTCCCACCAAAAGACCTCTGCAATGACCTAGTTAAGCAGAATTATGTGAAATCTGCTTTCCAGACAAAATTCTGTCTGTAAGCACAGCTACTACTGCTCTTGAGCAGTCACAAAGCATGGTTACAACCTCCATTAGGTTGCAGGCAAAGTCCTACAAAGAAACAAGCGTTCCCTAAGTCCCAACGTGGCACTGCCTTCTCACAGGAGTGATGACCTTTTCCATCCCAGGGGAAGAGTGGCAGCCATCGCCAGCCATGTGTGGGTACCCCAGGGCCTAATGGCTTCACCGCTGCCTCTCGCCTCAGGCCCCAGCAATGCTCCCTGTGCTCTCCCACCAGGAAACACTGCTGTGCATGAGATCCCAAACACTTTATAAAGTGCTTTCAGCCTTAGCATGCCTATCAGCACTTAGTAAAACACATGGGAAAGGAAATACACGTGCCAAATTCGTGGTGCTATGAGACTGATGAGGGGTTCAAGGTTTATCCTGGGCAAGTGCTTGCTTTTATAAAATAAGGGGGTGCTCTCGCTTGTGTTTGAGCAGCCCTCTTTGCTCAGGAGCTCGGATACATCCTGTGAAATCTGCACGGAGTGCCGTGTGGTTTTCAGGTTGATGGGTGGAGATGTGCCCATTACACAAGGTAGCTTTACAAATGCTCAAGAATTAAACCAGAACTTACAACCACACTTGTAAGGTACACAGGGCTCATGGAGCGCCTGCCAAGTTCCTCAAGTAGTAACAGTTCATGACACTCTTGAGATATCTGCCAGATGCTGTCACAGTGTTCTGAAGTTCCTATTTCAGGACATAATTTTAAAAATACCTCTAGTTCAGGATTTAGATGCCAAAAAGCATTTGTGCATGAATTGTAATGTAAACCATAAACCCAACAGGAAACATCAGAGCCTTCTCCTTTTGTAGACACAATGTGACTAAGGAGCATTAGGAAAATGTTCCTTTATTGGCAAGAAACATACATCTCACTGTCCCATATGTGCAAAACGAAACAACCAACTAAGATATATCTGGCGAAGAAAGAATATTTTTACCTTGCAGCACTGACCACACATCCCAAATTGTATATTGATTGCAATATTTATGAGTATCTCACAGGGGGCAGGTGGTGAACACTCCGCTCAGCACCAAATTTGGCTGACAAGGAATCACTGCAAAGTTAGCAACTGAATCAGCAATTCATCCCAGACTGAATTTGCTCACGCTTCTGGAGCTCACACTGGGAATGCTCAGTGGCCTTACAAAAGCTCAAACATAGTCACTTTTGTGTCATCAGCTGGCTGGCATAATCACTCTCATAGTACTAATATAATTCTTATCCTTTCAGTAGATGCCAAAATTAATTGCAGTAGAAAAGCAGCCCAAAGAAGAGACATTTGTCTGCTTAGCCTACTATAAGATCAACATTTGTAGATCTAAGTTCAATAAAGAGTGCATGTGTGTGTATGTATATGTTCTCAGCACACTGGCCCTTTGATCCTGACTTTTGTTTCATTTTTCTCAGTTATAATTCGGGAGCATGAGGAAATCTTCACACTACCATGATTTTACCCCTGTTTTTCCCAGTGTGTTTTCTACAGGGTAAATGCAAAGACAACAATAACAGCATGAGCAGCAGAACACTACTCCCTCCCCTGCAGCCACCTGTCCTGGGTGCGCGTTTTTAGCCTGGCCACGGCAGCTTTTCAGTCCTAATAAAGTAGTTCCCTGTTGTTTTGGGGTTACTGTCACTGGCTCTGTTAACCACTGAGTAGATTCACATACCCTATACCATTTTCTTGAGCCACCCCTCACCTTCTTTATCAAGTTTGTGTATATAAGGCTACTGAATGCACTAATAAGCATTAATGACCTTGTTTAGCCTCAGCTGGGGTTTCCACCCACACCCATAGGCACAGAAGCCCTATTTCAGCTCAGTCCCTGGCTGAGCTGTGTTAGTGGAGTTTTGCTCTCCAGTTTGTCCATGCCCATGTTTTTTTTTTTTGTTTGTTTGTTTTGTTTTTTGCTAAAGGCCTTGTTAATCCAGACCTCAACCTGCAGCTTGACATCCCGGCAAGGCTTTAGCACAGCTTTGTTGTTGTGGACCTGCCCAGCCACTGCTAGGCCTGATCTTAAACCTGACTTATGGATTGACTTCATAGCTTGGCCCTAGGCCTTTCTCATCGCCTGATCGGGACTCCTGGCTGGTTCTGGCCGTCATTCCCAGGTTTGTCCTGCTCACCTCATTCAGATACTGTGGGTGGGCTTTGGCTGGGGAGGTCCCTGACCCGCTGTCCCCTGGGCTCCCATCACCTCCTGGCTCCCTGAAGTGAGGGAGAAGCTGGCCTGTGAGGTGCTAAGGCACTGGGATCTGCATGTAGGTTTCTAGGAGCATAAAAATGGCTAAGAGGGTCTGAACAAGAGTCACCCAGTGCAGCATATTTGTCATGCAGAGGCAGGTATGCAATGCTTACAGAAAAGGGTACTTGTATAGCGATACACCTTGGCCTGCGCTGCTGAGTTTTATCAGCTGGTGCTTGAGGTGGTATCTTGATGTTAAAGTTCAAGGTCTACACTCACCAGGCCATGCCCCTGCTGACCCTTGTGGTCAGTCTTTGGACTGGTGACCACCTCTGCCAGGAGTCCTTGGGCTTGCCACTGGCAATAACCTGGACCATCTTGGAAGCTCCCTGGTTTCCTCACTTTGTCACTCAAACTTCCAATTTTGTGTCCCCTGAAAACCTGAACAAAAGTTGTTGGCTAGAGTCCCATAATTTCATTTGCACTGCCTTCTAATTTCTTTTCACTGTGTTACTTCTTTCAGAGTACCTTCTAAACACAAACATGGGGAGGTCAAATAACCCTCGGGGATTTTCTGAGAGATTATGGTTTGCAAATGGGATCTGAAATGTGGAAAGTTTGGTTTGGACAATATAGCATGATGGGGTGAAGAACTGCAGATTGGGCTATCTGGGCTGGTTAAAAGTAGTATCAGGGCCAAGCCTGTGTATTGGTGTAACCATAAGTTTTGGTCTTACCTGAGAAATCAGTCCAGCTTCTAAGACATTGAAATGTCATATGAGTGACAGCTTTGAATAATCTCTACTTGAAAGCATTGGACTTCATAAAAGTAAACTCCAGATACATGCAGCATGTTAGTGCATGCCACATGCACTCCCTGAGAGGCATAAAGAGTTCTGATTTCCCATGTGCCTGCATCTTCTGTTTCCTATGGTGTTCACCAAAATAACCCCGTCTTGTTCTTGATCTTTTAAGGCTTCCTCATAACAATATCCTGAGGCTCTTTCCAGGTACCCAAAGTGATGATCCTTTCTCTGGTTCCCTTAGGCTTCTGCTTCACTCCATGTACTCAACATTTTCTCTTTTAGTGATACCTCCACTTCAGCCTATTCTTCAACTCAAATGCTTCCTTGTATTTTCACCGTCTGCTATTTTTGCCTGGTAGTTTAGCAAGAGGCTGTGTGCACAAGCACCAAGAGCAGAGCTGTGTGCTCACCAAAGCCACAGCCAACAGCTGGTTTCTGCTTGCCCTTCCTTCCAGAAGAGCTCTGGTTCAAGTCTCTCTCTCTTTTGCCCATTCTTCTTTCCTCATTGATTTCTGTGAAATGTGAAGTTAGCTTTAGTAGGCTGCTGCTCTCTCAAACATGATTAAAACTGGCTACCACCTTCAAGAGAGTACCTGGGGAAGTGGCTGATAGAGAGAGAGGTTTTGTGTAAGCCCTTGTTCCTCTGGTCTCTTGCACTATCAAGGGAGATTAAAGTGCTCAGGGAGTGGACTTATTTTACCTTCCTCACTGTTTATTTCAAGTTCATCCAAAATCAACTCCAATAGTGTATTTGAAACCATTTTAAAGCAACAGCTTTCTACTCTCTGTTTTCAGAACTGTGGTGCAAGGTCAGCTTTTTCCACTGGTTTGTGATAAAAAAGAGCTTCCAAACAGGCATTGTGCTGCATGAGTATGTGCGGAACTGCTCTTCATTAATTTACAACAGAGGGAATTTTGCAATTCTAAAAGAAAGACTAGTAAGTGTAGTTGGAATATGCTTCTCTCCTTTTCTTTTTACACTGTTTCTGCATCAGCCCAGTGTGTAACAAGATATTTTTCGGAGACCTCTGTCAGCAAGCAGAGTTTAGTGTGCAGGCACCAATCCTAATATTATGGGAGCTTAGAGGCCCTTGAGTGCGGAACAAATTGGTTTTAAAAGCAATAGCAATTGCTAAAAGGATTGTATTACATGAATAGATTTGAAAGCTTACACTGTGAGCGATGCAGCAGATGAGAGCCAATGATACAGACTAAGTACTTTCTGAGCTGCTGGGAGCAAAGCAGGTCCTGATTACTGCATTGACAGAGGTGGGTTGTGGGGGCAGCTGACACTTCATTAAAGTCAGGGCTTTCAATCCATCTCATGGCTACTGTGGGACTGGGGAAAGAGTGCTGGAGCAGCACTATCAGTCACAGGCTAGAGGAGAGAAGGAGAACCTGGATCTGTATGTTTAATAACCCTCTGTGCTGACTAACCTAAATGCTGCTGTGGTAAACATAACTGTAACTAACTCTAAAAGGAAATTAAATTAAAAGAAAAAGAAATAACAAGGGGATCCTCAAGTAGAGGGAACTCTAAAGAGATCTGTATAACCTTGACAGAAGACACCAAGGCCCACACTCCCAAAGCTGTACAAATGAAAATCAGGTGGCTGAATAACTTTTTAACATCCCAACCACAGGCTGGAGAGATTAAAAGGAAGCTGGCAGTCTACTAAGCTTCTTCTTGACAAACTGCTTCTCATCCATTTTGAGTGAAAGTCTGAAAGACTGAGCTGTCAATATTTTTCAGGATGTTCATTATACTGGGAATTTTTCATGCTTTTATTTACTCTATTGTAATACTGGCATTCTGGTTTACATGCATTATATGCATCGGAAGTAACTTGAAATTATAGGACTTTCTTTGCTTGTCTGACTAAATACAGCAACACCTTGCTTATCAGACTGAAGGAAAGATAATGTGTTTTGGCTGTAACTCCCTGCCATGGTCACATCAAGGCCTTGATTTCCTCGAGCAGACTCCTCATTAGGACCACACTTTAGCAGCAATGGTTTCTGTCTTTAAAATAAAATGGTTCTTATTATCTAAAGCCAAAACATTTTCAGGCAACCAGATTCTTGTTTTGAGATGTTATAGATGGCTTGTAAAATGATGTACTAATGACTGACAAAATAGCACAGCACTGAAATTCTATTCAGTAATTCATGCTCACTAGTTTCCAAACTATAGTTAATGGCAAATTATTTCTAGGTGTTAACAAGGCAGCAATAGAAAGGCAGAAACCCAGGAATCACCGAACTAAATGTTAATGTGCATACACCTACAAGCATACATGCATGTACATGCCTATGCACCCATGTGGTTTTTTTACAGGTTAGATAATTCCATGTCAATTCTAAGTATTGTTTTTCTACTGCTCCGTGTGTACAAATGGTTCTTATGGCAAGTATAAAAAGACAACGAAGATGAAGGGCGGAGCAAGGGTGTGTATGACCCAAGAGAAGCATACAAGTCACATGGACACATACTGAGTGAGCAGTTTGAACTTGCTCACAAGCACCACAAGATAAGTCTGTTTTGAAGAGGATGCCCCTTTGTGCTTTGTCCCCTGGCTTTAATATTTTACAAACATGCTGCTAACCCTCAAATGGCTTTAAGAGTGGTTTGAAGATGGAAGCCAAAGATAAGCAATACAAAGGTGTTCACAGGGTGGTGAAGCAAGATCTTCAAAGATCTGAGCTTTTGCCATTCATCTTAATGGCATGTTATTGCTTAAGTCATGTAGCAATATAGTTTAGTGTTGTTAACTATTTCATTGCTGAGTAAAACTTGCAAGGAAAAACTAGCATGATGAGTAATACTAGAGTAACTGGAAGATGTACACTAGGCACTTTCACTGGCATCTCATTTTGCCTTTACATCACAGTAACATCTGAGCTTTAGGCTTGTATTATAAATTATTTCTTGAAACTATTTGCTATCAAATAAGCTGGTATTCTTACTGTTCTACTATTTACCAGAAACCTGCCTTTACTTCACAATTTGACACTACTGTGACCAGGAGATGATAAAATTTAAGCTCTGAATAAAGGAAGGCAAACAGCAGGATGATAATTCTGGGTGTCAGTAGAGCAGATTCCATCATCTTCAGCATTCCATAGGAGGCTGCCATAGTGCATCATGGAGGGGGTTGCATTATTTTTGATCTTCAAGAAGAGCCTCCTCCTCAGAGCGCCAGAATGGTCCATTCCAGTGGGTAAGGAAGTGAGCAGTCCTGGCAGGGAACCAGCTTGGGAACCAGGATTTGCAAACCGAGGAATTGTGTAGTGTATCAAGTAACAGTAATAATCTTTTTGCCTTTCTGTGCAAAAATGGTATTGCAAGACCAAGTCCCTTCCATTTTCTGTAACTGTCTGAATAAGTCAGTTTGATTCATCTGTTCATTCTTCTTATGACCTTTTTTTCCTATGGATCTTATTGTGATTCCCCACTGAAATACAATCAAGATACAAATCCCAGCAAAGATCTGCAGGAGTCATGCAAGTAAATGCAGACCAAAAGGTTGATGTGTGCTTTGTACAGTGTTGTTTCTCTCTAAGTTCTGAGACAGATTCTGGGGTCTCTTTCACTAGAGGGAGCAAATATCTCTTCCTCATGTGAAAATAGCATGCAGATCTTTGAAGGCACAACACAGGTATCTGTCATGACATTGTAAGGCATTTTGACAAAATGCAGCACTCTGAAATGCTTATTTCTTGATACTCCCTACTGAAATAGGTGTGTTCTTCACAACCAGATTTGTCGGTCGTGATGTGGTGGGACTCCAAGTTGACTAGAACATCGAGGAAGGTCTGCCAAACTCCTTTAGTCAGGCAGTCTGAAGGCTGCAAAAGAGCTTTTAAATTCAAACACAAGGCTTTTTTAATCATCAGCTAGATTCCATAGCTTTTAAAACAGATAAAAGTCGGAGTGAGGCAAAACAGAAATGAAAGCATTTGGAAACTGAATTCCTTTTTGCCCACTGTGTTCTGGCAGGAAAGGTCCTTATTTTCAGGCTTCCTCTGAGTTCACCAGCTCAGGAACTTTCTGCATTGCAACAGTATCTCCTCTGAGATCTTTTTTTCAAACTCTAGGAAATATCTTTTGCTCCATCCCTGAGGCCTGCCTGTGTGTCTGCTCTTCTGAGCAGTTTGCCAGTCCCCAGCGCTCTGCTTGCTGCAGTTCCTCACACCCTCTGCACGAGTCCTCAGAAATTTTACTCAGTTAGGAAATATTTAATTTGTTTGCTGTTTCATCAGATTCTTAGATTATACAGTATCTAATAAAACTTACCTGAAAAATAAAAGCGGATGATTAAGAGGGGAACTATCTGGCTGGGGTGGGCAGTTGGAGGATATAAACTGTCAAGGGAAGTTTATTTTAAGACCAGCTTGGCACTAAACACATGTGGTGAAAGAACATCGTGTGAAGAGAAGTCCAGGGCCAAGTTTTTAAGGTTGGTTTCTTTGTTGGTTTGTTTTTGGTTTATTTTAGCTTTAATGCTTAATACTATATAAACTGCACATGGCATGATGGAAGAACTGACCCATAGATGAGATTGCTGTGGTCAGTCAGAAAAGGACAGAATAATGATCTTCAGAAAGGGCTTATAATAGACAAGGTAAGAAAAGCTACAAGTGATAGAGAAGCATTAAGCACTGGCAGAAAGAGAAACTGAAACTGAGGTGGTGTTACTGTATGATAAGATGTTCTTTTGTAGTAATATTGTAAATACTGTAAAAAAATTCAATCTATATTGTACATAAGCTCTTCTAGAAAGGTAAGTTGCACATAGGAAAAAAAAATCTCAGGTAAATATATGCTAAAATAAGAAAGTAGCTTAGCTCACAGGCACTTTTACTTTTTCATGGAGAACTTCAAGAGACATACAGATGTTTTCTAAAGACATAGTTCATCTATTGCCATGTAATGCCACTGGTTGCCATAAGGCTGTCCTAGCCCTCAGTTTTGGCTCTTGCCTATTTTTGATCTGGAATGGTAAAACTAAACTATCTCAGAGTCTAACAGTAACTATTTCAAGTAATGGTTCCCAGATAGGCAGAGACAGAAAACTATGCCAGTTAACTTCCTTTCCTTTTGCTTTTAAAGGGACTTTGTGGGTAGGAAATGGTGCAGGTATTTTGGTAATTCCACAGATGTGAGCCACAGATAGGCATGCAAAGGAGAACCCAGGCCCATCCCTGAGTCAGCTAGCAACAACAGATCTGTGGCAGAATACATGCCACACCACTGGTGGTGGCAAGACAAAGATCTGGTCAGACCAGAGAGGTGATGGTTTCCTGGCCATTCCTACCAGGAAGGAGGTGTGGGTGTGAGAGGAGAGCACAATTCCCAGCTGATAGACACAGGGGCAGGTTAGAGTCCCAGAAAGGGCAGCGTGCATGCAAAGGAGAACCCAGGCCCATCCCTGAGTCAGCTAGCAACAACAGATCTGTGGCAGAATACATGCCACACCACTGGTGGTGGCAAGACAAAGATCTGGTCAGACCAGAGAGGTGATGCGTTCCTGGCCATTCCTACCAGGAAGGAGATGTGGGTGTGAGAGGAGAGCACAATTCCCAGCTGATAGACACAGGGGCAGGTTAGAGTCCCAGAAAGGGCAGCGTCACACAGCAGGTATGTGCATGGGAAGCTCAGAGAGCTATTCCTTAATGAGTCTGCAGCATGCCAGTCTTTAGATTGGCATGAGTCAACCATTTGGTTTTTAATCTCTTCCTCTGCATAGTGACTATTGATGAGAGGATTACTATGAAGTGCTCTGAAACTAAATGGCATGTTTAGGATCTCGTGGCTACGTGAATAGAAGTCACAGGCAAGCTTGGTTAATAGCAGAAGATGCAGCCTTATTTACTTTTTCCAAAAAGAAGCTTAAAAGATCAAATACCCAGTGTCACACTCTCACTGACATTTATTCAAACAGGATGCAACAGCAGCTCTAGACGTTCAATTGCTGTTACCTGTACGTAAGTGAAATACCTCTCATGGGTGTCACCTCTTCAGGTTCACCTTGTTCTTATGGCTTGAGAAGTCAAGTTATGGGAACAGGTGATCACATCAGCTGAGAAAGTGGACAAAGCCAGTACCTTACACAGATCTGTTTTGGGTTTTGTTTTTGTGGGTTTTTTGGTTTTATGTGCTAAACAAGCATGTGCCTGCCTGGATTTACCCTGCAAGACAATATAATACCCAGGTGTGTAACTAGAGGGCCACTGCTTGCCAAAATAAGACTTCTGCAAAGCTGAAGTTTGATGCAGATCCAGGTACTTCAGGCTCACCCTCGTCTCCAGACCACATTTTGCAAGTCTTCACTGTTAATGCTGCATACATATGTTCAGCATAACAAGATCCCTTCTACTGGGCACGAGAGGGATGGGAGCATGGCAAAGCTTCTATCTAGAAACCTAAAGAAAGAGAAAAATGAGACACAGGCATTAAATAGGTCACTTCCACTTTGTGTAAAAGTGCTTTTCTAGTAGGCAGCTTAGCCTCTGAAATATTGAACTGTTTGGGCTTAAGTTTCCTTCTGTGCTTAATGTGTCTGCCCCAGATAATTGGGGAAAAGGAAAAAATCCCTGCATAACAATTGGTGTTTTCAGCTGATGAATATGTGATTGTGGATTCTAGTGAAATTATTCTAACTCCCACTGATTGAACATGTGGTTTTGTTTTGTTTCATGCATCTATGTAGCTTCTTTAAAAAGAAACCCTCTGTAGCAGCTGTGTTGGCTTGTGCTAATATTTGCTTCCCTCACAGAAAAACCTAAGCAGTTCAGTAAAAGATGAAAACTCTTTATTTCAAATCATGTCTTTGAAACTTGAGTGTCTGCTGGAAAAAAGGAACACAAGCTTATCTATAGTGGGTAGGTGGCTGTAGAACGAGATCTTCTTTGCAGAAGCCTCCTTGACCCGAGAGACTCAATGCATTTTGGCCATCAAACTCCCCAAACAAGGGGTTTTACAATCTTTGAAGATTTACAGATAATGATGTTTTTTCCAGGAAATTTCTTAAAGAGGAGGGAGGGCTATACATACTATAATTGTTGCTTTGTCATAGCAGACAGACTCTTGTCTGGACACTGTCCTTGATGGAAAATTGATAATAGTTCAGTTTTGAAAAGTGGGTGTTTCCTCTGCTTTTAGTCACCATATTAGGCTTTCAAAAGAAAAAAAAAAAACCTCATTTCTCATGTTCCTTTTACTTCCCTGAGAGCTCTGTCTCAGCTGCTTACTGAACGTGAAGCAAGCTGCTGCTTTTTCTTTTTTTTTTTTTGCTTTTTTTTTTCCCCTTGTAGGAAACAGTTGCTTTAGGAGTGGTTCTGGTAACCTGATACTACTTGATGTATTTTTGCTGGAATATGGAGCCTGCATAAATTGCACCATAAGCAAATTTCTTTATAATGGAAGGATCGGGAAGCTGCAGCTTGGCAGGACATTTCATTGGTGTGGGTTTTTTTAAGGTGGCTTTTCCAGATGCTTTTTAGCAGATTATATTGGAGACTTTTGCAGAAGGTATTAGGAATATGCAGTTGTCACTGTTTGTACAGAGCATCTCACCTGTAGACAAAATGCTCTACATTCAGAAAACAATACTACCTACCTGGCAGGTATTACTCTACAACCTGGAAGAAAAACTGCTGTTATTTGACCTTTGCAATGTGCCTAATTATTTTATTTGTGTTTCATGAACTCAGGGGCCCCTGATGAAGTCAAGTCCAATCTTGTCATGGTCTGAAATACTGATGGGAAGTTAGTCCTCTCTCCTTCAGAGATGAACTGATAAAAAAAGTATCTACAAAAAACCTTGTGTTTCATTAAACTGAAACATTCTTCCTTTCTGACTGGGAGACAGAAATTGATACAGGGACTTATTTAGGTAGGAGATGGGCATATGTAGGTGACTCCAGTATGGCATGATGCAGGTAGGGGGTTTTCCAGTGCTGGTTCCAAAAAAGGAGCTGGAACAGAGCCTTAAACAGGAGAGTTTCTTCCCAGCTGAACAAATCCTCTTCCAGATTATGGCTAGAAAGAGATCAAGCAAACCAGCTGGATCTGCTGCATGCTGAGTGCATCCCAGGACTCCCCTTCCATTTGAGCACATTGTTCCTCCCTAGTAAGCTGAGCCTTCACTCCAAAAATTTTTCCTTTAAATTGTTTGTGTTGGAAGTAATGTTTATTAAAGGAGCCAGAGGGAGACTGGAATCCTCTGGGCATCCCCAGGACATATATAGCAAGCATAGCTGTGAAAGAAGCTTCCCCGGGCTGCCCTTCCAGCAGATATTTGCATCTTGCAGGGTTTCACCTCTGAGGAAAAAGGAGAAGCAAAGACTCAAGGCGCCTTTATTTCCTTATTCCCTCTGGTGACACTGTCAACAGGGGTGCTAGACAAACTGAACAGGTGCCTATAACACTAGTGCCATAGCTGCTGACCAAAGCCACCCAAGTGACAAGGCAGATGGAGGTGCAGCTGTACTGGCTGCAGCTCCCCACGGTTGTTCTGAATCCTGCTTTAGCTGGTGGGTTCCTTCCTGTCCACGTACCGATGTTCTAAAACCCTCAGCCCCCACCACCTCTAGCATTAGCAGTAGCAAGTCCTTTGCTTCAGGACTTTCCAGGGTGCTGTGCTGCTGATGCCTTTACTAGGATTGCCTGACAGCTCTGAGAAAAATAGTTCCTCAAAAGGCCAAGACTTATCCTTGCTATCAGCAGGAGCTGCCTTCCCTTACAACAGAGTGGGGAAACCCTGGCCAGGCACTTTGTCATGGAAAGCACTTTCCAGAGAGTTGGGTTGTTTGTCTGGCATGGGCTGAGGTACTGGGGAATGCTCTGAACTATGCAGACCATGCAACCTCTGTCACCACATCGTCCGAGCAGAAGAGCTCCATTACAACCCATTAAAGCTCCCAGACCACTCAGACTTGACCAGGTTGTCATTACAGTATTATCTGTCCCCAAAATACTGGGGTGTTGTGCATCTTCCACCAGCTCTTCTCCTCTCTACAGTGCACAAATGCACGTTGCATGTGGCTGAGCTGTCTGTCAGGCTGTGCCACACGGGAATTTCTCCTGATAAGGTAAACCTCCCAGAAACGGAGCTGAGCCCTCCAGATGGGAGTAAAAAAGGAGATTCCCACTGTTTTCCTGCCACTGGAAAGAATGCTGCCTAGTGATCAGATTGAAGTAAACAGGAGATAGGAGTCTGGAATGCAACTCTTGCCTTATCAGTTCCTGGCCTCTGCCTCAGGAACACTTTGTCATCTAAGCATTTATTATGAGCTCACCAAGTACGAGTAAGGCTTCTGGGTTTCGGGCTTCTGCTGCTAAATAACTTATGTGATGATGAATGAGTACTTTCAACTTACAGCACATTGCTTCATTCATTTCCAAAACTCTTAAAGGGAATTTCACTGGGCCCCCTAGAAACTCAACATGCATAAATTGTTTCAAGAACCTTTCTTCAAAGGCTGTAAAGATACAAAACGTATCTTCTCGTTATATACAAACAGTGTAATAGCCCTAACTCTGGGTTCTAATTCCACAGCCAAGAGGTAAAGACTAGCTCAAATTCACACTGTTTAGAGTTTGTCTGCCCTGGAGCAGGGTAGCTGTATCTGTGCTGTGCTGTAGCTTTTGGCCTGGGTTTCTTCCAGTTTCTGTGTAGCAAAATTATGCCTGTGACACTTAGGTTTTTTTTTTACATGTAAATGCTTTGAGTTCAAAGTCTCTGAAATAACCTGATCTCCTGAAAAACCACCCAGTGAGAAAGTCCTTCAGTAACAGTATCAGAAGTTCCTGCTCAAAGAAATGGTTACTAAGCCATGTATCATGACATAATAATTATGATAATTAGGTTCTATCCCTTAGTCTCATGCTTTAATTATTACAAAATAAGAGTATAGTCTTAAAAAGACCTTTTTAAAATATATGATTATAATATGCGGTGACCTGATTTCCCCAGGCAAAAGACCAACTCTGCTGCTTGCAAACTGCTAAGGAGGAGCTGGGCTGTGCCTGCAGGAGGGATTTTCCCCAGAACTCAGCACCTGGGGACCCCAGCCCTAAGACACTGACACTCTGCATGCACCTCCAGCTCTGGGGCCTGTCCCAGGTCATCTTAGCTTGCTTAGGTACCCATAGACACTACTTCTGAGATCACTGGGGTTTTTTCCATTTCATTGTATTTTCATAATATGTGACAAGGAGAGGGGTGGGGTTTTAAACCATTTTTCCAGATTTGTCTCCTAAATGTTTAAGTAGTGGCATCTGTGATTACATTTCTTTCCTCAGGGATGCCTTACCTTCTACAAGGGCTAAAAACTAGATGCAAGACAAGAGGTGTAACAGAGGGGTTACTGTAGCTGTGCAGAAAATATTCAGATGCTGCAAATGTGTATTAAGGAAGCACCACAGATCTAAAGGGACAGGTGGTGAAGGAGCCAGGAAGGTAATGAACTCGGGGCAGAGGTTTTAGATATAAGCCTATGCCAGGTGGGCCCTTCAGCCCCAGGAATTCCCAAAGATCAATAAGATTTCAAGATCTTCTGTGTTTGTTCTCTTGCCCTTGTGGCCAAGAAGGCCAATGGTATCCTGGGGTGCACTAAGAAGGGTGTCCAGCAGAGTGAGGGACATTCTCTTCCCCTTCTGCTCTGCCCTAATGAGAACTCACCTAGAGTATGGCATCCAATTCTGGGCTCTCCTCTTCAAGAGGGACAGGGATTTACTTGAGAGAGTTCAATGGAGAGAGATGAGGATGATTGAGGGACTGGAACACCTGCCTTATGAATAAAGACTGAGAGATCTGGGGCTTTTTAGTCTGGAGAGGAGAAAACTGAGAGGAGATCTGATTAATGTGTATAAATGTATGAGGACTGGGTGTCAAGAAGGAAGGGAAAACCTCTTTTCACTTGTGCCCTGTGATAGGACAAGGGGTGATGGATTCAAGATTGAGCACAGGAAATTCCACCTCAACATGAGGAAGAATTTCTCTACTGTAAGGGTTACAGAGCCCTGGAACAGGGTCCCCAGAAGGGTTGTGGAATCTCCCTCTCTGGAGACTTTCAAGACCTGCCTGGATGCATTTCTGAGTGACCTGCCCTGCAGGGAGGTTGGACTTGATCTTCAGAGGTCCCTTCCAAACCCTGACATTCTGTGATTCTGTAATAAAAGAAGGAAATTAAATAGGAAACAGTTTGCTTAACTGAATTCTATTTTTTACTAGAATTTTACTCTTAATTTTAGTTGTGTTTTTTGTTTTAATCCCTTGGTTTCTGTCCTCTTGTTACAAATTTAATGTTTACTTTTTCGCTTTTGTAACCTTTCTTCTTGGCCTGAAGAAATCTGAGTAAGAGTTAAGTTACCCACAGGGACATAAAAAAGGAAAGACAAGGACAGAATAAAACTAGAAAGAGCACTTTGGTAGAAAACACGGTATATCTAACAATGTATAACTGGAAAGAGGAAATTGGGAACTTTCTGGCAAGATCTTTCAAACAAGGCTCAGATACGGGCTGCAGAAGTCACTTAAGGGTGTTTTCAGATTTATGTGCTGATGATAGCCTGCCTTGAAAGCAGTCAGAGTGAAGTCCATGCCCACTACTTCAACTGGTCAGTTCCCAATGAACAACTTATTTTACTGTTCTTGTTTGACATTTCATGAAACAGGAATTAAACTCTAAAGTTTTAAAAATATGGAATAAAAAGCAGATCATCATGGTAGATATTACATAAGTCCAGCATGGTGCTAAAATTGTACATTATTTGGCTATGATATGTCCAGGTCTTAGCTGTTTCAGATGGAAAATGTTTATGGAAAACTAACTGAGCAATGTTAACCAGAATGTCCTAGACATTTTCTATCCTTTCATAAAACATCAGTAAAGTTATTTAAATGATAGATTACTTTCCAGATAGAATAAACAGCAAAGTGTTCATAGTAGAATTTGTAATATGTTGGGCAGTCTATGCTGCTCCAAAACAAAGCAATTCCTTCAGATTTGGGGATGTCTATGAGGGATCAGCATGGCTTTGTTAGCAAAGAAGAAGTATGTTGCTCAGAGTGAGAGACAATTACAAGACCTGATGTGTGCATAGATCAGAAATGCATGCAATATCTGTTCTTTCCCATTTCACATATTCAGGATTAACTCTTTTATGTACAGAATACACTGAAGGATGAGGGTAAAGCAGCAGATGAAATTCAGTGAGGAGAAATTCAGATCTGTAGGGAATGTTGAATTGAGCTTCCTATGCCGTGTGCTGAGTAGTAAACTACTTACTGCTGTTTAGGAACGGGATCCTGGAGTCGCTGGATAATTCTCTGAGAACAGTAGCATTAGATTCCGAAAGATTTAAAAAGTCTCTAAGAAAGGAGAGGAGAGTGAAACAGAAAACATCACCATTTCTCTGTGTAAATTTATCATCCACCTACACTGTGGCTATGGCAGGCAGTTCTGTTCCCCTGCCTCAGAAAGAGCTGGTTGAATGAAAAAGAGGTCGGGAAAGAGAGACAAGATGCTCAGAGGTATGGAATGTGAGGGAAAACTTAAGAGTTTGTCATTTTTAGCCTGAAAACTAGAGATCTTTGTGAGTTTACGTGATAGGTATATGACAAAGAAGGCAAGGGGGAAGATGTATAAGAAGCATGTTTTCATTACATCTTTTATCAGAAAAGCTAAGCATCATCTGAATGATCAGGCATCAGGTTTAAGTCAATAAACACAGAGACAGTTCTGCTGTGGGATTCATTCCCACATGATGCCATGGCAGCCAAAAGAATAAATTAATTCAAAAGAAAATAGTAGGCAGTTTATAGAGAATAGCTCAATCAAGACTATTAATACAACAATCCAGATGTCATCATCTACTTCAGAAATCCCCTACCTGCTGATTCCTGGAAGCTGGAAAAGTGTAGCATCCTGTCCATACTACTTCTCTGTCTCTAAGCATCTGATAAGTTTCATGATAAGAAACAGGGTACTGGACCAGACCAAGTGTTACAGATACTCATACTGTTCAAGCTTGCACCAGTTATGTGAGAGAGATTATCTGTGCAATCAGAAAGTGAATGTCACTTATAAGAACTGAGTTTTCCAGAGAATCAAGAGGCCTTAACATTGCAATAAATTGACCAGAAGTGTCAGGAATAATAAAATTAAACACAGAAGCATAGGTCATGTTTTTTGAAGTCTTTAGAAATAATAGTAACCTCATTCAATCAACAGAAGAGTGATTCATTGGATGCCTGTCTTCCTTGCCAGGTTTTGTTTTTTTTTTTTTCCTTTGGGGATGTGGAACGAGTATTAGAAACTAAGAGTCCTTAATTTACACCCAAATTACAGTGACATTATTTATAACAAGGCAAAGTTATTGCTCCACTCAAGGTGGGAATGTGAAACTTTTTAAAGCCAGTGACCTATTGCACTTCAGGAGCAAAAAGCACTGCTCTAAAAGAGCAGAAAAGCTGTCTGCAAGCTGGCCCTCACAGGGGGCTGATGAAAGAAAAGCTCCGCAGCAAAGGAGGCTGAGGCACTTCCAGAAGCAGAGTATAAAACTAGTAGCTTTTGTTTCAATGTATCAAAGCATTTCCTAGTTCCATTTCAAGACAGATGAACTTCTGACAACAACCCATTTGGGTTCTTTATACCCCTTAGAGTGTGAGTGCCTCGCAGGTACTGTCTTTCCAGGTACTTTGTGTCAGAGCAAGGGCAGTGATTAATGGCATCCCAGAGGGCTATGTCATACTTGTAAGGCCATGAAACAACTCAGCACATATAGGTATTTGCATGTATTTATACACATAGAAGAATACATGCACACACACTTATGTATTTGATATATTTAAATAGGATGTAACATTTTAGGAGAAACTGTGTAGTTGGATCTGTGTGACAATATTAAAATTACTTGGGTTTTGAAGGTTCTTCAGCCTTTCTCTAACTTTTATTAGGCATTTCTAAAAAGCCTTCTTTGAATTCCCCTCATGTTTGGATTTGCCTAAAATGGTTTGTTTCAGTAAATGAACATATCTGTGGATGGAGTCAATTTGACCACAGTGTTGTAGAAACTTTTGTGTTTCTGTTGGTGAGTTTTCACTCTGGGGAAAGAAAAGAGGCATTTTCTGCTGGAAAAGACTTCTCATATACAATTTTTTTACTATCTTTAATAAATAGCCGAAGAAAACAAAACATTCAAGTTTCTTGGCTCTTACCAGCTGCTGCTGCTGCTATTTGGTTTTCATTTATTCCTTTATTTTTATTATTACCAACCATTTATTAGTAGCATTGGTGCCCAGAGCCTTCCCACGATCATAACTACACTTAGCATTATGATTTACAGAGGAGTTGATACCATTTCTCCCAAGAAGACCTTACTCTCCCAGTGCACAGTCAACCAACCTGGAGCCAGGAAGAGCAATACAATATGATCATGTCCAAGCTTTAGAGTGTGTATTGTGATCAATGCTACCAGGGAGGATTTTTAACAATTGCAGGCAAAGACAGCTGGGGGACTCAGACCTGCATGCTGGGAACACTGGTATCTCTATGACAAACCTGCTGCTGAGGGACATGTAATGGCTTGAAACTGCACCAGAGGAGGTTTAGGATAGATAGGAGGGAGAATTTCTTTACTGAGAGAGTAGTTGGGCATTGGAATAGGTTAGGCTTTGGAATGGGCTGGTGGAATCACAGTCCCTGGAAGTATTTAAAAACTATGTAAATGAGGCACTTCAGGACATGCTCTAGTTGGTGATACAGATATTGCTATGTGTATATCATTGATGTTGGTAGTTGGATGTGGTAATCTTTGAGGTTTCTTCCAGCGGTGACAATTCTGTGATTCTATAATGTCCAGACCCCCCAAGTGCTGTTGAGAAATGCTGCCAGTTGCAAAGTGATCAAGGGTGGGTATGGTAGCAAAAAGAGCATGTTCCCCTTGGCAGGGAAAATTATATGAGGGGCACCAGTGCATAAGAAATGCTGACTTCCCAAGATTGGCAAATATTGGAGTTAGTAATTTTTAATGTACTTATTAAAAGAGGAAGGGAAAGTGTGAGAGGGTTTGGATGTTAATTAGAAGGAGAGGATAGTGTAGTCTTGTATTATTTTGAAAGTGCAGAGCAATTGAGAGAGGACTGATGAAATTTAGTGAAAGGAGGGAAGACAACAAAACCACTGAGACTGGGAAAATAGATTTCCTCACCTACTCACTCCTTCTTAGTGAGATGCTATAGTCACTCAGAGGGAAAACAATTGCATGTAGTACACTGGGAATTAAACCTCTGGTTTTCGTAAAGACACAGAGGTTGGAAGGCAGGTATTGGAGCTGATGATCTTAGAGGTCTTTTCCAACCTTAATGATGCAATGGTATTAGAGGGCTGCAGACACCCTCTATTAGAAGACAGGCTAAAAACAAAGCTGTGAAGGGGAAGGAATGTAAGTGGGCATATTCAGGACTGAGTAGCAAAGAGGGGATCCATGGTTTTTGCAGTAAAAGAAGTGCTTGGCAGGAGGGCTGGACTGCTGGCACCCCAACCAACAGCATGGGGAGGAAGCCATGAGTAAGGCTGAAGTAGGAGAAAATGAGGGATTGAAGAAACTGAGGCTGCTGGGGCACTGGAGTGAGACGTGCCTGTTGGGATGCGGCCAGAGGGCAGAGCTCACTAAGCCTGGCTGTCTCCTGCTACAAATAAAAAGTAATTCCCCTGAAGCTAATGGACTTGGTTTGACATTCATTAAGTGAGGACAGGGAAGGGATGAAAGAAGACGATGATGCAAAAGAGAGCTCTGGAACATAATTCACTGCTAAACCTTCCTGATAGTGTCTGGCTTGGGCATCCAGGGACACCAACAGCAGGAGAATAACTCTGTGCCTGCTATGGTGGTGAGGCTGAAGGGAATGCTGTGAATTATTAACTGTAGCTTTATGTCAACAGTGGCATAACATTAATCCTGTAACAAGCTAAACTGATAATAACTGGTAAGAACTGTTTATGGCTTATTCAATGTAAATTCAGCCAACAAGTAAAACACAATCAGATGTGCAATAAATGTTAATTAACAAATTAGAGACACAGAGACAATTGTTGGCAAGCGTGTTTGTCAGTGTTTAAATAGTGTAGTTGCAGAGCAAGATGTAAATGAAGTTAAAGGGACAGTCTTAATGACAGAGAAGATCTCTTTAACAAGTAGTAAAATCAGCAAGCAAAATAATATTCTGCAGTGGACTTAGAGGAAAATACAGAGACTAGGGGAACAGTACTGTATTGCCATATACCAGATGTTTTGTAGCCATGATTTCTGCAACTTTACGAGAAAAATTAGAAAAAAACCCCCGAGTCACTGTTCAGTCCATGAAAGAAACTGTATTTGCAAAATTCATCAAAGCAAGGCTTAAAGAGCGTGGAAAGTTATTATTCCAATAATTTGGAGATAACTGCCTTGGGAACATATTAAATACATTACTTGTAACAACCATTAATACTGTATTAAGACTGAAATCCAAGTAAGCTCAGCAATTTACTGCAAACAAGGGTAAATGTTAAATCTATAGTTTGCTTACAGTGCTTATATATTAGCAGCCTCATACTGTGAAAAATTTGATTTGTCGTAATACATTTTTTTACAGTATTTCTTTTGGCTCTTGGGAATTGTCCTGTATTTTAGATAACACTGGTAAAGAAAAAAGGCTATCTGAGATATTGCTGTTGTCACTTGGTATTTGTGTTGCTGACAAACAGGAAGATGGTTGTTCAGCCTCCTGTTGTAAGGCCACCATGAAGCAATAAGTGGTTTCTAAAACACAATGAAGTTGCTGTAGCCTGTGTTTTAAGGTGAAAATCTGAAAAAATATGCGTGAGATAGGAGCTTTTGTGTTCTGTTACTGTGTTCACACTCTCATCCCTTCTCAGTAGAACCAAACTTCTGTGTGGGAGCTGTGATGATGAAGTCTGGAGCTTCATATTTATTCTGCTCTTCTAGCTGGGGAGAGCTGTACTCTTTCACCATCCAACTGACTCAGGTTTTCACGTGGCCCTTGCAAATCTGTTGTCTTTCTGCTTTCTCCAATATCCAAATATTTAATTCCTAGATTATACACCAAAGGAGCATTGGTCAGAATCTTTCTAAACTCCCAGTGAAAAAGGAGAAAGCTTTCTTTCTTTTTTATTGTGCTTTTTTTCTGTTTGATTGTTTTGTTTTGCTTTTGTTAGTGGAGAGGAATTCAAGGGAATGAAATTAAGCCTCTGAATTAGTACCAGTAATCACATTAAACATGGGAGAATTGAACTAGCAATTTTCCCCATCTGTAGGCAGTTTATGAACTGCCAGGCAATAAATCCACTGCCATCTACCACAGAAAGAACAGTTGCCTGGTTTCCCTTTCCTCTGCTTTGGGATTTGCTTTGCGTTTGGTCAAATCCTTGCCCACATTCAGTATGAAGGCCACAGTCCAAGAGCAGCCAAGGGTTTCCTCCTTTGCAGTCACTGACCAGGGCCAGGCCTTTCAGTATTAAATATGCTTCAGGGGTCAGGCACAAAGAAGTGATCAGGTGCTGGGGAGCCTCCTGTGCTGCAGAACTCAGAAAATAGGTCAGCTGTCCTTCAGCTGCCTTGCAAAAAACCACAAAAAAACAAACGAAAAAAAGCCGACAAAAAACCCTCCACCACCAACAAAAAAACACAAAAAACCACCAAAACCAAAAAACCAAACAAACAGGGGGGGGAGGATAAAGTTTGTTTTATTTCCATCCTATCAACATTCTTCCAGACCCAGAGGGGGAAAAATATCCAGCTCCTACAAACTGCAAAACTACTGATGTTCAGATTATCACTTGTTTAATCTTTCTTTCTCTGTAAGTTCTCCACTCCTTGGGCTGTTGAAGGATGTAGGTGCCTGAGCAATGCTGGGGCAAGCAGGAACATCACCGAGGCAGATCTTCTGCTGCTAATCCCTTAGAGCATGGCAGTGTCTGGGTGCTGCACTGCTCTGCTCTTACCACCTCTCTAAGCAGTCCCACTTCTGTAGAAAAACCTCATTTCTCTGTCCTGGCTTTAATTTCCTCAAAATCCCTGTGAAAAAAAAAAAAAAAAAAAAAAAAGGGCTTGTACTTGGCATGTAGCATAGTAACATGAGCATAATAAACAAGAGTGGCTGTCCCCATAAATAATAAAAGGAATGTTTCTCCTCACATGGCAGCTTTTCAGAGGAGAAAAGGCAGGGAATAGGTAGTCCTGCTCTAATGCACACGTCGCAAGCTCTAATCCCTACTTCTGTTGTTTTTTTTGGCAAGCCACCAGCTGGTGAAGCACGGGGTACTACTCTGCTCTGCATTCCCTTGTAACTTTTTGTTTCTTATCTCCTATGCTTTGTGCCTGCTGGAAACTGGGAGGCTTCTTTAAAAAAATGTTGAATTTCACCCCTCTGTCTGACCAGTGTTTTACACACTTTCACTGACAGAGCCTCGCTCTGCTGGTGATGAACTTGGGCTCATAATCCTAGCTCGGAGGTGAAAATAGACCATTCTCAGCTCTAGCATCATGCTGATTTATGTTACTGCAGCAAAGGTGATGAGCTTTTGATACAAGTGAATAACTATATCACTGGAAAATGTTTCTGATGTTGTTTCAGCTGCTCGTGTAAAAATGTTAAGCTTTCTGACCATTAGAGACATGATTTACTGGCACGTCAAAATTTCCCTTTTCTGGCCACTCAGTTCAAACTTTGGATGTATTGTAGTTGGCTTCAGCCTTTAGAGCCATGTATGAACTACTGCAGTAGCTGAAAACACATGCAAATTATCCTTTTATTCTGGCTGAGATTACAACATTAAAACAACAACAGAGAAAGGCCTGTGCAGAGAGTATCATAAATAATTTAGCTTAAGTGAATGCTGAAATTAGTCAAGGCACCGCATTGCTTGGCTCCAAGCACTCTATTTGCAGCCAGACATGTAGAGTACCCTCTGGCCAAAGCCTAGCCTTTCAAAAATGGAAAGCAGGAAAAACAATATGATCTTCTTTTAAAGAAGCGTGTTGGAACGATCCACGGGGTTAAATATACCTAGACAGCCCTCTGTGCCACAGCTCCAGTGATCTCAGAAGAAAACAGACTGTTTATAAAGAGCTTGGAGCTGGGGAAAGAGATAATGAAATGTGCTCGTGTATTATTGGCAAGTGCCCTGAATGGTCCAGGCAAGCTGAGTGCATACAGTATTATCTTGCATAATTATTGGGTCACCGTACTGTAAACTAAGTGGTTACTATACTTAGCCATACTACTGCTCTCACTGCCTGATTAAGGACCAGATACAGCTCTCACTCAAACCAGGCTGTATTTACAAAGAGTTCAAAGGATTGAGTCAGGGCCTAGTGGCTCTTCTTGGGGAGGCTTTCATTTCTAAATAGCTGATGTGAACTCTGAATGTGATGAGAATAATTTGGAGCTACTGCTTAGTCTGCATGGACCCAGCCACCCCAGATAATCTCAGCTAGGGAGCAAGTGTGTGTTTCTCTCAAGTTTCTTTGAATGTGGGTAGCACTTGCAGGTAAAGTTTGAGGAGAGACTTCAACCAGCAAAGTATAGGAGATCAGGGAGCAGGTCATCTGGGCACTCACAGATTTAAAGACAGCTCTGGCAAGCACAAGCTTCATTCTGTGGAAGAGGAGAAGCTGAAGGAGTGGGGGTTTTTTATTATTTATGAGCACTTTCAGAACCAGCCACCTTAGCTCATGTTAAAATCCCAGTGACTGTGCAGTTGAATGAGTGATGGAGAATGAGGGATACCCCCAAGATAGCCCAAGGCAATTATTTAAGCAATGAAGTGTGTGCATCTGTATGTGTATCCTCACGCAAAACCACACAGCTACCGAGAGCTCAGCAGGCTATCTGTAGTGACACAGGACTATGCTAATGTCAAGAAGAGGCTGTGGAAACAAGGGGTGGGAAAAGGAAAAGAAGCCAAGATTACAGACTGAGATGAGATGGAAACAAAGGACAGGAACTGAGATACAGAAATGGGAAGCAGAAAATGCAGCAACAAGAAATGAAGTTGTGAAGGATGAGGAGAATGGAGAGGGAACGGAAAATTAAAATAAATTAATATTTTTGTTGGTTAAAGGAAGAATAAACACCTTGAGCCTTGGGAAATACACAAGGTAAATTGTGTATTTTCTGTTTCAATAAATGAAACAGAGAAATCACTCAGAAACACTAATGTGACAAAGGAGATGAGATATCTCTCCCAAGATACAAATGGCAGTATTTTCTCTTAGCTGACAGGTGAAAAATGGGTGAGATTTTACATCCTAATTGCTCTTAATCAATGAGCTTTTCTGAATGGTTGTGCTGCTCTACAGCAGGTCTCTACCAGTTCTTACTCTGAAATGTTTCCAGTATGAGTGAATATAGACATAAGTAAAAGTGTAGATTTTATTTATATACCTGTATCATCTGACATATTACTAATGCTTTTCAAATTCTAAAGAAACACTCTGAAGTACCAGATCAGAAGGTCAGCTTTGAAAGTTCCTGAAACCTGGGGCTACTTTCAGTTCCGGTTTCATGAGAAAATGTGACAACAAACCCTAAACACTAAGGATTTCCTGTCTGTACAGCCATCCTCCCCAAGGCAGCCACTGGGTGCACAGCGCTGGGTGACTGCTGTAAGAAAGGATTTCCTCTGTCAGTCACGCATGCCCTGTCATTGATGTCCACCATCCAAACAAGTGGACATGGGGAGGGAGTGGTACCACCCTTCTTGAAGAAAGAGTAGATGATGAATGTGCTTCCCCAGTGCCACTTTCATATAGGGAAGAAAAGGCAAGAAGAGTCTGCTTTTATCAGTTCCACATGAAACATTAAATTCTTCTAACCATGTATTTTAAGTTCTATGAAAATATCTTTCCCAAAGATTTAATACTCTTTGTAGATGTGTTTCAAAAGGATCTAGATCCAAATGATTATTGAAAAAAAGGAGCCAAGATCTGACGTAAAACTTTTAGAAAAACTTGTTTAAGACATTCAGCCTTCATATGACTTGAAGAGTAGCAGTGGGAACAGGGGCTTAACCCATTCACCTGCCTTCCCATGCAAGCGGGGACAGGGCTGGCTCAGCTGTGGGCACACACATGGGGAAGTGGCCTTTGCTGTGTGATGATGCAGAGCACCCTACAGCTGGCCCCTTACCATTGGACCTGGACTGGCAAGGAACCCTGTATAAGGATATGGCATTGTGAAATACTGTAGTAAGGGGGCTTCTGTTTCTTTCCTTCTCTCTCTCTCTCTCTTTTTAATTAAACTGAAGACTGCTGGTGTGGTCCTTGGGAATCCAAAAAGTATACCATTTTTATGGCTAAAAAATTCATCTTCTCACTACAGAAAACCAGTATACTTATGGTAAATGGCAGGTGGTTTTAATCCCTTGGATGTGTTTACCTGATTCAGAGATGGCTCCTTATGAAAAGGTTTGATTTTGGAAACCAAGAGGTGCATCTTTGTAACACTGTTGTTGAAGTCTGAAGTACACTAGCAAAAAGCAATTCCAAAGCAACTCTTTCATGAGAGCTGTTTGGTTTTTTTTTCACTTTTAAATACATGAAGTCTGCTTCATGTATAAGATTAGGGGGAAAAAGTACCCTGTTGCCTTATTAAGTCATGTTCACATTATGTATATAAACAGAACACTGAACAAGATGCCATTAGTGCTAGGCACGTTATTAGAAATTTGCTGCCAGTCAGATAATCCCACAAGAAGGTGAATTTGGTGCTTCTCATAATCAGTCTTCATGTCTTTCCTTGTGGAGGTGTCAGGATAAACAAGGGCCTCTCACGAACGTTAAGGTGAGGTCTAAATGAATGTTTCAACAAAGTACTTTTGGAGGTTTTTGATCTTCAGTAAACTCGCACATGAAATGAGTTGCCATGACTCAATAATCTTTTTCTCTGAATGCTTAAAGGGTTGGTTTGTTTTGTATTGAGGGAATTAAATTATGCTTGCAATGTAAACCTGTACTGTGTGCATCCAAGGTAGAAGGAGGTTGCTTGGAGGGAAAGGGTTATACATTCAGTAACTTTTGTGTATTTATTTGTTCAGCATGCTAGCTCTTGTGCTATTTGCTGGGAAGGAATGCCTGTACGAAAAAAGCTGTGAGGTGGCTCAAATAAAAAAGTATAGAATGTTTTGAAAGCCTCCCCTTGACTTTGTATTGAAGGGGTCAGTAGAGTTTTTGGCACATTATAAATCTGTGTTTACTGAAAAGAAAAAAAAACAGAACCTAACAGCCACACAAACCCACAGCAGTTCTGGGGTTTATGTCTATGAAAGGCTATGCCAGCCTCAGTTTTTAGAATGTCAAGTGCCATTAATTCACAATGGATCCAAGACAAAAGAAGCTTTGACTACATTTTGGGTCAAAACATGTACAGTATTGAAGTCTAAAAATACTATGCATTTTGATCTTAACAGAATGAGAAGATTGAAGCTTACTCCCCATTGTTCCAACACTTCTAGAAACTTGAATGTAAACTTTGTGTTCAAATATACACTCACCTCTGGATTTGGCCTGTTCTCTTTATTTTATTTGCCATGCTGCGGAAAAGGCCATGTGCACAAAAAAAGAATGCCCCTCTCCTAGTCTTTTTTTATTTATTGACAGGGTAGCTCATGCAAAGCACTTAGTTTCATTGTGACTGTAGAAATGGAAAGCAAACTTTCTTTCTAATTCCCTAGTCCCTTTTTTCACACTGTTGCAAAAAAAAAAAAGCTTATTCTTCATTCCGCAGCAACAGGGTACGTGTTAAGGGTGGAGAAGGAACTGGAGATTGGAGATCTGTAAAGGAGCATAAAGGCAGGAACAAAAAATTGCCAGATTTAGAAGTTTGGAAGCTTCAGTGATAACCAGAGCTCCACAAAGCGCCTTAAGCAGCCTATGAGCTGCTTTGTTCTGCTGTAGTGGAATACAGAGGCTTATTTTGTACTTGCTTGCCTTTTTGTTATTTATTTTGTGAGGATGAAGCAAAGGAAACACCCAAATGAAGAGCAGGATCAAATTTTTAATCCATTGTACAATGTTTTGTTTGTTTCTGCACTCTATCACTACAAACGTTATCATCTTTGCTGGCATTCTAGAGACTCCACAGTTGCTTTACTCTCAGCACTGTCTGATAACAGGAAATATGTGAAAATCTCTGCAGAAGAGAAGAGGTGGACAAAAGTAAACTTTTCACAGTACTCAGAGTTATCTCACTACTAGGTTTAGAAAGACAGCTTTTAAAAAGTTTCTGCTGCCTTAGGAAGAACTGGGAGGGGAAGAAAAGAGTATTCATTTACATTGTAAAGTAATCATTTTTAAACAGGGAGAAAGAGGTATTTAAAAGAGTGGGGGAATCACGTGTTTTTCATAGCAACAATACACTTTCTACCAGTAGTTCTAGAATTTCAATTAGACAGAAAAACGAGTAATAAGGCTACCAACCACAGAGATGCAGGACAAAGCCAATGGAGAGAAACAGATTTTTACAAATAGTACAGAGATGACAAAACACCAAGATTCATTGACAGCATTGTCAAAGCTTAAAATTATATGTAGTGGTACAGTAGCTGCTGTCTGACATTTTAAAACACCATGGTACATGGATTTCTCACTGTATTTGTGGTTTCCTATTTCTCTAGAGAGCAACAAACTTAAGCTGATCCTGCTGATAGGTGATAACAGGCAGTGTAAAACAATTATTGTCCCAGGCTATAGCATAAATTGGACCAGGGGCTCCTCCATACTCTTTGTTATCATCCTGCTGGGAGCAAATATAGCAGTGTAGTATCAAGAGACATTAGTTCAAGTCAGGGCTTGGGTGACTGAGCAGGTGGGAGTTGTTTTACATGTCAGATGGAGGAAGCTTAATGCAATATTGAGTAGCAGTTACATAAACTCTGCTAGGGTGTTACTGCTCCTTTACACAGGGGCAAGCTGCAGAGGTTAGTGAGTTTGAAGTGGGGTTAGGAAAGTAAGGTAGTCCACAGCCAGAAATTGCTTAATTGCATAAATTGCTCCTTAATTGCTGTTGGACTCAGGTTTTATCATCAAATTGTTGATAAAGAAGTAGCACCATAAGCACTGAAGTGCTTACATTTGGTTTAAAGTGGATTTTAGGTGCCTATCTGTAGCCATGCAGCCTGCAAAACACCCAGCCTGCTTCTTTACCTGCCTCTCCATCCAGAGGAACACTGAGAACTGATTTGCACCACGGTAGCAAGTTTCTCTCTCCTGCACTGTAAGAAGGCATTGAAATATCAATGAGACACAGGATTTCCCATTCACAAAATTTCCAAGGTGATTTTGTTGTGAATCTCAGCCTGTAGAACCCACTTCTCTGCATCTGATCCACAGAGAGCTGCTATTGACACCCAGTCCATGTATGTATGGACACCATGAGAGCTGGTATGGACACCACCAACTCTCAGCAAAATGTACTAACAGCCTGGGCACTACACCTCAGATGTCACCTCTGCTCAAAACCCTGACACTGTTCTTTCAAGAAGTTCTTTCTTCTTCCTTCCACATTTGGCCCCTAAGAAGTTTTATTTATTTGAACTGTGCAGTAACTCAGGCTAACAGATGGGGTGCGGGAGGCCCTGTGTTAGAACTGCCTGTGGTGGGGTGGGTGAGCAGACCACGCACGTAGGAATGACTTGGATGAGGAGGTCGAGGAGGATACCAGACCCCAGCTGCCTCCTTTCTGCCGAGTGCTGTAGGCTACCATGCACAATGTAGCTGGTGAAAATATTGATGGGTGTTCTCTGGTTTTAAAAAGTGCCAATAACCAAGTACCTGAGGAAAGACAGAGTATGGAAAAAACTAAAAAAATAAACAGAAACTGTAGGTAAAAAATGGTATTGCCTCTCAGTTAATGTTACACAGTTTCAGAACGGAGTTTAACACAGTGAAATGGAAATGGGCACACCTGAGATGTTGAAAAAACTTGAAAGACCCAAAGGTGCTAATATGAAGAGTGGGACAGATTATACAGATTATACAGGATATAATGCCATACTTATGAGGTGCAAGTCTTTACCTACTGACTGTCTTGCTGACAAGGAAATCACTGGATCCAACCCATCTGGATGTCAAAGAAACACATGAGAGAAAATAAAAGCTAATGTAGCAAAGATGAAAATTAGTAGGAGAAAAGGAAAAGTGTCTGAGGATCCAGCAGAAGAAGAGACACCAAAAAATTAAACAAAAAAAAAAAAAAAAGAGGGGATAGGTTTGCTGTCACTGGGGGACAGAAAGCAGATATTTAACAGAAAAATCAGTGCTGGCACAAGAGCAAAGTAGTATAAACTGTCCTAACTAAATTCACCTTGAAAACTTAGGAATTTTTTAAAACTCAGAGAGAGGTCTTGAAACAGCCACCGAGTTAGTGTAATGGAAGATTTAAGCGTTTTAAGAGAGAACTTTGCAAATGAAGTCAAGCTTGATAAACTATAGGCTGCAGGGCTGATTCTTATAAGAAGGACCTGGGCTCAATGATCCAGGAGACCCTTTCCAATCTTTTGTAAATAAATGAGAATACAGAAGCTAGAATACTCATGGACCAGCATTTTTACTGATTGTGCATGAGGTAATAATTTCTCATACCAAATAGCACTAAAGAATAAAGTGACTTGTTCCTTTATCACCTGATAGTCTGGAAGATGAGGTAAAGACGAGAAATACAGATGTCTGTGATACATAAGACTGTAAAAATGCCAAACTTTTTTCTATTTGCATTGATGATTTTTTGTGTTTATCTAACATGGTAGTGTTTTACGTTGTCAAAGGAGTTGATCACAATAGTAAAAAATTGTGATAAGCTAACAAAAATTGTTTCATCCTAATTATAAATTTTTACTGTATAACCAGAATCATGTATCATAGAAATAAGTCTGGGGATGGACTTAAAGAAGTAATTTAATCCATCCCCTGTGGGATGAACTATACCCTACAGCATTCCTAACAGATGTTTATACATTAACCTGTTTGTAGAAATCACCATAGATGGAACTGTGTGATCTCCCCTAGCTATAGCAATACTTCTCTTGCACTCACTGTTTAGAAAGGTTCAGTTAAGGTCTAGCCACAAACTTTACGGTAATTAAAACTTTTTTTTGTTTAAAGTAACCATTTTGCTATTTTATCTGCCTTCAGCCTTTTCTTCTCTTGATCAAACAGCACCAGTTCTTTCAATCTTTTTCTCCTAGGCTGGATTTTTCTGACTTCTAATCCTTCCTTGTTGCTTTTCTCAATTTTAAATAAAAATGATCTAAATCCATACTGAACTCTGAAAGCCAGTGCTGAGTAGGGCAAGATTACTTTCTGTATCTTGCTGACTTTTGTTTATAAAGCCTAATATGACATTGTTTACTCAGAAGTTCTTCCTGTTTCGAAAAAGGATCATTTCAAGAAGGTGAGAACACGTGTCTTCCAGGCACTTTTGGAAAAAAAAGAACTGAAACAAACTGATGTGAATGATGACCAAGAACTGGCTCTTACTAGAAATGTTTTTAATAAGACGTGAATAAGAAAAAACCCACACACAATTAAAAGACAACATTTTGAGTGTTAAAAGGAAACACAGAAGCACAAACAAAAAGGACAGTTGCTTGCTAGTAGGTTTAAATCTAAGAATTGTAGAATTTTGCCAAGGGAGACTACATTGGTAGAAATGAACAAGTAGACATCGGTAGAAGTTTTAATTTCTTTTGTTCTAAGTATGTTAGAAACTGGAGGAATTCTAGTAATAGTTAGAAGTTTATCTAATGCAAGGCAGAAATGTGATGTTGTGAGTATCATGGTAGATAATGGAACTGATTTGTATTTTGAAATATCTATGTGATGCATTTGATCTATTTCCCAGCATATTTTTTTTTTGAGAGGTTTTTCTACATGTAGATTTGTTTGTTAGAAATATGTTTGTTGCTGTGCTGTCCTACATGTTTGCCTTTTAATAAGATTTTTGTTATCTCTCCAGAGTAAAGTGGATGGTGCATTTTATTTTATAACTTATTTTATTTTTTAATTTATTTTATTTTTCTTACCACAAAAGGACATAAATATTTTGCACATCAGCCTCTTCCTACAGCTGGGAATTGTGCTCAACAAATGTGTTTTAACAGTGTTTCAGTCACTACTCCTGGCAGAAACCTCTTATTCACTTCTTATTCTCTATTTTTGCCATAAAAATAAGATGACAGCATTATCTCTTCCTTCCCCCACTTGGCCAGGGTAGCAATCTAAAGAGTTCTTGCCTAACAGCAGATGCTAACAACTTAGCCTGCATTATGCAATATGATTCAAAGGCACATCCTACTTTCAGTATCTGTTCATTAGAGACTCCTAAGCAGGATGTCTTTAAGGCACATGTTGCCACCACGGTCCAGGTACTGAGTGGGAGAACATGAAATAACTCTGCTCATAAAATTAGCTCAGTTAATAAGGGTCTATTCCGAGATGGGCTGCAGAGCCAGCTGGGGATGGATCTGTGAGCCCCAAACAGCTGTCTGGTGCTTCCTGCAGCCTGCTGTTCCTCCCTCCACTGCTGCATAGGTTGTTATAAGCCAGATGGGAGAGTTTCTGCTTTCACAGAGTGATTGGACACAACATGCATTGCTGCTGCTTAATACTCTCTGGAGGTGTGCCACAAACACAGGACCTCACTATCATCTACACTTGTCAGCTCCACACGGTCCATGACCAAGAGCCTTCAGCTTTACATTTGAAATGCTCTCTTAGCCAGGACTAAGCCAGGAATTAATGCCCACAGCACCACAGACTTTCTGGCATTTAAAATGTTTATTGTGTGCACCAAAGCCACGGTAATGAGGCTTCATGAAATCCATAACTGATTTGTTAAACAAGTTGTTTTTTTTTTTAAAGTACTGATTTTTCCCCAAAGTACAAAGATTAAAAAGCTGTATTAACAGCCAATTAGCAGGTAACAAGAGGTTTTTCCTCTAGCTACATTACAGTGACACTGGAGCTGTGCTCAGCCTGATTTAAACATATGATTTAAGCATACATTTGAACACTCTGATTATCCAATCTGCATATTTAAAGGCACCAGGTTATCTGAAGAAGACAGTAAACTGATACGTGTGCTGCAACTCTCCTACATTTCAATAGCTATTTACAGACTAATTTCAGTGCCTACAAGTGGTACCACCACAACACTGATAAAAGTACTTCCCAAAGTAATGTACACATTTTTCTTAAAAGTTGTATCAAATTATTTCTGTTGCCAAATTATCTGCTTTTTATTGTTTCTCTATTAAAGATGGTTAGAGTACCAATTTCTAGGAATTGGTACAAATCAACAAAATAGAAAGGAATATTTACCCCAAGATATCCATGAAAAATTTCTTCATTTTAGTGAGGCAACTGCAATATGAAATACCTTACAGGAAACACAGGTGTGCTATTTGCAATCCAACTCCTTTATTGCAATGTGTTGTGTTTGATGTTGTACAATATTATTTTATTGCATCAACAGTGTGTCCTCTTTTTTCAGCAGAAAATTACACGATATACTGCAACTTTTTCCCCTCCCTTTTCTGACATTTCTATTTGATTCCATTCTGAAATTATACCAGGTTCTGTTTTTCTATCACTACAATGCTTCAGAGTGACTGTCTATATGTAGTTTTCCTTTACAACTCATCATGGTTCTAAAAGAAACAGAAAGCACTTGTAGTTATATTGCCCTGTTACATGGCCATATGTTTTATGTCATTCCATTTTTCTGAAGTTGCATTATCAAAGCTGCAAAGTACAGATTTACTTCTGCTTCAGCTGTGGGAAATAAAGGCTCTGGATTGAAGTAGGCAGAACCGCAACTTCAAATAAAAGGCTGGTGTGTTCTTAAACTGAAAGTT
Source organism: Florisuga fusca (assembly GCA_038090715.1). Classification (NCBI taxonomy): domain Eukaryota; kingdom Metazoa; phylum Chordata; class Aves; order Apodiformes; family Trochilidae; genus Florisuga; species Florisuga fusca. The sequence continues at coordinate 34,511,741 of JAAWXA010000001.1, forward strand.
GGAGAGAGTAAATTAATTGTTTATCACAAATGAACAACCAAAAGGAAACCTGTTATTTAGGGCATCTTGACTTAGACACTTCTAAAAAACTGCCTCTTGCCTCCTTTTGTGCACCGTGCTGTTTTATTGTGCTTCATACAGGTACCTTGTAAGTCTCAGATGTAGCAGCTTAAAATGGTGTCTTGATTTCCATGTCTGGTTTTCTTCCATTGTAATCTTCCTCTTTTCAGTGCTATAATAGCACTGATAATAGAAATAATGACCTAAATTTATTTCCTGGTTCTTTTGTTGTGTGTTATTTCATGGGGTTTTATCTCCTATATAAACTGAAGGATAAAAGCTAATATAGATTTTAAAGTAATGATTTGCAACACCAGACTTTTAAGAGAAGTAATCTTACTTGAAATACTCTACTTGAATATTTATTGTTTTGGGAATGTGTAGGTGCTTTTGTAAATTAATATATGCATTGCCTTTTTAGACTATCGTTATTTGGAACAAAAATGCGTTTGTACTGTTGTGGCAAGATTTCTGGATAGAAATACTACTCCAAAAAATGAACTCAAAACTCTTTAAATCAAAACCAAAGACTGTTTATGGTGCTGGGCGTCAGGTATTTAGAAGCAAGCTGACCAGTGGCTTATTATAAAAAAGATAATTACTCACTAATGACTAGAAGTGTGCAATAATGACTAGAAGTGTGCAATTTTAAAAACAAAAGTTTTAATCTGATTAATAGTATCTGTATACATTACTGCAGAAATCAAAATGGATCCTCAGAAGTGCTGGTAAAGGAGTGAATTTTGAAGAAAAGGAAACCTCTGATATAAGAGGTAGGAAGAAGAGTGGATTTATTTTTATTTTGTTTTTTTACAAAACCTGCTAATTAGAGTCCTTCAGATGTCCATAAGGATAGCAAGAGAAAACATTATCTTGGAGACATTTTTTTTCTCATCTGTGACCTCATCAAATTGCTGCTTAATGTCTGTACTGTAGGGCATTAGGGCCTTGAGCAGGTCTTCACTGAGCAGTGGCCTGTGAAAATAAGGTATCAAAAAAAGGATGAGGATCCTGTGGTTTAAATGCCAGTGAAATCAGGAATTTGGTAACAGTGGAGTAATGAAAGCTGTTTTTCTTCTACAGACCTATCTCTCAAGTCTGGTGTTCTCAGTGGATTCTCTCATGTGTAACAAGGGTGAGGGAAGCCCCATCTGTATAATCCCCTTTCAAAAGGACTCTACTATCTTTATTTGTACCCAAACATTTATTTTTCTGAAAAAATGTGAGATTATAAATGTGTCTGCCTGAAACTTTCCAATTGGCTCAGAGGCCTCTGGCTGGCAACAAAGGCTGAAAAACACTTGTAGGCTATATACTCAGCTACTCACCCCCTTCAGAAAAATGGCCATGAGGAGAGGACTACTAAAGATGGGAGATAAAGGCAACTTAAAAGTAAATGATTGTCTTGTCTTTTGAGTGAATGATTTTCCTTGGGAAAACGCAGAAAATGCAATGTGTGTGCATTGTCTGGTGCTTCAGGTGTGAAGCAGTGCTCCAGGCATAAATGCAGCTTTTAGTGTAAATAGTTTACCACGTTTTTTGTGTAAGGAGACTGGTGAAAGGATTGCCTATTGCTACCACTCCGCTACTACAGGGGAGTGCCAAAATGCTGTTGCAGAGTAACCTGCTGTGAATGCTCACATCTCAACGTACAAGACAGGTCACTACTGGATGGCACTGCACTTAAAATGCCAAAGGAGCTATACTAGAATTCAAATCTTGCTGCACTGTTGTTACCAACAGAAAGATTTTGCTGGAAAAAAAATAATTAACATAGACACATAGTATAATTGCATCTATTCTAGTTGTGCAAATGATCTAAATTCTCTTTAAAGACTAGACATACAATACCAAATATTTAGAGAGGTTCCTGGCTCAAAAATAAATAGACACCAGTGCACAATGCATACAAGAGAATCAGTTAGCTGCCATTTATTGTGATTATGGAATTATATGATTTATTTCTTCTGTAAATCATTTGAATGAGCAAATTCAGGTGCATGCACGTAATGAAACTTGGTGTTTAAAAAATTTGGCCTCCCGTCTATGCCCTTCTCCAGGGAATGCAATGGTATCTTTGGAACAGCCAGGCTGTTATTAAACAGTGGGAAAAATTTCTTCAGAAGCTTGTGCTTGCAAAACATTTTTTTCCTTTGTGTGTAGCTTAATTTGCTTACAGGGATGCAAGGACAGAAACAATGTTTATCATAAAATTAAGAAAAATGAAGGTGCTGCTGTAGCAGACTAATTAGATAGCTATCTAAAATAAATGTTTTGCTTAACGCCTGGTTTCTTCTTTAAATATATAAATACCAGCTAGTGTTTTAAAGTTTCTGCAGCTGTGAATGGCACTGCTGTCCCTCACTGCAAGCTACGTTTTTATTACTTCTTCCCAAGAAATTTATTTTGCTGACATGGGCCCTAATCCAGTGAAGTGTTAAAACATATGCTTAATTTTAAGCATGCGAGTAAAGCCAACAGAACTCTTCCTATGCCTAAATTTAAGCACAAATTCGCACTTGGTTTAGCTGGGCTTATAGTTTCTGGGTTATGTTCTTGAGGATTGTGTGTATTTTGCTGAAAGGGACACCCTCTTGACAGAAGAACAGACATTCATGAGTTTTTAAGGTATTTTGTCATTTGTTAAAAGAGCTTTAGAAGAAGAATGTACCAACAAGTAAACACGAAACATTTTTTACATTAATGCATTATTTTAAATATGTACATTATGCAAATCCTAGCAAACTTCCCACAACTTCCTCTTCCACCTCTATGTGACATTGTGGTAGCTGAAAGCAGCTGAGATACTAGCTGATGGCTTTTTGAATGACCATCTTATTTTCTGTGTTGGTTTTCCTAGTTGTATTGAGCATCTTAACTTGGCAACAGAATGACCTTTCTTAATTCTAGTGAGCCGATGAGTTAGAAGTTCAGTATTTTGTAACATTTTATTCTGTGATACTGAAACATTTTTTGACTATGGGTCCACACAAGTGACCTTTTCCCACAGAAAAGTAAAAGCTTGAGATGTGATGACAGAAACATAGCTCAGCTTGGAACTTGAAAGTCACACAGGTAGAACTTGGTGATTTTGACACAGTAGCTAAAGGGTAGCTGTTTACACAGTGAAATGTATTCCTGTAATTTTCATTCCTGCTGGCAATCTCAGACAGACAGAGTGGACCTGGAATCTGAGCTGCCTTCTCCTTACAAGGGCTTGCGTGGGATCCAGGAGGAAACAAACCATTGCAGCGTGTATAGAAGCTTACATGACTGATTCACTTTCATTACACTGGTGAGTTTTCTACAGAAATCTAAAGAGATTCTGCTCTTCGCAAAAATCAACTGTTTCAAAAATATATCAGCATTAGAAAGCTCTGTTTATTTTTTTTTTTTTTTTTTTTCAATATGGGGTGGCTTAAAGGCCTTGTGTGTTTCATTAATACCATGCAAGCTGTCAAGCACTGCAGCTGAAGAGAAGAAAGAATGCAGAGAATCTGCACTAAGCTTTAATTGTACCTAATAGCAGGCACAGAATTTGTCCAGGGAGTTTTATTATTGGGTTAGGAGGTAAGGCAACTACAGCAATGGGGCAGAAGGCTAAAAGATGATGGAGAAATCTAATACCATGAACCATTTAGGCTTAGAGAGCTTTTTGTGTTATTTTTAAAAAATATACTAGTCACCTACCCCCAACCTTCTCCAAATCTAGGAGAATTTAAACACAATATAATTATTACACCTTGTGTGTTAACATATGTAATAATGTTAAGTATATTGCAGTTTGCCCTCACTCTCACATTTACCAGGTGTGTAAAGGAAAGGAATTTGGCTGAAGTCAATGAGACAGAAGAGGTTAAAATCAATAGCTGGAAAATGAAAGAGCTGTAATGTGTTCTGCAAGGGTTTTTACGATGAAAACATTCATGGCTGATTTGAATCTGGAACAGGGAGGTCACTTGTTTGGACTTCAAGGCAGGTTTCCTGTCTCAAATCAGCAAGTTATACCTGTCCAGAAAAACACTTAAGCCCATTCTTTGCCTCAGGTTTCAAAATGGTGTAAAGTCTAAGTGAGTATTTGAAGTTATCCTGAAAAAAGATGGGCTTTAGCAAGAGGCTAAGTGTTTTGCTGAACGAACACCCTAAGGACATACATTGACTATGTACCAGTATTACATAAATCTTAATAAATGCCAAAATTTATTTTTATCATTACTTTCTACTGAGTTTCCTGCAAAGCAGAGGAAATAGATTTGGGAAGAAACATAACCAGATTTTTTTCTGAACAATATCGGAGCCTTAAATGGTCTTAGCTTTCTATAATTTCTGTCACTGAGTTATCAAAAGTATTTTTATAAAAGAGGCATATGGTAGCACCAAATAATACTACTTGTCTCCCTAGTAATTCTTGACTCAACTGTATGCCATGTGAACATCTATGAGCTTTTATTCAGATATTTTAAAATCTTTTCTTCAGAGCACTGAAAGATCTGTAAATTGTTGTTGCTATCAACGATGCAATTTTTCTGACTTAGTCAGAAGTTTTATTCAATACCATGGCCTTTCCCACTTTTCAAACAATTATTTAAAAAACTTCAGAATTGCTTTTTCTAAGCTAAAATATGTACCTTCAAGTGTAAACTTTCTTCTCGGGTACTCATCATTAATATAAATGAATACTTTTTTTCAGCTATTGACAAAAAATAGTCAAGTCTCAAAAAACATGTAATTTCAGTTTGTCAGATTAACACAGAACCTACAGTAATGCTCCACTGTAACACATCTCACTATGCTTTTAAAATTGAAATGCCAGGGTAGGCTGTCTCTCTCAATGGATTTCTCCTACTCAAAGGCCTTATCCAAATCTTGTAAAGCTGCTAGAACTCATGAACCACTAAGGCACCTCTTAATCATATCCTTATCTCAAATGTCATGTTTGCTCTCTACTCCTAAATAGACGAGCTGTTAGGAAGTAAAAAAGCTGGTGCTATCTTGAAGAAAGGAAGGGAGCAACCTGGAAAACCAGGGGAGTCTCAACAGTGATAGCAGAGCTGCTCCTCTGTTGTGGGTAGAAAAGAAAAACAACAGAGCAGAACAGCTTCTCCTAGCTGCACACATGTGCAATCTAAGCAAACAGAGCTCACTGCAGTCTTTGAATAATTTGACTTGAAACCTGTTTCTTTACCAAAATATTTTCTTCTACTTGAATGACTATCCTTGTTTGTTATCTTAGGGTTGTTCATAAATTCTCAGTTCCCGGAGCTGATGTTTCTGATTAAAGAAGAGTGGTTTGAGTTCAGTTTGTTTTTTTAAATGAGACTTATAATTATGCTGATATTTAAAACAGACCCAAAAGATAGTAAACTAGAATAGTGACACTACAGTTTCCAACACTCTCCTCCAGATAAACATAAATAGCTGAACTACTCCTACTCAGGACACTAAAAGGGACTTTTTTAAGCTATTACACAGCTTAAGCACTCATGCTGGGGCAGCAGAGACAAGTGCTGAGAACCTTCACTTTAACAAAGCTGTGCTGCATATTGATCACAGCTTTGGCTTTCTGATGAGGCTCTTTGGTTGAATTTACTTCCAAATAAAGCAGTCCCCACTTCTCTACACCAAGCTGGTCAAATTACTGTACTATGGCACACAACTGATATGTTTTAGATAGAACAGGAAAAGTAAAACGCACATATCTTGTGAAATAAGGTGAATGTCTTTATTTCCTTGTCACCTTTATTTCCTTGTCTAAATAATAGTTTTTATAGGAGAGGCTGTGGATGTAACCTCAGACTGAGAGCTTCCAAGGAATGACCTTTGACCAGTGAATGCTACCTCTCTTTTTGTCAACCTGAAGACTGGCAGACCTTCTGTCTAGAAGAATGAAATTTCCAGGTGACTATTCAAGGGAAAACTGTTGGGTTTAGAACTGCCAATGTCACTTTTTTCCACTGCAGAAAACTAATTTTAAACTCAGTTTCAGAATTGATTATATCAGTTGTTGTGGACTGGTTTTAACTGGACTTGTTCTCTTTTCTAAAAAGCGTTCTCAGGAAATTTCAGCATCGGTAGTATCAGTACCAAGCTGAGAAAATTAACTGTACTTTGCAGAAATGGTTTTCCTGTTCAATACATTTAGAATAAATTTCCATTTATAATTTCATTTTCTAGCAGCAAAGAATATAAATGGTCTGGCGAGGTTTTAAAAACATGAACTCTTGCCTTGTATGGCTAAAAAAATGGGTAATGTTTAAAATCTGCTGAGAAAGAAGCAATGCTCTGGATCAAGAGGACTGCTGGGCAGGCAGCTCCTGCGCCTCACTGGTGACTGAAGCCCCGATTTGCACTGCAGTCAGGGTTACACCCAGATTTTAACATGTGGTATCTCCTCCTAGTTCTTGTTACAGATACATAGGGAAAGAGTTATTTTCTCAGTATTTAGTATCTCAGAATCTTAGTACTTAGAATCTCAGTACTTAGGAGCTATTTCCCTAAATATACTGTTCTTTCATTGTGAAAGGTGTTGAAAATTATTGAAAGGTAGCCACTGTAGAGGAGAGAACAGCAATTTTAGCAATGGGCTCAGACACAGATGCAATGTGGAGAGTCTGGGAGAGAGAGGAGAGGAGAGGACTGTGCAGCTCACTCACGTGGTTGCAGTGCTTCAGCATTGCAGTAAATACTGCTGATGGAGCAGTGAGAGATGGCCTTTCACTTTCCTGTGGCAAATCCCTGTTTTAGCAACTGTAGGCAAAAGGGTCAAATATTTAACTTGGGTTTTAACTTAGCAAAATAAACTCTGTTTCCAGTGCACAAAAAAGTAGTTATGTGACTATACCGTCCTATCTGAAAGGTCAGGTATGGCTTGGCAAAGTTTGGAGCAGTTGTGCTGGAAGAGTTGAACAGCAGTTCAGTGCTTGAGCAAATGACTGGGCAGACCATGAGCTGTCTACAATGTGGGTTGCAAGAGGGAAAGGTTTGATTAATGTACCTGAACATTACACTGGAACACCCCTGGTACAGCTCTCTGTGATCTGATCTTTCCATTGCATCTTCTTTCTAGATGCTCTGTTGCCCATTTTTGTAAGGGACTATATTCCTTTCTGGGTAGGTTTGAGGAAATACTGTTTTGCTTACAACAAAGAAAAAAATTTCAGCAGAGTCTCAGCCATGTACAACCCGGACTCTGTACAGGCTGAGTAATAAACTTTGGACACGTGTTTCACGCACCATGCTGCTGCTGATGTACCAAAGACCAGCAGACTTTTCTGTTATAGCCTATAAAGACATCTGATTCCTACTAGAATATGTATACATACCTCTATTTCCACATTGCACAGGGGGGAAAGCCCGTCTTCCTTTTTCTTTTTCTTTTTTAATTTCCTCCAAGCATTACAACTCACTACTAGACTTGCTGGTGTTGTGTTCCTTCTCTCCCTGCTTGCTTCAAGCAAAGTTAGTCTGTGCAGTTCCTTACCCTGGGATTCTCTCTGATAATTTTAACTAAATGAAGCTGAAAGGTTGTTCGGTTGTTTTTTGTTTGTTTTTTTTTCACTTGTGAGTATTTCTATTTGGAAAACATATGAAGCTGAAAGGTGGTTTGTTTGGGTGGGTTTTTTCACTTGTGAGTACTTCCATTCGTAAAACATATTTTCAATAATTTCTGAAAATATCCGTTGTTGCAATGGCAAAATCAGCTTTATTTTTTGTAACAGAACCCTTCATGCAAATTGTCACAAATAATTTAATTCCTGCCTAACCAATATTAGTTTTTATTAATTTTACTTTTTTCTTGCATTTTATTTCACAGTTGTCAGTTGGTCGGGCTGACAGCTGAGGTCTTGTGAAGCAATAATGTATCCCTCTCATCACACCACCACAATGGTCACTGCAGCTTTCAAAGTCTGAGATGATGACAGACTGGCAGCTTTTTAGCTCCTTTCATAGACTGGAGCGTGCTGGAAAGCACAGGTGCCTCTGGGAGTTGAGGTGGAAGGAAAAAAAAACCTCTCTACTGATTTCTGCCCGGCACCACTGCTGTGTGGGAAAATATGAAAGCTCTACAAAATCATTTTCTCCAGCAAGCTTCATTCTATGAAGCAGGGGGATTCATAGGATTCCTTGAATCCTATGCAGGATTCAGTCAGTTGCAGGATTTCAGTCAGTTTTACTTCTGCTAGAGGGGATAAAGATTACTTTTTAACAATTTCGGTTTCTGACTGTGTTCTGCAGAGTGGGATTACCCAAGAACAGATGCATAGGCTGTCCACTATAAAACAGCACAGGAAGCACCTGCTCACTGCAGGGAGGAAGGAGGATCCCAGAGATGCAAGAAGAAAGGAAATACAGGAGAGTGAGAAAAAGCAGTGTATCACACTCCCAAACCCCAACTGATTTACTGTGTGATTTTACAAGCTCATCTGTAAGTTGTCTTTTCCTTTAAGATGAAACTTCCTGACTTACGGAAACATAAAGACCTACTTGTACGTCCCACTAGAATCAAGGATGACTATCCTGTAGTTTGAACCCTATTTTCAAGTCAGCACTCCTGGGTCCTTCTGCCCCCAAGGCTGGCAAGGCTACTCTCTCACGGACCATGGCCCCGCTGGCCCTGCAGCCTGGGTTGGGAATTTCATCTGCGGGTGGGGGTGGCTGCCCAGCTGAGTGGGAAAGAGGGTTTCAGCAGCCAGCATACAGGTCCCTGCTCACCTGATGGCATGTTGGAAAAGAGAATTAGGCCGAGCCGCATCTGAGATGGATGATGGAAATCACGTACTCCCAATAAAGCGTGAAGAAATTTATAGAGAGAAATGGTATTTCTGGGAGAAACTACCAGGCAATCCCCTCTCAGAACAACTGTTTCCGACAGAGGGGTGGGTTGTTTGTTTGTTTTTTTTCATTAATCCTGCTTCTCCTAGTTTCTGTTTCCCCAGCAGATGCTCCCAGGCCTGGCGGCTTCCCTTCCTCCCTCAGCTCTCTTAAACCCTGACTCCTTTCCCGCCGCCTTCCCCGTTCCCAGCCGGGCTGCCCACCTACCCACACCCCCTGACACCGCCTCCTTCCCCTGGCGCCGATGGAGCGGTGCTCGCAGCCGGCGGGGCACGGAGGGGCGAGTGAGGGGAAGAAAGGTCCGGGCAGGGGCGGGGGAGGTCCTGTCGGTGTCGGGAGGGGGNGGCCGGGGAGGGGCGGGAGCAGCCTGCCAGCGGGCTCGCCTTGCTGGCGGAGGGAGAGGGAGAGGGGGAGGGAAGGGGAGGCGGGGGGCTGGCCAGGCGCCCAGCAGGTGACAGGTGTGAGTGCGCCGGGCGAGACTCCGCCATTTGAAGATGAGTAACAGGGTGTCAGAGGTGCGATTTTGTGGTGCCTGGTGTCTTTGTGGGGGCTGTCTGGGCTCTATTCCATATATAGTCTATTTGGGACGTTAGTTTCCATTATTCAAGTCGGTTTAATTGTCGAGTAGAAATTCTTGAAATGGTTCTGATAAGAGGGATTCTGAAGAGAGGAGATGCTTACGGTTTCTTTTTCTCTTCTCTTTTTCTGCCTTGTCCCTCTGAGAGACCTGCCAACTCTATGCGGAGGTGTGTAGTACTTGGTCTCATTCATTGAAAGGCTTGTGTTAAGTCTGAATGCTCAGTCCTGTTAGATGCTAGGAAGGCCTTCAGGGCAGGGACCTTGTGCTGTTAGTGCTTTACCTAGTAGCTCAGCAGAGCCTGGTGTGTGCTGAAGACTTGTGGGTGTTATTAGCGATAGTAAGTATGTACTTTAAGAAAGGAATTCAGCACAACTTCTTAATAAGGATTGTGTTTCAGATGTGGCTTTTGATATAAGCTGATACTTGATATAAACATCTATTTGATATAAACTGAAGAAAGCTGCTTTTGAAGTTTAACTGTAGAATGCTGCAAATGGTGTTGCGTATAATTTTCAGTACTCTGACTTCAGTAGATGTTTAAAAGATGTTAAATACAGAGTAATTTTCTTGGACCGTTCATCTTAACTAATGATTTTCCAGATAACCAGGCATTTGTATTTTACATATACATTTCAGTTATGTGGGGGTTTTATCTGTATTTTTGTAATTGGATTTTGCCAAATATCAGAATTTTCTGAAATGTGCTTTTGGCAAGAGGGAAGTTCCACTGACAAATCAGGTTTCATCAGCTTCAGTAGGTTCTGACCTTCAGCTTAAATGCAAGTTTCAGTCACTTGTAGCTGTTGCCTATATATTAAACTTTTGGATGTACATCTGTAGGTAGCACTTTGGCTTGTGCTGAAGCAGAATGGATGCCGAGCTTACCTGATTTCTTTTGACAGCTGAGAAAACCAGGGTGGTTCTTCTGATGCTGCTTCACAGTAAAGGGGAAGAGGAGGGAAAGGTTTTTGGGGAGGATATATTCAATTTCAGTCATCCTGATTTAATTTCTGAGATACGTTTGAAGCGTCATCCCATCATTACGTGTAGAGGCAGTGCCATCTTGCTATGCAACAATGTCCTTGCTTACACCAGCTTTCAAAGACTTCATATGGCCAGCAGGAGTACAGAACTGATTGTCCCCTTGTATTCAGCAGTGAGACCACTTAGTATGTTCAGTTTTGGCCCAGTCACTACAAGAAGGAGACTGAGGTGCTGGAGCACACCCGGAGAAGGGCAGCCAGTGGGGTAACTAGAGGACAAATTTTATGAGACGTGGTTGTTTAGCTTGGGGAAAAGGAGGCTGAGGGGAGACGTCATCAATCTCTCCAGATATCTGAAGAGAGTGTAGCAAGGTGCAGGTTGGTCTCTGCTCCCTAGTCACAAGTAATAGAACAAGAGGTAATGGCCTCGAGTTGTGTCAGAGGAGGTTTAGATTGGATATTAGGAAAAATTCCTTTACCGAAGAATGGGCTGCCCTGAAAAGTGGTAGAATCACCATCCATGTACGTATTTAAAAGACATCCAGATGTGGTGCTTGCAGACATGGTTCAGTGGTAGATTTGGAAGTGTGGCAAAATGATCTGAAGGGCCTTTTCCAATCAAAATGATTCTATGACTGTGTAGCTGTAAGGTGTAAACTGTTTTCCTTCTCAACATGAAGAGAAGCCAGAGGGTTCTTCCCTCTTCCTTTAAATTTGCTGGTATAAAAATAGAATTATTGAAAATGGGCATTCTTCTTATTACAGTGTCCTGGTAGAATCTTCACTTTTCCAGCAGTGGCAGAATGGAAAAGATAGTGGATTTTCTCACCATGGCATTGCTTTTAAGACTTGAGGTCCTGTGTTGTTCTTTATTGGTCTTTGGCTTTCTAGATAGCTGGTATGCTTTTCAAGCCTTGTAGAATTAAACATGTTATCTCTCAAAGAGATTATTCTCAGAAAACTTTTTTAATTGCTAGGGAGATTAAAGAGCTTTTGATAAACTATATCTTCGTCAGAGCGTACTTTGAAACATAAAACTGGATAGCTCTTCATCTTTTTGTAACCATTGCCTCCCTACCATGTTCTCCATGGTTGCAAGCACTGGAAGAAATAAATTGGACAGATATGTCCTCAAGTTTATGAAATTACTGTAAATTTAGGACTTGAGGGATCAGGCTGATATTTTCTGAACTGCTGAAAGTGGAATGCTGAATGATGTTGCTGTTGGTGCTTTTACAGGAAATAGAACAAAAATTCCAGTGATTCAGAACTGGATTTTTTAAAGCTATAGTCAAAACTCAAATATTTAAATGATTGCAATGAAAGTTCACTTTTTTCCCCACTAATGTATACAGTGATAAAAATTGGCGTTTGTTTTTGTTTGTTTTTTTTTTTAAGTCTTCAGCTGCATAGTAAGTAATCTCACCTGGAAAAGTATATACCTTCTGTTTCAAACATGAGAAATACTGGTGAATGTTTTAAATCATCCTGAACTCTGCTTAGCAAACTGATCTTGATTGGATTCTACATATTTAAATGCAACTATGAGAGCAAGAAAGCAGTCAAATTCACAACTGGATAACTTTTTTTTATACATTTTTAATTATAGTCAAAGGTTTCAGTGTAATAGTTTCAGTTTCACCCTCTCTTGAGCACTGTTAATATTTCCCAACAAAAGTTTTTGTAGACCTTTTATCATAATTGTAGTAAAATTAGGAACTTATTTTTATTGAACTGATCAGCAAGCTCAGCTCTCAGGTAAGAAGGTATTCCAAAAGGGATACAAGTGTTTACCAAGTTCTTCGTAGTGTTGTTTATGCTGCCTTTGGGTTTTGATGTTTCTTAGTTGGTAGCAAATGGATTTTAGTGAAACAAAGTGATATAGCTTGATTTAAGTAAAGTTGAAAGATCTGTTCAGTTTGTATATGGTATTCCGATATTCTGGGAACATCTGTATCTGTTGTTGAATCAATGGCATCACTCATGATGGTTTTTTGCCATAGGTGAAGTTAAGGTGTAGTTAAATAGTTAATATTCTTAGAATGAGTTAGATTTTAATTTTTTTTTTAATGGCAAGAAGTTATACTTTGCTTGTGGTAATGTGCTAAATAAACTTTGTTAAATTTAGTATCTGGCCATGTAATTTTACAGAAGAAAGATTCTTTTGTTTGAAATACTCATTATATTACAAAAATGCTATGTATCATCAATTTTTGTGAGAATATGGAACATGTATAACTTTCTATTCTGGGCACAGGGAAAGATCAAATTTCACTGTCTCTAATGATGACATTTTAAAAACTTACTCAGATACTGGTTGTACTGTGAGCAGAATTTATTTTTTCCATTATTTTAAAAAGTCTATGTTTTGAAATGAATGTAAAATTTGTGCTCCCTTAAGTGATTAGAAAAGCATTAATTTACAGAGCACAAATTTTACATCAATTCTGAAACATTTATTTAGAACAGACAGTGAACAGACAGTGGTAGAATCAAACCATATATTTCTGCAGGTTGCATATACATGTTTTATAAAAATAAAAACCAGTCAAAACTGTGCACTTACTAGTCATGGTATTATTAGGCTTTCTAGAATTTACCAGAAACAGTACAAAGCCACGATGTATGCTCACTACATTGAGGATTTTCTTAAGCTAGCTAAACATCCAAATATTAAGTGTCTGAAGCTTCTTCCAGATTAATTCAGAACTGGTGCTGTGTGCATGCTGGCTGGTTGGTCTGCTGGGGCTGCCAGTGGAGAAGGCAGAGTTCCACCTGCTTTTCCCTGCATTGAAGACATGAATTGGAGTTTCTTTTTTTCTACAAAGCTGTCAGTTTTCTCAAAATTTGTGGAAACTATTTTATCTCCATTTCAAGACTTCTACATCTTCTTTAAAATACACTTGAAAATGGTTGGAGGATGCAAATGCTTAGTAAAAGGACCAATGGAACATGTAAATGCAGTTTAAGACACCTTAGTTAATCAGACATGCTACAAAAGACTTTTTTTGCAATTTGGGAGTTCAGAAATTACTGTTCTCACACAAAGTGTTGAGATGCATCTATTGTCTGTGTCTATCAGAAAAAGAAATGCAGAGTTGCTGTTTGTTACATATTTTTTAGTGTATAAACAATCTTGAATTTGCCTTTCTAAAGAGACAGATCTTAAGCAGTTATGTTTTCTTTAATGTTTCCACAACACATTTTGAGCTTGTGAGCTAATTTCAGCAGAGAGATTAGCCAAGGGGCAAAGACTTTTTTTTAATAATATTTAACAAGCTTTGTTAGTATTGATAGCTTCATTGGGCAAGATCATCTCTTTAGGAGGAAGTTTTGTATGAATTTATCCCTTACCTCTATTGAGTAAAAGTGTCTGGAGTAAGCACTCTCTTCTTTAGTTAGTAGTTAGAGGACATGAGAGGTTAAGTATATTGTGGCTAGTGCTTGGAGGAGAGAGGTAAGAGAATAGGCATCTGGGATAGAGGTGGTGTGTGACTGCTTGGGACACAGCGGCATGGCTGAGACAGAATGCAAACCCATGGGAAACTGGGTTTAGCTGGTTCTGCTATTATGGGACAGTGCCATTAAGAGGAAGATTAGCAGCAGCTGCCAGTTTTGGTTCACTGAACAAAAATAATATTTCAGTAGGATTTTAGGATGATGGAACACTGCAAAAAAGAAGCGAAAAAAAAAGGGGAAAGGGGCAAGATATGTAAGGTAGCTGAGCAGACTGCTGGGACTGTGTTATAACAGTGGCACACTTTTGACTACAGTGATAGAAACCCTTAGGGTGAGATCTCTGTTAGATGTTTGATTGTATTGTTGCTTCTTTGCATACAGAACCTCTTATGTATAGGTTTGATTTGATGCAAGTGCCCTAATACTTGAACTGACACAGTGCATGTAGCAGCATGGGGTAAGAATGTGCACAACTGAGGGAGGAGTTACTTAAGGTGCATTAAGAATTCTGTTGTTCATAAAATACTTTATGGAAAGCGTTATTTTATTGTTACATCATATGTAGTTAGTTTCTTTAGATAAAGTGACTCAAATATTTCTTTCATGCTAATAATGTAATTCAGTTATGCCTCTATGGGCTGTCACATGCCATTTTTAATGTACTCCCAGGTCTAATGTATTTATTGATGAAAATAAGCCATGGTGCTATCTATCAAGTATTTTTCATAAGCCTGAAATTATTTGCTTTTGATTACAGACTAGTGATTTTATGGAGTTCATTGAGGCTTAAAATAAGTATTCATCTGGTGTATTTTTTTTTTATTATGATAGTAGAAACGGTCAGGAATCACTGTCAGACATTAAATACTTTATAAGCAAACTTATTATTTGCTGCAGCATATCTTTTCTGCACAAGGAGTTGCTTTGCTTTTATCAGGTCTTAGGTGACTTGTGGAAAGATCAGACATAAATATGTTTAGAGAGTAATTCTTAGAGTGTCAAAGCCAGGACTTTAGAATGCATTGTTTGTGTGTAAAAAATAATAATTAAAAAAAGCGCCAAAACCTCTTTTGTTGATCATTCTGTTTTATCAATATGTTCTTTGGATGACTTACTTTTCAGCAGGGTAAACTAACTGGAAAAAAAAAAAGTAATTTTCAGAATCTTAACACCCCATGAGACATCAGTACTTGTTACTGATGTGGTGCCTCAGAAGCTGTGACTAATATGTGCATCCAGATAAATCATCTATTTCCTTGAGGCTGTTTGGAACAGGGGGTAAGAGGATTGATTTCTGAATGCTGGAAATGCAGAAAAGTATTTTCCTATATAAGTCTTAAGCCTGTTTTCCCCAGGTGGAAAAAAATAATTAATTGTTTCACCTACATGAGGAGGCAGGGGAGCAATACACTTCAAAAAAGTGAAGTTGTGCAGTGTAGCATGCAGTGCTATCCATTGTCAGTTCATGTTGCTTTTAAACCCTTAAGAAAAGTCTCCACCTCTTAATTCCTCCCCTGTGGAATTTATGTCCTCCATCCACACTTTTACTGGCATCCTATCATATTTACAGGTGAGCTAGAAAAGAGGTGGTATGTTCATTTGTACCCTTCCTTCTCTCTCCCACTCTCACATTTCCCTTGCCTAGGCAAAATATGGTCTGGACTCTACAGCTGAAACTTTAGTCCTCTCTTGTTTTACTTCTCTGGCATTCTCTTTTGTTCTAATCTTTCTTCTTGGAAACTTTGCTTCCTTCTTAATGACCAGATCACCACTTGTAATTTCTTTCTCATGCTGTTTGCTCTTCAGAGTATCAGGTGCTAAGTTTGCCCCTGCTCCGTTTAGCCTTTCTTGAGAGAATGAGAGAAAAAGTAAGTGTCATGAGTTGTGTACTTGGATTTTGTTCAGTTCATTCAACTGGTTCAGACTGCTGCTTTCCATTCATTGGACAAACATTTGTTTTTTGAAAGGGAATGGCAGGCTAACAGTCTTGCAGAGCCATCTAACCTAACAGGTTTAAGCCTGGGAAAAGGGAATCTCCAGAGGCTCAGCAAAAGTATGCTTAAAAGCATTTTAAGTTGATAAGTACAAAGCATTATATTTCATGTTGGCTTATGAAGCTGCTTCAGTTAAAAATTTTGGTGTCTTGTTCCCTTTTTAAAAAATTCTGATCTTGTCTTTGTGTGTGTCTGGGTCAAACTGTATTTTAAACTGCCTTGCTGGAATAATTGCCAATGCTAGATTATTGTATTTTATTTATGTTTTGGTATTGGCTAGAGAGCTTGACTTGGATTAGGCCCCTTTGTGTAAGGCACTGTATAAATATTTATTAAATAAGTCAGTTCTAGAGGAGTTCACAGTCCCATGAATAATAAAGTTTGTTTACCAAGATGCCTATATTGGATTGGACAAAGACATCTAGCAAAGTATTTGGGTTATACTGTTCTTTATGCTTGCTAGTACTTCAGTGATTTTAAACTGTGCCACTCTCAAAAAAAAAAAGGTAATTAAAGCTCTCTTTAATGACTGTATTTCATTTAGCTGTTTTAACACGTGGGTTTAAAGATTTCTCTGAATATTTAATGTAAGAACTGTGAAATTACCTAAGTTAACTACTCACCAGTTTGCATTCGTTGGTGGTTGCTTAGGCTAGAGGTAGATGTATCAGAGCTGGGAATTCTTTTGAAGGTTGTGACACTGGATCATATCTGTGATGCTTACATTCAGAATTTCAGTCAGAATGAGAACATTCTTTTGTGAAATAAGTTGAATACAAGGAGAAATTTGGCAAATTTTTAGTGTGTGTTTCCAAGATAGGACTTAGAATGAATGTATGTGTAAAAGGGGTTGCTAAAGAATTAGTTTCTGCTCTTCTACAAGAAGCCCATTTTGATCTTTCTTTCCCAGGCCTAAAGTGCAACACTTCTGGGATTCCTCTTCCACAGTATCTGGTGAAGGGAAATAAAATAAATCGTAAGCAGCAGGAGACAACTGTCAGAGTGTGGAAATTTCTGTTCTCTCCAGCCTCTTGTTTCTAGCAGGTGATACGTTAAGCAGTAAGGTTCACATAAAGTACCCATCATTTTTTCCCTCCTGCATGGGGTTGAAAACCCCTGTGGTTTCCAGACTGAAAGGAAAAAATCACTTCTCCTAGTAGTGCTTTCGTAATGCAATCTGCAGAGGAAAAAAAATCAATATGATTATCTCTTATCTTCAGTGTTCTAGTAGTGTAGGTCTTGTCAAAGCTGTGAATGGTACCAATGTGACTGGATCATTTTGGATGCAGGAAAGAGTCATCCTTCTGTAATGTAATCGTATGTGTGGAGAGGTTGCTAGCGTAGCTGCAGTTATACATGCAAAGTGGTTTCTAGAAGAGCTTCAACCTTGACTTGGTTGAATAGTTTTGATTTATTAGTACAAACTAAGCCTTTGCTGCCATGAAAGGAATGCTTTAATTCTTGTCAGTATTTCTATGTAAATGAAATAGTTTTGGAGTAATATAAGAAAATGGTTTTGGGATAGCAGATTTAAAGAAAAAACATGGAAGAATGCGAGCATCTCTGAATATCAGGAGCCAGTCTGATAGTGACCTGTGACTGAACAGGGAAGATTTTTTTTCAATGACACAGGCAGCTGGTATCTGATTCTTGTCCCATCTGTCCTGTGAGCTGGGTTAGTCAATATACTGGGGGTTGGAAAACTCAGCAGAAAAAGTGGGTTGCTTTTTAACTGTCTTAGGTGATCTCTTGGAGTGAGACTAACCCCTTGATACTGAGGAGATGTTAGATCAGTTCAGTAGTTTCCTATAACTTCACACTGAGGGGGATGTTTTGTACATCAGCAGTGACAGTATATGGATTTGCCATCCTTTCCCCTTAGTTCACTGATGTGGTTTGTAGTATAATCCCATAAATGGGTTTTTCTGCAAAACTGAGGTTTTAGAAGAAGTGGAAGAGAGAAGAGTTTATTTAAGCAGGTATCGTTGCTGAAGGAAGCCTCTCATGAAACTGTAGACCAAAGAGTGGTGCTATGATAGACTAGTACGAATACAAGTTCAAGAATTCATCTCTGCCCACTGTGGCATTGCAGCTGTTTACAGGGTCACTGAAGTGAAGCAAATTAAAAGCCAGCCCTGTAAAAAGTAGGACAGGAACTAGCTGAACAGACTTCACCACGGAACTCACATATGTGGATTCTGCCACTGTGTGAAAGCTTCACCAGTGGAATATCTGAGTGAAAGAGGGTAACAGTAATCTTTCTCCTGTTCCCTGGAGCTAATCAAGGAGTCTAAAAAGCTTTCATCTGGCATGTTTTAATGAGTGAGCTTTAAGTGATGGTGCCTGTAATAATCCTGGCAGTTTTCTCTTTGTCAATAGAAGTGGCTGGTTTTTTCTAAGGTGTTTAATCTTTAAATGTTATAGTCCAGTGTTACAGTGGCATAGGAAATTCAGGCCCTATTTAAACTGGTGGAAGTGCAGCTATTAGAGATAAGCATAACTGCAGTGAGGTATGTAAGGTATGGTAAGAGAGAAAGGTGGAATAATTTTGAAAAGGGGTATAGCACTTGTTGATGCTTGAGGAAAAAAGTGATTAAAATAGGGCAGCAAAACAGAAGTTTTGTAATGATGTTGCTTCACCTGTATACTCCAGTAGAATATTATTTGACTTGGCCTAGAGTTGGAGCCTTTTGTAAACTTTTTTGGTTATGAGAGAAAAGTGGTGAATCGAGTAAATAATAGCTATTCAGCCATGTTAATGAATACAAAGCTTCATTGAAAGATGAGTAGAATTATAGTGTAGGTGTTCTCTTTTTCTAAATTGCAGGTTTTTGATGGACTTTGGAACATCACAGTCGTTGCCTATCTGGCCTGCATGTTCAGATGCTAGGCTGGCAAATACTAACAACTTTTTCAAGGTAAAGCCTAAGGTAAATGCCCATCTATGTAAAAAATGTACAAACCACAAATGTTTAAGCCTTATCTAGGCGCTCTGCTTGGTGCTTGTCACACCACACCTGGAGTATTGTGTTCAGATTTGGTCCCCACTGTAGAAAAAGGATGTGGACAAGCTGCAGACGATCCAGAGAAGAGCCATGAGGATGATCAGAGGACTACAGCACTTGTCATATGAGGAGAGGCTGAGAAAACTGTGTATGTTCAATCTTGAGAAGAGAAGGCTTAGGGTAAACCTTATTACAATCTTCAGTGCTTAAAAGGGGGGCTACAAAGAAGATGGAGACTCCCTATTTGTAAGGAGTCACATGGACAAGATGGAGCAGTGGGCACAAGTTGCTCCTGAGGGCATTCTGATCGAACACAGGAGGGAAATTTCTCACTATGAGGACACGGGAACGGTCTCCCAGGGGAAGTGGTGGATTCTCCCATCTTGGAAAGTTTTAAGTCTCAGATCAACAGGGTGCTGAGACATCTCATATAAACAATAGTATTAGAAAGGTTGGACCAGGTGATCCTTGAGATCCCTTCACACCTGACATTCTATGATTCACTGAAGTTTCACATTACTTCTTTCTTGTTTCTTGATTATGTTTGTTATATTGGTGTTGCTGATTATTTTTTTTCTTGCAGATTTTAGTATCAAGTACATTCCCTGCAACAGAGAAACTCTTGAAGTCAAAGTAGCTCCACCGACTTTGCAAAGTCGGTGGAGCTACAGGCTTCCTTCCTGTTGAAACTGGCCAAAAGAACAAGCCAAACTGTAGCTTGTTTTCCTCAGTGTAGAGCCAATGGCAACTTCTCCTGTATGTTTTTTACACTCCCCATCAATGAGCGAGTAAATTCTTGCCAGTGCAAATGAGATCTTGCAGCCTGGCTCAATACAGTATATTTCATACTGAAAAAAATAATTCAGCTAGGAAAGTATCTAGAGCTATACTAGCATGGGATCTTGTTAATTAAACGGTTTTCATCTAGTTGGAAGTTTTTAGGAGTCTTGGAGCAAAACAGTATTTTAGCTTTGTCCGTGTGACTTCAAGCTGCTGCCTGTTTGTGATAAGGGCAAGTCATCACCTTAGACTGTCACATTAATGAATGTTGGAGAATGCCTACAATGACTCCTCAGACTGTCAAAATTCACCGATTTCAAAAGCCGTTTCTGATTTCATATTTTACTGTTGCCATACAGCTTCATTGGCTTTTGTAACTATTTTCTCATGTCCGTGTATGGACTAGGAATTTAGATTTAATTTAGGAGAAGTCTAGTAATGCCTAGTGTTTGCCTCCTGATCCTAAAAATTTATTGTCACTGCTTTTTCAATCTTGCTGAGCCTATAATGAAAATGAAACTAAGTAATTATCAGGAATAATACAAACTTTGCTATTCATTTATGAGGGAAAGGTGTGTTTTGTCAGAAAATTAGGGTACAAACATTTTTTCGTACCTTTGTTCCTGCCAGTTCCAGTGAAAAGTCCACATCAACATTTTTAAATTATGCCTGCCTGTGGCTTACGTGTTGCAGGACAAGCATTAGAAAGTTGGAACGGGTGAAAAATTGAATCCTTCTGAAATAGGAAGCTAAGCATAAGAATTTCAAATGCTTTTGCCACTTCATCTGCATGATAAAGTTCATATTATCTTTCAAAAGTTGGTCTACTTCTATTAACAGGCCTCTTATCTTTGTGCCAATGCAAGAAATGTATTAGTATGTCTGAGCTGTGAAGAGTTATCCAGACTAGCAGAGTTACTTTTCCTCCATGGAGTTGTTTAGTATTTGTTTTTATAAAACAGGAGCTCAGCTCTGTCCTTAGTTTCCTGATAATAAAAGGTATCAGGCTATATCTGTGGCTGGAAGATGAAAACTAAGGCTTAACAATTCTTCTTACTTGTATGTGTTTTTTAGATTTTCAGGATTTAATTCCAATTGTAAAGACACAACTGTTTTCTTAGTTTAAAGCTTACAAGGTGATACAATATCCAGAAGATGCAGAGGAAGGTCAAAATCTCACTGGGAATAATAAGTGTTTAATAAAGGTAGTAGGGAATTATGTCATTTTTAGAATGATTGGCAAGTTAATAGAATTTGACATTTCAGTACTTAAACATTAAACTTGTTTTTTACTTTTGAAATGCGTTAATATGTCAAATATTGGTAGTTTTAAAATTTAAAAATTTTGCTAGTTCTCAAATACATGCATGCCAGTTTAGGAGAGAACCCTGTTCTATTTTTGCTGCTAGATGATAGCACAATCTTGATTTCTAGATTTTTAAACAAGTTTATTTCTGTGCTTTGCCTCTGTCCAGTGTTTTCAAGAGAAGGTCTTGGAATAGGGTAAGACAAATGGAATCTTGGTTGCAAATATTCTTTTTTCTTTTCATGAGGATTTGACTTCTGTCAATATTGCTGCTGTCTGAGGAGTCTCTTTTATTCCCCAGTGGTGTCTCAAAGTGGAAGACTTTCCAAGGTTGAAAGCTTTCTGCTTGCCTTGAGATCTGAAGCATCTCTTCTATTCTTTCTCAGCTCCCTTCTGTTACTTTCCTCACTTGCCTTTTTCAGAGCAGGTTATTTTTAATTTTTTCCTTCTAAGTATCTAGTTGTTTTGTTAGTCTGGTGTCGGGACCTTTGTAAAGAAATACATGTTTTATAATCAGTTCTGAGGTAGAAAATTCTAGAAGATGAATATTGAAAATTAATTAGGAGATAGAGGAACAGCTGTTTAGACATGTCTCCTTGTGTATAAAATATGCTTCTTGAAGAAAAGCAACAGGAAGAATAAGTTATGTTAGCACCACCGTGGATATTTCTGTTTGACTCTAACCTATCAGTGTCTGTTACTTCATCTTGGTGTATTTTTTTTTCAAATTAATGAATTTTTTGTTTGTTTTTCCCTGTTACTATCAAGTTCAGAAAATATGTGGTAATTAGTGGCTTTCTCCCAAATATTGCAGTGGTGGTCTTGGTTTTGTCCTTACGTATTTTTTAACTGAGAAGAAAGGGAAAACTTGCGGTTTCCATCACCACACTTCTTCCTTTCTTTCTGCCTTTTTCCTGGCAGCTCAGCTCTTCTGTCAGTTCTGCTAACCTAGGACCTTGGGACAGTGTAGTTTCACAGGTAAAGATAGCTGAGCTTAGATTCAAAGCCAACCTCTGTTAGCCTAAAACTGCGGCAGCGTAGCAGCAGGCCTCTTACTAATACTGACATCTAAGGGCCTCAGTTCCCCTTCTGGAGAAGAGAGTAAGCAGAAAAGGGGACTTCTGTGGGCATTCTTTTCTTTGTGTCACTGTGTTAAATAGCTGAAGGTCTTTCATTCCTACCTCTTGGTGGTAGCTTCCCTCCTCAGGGTGGTGTCCTGTCAGTCTTTCTGAAACTTCTCTACCTGCTTTTACTTCAGGTGCTGTCTTTTGACACAGGTGTTTCCAAATAGTTGCTAACAACTCAAGGAAGTGGTTTGCTGTTATTAATCCTCTTTGTGTTGCTTCTGTAGAACTTGTATGTGTCTTCCTTCCTCTTGCCCTGCAGGCGTATATTATTTTTTTGTAACAGCTGCCAGACAGGCTTGTGTGATGGGGCTAGATGTTTAACTTCCTGAACATTTATTCAAGTTTAATGTACAAGGTGATGTAAAATCAGAATAGTCTTCTTGGGTTGGGTACAGCCTTTCTTATTTTTTCCCCCCTCCCTCCAAGATTGTCCTCAGGAAAAATTAAGGGTGTGATTTGTAAATCAATGTAACTTGGCTGTGCTCCTGGCCCTTTATTCACTCTGGTGTTCATCTGAATCAAAGCTAAACTAGCAGAAAATTACCACTACTTCCCCCTCCCATATCAATTAAATAAAATGAGCTCTGTTAAGAGGGAGAAAATTGAAAAGGAAGTACTTGACTGGTCCAGAAGTAAAAATGCGTGTGCTGCAATCCCTTATGCTCCTTGACCAAGACAGAGTAGCATGAGGGTTGCTAGGAAATAAAATCTCAAAAGCTCATTAAATAAACTACTGTGGTTCTCAAGGCGAATCACCCAGGCTAAGTGAGAAGGGAGAAGTTGCTGTGTAATTGCTCTGCTTATGATGACAGAACAAGAGGGAATTTGAAACTCGTGCTACTTACCTGCTGCCCACTGGTCCAGCTGGTTCAGGCCTGTCATTCTTTTTGCATCTATGTCTGTGCGAAATAGCACATGGGACTTTCTCATCAATATCTAAGCCCTTGATAGCTGTCACGTGTTACTAATTGTAAAACATGTCACATGTTTTACTAATCAGTAGTGATAGGTAATACTGTCATACTGCATAAGAGGGGAGTGTTTTGAAAATTATCAGTGTACTTTCAAGGAGTGGATGGATTTTTTTCTCTTCGCTATGTAATAGGAGTCAGTCATAAGAGATGTCAATGAGAGAGTTGGGTTGGAGGGGAAAGTAGGCCAATGAAGCTGGTCAGTGTTCAAGGATTACCTCCTCCAAGCCCAAGAGCAATGCATCCCAACAAAGAGGTAGGTAGACAATAATTTCAGGAAGCCTGTAGGGATGAACAAGGGGCTTCTGGACACACTTAGATGTAAAAAGAAAGTCTACAGAGGGTGGAAGGAAGGACAAATATTGTAGGAGGAGTACAAAGATGTTGTCCAGCCAGCCAGGAATCAGGTTAGAAAAGCTAAAGTTCAGATAAAATTAAGTCTGTCCAGGGACATCAAGGATAAGAAGAAAAGCTTCTACAGATGCATCAGTGATAAAAGGAAGACTAGGGAAAATGTGGGCCCTCTCCAGAAAGAAACAGGAGACCTGGTCATGTGGGATATACAGAAGGCTGAGGTACTTAGGGGTATTCTTTGCCTCAGTCCTTACTGGCAAGGGCTCTGGTCACATCATCCAAATTGCAGAAGGCAAAGGCAGGGACTGGGAGAAGGGAAGATCATCCACTGTAGAAGAGCAGGTTCAAGATTATCTAAAGAACCTGAAAGATCTCAAGTCCAAGGGACCTGACGAGGTCCATCCATGGCAACTGAGGGAACTTGTGGATGAAGTTGCAAAGCCACTGTTCATCCTATTTGAAAAGTCATGGCAGTCTGGCGAAGTTCTTACTGACTGGAACAGGGGAGACATAACCCCCATTTTTAAAAAGGGAAAAAAGGAAACCTGGGAACTACAGGCCATTCAGGTCGCTACTTTGCGCTGCAAGATCATGGAGCACATCCTCCAGAAGGCTCTACTGAAACACATGGCAAAGGAGGTGTTTTGTGACAACCAACATGGCTTCACCAAGGGCAATCGTGCCTGGTAAATTCGGTGTCTTTTTACGATGGAAGTCACAGCATTGTTCCAGAGAAGAGCAACTGATGTCATCTACCTGGACTTGAGCAAAGTGTTTGACACTCTTGCATGACATCCTGGTCTCTAAATTGCAAAGATACAGATTTGATGGATGGACCACTCGTTCATGAGGAATTGGCTGGCTGATTGCACTCAGAGTAGTGGTCAATGGCTCCATTTCCAAACGGAGACCAGTGGCAAGTGATATTCCTCGGGGTTGGTATCGGCACTGGTGTTGTTTAACATCTTTGTCAGCTGTGTGGATTGTAGATTTGAATGCACTCTCAACGGATTTCTGAAGACACCAAGCTGTGTGGTGTGGTTGACATGCTGGAGGGGAGGTCATCCAGAGGGACCTTGACAGATTTGAGAAGAGGACCCATACCAACCTCATGAAGTTCAGTAAGGCTAAGTGCAAGGTCCTGCACCTAGATAAGGGCAGTCCCAAGCACAGATACAGGTTGGGTGGAGAATGGATTGAGAACAGCCCTGAGGAGAAAGACTTTGGGGGTGATGTTTGATGAAAAGCTTAACATGAGCCAACAAAGCACAGTTCAGACAGCCAGCTGTATCCTGGGCTGCATCAAAAGCAGTATAGCCAGCAGGTCAAGGGAGGTGATTCTCCCCCCTCTACAGCATTCTCATGAGCCCCCACCTGGAGTACTGTGCCCAGTTCTAGAGCCCCTGACACAGGAAGGACATAGAGCTATTGGAGTGAATCCAGAGGATGGCCACAAAGATAATCAGAGGGCTGGAGAGCCTCTCCTGTGAAGACAGGCTGAGTGAGTTGGGATTGTTCTTGGAGAAGAGGCTCCAGAGAGCGACCTTAACAGCAGCCTTCCAGTACCTGAAGGGGAGTACAGGAAAGCTGGGGAGGGACTTTTTACAAGGGCATGTAGCAAGAGGACAAGGGGTTAACATGTAACTGAAAGAGGGTAGATTTAGATTAGTGGGAAAAAAATACCATGAGGGTTGTGAGATACCAGCACAGGTTGCCCAGGAAGGTTGTGGACGACCCCTACCTGCAAGTGTTCCAGGCCAGGTTGGATGGGGCTTTGAGCAACCTGGTCTAGTGGGAGGTGTCCCTGTCCATGGCAGGGGGTTGGAATTCGATGATTTTTAGTGTCCCATCCCAAACCATTCTATGATAATTCCTTAAGGCTTGTCCTACTAGAATAGTTCCAGGTGTAATTAGAAAAACTTGTGTGGCAAAATAAATAAAGAAAAAAGTTTCCTTTGATTGTAAACCTAGGAAGGAAAGTTCAGTCATTTTTCTTTAATAATTGTAGTAATTTTCTCAGGATGGTATGGACAAAATGAAATACAGTAAGATACAAAACTGAAGATGTGTTCTGTTTGGTCTTTAGGCATATCTTTTAATCATATGTCTGGTTATTAGACTGTATCTTTAAGCTACTGTTCTCAAAAGACGGCCTCTTTGAGTAAACTCTTGCATAGAAATTTTCCCCAAATCCTTAAGATGACAAAAAATATTTGCCCCTATTAGAATAAATCTGCTTCACTGAAGTAAGAGAAACTTATGATTGATAGCTTTAGGCAGTGATCTTCTATCTCAGAAACACTACATTTCAAAACAAAATAATTTTCTCAGACTTGACTTTTTCAGCTTGATAGAGATTTAGATTGTGACATGTATAGTAATTTTGTGTGATAGCATTTCAGTGGTGTGTGAAATATTTTAATATACTGACTTTCTGGATTGATGTAAGATAGCATGAGCATTTTGAAGTGGTGTTGTCTGTAATCAAACACTGAAGCTTTTGAGCAAAAAAAAATGCTGTATGTAAAGGTGTAAAGAGGAGGATGGGGACTACTTTAAAAAGCTGGAGAATGTAATTTTGGGCTGGAAAATTTTGAACAAACTAGTTTTTGATTAGGCTTAAATGATTCATTCAATCTCTTTCATGGTTAGATTATGGACAGAGCAGAAGAGTATAATGAGTTCCTTTCCTTCCAAGTTCTTCAGTCAGATAAAATTGTGTGAATTTGTAGAAAAGCATGACTGCCAAATGTCTGTGTTGAGCTGACAACTGACTCCTTCTAGACTGGTTCTACTCTTCTGCCTTCAGGCAGACTCTGTGGAGCTAGTGTCTTCTTGTTTACCTTAAAATTTTCTAAAACTTAATTAAGTCTCCAACATTTAATTTGCTCTGCTAAAGGGTATAACTGCTGCTTGTTTTGAATGAAACAAAGTGAAAGAAAAAGTAATTACACTGATAAGAGTTCCTTTCTCGCCTGAAGCCTTTCAGAAAAACAAAGCTCATTTTTATGTAGTAGTGGCAAGTCTCTTTTTTTTTTATGACTGTCTCTTTTAAAACTAGAGTTGCAAATACTTCTAGTCACCTTCACACTAATGATGACTGTAATAGATGTAAAAATACACTTGTGACAATTGTAAAATTTTCAAATTGAAAATTTGGTATTCTGAAGCATTTTCACAACTGAGTGATAAAATACAGATCTGAGCAGAAGTGCCACCATGGCATGTCTGATGCCAAGCTCAGAACTGTTACTTCGTGAATTACCAGCTACCTGTACAGCTCAGCTACTTAATAAACTTTGTTCTTGCCTCATTATAGGGACAGGTTGGTGGTTTTTTTTCCACATTGGGGTAGAACTGTTCTACCCCAGGCAGGAAGCGTTCATGGAATATCTAACACTTAGGCTGTCTTCTTTTTAGTCTCTTTGCCTTAGTACACTTGCAACTTCAATGAGTGTAGTTCAGATTTTAAGGAGATTAGTGGAAAGGTGAATTGCTGTTTTGGAGATTACTTCCTGTTCTCTTACCAAATTGATGGGTACTAGCCCTGTTGCTAAGAAAAGAGTGTTTCTTAAGTCTTTGGAGATACATTGAAAACTTGTAATAAAACATTTGTGCTATTTACTTCATATTAATTCAGTATTTGAGACTGTATTTTAATCACAAACTGTTGCTAGATCAAGAATTATAGGAAGTACCTGAAGTCAGATCAGGGTTTATTTTTAAAGAATCAAGTGTCTTTAATGATGTGTGTGAAAGTTGTGGGATTGAGAAAACAACTTCTTATGGTTTCTTTAAACAATATTGATATGGTTAGATGTGTGTTGATGATAGCAATATTCACTTTACTTATAACTAGCAATGTGCTATTTGGCTGTTAGCTTTATGGCTCATCACTTATTCTGCTTATTCGTATTATTGGAAATAACAGGGCACGGATCTGACAGTCCCTTCCTGTGAACAAGGGAAATACATCCCTGGTCTTCCCCTACGTGTGGGCTTGTGTAGGCACTTCTTAGATTGCTCTTCTAGCCAGCTCACTTTGCTGGAGATTAATTCAGGCTCTCCATCACCCACCAAAAAAGCACCTGCAGATAAAATAGCCTCTTTGCATTGTATAGTGAGCAGAGTCGGGAGAAGTTACTGAGGCGGGGAGAGGAAGAGGTCTTCCGGTAGGTGGCAGCAGCCACCTGTGGAACTGGGTTGAACTGGAGGTGTGAGGGGACGGAGGAATGAGGGTGGGTGTATGATACACAGATGAAAGTTCACTTAAGATAACTTGCTAGCTTTTAATAAACGATGTTCCGTCACTGGATTTATATCGGAACTCTGGCTGTTAAAGTTGTGACGCAGAACATTTGAAGTCACAAACCAAAAAAGTTCTGCAGTAGTGTTTAAAAAGAAACCCCTCCAAGTGACACCAAGCTCCTGTTGTTACCTGTTGTAGGATCTTCTGAGAAGGTAGATTTATTTAGGTTTGTCTCTGTTACCATAATTATGTGGTAAGACTTATGTAAGAGGAAAAAACCATTTTTAAATAATTACATTTTGTGCATAAACAGGTATTGTGTTGGGTGGTGTATTTGAGCACATCAAGCTTCGTGACTCTTGCCTAGTCTTTTACACTGTGACAGGGTGCTAAAACAGGTATCTAAACTAATATGTTCATGGAGCTCCACAGACTATAAGTTTAACGGTAAGATTATCAGAATTCACAGCATAACAAATGAGTGCAGTGAAACCAGACCCCTGAAGAGGTGCTTTCAGACTAGATGAGAAACCAGATTACTGTCTCAGGACTCAGTGTGGTGTTTCCTTACAGCATACACCACTGCGGAGTTACAGTACTGGATAGTCAATCGTTTGAGATTGTTTGGTTGAAGTCTTAACAAATACACTCCTCATTATTATGTTGTGCCTGTTAACTGTTGAATTCAAGAAGTGCATACCTCTGGTTAGTATTTTTATCAGAAAGGATTTGTAATTACACAACCTTTAATCCTGGGAGGATAAGCATCTATGGGGGAAAAGCTGTATTCAAGATAGAGGATGACTCTGTCTTAACCTGATTTAAACCTGTGTCATTGTTACCCACTAAATTAATTCCTGCTTGAGGTTTAAAAAAAAAAAAGTTGCAAGTCAAAGTACTTTCATGTATTATTATTACACGTTGTATTGTAATATATTTTTTAAATTAAATAAAATATAAAAAGACTAAACAAGATCTGTTGCTCATTATCCATCTCTGAGAAATACCCGCTGCCTAGTGATGGCTGAGAAAGAGTACAGTGAATTCCTTGCATTAATATTCAGAATATTTTTACAACACTAATTGCAGTATTATTCTCTTGAAATTCTAAATTATTCTTTGCATTAGAGCTGATGATAAACATCTGAAGTTAACGGGTGGGAAATGCATTTACTCCCTTACTCTGTAAGTTGATAGTACTAGATTGTCTCATGAATGCTTTTGCTTTAAAAGCAAAATCATACAAGGAAGCTATAAAAGTGGGACTTTGCTGTTTGATAGATTTTTCAGTTTAAGCATTTGAAAAGATCTATTTGATTTATTAACTTTTCTGAGATGTGTACAGAAATTTGCCTAAATGTGAAGCATGTATGTGCGAACAAGATACAAACTTAAACGATAGACTTGCTAGATTTTCTTTCAAGTAAAACCATATACTCGCTTTTGTGTATTTTGGTGTGCTCCCTGTGTCTTGCATGCCATGCTTACATGATTTCATAGAATCATAGAAAGTTAGGGGTTGGAAGGGACCTCAAAAGATCATCTAGCCCAACCCCCCCTGCCAGAGCATAGTTACCTACAGCAGGTCACACAGGAATGCATACAGGTGGGCTTTGAAAAGGTTAAGGACAACAGGAGGGGCTTCTTCAAATACATAGCAGATAAAACTAACACTGGAGGCATTATAGTCCCACTGCTGAATGAGGTGGGTGCCCTGGTGACAGAGAATACAAAGAAGGTGGAATTGCTGAACACCTTTGCCTCTGTGTATACATCTGCAGGATGTCCTCAGGAGCCCCAGACCCCTAAGGCCTCTGAGGAAATCGGGGTAAAGGATGAGTTTGCCTTGGTTGATGAGGACTGGGTTAAGGATCAGTTAATGAGGCTGGGCATCCATAAATCCATGGGTCCTGATGGGATGCACCCACGGGTGCTGAGGAAACTGGTGGATGTCATTGCTAGGCTGCTCTCTATCATCTTTCAGAAGTAGTTGGTCTTGTTACTTTGCAGCACAGAAAATGTGCTTATGTATAAAGGTATTTGAACCAATATTGCTTTCATAGCTTACATTTTATTTCCCCTTCCTTTTCTGTTGTTCATAATTTTTTAAGAGAACATATGCAGGAGTCTTGCCTCCATTTCCATGAAGATCAGAAATCCTATACCAGGTTTTCAGCATGAACTAGTGAAAAAACCCAAGTAAATTTCAGAATATGCTTGTTCCACACAAGCAAGGAATGATGGGGGAAAAGTAGTGAGACAGTTTGCACCTTCCCTTTTAAAAATAATTTCTAAGATAATTTCTTGTAGCCCTTGAGTAGTGTTTCCTGGAAAGTGGATGGAAGCTTCCTGTGCTGTTTTGTTGTGTTTTTTAAACACATTTATGCACTACCATTCTTCGAATGTGCACTACTTGAATAATGTATTTAATGAGGGAATGCCAAGACATTTAAACTGCAGTTTCGAGAGCATTTCTCTCCATGTCAACACTAGCTCAAATGAGCAGCCCTGACCTTAGCTTCTCATTCCTGCCTTGCTCCTCAGTTGCACTAGTATAGCTTGTTAATGTTCCAGGTGGCTATGCAGCAAAGCAGATTGTGGAATTTACCATCAGAAAAATATTATTTTTAACCTGGATTGATTCCCTGACCAGTCTCATTGCTCAGCTGGACAAACAATCGTGCCAGCAAAGCTGGGGGATGAGGACTGCTTAAGCTGGTACTGCAGTGGAAAAAAGTGTTGTGAAGCTAGAACCTGTAGCTTAATCTGTGTGTTCTAGGTGTTTTGCTGGTATACTTAAACTATGCTGGCAAAATATTGCACACATAGATGCAGCTTTCATAACTACAGTTTATTTTGGTTGTGAAATGGAGAAAAGGATATATCTGGGTTTGCCTCCAATACTCCTATGTTGTCAAAATACAGAGTACATACAATATACAAGATATGACTTATGTATATAAATTATTATTATTTACATAGAAAGTTAATTTGAACAACTATGGGTCATTAGAAAATGGCATTGTGAAATGAAGACATTCTCTTGCTTATTTGTGCTGCCTACATGGAATACATATAATGCTGGGGTAGTTGCTTCTGTCTTTTAACTACGTTAGTATTCCTGCAGATGATGAAGGACCAATAGCAGTCTTTATTTTTTGAAGGTGAGGGCAACAGGTCTTAAATGAAATTCACAGTTCTTGAGTAGATAGAAAAAGAAGCTAAAAGCTCTTAAGAGGAAGCTTAGGATTTCAGGGAATAAGATGGGATTTCTTAAGAATTCCTTTTTTTTTTTTTTTGGTCACTACACACTGAAAAAGGTGGCTATGGTAGCTATGGGTCAGTTTAGGAAAGAAATCATGAAAAATGTTTTGGTTTTTTTAGAAACTTGGGCTCTCCTATTATTTGTAAAATTTCCTGCATGAAGGCTATTAGAGTCTTTAAATTTTTTTCTGATCTGGTGGTTCTGTAATTTTACGTGTCAGTTCAGTGTTCTTGGTTTCGTGCTATAAATGGGCAAAAGACAAGTATTTTCCCTTACTTAGAATAGTTTAAAAAATTGTATTTTTTAGGCTTTGATTTTAAGTTTTTTGATTCTGACTATTGCTGAATGCAGTATAATTTTAAATGGTTGTTACATTTATTTGTATTCAGATACCATTCAGCTACAGTGAACTTCCTTGAATCATATTTGACTAATAGTGTCTTTATAGGATTTTTTAAAAAAGAAATCTAGAGTATTTTATATTTTCATTAAGTTGACAAATACCTAAGCTCACGTGGCTATAAAACAATTTCATTGATATAATTTGGTAATTAGTGTTTGGAATGCATTGGGCCCAATTCAACTTCCAAATAGCAGTCTGAAACAACCTTTGAGAATAGGAACAATGAGAAGTCTTTGGTTGTGAACAAACCAGTATTCTAAATGCTTTTACCAAATGATGCTTACAATCGTGTAATGTTAGAAACCAACAATTAGAAATTTTGTGAGAAATATAAGGTAGTCTTACAGTATAAATTGGTACTTTGCCTATTCCTTTAAGATGTTGCTATCCCTATGGCAACAACTGGGAAGAGCTTTTTCTAATTATGCAAAGTTTAAGATTTCATTAAAATGCCAGGGGGGTAGCAGAGGGGATGGGGAAACAGCTCCCAAACTTCTACATTTTGTGGCTTGGAAAGGAAACACAAATCTGTTCTTTGTAGGCAGTTTTTTGCTGACTCTTGGTAGCTTTCCTAAGCGTTGAAGAGACCTTTTAATTTTGGGGTATGCTTACTGATGTGTGCAAGAGTGAAATTGCTAAAATGACTGATACTTGAGAAAATTGTGCAGTGGATCAGAAGCTATAAAGAACAGTAATGCAGAACTTCTAAAACTGGAAAAAGGCATATTCACAACACTTTTCACCACAGTCATGGTTTCATGGTTTCACCACTACTTCTGTCTCTGCAAGAAATGTGTTTCTAACTTCCAGAGTTGTTTATAAGGGAGATTTCTTGGTAGAACTTTTAAGTTTTAGGAACTGTCTTTTGTCTCTTTTATTATACAAAATGAGATAAAAACAGATTTTTTTTAAGGCAAGTTACATCTGTGGTAGATTGCAGAGTTGAAGGAATTTATTGTTACATTAGTTTTTCTATGAAACAGTGCAGGGGTTAGAATGTAAGTTAATGTGCTATACACATAACTTTACTGTTAACCCAGGCTTAGGAACATTTCACAATCTTCGTTCCAAATCTATATACCTGAAATGGCAGTGTTAATGGTAGATGTTGTTGTTCTGGATTATGTTGTGTTGATTTTTTTCCTGGAGGATACAGGCCTGTAGCTTGCTTCTGATGTTGTGGTATTGGTATTTAACTTTGATTTGGCTGGAGCAATCAATCCTGTTAGGACTCACTGCTGGTAAAAAGAGATTGAGTTTACTGTACCTGAAACAAGCAAGCATGAATATTTCAGAATATGTTTTAACACTGCGAAATGGAATGGCTGTAGGCTTTGTTAGTTTGAAATTTTTAATGATAACCTGTGTTGCATTATAACAAATCCAGTGGATTCTGTGGAAGACTTGCTTTGCATTTTGCTTTCTTTCTTGGATGCTGTCTGTGGCTAGCATCACTGAACCTCTCATATAGGGACTGAAATTAATCATGTATTTTATACCTATATAGCTCTCAATTATGTAAAAGGGCACAATACAGTAAAAATTTATGCTGCAGTGTTTTTAAAATTTGTCCACATGTGATCTACTTACTGTTGCACACCAATCAACCAAGCTGCTGTGGCTAACCAAGCTTCCTACCCTGTGGCTCCCAATGAAATGGTTAAAGTATCTTGGTCAGTGTCATTAATACTGTTACATAATAATAGGAGGTGACAGGCCTTATCATGTATCTGTAGGCTGGGCCAGATTCCAGGGAATCTGGAATTTTATGGATTTGATTCCCTCTGGCTCAGTCACCAGAACTGCTCCTTTTTACAAAATGTGTGTGTGTGTACCCTGACACTGTCAGAATGAGAATGTGATACTGCCATTGGCAAGTTACTGTATTCTTTACAGCTTGAACATAACTTTAAGGGTAAGGTCGAAAGACTCCTAAGCTCAAATAAGGTGTAGTTTTTCAATATTTCCTAGGCTGTTGTCTTTGCTTTTGTTTTAAGGACTTCTCCTGTAATGACCAAAAGCAATTGTGTTTCTGTCTAGAGACTCGGTAGGCACATTCTGGAAGATGTGTAGGATTAAGAGGAAGCCACAGCATTTCAAAATATTTTTAATCGGTGTTTTTTCCACATAAGGAATTAACTATACCACTCATTTAAAATAACTAACCGTTCATTTGCAGCATGGTGGTAGCTTTTATTTCATGGAAAGTGTAGCAGTTTCCATTCCATATTGGAAAGAAGTTGCTTTGTAGGGCAGTGAGGGGGATATAAGTTTAAAAGTCTATCTGAAACCGTTGGGGTTTGGTTTGGATTTGTAAGGTTTTCTTTATTTAGTTTCATAATGACTAATGTCAGTAACAACTCATACAAGCCCTTTTTGATATCTATGTGCACTTTCAATTGCAAGGTTTACTGTTCTCTTAGTCAGTAGATCCTGCATTTATCCACAAAGGCAGAGCAAGATCTGCCAGCTCTTATAACATGGGAAGATTGAGGCCTGAGAATTTTTTCTGAACTTTAGTACATGATATTGGAAAACATTTTCCGTGCCATATTGGCATCTAAAACTTTCCCTACTGTGAAAATATTGTTAGCAGTGGTTTTGAATTTTGGCATTAAGAAGTTTGACATTTTAAAATTTGAATTTCAAGTATTTAAATGGGTTCTCTGTGATGTCTAGAGAGGAAATTTGTCTGAGCTAGAAAGAAATAAGTCTTACTCAAA
Organism: Florisuga fusca; assembly: GCA_038090715.1. NCBI lineage: Eukaryota > Metazoa > Chordata > Aves > Apodiformes > Trochilidae > Florisuga > Florisuga fusca. The sequence continues at coordinate 34,545,832 of JAAWXA010000001.1, forward strand.
TGAAACCGAATTCCAATGAAATGTAAATGTCTAGTTAGTGAAGGGGATCTGAAGGTCTCTGGAAAAAAGTGTGGGCTCATAAGCTACTTATTTTAAGGATCTGCATAGAGCCTAAAAGTAGCAGATAACTACTTGGCACAGAGGTTTGAATTTAATTCATGCTCAGCATTGCAAAATGTTTTGAGGCTTATAATTTTTCCTAAGGCTCCTCTTCGTAGCATATTCTGTCCTGTAACTTTAATTTTTCTGTTTTTCCCTACTTAAGTAGGCAGCTGTCAATGCTTTCCTCCAGTTGTGTGTTTTCATAAAATAATCAGAAGTACATTAAAATATTGAAAGCATTACACACGTATAAGTGAGAATAAATATTTTTATTTAATATCTTGACCCCTTTGTCCAGATCACTGATGAAGAGCACTGTCAGTAAGTTTGTTGGTGATACCAAATTGGGAGGCAGCGTTGATCTGCCTGAGAGGAGCAGAGGGACCTGGACAGGGTGGATTGATGGGCCAAGGCCAGTTGTATGAGGTTCAAAAAGGCCAAGTGATGGGTCATGCAAGCCCATGCAACACCACAGGCTTGGGGAAGGGTGGCTGGAAAGCTGCCCAGAGGAAAAGGACCTGGGGTGTTGATCAACAGCCAGCTGAATATGAGCCAGGAGTGTGTCCAGGTGGCCAAAAAGGCCAACAACATCTTGGCTTGTATCAGGAATAGTGTGGCCAGCAGGAAGAGGGAAATGAAATGATTTGTGTCCTTGTACTCGGCACTGGTGAGGCTGCACCTCAAATACTTGGTTCAGGTTTGTGCCCCTCACTGCAAGAAGGACATTGAGGTGCTGGGGCATGTATAAAGAAGATCAGTGAAGCTGGTGCACAAGTTGTACAAGGAGCAGCTGAGGGAACTGGGGTTGTTCAGTCTGGAAAAAAGGAGGCTGAGGGGTGACCTTATTACTCTCTGCAGCTGCCTTGAAGGAGGTTGTAGTGAGGTGGATGATTACCTCCCAAGCTACAAGTAACAGAATAAGAGGAAACAGCCTCAAGCTGTGCCACGTGAGGTTTAAATTGGATGTTAGGAAACAGGGTTGTCAGGCACTGGAACAGACTGCCCAGGAACGTGATGGAGTCACCATCCCTGGAGGTTATTACAAGATGTGTAGATGTTGTACTTAATGGACATTATTCAGTGGTGCACTTGGCAGTGTTGGACTTGCTGATCTTAAAGATCTTTTCCAACCATGATTGTGTGATTCTTTAATAATTGTATTTCTTTAGATACCTATTTTTATTTAGAATACAACTGCTGATATGAAAACATTGAAAAATCTTCCAAGTTAATTAACCTTGCTTTTCAAAAAAGCATATTCTAGACAGCAGCTATGAATGTAAATTGCCAATGTATCAGTCTTATCAAAACACAGACAAAAGGGCTTTTCTGACTGAGCATAAGACAGAGCATTACCAGCATGTTGTAGGATGTGATTATTCCTTCTTTTCATCACTTGTGAGGATGCATTTAACTGACTGTCTTGAGCCTGCCATTGCAAGAAATGCTGACAAAATTGAGCGAGTTCAGCAGGAAACAACTTAAGATGTTTAGTGACATATGTAGAGAGGCTGAGGAGTCTCACCTTCCTTAATGTGGGGAGAAAAGAGCTAAGTGTGGACTTCTAGTCTTAAACTTTTTTAGTGTGAATTACAGGCAAGTTGAGGGAGGCATGTTTTTCTCAGGTGGTGAGCAAAACTACAAGAGAGAAGTCATAGGTCGCAAAAAGGGAAATCCCAATGAGACATATGGAGAAAGTTGTTCTTGATGGAGTGAACAGGCACTGGAGGAGGTTTTCCAGAAACCTAGTGGAATCTGTCTTTGAGGATTTTCAGAATTTGACTGGTAAAGAAAAGCCCTGTGCACCTAGTTTAAACCTGAAGTTAGTCCTGCTTTGAAATACATGTTTGGATCTGTTGACATTCCCAGGTGTCCCAACGTACATTTTTCAGTGATTCTATGAAAATGTAGCTGATATAATTGCAAATTATTCTAGAGTTGTAGGTCCAAGTTTAGAAAACATTCCAGATCAATATTATTTTATCAGGAATGCTGTTGGAGGTGGTTTGAGACACAGCAGTCTTAGGTTATGTAATTTTAGTCTGTTTGAGGCTGCTTAAAGTGAGACTAGTGCTTCGCACGCACTCCTACTTGTTTCTTAAAAATATTTTTGTGTGTCTTGTTTTTTTGGTTTGGTGTTGGGTTTTTGTTTGTTTTTTGTTTTTTTTTTTTAGGCAGTCACTGCTCTGTACCAGTTGTAGAATTGGTTTAATATGCAATTCTAGGGAGGAATAATAGGAGTAGACTATACAGATGATGCAGTCATACCACTGATCGAATTCTGACTGCAAAACTAATACAATACGTGGCCCATAATTCACTGCTCAAATTCAGCTTTTTGGTCTAGCTACACTTAAAGGGGCTGTAATTCAGATTCTTAATTACAGTTCTTGGAAAGCAGGTGTAATTTCTCTCAGCCTCTCGCTCTCAGTTTAGCAGTGAATTTTTGATTTCAGGATCACGCCATTCCAGACTTGTTCCTAGTATTTTCAGTGTGCCCTAGTATCTGCTGGGTGTGATAGAGATGAATGTAGCCTAAACTGTTTAAGCCTATGCAGTAGCTCATTGCTATTGAAATATAAAGAATAATAATAAAAACAAACCAAAAAGTTTGGGTTTTTTTTTTTTCCTAAAAGGTTAATCACTTGAATTCGACACAGAAAAGAGGTCAAGAAATACCATGGCCACAGCAAAAAATGTCAGAACTGCAATGTCTGGGAGCAGTGTGGAGGGAAAAGGAAAGATACCTTGTCTTACTGTAACTTTCAGTCTTCTCAGCTTTCACATTGTATTTTCAACCTAAATCTCTAAGCACTTCCCTGCTAAAGCAAGCAGCGTGCAAGGTTGAATGTTAGTGCCAGACAAGTAACTTGCAGTGCAGATCTCACTTCTCACAGGGGAAGATTAACTTAATCTTATCCTCACAGTGAGCAAAAATAGTGTCAGTGGGCTCGTTGAGTGTTGCTCATAAGGAGTATGGAAACTGAAGCTAAAAAAAAAAAACAGATCAGCTAACATGGTTCTTTACTTTCCTGGCTAAGGTAGCTCCTCTGGATGTGTGCTTCAGGAGGCAGCTGACAGATGTAATAATGCAAATGCTGGAGCTTCATTGTTACCTGCAACAATGAGTGGCCTTTGTTCTTTCTTTAAAAAGATTAATAGAGATTTTGAGCATCTATATTCAGAGAATTTTTTTCTACTTCTCCAAAAGCAAAGTAGGTTACATTGTTAATTCTGAAATTACTTTGGAGAGCTGAAAATTAGTTGGCTGGCTAGCCACTTTTGATTTTTATTGAAGCCAGTAGATTTTAGCTACAGTATTTTGAAATAGTGTTTACTTGGAGGCTAAGGAGGGAAGAATTAATGAAAGGCCTTAAATTACAAGTTTTAGTCAAACTTTAGACAAGTACTTTGCATTACTACATACAAATTCATGTTTTTTAAATCAACAAAGACCTGAGAAGTTATGAATCTTCAAGAAGAGCATGATTATTGTTACCTGTGGAGTCCCCAGTCTGAATGAGCACAATTCTCTTTTCAAAAACTATTTTCCCATGCATACTATTTTTGCCTGAAGTCATTTTTAGTTGGCAGTCTGAAATATAAGAAGAGTTCCTCTTTTGAGATGTTATGATCGGTATCATTACTGTCCTGGACCAATTATTTAAGTTAATTTATTATTTTTAGATTATTTTAATTGATCTGATTGAAATATTTTATCTTGAATTATGCAAAACCTGACCCATTTTATATATTCATGTAGAGCGGAGTAGTGAGAGCACTGTCTGAAAGGAATATGTGGAAAGTAAAGGGAACACTTGGATTTTTTGTGGTTCTTTGTAACAAGTTCATTCACTACTGGCTGAATGACAGAGAAAGTGTAATTTGGTCACTGAGCCATGTTTTGTAAATAGGAGTTTTGGGGGGACAGCCTGTTCTGTCTATAGGGGAAAACCTTAATGCCAAAATCTAAAAGTTTTCTTTTATATTATATTCTCTATTCTTTTGCTCTAGTCTACTGAAACACAGGTGTATATATCACATGTGACACTAAAATCATCTGTGTTTGATTTAGTTGTTGGTAGTGTTTGGTCAGTAAATTTTCAAACTATACTTTTGTTGAAATTTGTCCAAATAGTTATTTTGAGAATATTTTGATAATGATTTTGCAAAACTCTTAACATATCATCAGCGAAACATTAAAATCTGATGTGATGCCTGTAACCTTTTCAACTGTTTCAGTATTTTCTCAAGCTTGGTATATATGAAAAAGAGGTTTTTGTATTTCGTTGTTTGATTCTTTCAAAGAAAGTCCCAAACTATTTCCAGTTTCTCTGTAAATGGTATATTTTTCAAATTATTAGCTAGTCTTCCATGCCTAATTTATACTGGAGGTAAGATAGAAATCACTTGCTTGCAAGATCTTTAAGTGTTAAATTTGTGTTCCCTTCCATTTAGTTTGTAAATGAGAATACAGTACCTGTTCTTCTAGACATACTTTTCAAAACATTCCAAAAGCTTCTTTCCTTGGTACTATGGTATTATATGGTATTATTTTCCTCTAGGGAAGAAGGCAAGCATTACCATTTTGTGAAATGGTTTTTTGTCTTCAGATCATAGCTCTGAGAATGATTTTGTCTGGCATAGCTTCTACCAGCTTCAATTGCTCCAGCTGGCACCAGCATTTGATGGGCAGAGCGATGAACAAGGCTGGGAAACTTAATCAAATTAAATATAGCGTAGGCCATAAAAATGAAATTACTAAATAGACTAAGATGTATTCTGAACAAGTAATCTATTTTTTTCATATAAGGGAGGGTGGGAAAGTGCCAGCCCAGGAACCTAATGGAAAGGAAAGAAAGATCTTGAGAGAACCTGGACCTTAAGACTCTTATAGATGCCTCCTGTCCTAACCATTATACCATGCCTGGTATAAATCTACATAAATAATCCATATGAATATCAGTGTTTCTTTAGGAAACTTGCTATACCAGGAGTGATAATTCCACAGTGTACTCTTAATTGACTGGTTAATTAATGATACTAAGTTACAGTTACAAGTCAAGCAGTTTAAAACTCATTTTGTAGCTTCATTGAGATGTGAGTGAAAGGATTTGGTTTATCATAATGAAGGCTTAAACTGTATGTGATTTCTATGGCTTGAAAAAAACACTTGTGGTGAGGACGATACATGACCATTAGGAGGGAGCTGTGTGGTGTCATGACTGTGCATGGCAACTAGGAGGAAGTAAAACAGCTTTTTTCTTCCTCTTCTAGTGGAGTGCACTAACAGTCCAAACACACAGCTATGGGTTGGTGATGATCCATTTTAATGGTCTGAGCAATGGCTTTCAGGTAAATAAGGTCACAAATTACAGCACCAGAACTTCAAACATACATTTGTATGTGATATATAACATATTTTTACATACAGATAACTCTTCAGACTGTATAGGAAAGAACACTGAAGAACATTAAATATGATGAATTTATTTTACTCTTAAATCATACATTTTGTAACTTCTAATAGCTTAAAGACTTGCTCAAAATATTATTGCATATGCTAGCCTTGTTATCTTTTTGCTTTTCTCTAAGCAAGTGACCTCTTCAGAGCCAGTGGTACTGCTCAGGAGTTTTTAATTCCATCACTTTTGAGTGGTGTTTTGTATAAGCCAGACATTCTCAAAGTGAATCTGTGAAATAGCACTAAAATGCTACACGAATGTGGCTTCAACAAGCTGAATTGTTGTGGGCTGTTTCTGTCCACACTGTATACCAGTGCTGACTGCCATAGGTAGCAGAGCCCTTGTATGATTTTTTGCAAAATGTTAGTATTCTTAGTATTCTTCTCTAAGTGCCTGCTTAGCATATGGGGAATTGGAGATTTTGACCCTATGACCTGGAAAAATTCTTGTCGTTTCACCAGTTAGAATCTCTGCTATGATTTAAAATGAGATCAGCAAAGAGACTCAGTTGGTAATACTGTTTGGAAGATAAAGTTCTGGGCTGTCGTGTTTTGTCTAGTGAAATATAATAGAAAGATGATGAATAAGCTGGAGTATGGTAAGAGAGAAACCATCTCTTTGCTTGCATTCCACCATGTTAAAAATCAGTGTCCAATTATATGGCTGGCATTTACTGTAGAGTTATGATGTTAGGCAGGTCCTGAGGGGGATGTGAGTGAATTGTCATAAGGTTTGGTTGTGATGTTACTAATATTTTCATAACTTTCCAGGGCTTGTGTTTTGGTTTGGTTGGTTGATTTTTTGTTTGGTTGGGGGTTTTTAGGGGTTATTTTTGTTTGCATTTTGTTTGTTTGTTGTTTTTTTCCCAAAAGTAGTGTTATTTGATACGCATATGTATCCAGAGCCTTAGTAGTAAAGGTACCGTTAATACAGTCTTCTGTGCAGTAGAGGGATCAACTGTTGAAGACAACACACCAGTTTAAGAAACAGAATAATAATTAAAGCAATATATATTTAAAGTACTATTTCTAGAGTTTAGCTATCGTGGTATGACTGAACCACCCTTAAATTTGTGAGTAATCTAGAGTACCACAACTAGATGTAATTTACTTTTGTTATATTAATTCTTTTTCAAGGTCTTTAGTTCAGTTACTGCATTGATCTGACTTTCTGTTTGTTAGAATATAACGAGCAGCACATAACATGGCTGTGAGGGCAAAGACCCAGCAGGAATGTTCTTCATAGGAGTTCTATTGCTCATAGTAGCCTTATTGTAGCAGAAAATGTGAATTTGAAAGACTTTTTAATTATTATTACTGTTGCTATTCTAACATACCTGTTGTTAGAAGGTCATTTAAAAAATTTAGTAGTGAAAATTCCTCCAGCTTTAGACTTCTCTTGCATGCCCTGTGAAATGCTATTGCTTCTCAGTTGGCTGAGGTAGAAACTTACTCTAGGAAGTTTCCCATTATTGTATGGCTTGAGGAGATTTTGACACTGTGCCATGACAACTGTAATTAAAAGTGTCAGCATCAGTGTTGCCCTTGCTGCAGTAGGATCAGCCCTTGGAGCCATAGGATGGAGAGGTCTCTGACTGGTTAGCAAACATTACAAAGAAAACAAGCTTCCTTTAAGTCTAAGAGCAGAGATGGTGGTTTTCTTTTTTTTTTTTCTCCAGCACCTTCTGATGGCAAGAGTTTGCCCGCTCTCCTTTTTATTCCCCTGTAGCTAGCATTATATTTCACCCTCAGTGAGAGGATTGAACTGCTTGGCTTTTCTTCTTTGCTCCCTTCCTCTCTGCCCCATGCTGACTATGTCAGTTTCTTAAAGATGAGACCAGGTTTTGTTGGAGTAGGACTTAAGGCTGAAAAGCAAAAAATGGAGACTGACTTAATGAAATCACAGAAATTATTAGAAAAACTTCCTTACCAAATCAGGAAATAGCCTATACCTTATGAGTTCCTTACGTGAGAGAGATGCAGACAGTTTATTTTTTTCATAGATTGGTGTTTTCCAGTCAAAGCTGCAGGAAAGCTTTGTCTTAATTTTTAAAAATAGAGGTGAACTTTTTTGTTTAAAAAAATCTTACTGTAAATAACACTAGGTGTGCTATAATATACAACATTTTAGGTCAATGTTACAAGCAAGCAGTTTCTTTCCTTTAAGAAGAAATGTAATGCATGGATTAGGAAAAAGAATACAGTATTTGAAAGTTTTCTTTTGTAAGTAAGCTTGGATTATAATGGTTTTAAGAGAAGTTAGTTCTCTGAGTCACCGTTGCAGGATTTTATTTCTGCTGACAATTTCTGGAACAGAATTTTCAGTGTACTTCTGTAATGCTTTATTGCCCTTATTTTATGTCTGAGTCTCTTAATGAAGCCAAAATGTTGCTGCCAGCAGTTTTCCTTACCTCCTGGTGGTACCCTTTTCTTCTACATTATATTACTGGCTGTCTTGGTTGTTCACTCTGGAATTTGTGCCTTTGATTTTTCCACTGGTGTATATATAACTTTATTCTGGATGTCCTGCTGCTGGATTCAGAGTTCAGCAGCTGATGACAGTGCTGTTTTCGTTCCTTAGGGTTGCATCTGTCAAAATAACTTGGAACTCCTTTAGGCTTTCCTTTAGCAAAGTGCATGCTGAGTCTTTTTTATAGTTCCATTGCAACATCAGGAACTGGGGAAAAAAAACCCAAAACTTTTCATCTGTTTGTACCATTGAGGCCACATGAGGTCTCCTATTCTTCCACTTTAGACTCCTTAAGGTTAATTTGAATTTATTAATAATTGTAAAAAATATCTTTGAGCTCTGTGGTAGTTCTTTCTTTTATAAGTGATGATTGGAAACCTTAATAGTTGCATTCCCCATATTGCCACATTTGATGCATATGTACAAAAATTTCTTAGTAACTTGAGTAAGTAGATAAGAGTAGATGTCAATTCTAGCTCTTCCTACATCAACTGCATGCATCTTCTTTTTGGTGCTAGGCCACCCAAAGTTTAAAGTACAGTAGTAAAGTAAAAATAAGCCATGTCCCATTGCATGCTACCAGCAAATAATTGGAGTTTGCAAACATTTAGTGTCCATAAGTAGCCATTATGTCCATAAGTAATTTTACGATTTATGAATATGCACAAAAGCTTCTTTGCAGAAGTTCTTTGAATTTTATAGTAGTAATCAGAATACTTTGCTGTTTCAAAGTAATAAATGGAAATTGTGGTCATTGTGTGTTTTATCAAGACTACAGACACTGAAAAATGAGATGAAATACAAAATACGTCATTGGGGTGATGATACAGAACTTCTTCTGGTTTTAAGTATTCTTAATAGGTTTTTTATCTTTTTATCTGTGTTTGTCATCATAAGAGTGCAGGCATTAATTTTTTTCCCATGCAGCTTTTGCTGTAAGAGTTGTGAAGGTGCTGTTTTGCCAGTCTGATTTATTAATTGGGCAAAAGATGGAAATTCATAAAAAGTAAATACAGACCTTAAGTATGGTCCAGGGAATTTGAGAATTTACTGTTTTATTAACATACAGTGTATTGTGGTATGGGTTACATTAATGAAGGTTAGAGAAATAGGAAAAAAATTAAGACCTCTCAAGATTATAGGGAGGTTGACTGTTTGTTTAGCAATAAGTTTATTGGACTATTCAAAATACGGAGGGTGGAAAAGTGGCATTTGATACTGAGCTAAGGCAAACCAATTTCCTTCTTGTTAAGATAATCCAATCCTGTATTTTTCAGGACTTTCTGTGATCTTACCAGTGTTGAATCTTAATTAGAGAAACATTGCAGTACAGTTATCATTGATTAACAATGGAATTCCTGAATTGCTTTATTTCCTGGCCTTTTTTCTCTGCTGAATAATGTTTTTCTTAACAGTTGGTAAAAAGAAAATGTAAGATCAATAGTGTTTTGTCACTGCTCAGATTTGTCTAGTGTTCTAAACCACTGAAGAAATAACAGCTGTGTATTTTTAGTGAGGCATGGAGACATTCATTCATTTCTTACGCTGCGCTACTCCTGCCACGGAGCTGACTTTTTCAGAGTTTATGTATATAAGATTTCATAGCAGTGCCAACACAGCTCGACAGTTTCCGAAGGCATGTACTTTGAACAATTGGGCACGGAATCTCCAGTCACTGTTAATGCAGGAGGAAGGCAGCTGCTGAAGGTGCTTGTAGGGGAACATGTGAAGCCCCATTCTCAAGGGCCTCCTGTCTGGTCTGGCTGTAGCTTGTGTGCTGTGCCTGGATCATCAGCTCATCCTTTGGGTCTGCCATAGTGAACAGCCGTTTGCTCCAAGTCTTTAGGGTCTCCTACATTATTCTTTGTTTTCAGACCTTTATGAATTGCTTGCTTAAAACAGGTATAAATACAAACAGGCTTGAGCATCATTTTAACAGCATGTGTACATACTGAATATGGTGCCAGCCAACGCATGGGAGGGGAAAGGAACTCTATTTAGTACTTGAAATTTTGTTTAAAGACTATTTCATTACTTCCTTTTAATTTTTTTTTTTTTTTGCAATTTTCATAATTTGTTTTAATCATTTTAGTGATAACATTTAACATAGCTTTTCTCTGTAATAGAGTAAAGCCTGATAGAAAATAATTTACCACTTTTTGTTTCAGATGAGCTATTTACTTTGGACAGGGTGATCTTGCCTATATTTTTATTAAGTATGTATTGTAATTATATTGGAGAAAATGGTATTTATGTGTCCTGGAATATTCTTAGGAGTTCCAGTCTTCACTGTTTTATTAGCTAATAAGTTGTTTTATCCCATGTGTAGTGCATATAGATGGAATCTTCAGTGTAACATACATGTTGAGTTGGTTTAGTTCTCTGTTGTCTTCTCTCCTTCTCCATTGTCTTCTCCCTTTCCTTTTTTTTCGGTGATTGTGATATACTCATCTTCATAACTTCGTATTTTCCTTCAAAGGAGAAAAAGAATTAGCTGGAGAAACCTGAGTTATTATGACTAGAAGGAATGATTCTGTGATCTCAGAATATTTCTTAAGTAGACTATTGGTAGTAAAGCCTGAAACTTAGAAATTTCTGAATTTCTAGCCACAATATTCTGATAGTAAACAGTAACAGTGACGCTAAAGGTAACAGCTGAATGAACATTACCTTTCTATTTTTTATGTAGACTTTCATGTTTTAAATAAGTAAAAATGCAGTTATGAAAACCATTGCCTTTAATACCTTTAATTCAAGTATTTTTTATTTTTAGTTGTCAATTTTAAAACTAAGAAGCTGATGAGGTGTGTGTAAATGGACAAATTTGAAGGTTGACAGAGATCTTGTGTGGGGAAAAAAGAACAAAAAAATTCATAATTGGAAGAGGGGATTGTATTGTTTTCCTTTTAGTTGGTTTTTTGTTACATGAGAAGTGTCTGCTTTCAGTGTCTTAAGGTTTTTCTTCCTCTTCCAGAAAATGCTGGGACAGAAGAGATGAGTACTCCCTTTACTAAGGCCTAAAACTGCCTGTTGAAAAACAATCCTGACCAGGCAATATACGAATGGCCCAAGGAAGCCAGCAAATTGATATTCAGGTTTTACATGACCTGCGACAGAAGTTTCCTGAGGTTCCTGAAGGTGTTGTATCCAGATGCATGTTACAGGTCAGTGTTCTGTTAATGACTGTACAATTAAGCAGTAACGGTTATTTTAAGGTTTATGTGTGGATGTTTCCTTTGAAAGCAGATTTTTTGTTTGTTTTTGAGTGAGACAAAAAATAAATGGCCAGTTTCTTAGTTACACAGCAGACTAAGTGTTCAATTGGCCTCTCTTTTTTGGTGCCTGTAAATCAGTGTGTGCATGGAGACTGCCATCTCACCCATCAGTATGCTCTTGCCTTTGGCCATCTCAAGAGCCAGAACTAACTGTGGCAAAAGGAGAAGTGCAAAGCCAACTTGCATCCAGCAGGGACCATTGAAGGCAGTGTGCCACAGATACGCATGTCAGCCCCACTGCTTTCCACCCCAGCATGCAGAGTCAGTGCTGGTGACAATGCACATCTCCTGCAGCAAGAAACTTAGGAGTGTAGTGGGAGTACACCCAAGTTCTCTTTCTGAGTCAGTGTGAAGCAGGCAGGACCAGGTGGTTGTAGCCTAACAACCACTGTGTTAGACAGGAGTGGGTGTCATGCACTGGTGTGCTTCTGCCTTGAGCTTCCCAGGGTTTTGGCTGCCAGATGAGCTCGATATATTTCAGTGTAGCTTTGGAGTCAGTGCTGCTAATCTATAGATTACTGTTTGGTTTGGAAGTAACAAAACATTTTAACTACTATTGTAGTTAAAGCTAAGGCTACAGACTGCCACATCATCCACTTCTGCCTCCAGCTGCTTTCTGTAATGCTATTGTCAGAATATTTATGTGCCCATTTTTAGTTTCCACTTCTGATAACTTAATATGCTCCTCCAGATCCTGGCATATGGACACCTGAATGCCTACAGATAACAAATCCTGATAGACTTAGTTAACGGTGTCACTTGAACATGGTTTTTTTCCATTTTCCAGTAAAGCAAGAGCATCCATACTGATTGAATGTTTTTTCATTGCCTGAAATATTAAACTTTTGAGTACTCTGGATAATAAGAGAATTGTGTAAATATTCATCCTTATCATTAGTATGATGATACACAGCTTGATTTGAAAAAGATGGGTCACGAGTTCCCAGAAGGTATCTGTCTATAGCCTATGTCTAGTACATCGGTGATTTTGGTACAATTAGAGTATGAAGAATGCTGATGTCTTGCTTTTTATATGTATCTTTATATGTAAAATTACTTACATGTGTATACTTACATATATGTAGTCACGTGCATCCAGTGTTTATACTGTTGATAGTAAAAGTGTGTTTATGCCAGTTTAATATTCATATTTTCAAGACTTTGACATGACTTTCAGTTCAAACTAGAGTCAGAAGCTGTGAAAAGTAGTCCTTTGAGAGAACTGGTTTTGATTTTGCAAGAGGGCAAAATTCTGCTTGGGCCTTGTGAGGTTTCAAGCTTTCCCAACCCTTTCTCTCTGTTTAGCTGAAGAATATTATTTAACTGAACCAGACTATAAATTGCCTGTATATGTTCTCAGGATTGTACACCAGCATTTTTATATTAGTTCTCTGTAGGACTAATCTAATTCCTACATTACAAGTGCACCTTAGTTTTTCAAACATGAGAACTGCTTATGAAGTAATGTCAATGGAATTGTCACTGAATGCATCAGTAATTACCTTTTCAGTGTTATTCTTGGTAAGGTACAAGCTAGTGTTTGGCTTTCAAGACACTCGTCAGTCTTCGTAACTTTGGACACAGTGGATTTTTTTATTACTCTTTTTTTTTTTTTTTTAAGAAAAAGGAACTGTAAACTGATGAAAAGATTCTGTACATCCCATGCTTTGACAGAGATGGGAGGAGGGTGTAGACTTTGAGTGGTTTTGGTCAATTGATATTTCAGAATTCTCTATGCTGTTAACGTTCCATATGTGCAATATTATTCCATTAATTCATTAAACTTAAAAGCTACCTTTTTGTTGTTAACTGAGAGCTTTTAAGACTCGCCAACAAAATCCTATCAGCTTGGCTATACTACTCCTCTAAGATAGGGTGGGTTGGTTTGTTTTTTTTCTTTTTTAATTAAACCTAACATACCTCTTTAAAGCAAAAAGTGTTGTACTTGGACTGTCAGTAAAGATTGGAAAGCAGAGTTTGAGAGCACTTTCTGCATGTTTTTGCTGTACTGCTGTCTGATTCTTAAGTTCTGCCTTCTTAATAGTTAAGCGTGGCAGATGGAATTTCTGATAAACTGTGGTTTAATAAGTACCTAAGGATGTGATTCGGTATAAGAAATGCTGCTTTCACCTCACCCCCATAGTAACTGATGTGCAAGCATCATGTCAGAAGAGATCAGAGCAGTGTAGAATGGTTTGGGATGGAAGAGATACTAAAGATCATTAAATTCCAGCCCCCTGCCTTGGGCAGGGACACCTCCCACCAGACCAGATTGCTCCAAGCCCCATCCAACCTGACCTTGAACACTTCCAGGGAGGGGGCAGCCACAACCTTCAGGGAAACCTGTGCCAGTGTCTCACTGCCCTCATAGTAAAGAATTTTTTCCCACTATCTAACCTAATCTTTCAATTACATGTTAACCCCTTGTCCTCTTGCTACATGGCCTTGTGAAAAATCCCTCCCCAGCTTTCCTGTAGACCCCTTCAGGTACTGGAAGGCTGCTTTTAAGGTCTCTCTGGAGCCTTCTCTTCTCTGGGCTGAACAACCCCAACCCTCTTGACCTGCCTTTGTAGAAGAGGTGCTTCAAGAAGGGAACCTAAAGAAGTTTAATGATATTGACAAAAATTACCTCATTTGTGAAGGAAAACTATACAGATACCTCAGTCCTTTTATTTGATTTTTTTTTTTTTTAGTCACTTTCAGCTTCTTTTTAAAGGCAGATTATATCATTATGAAAAAACTAAGGATAAAGATTATGCATATGTGTTGACACAAGTAGCCCCCACTGTTGAAATACCTAAACAATATCTAGCATACTAAAAACAGAGGACCAGCAAAAATCTAGTAGGTTGAAACTTAAACCTGTGTAATGTAGGAGTAAAAAAGTTTCACTGCTTTCTAGGGCTGACAGCAGTGAATGTTCTTGAGAAGTTTTGCGTCTTTCCATTCTTCCCAATAAGCCTCCTGCATTCATCTCTTCCTTTCTCCTCACTTAAAGGAGTTGCTGCAGTGTCCACAGTCTCTGGACGTTGTCCCCCTTTGGGTTTTTTTTTTTTATTCTGGAGCATTCCAATAACCACCTGCTCCTCAAGTCCTCTCCTTGCTTCCTTGTTTCCCTCCAACATTCTTATTCTTTTTTTTTTTCTTTCTCTTTCAGGGTGCCAACATTTTAAACTCAGTTGGGACATGGGCAGAGCTAAGATGAGAGGGGTATTGTTTTGCTGGAATATGCTCAGTTCTGCCATCAACCGGTTCTCTGATCTATAAAGAGCTAGAAGCGGTTGAAACTCTGCCTCTGCCAGCCAGAAGATGCCAGAGGTTCCATGTGCCCCTGTTTTCCCTTTGAGTTCTCCAATTTGCTCATTGACGTCACTGAAATTTTGGAACTGATTGAATGCAGTCTTAAAAAAGAAAAAAAAAATTGTCCCAAGAAATGCATTCAAGCTGAATGTAAGGGCCTTGCAAGCTTGGCCTGTTCATTTTTTGTTTGGTACTTTTGGCCTTTTTGTTAATAATTTTTATTCACTCAAGTTCATGCAAAATCTGCCTTTAAAATCTCTGTAGCTTGTTTTTCTGTGGCATCCTATCTTTTCCCCTTTTCTGGCTCCTTTGCAACAAATATAAGTCTATTGTTCTTTTCTTACCCACTGTTCTGTCAATGTGTGAATCCTTTCTTCACTACTAACTTGTCCTCTGGTGCTTATTCCAAACTAGAGCCAATACACAAACCATCAATTTGACACATTTTCATATCTCTCAAGACTTTTCTGCAACACTCCTTACATACAGCTGGCTAGCTAGATAGCCTTTAAGGGTATCCTATTATTTTAAAAGGTTTTGTGGCTGGCTTGGTTGTGGGATTTTTTTATTTACTGTTTTGTTTTTTGAGAATTCAGAATTACATCTGGCCTGTATGAACACATAGTTTTGGTTTTATGGGTGGAGTTTTGCCTTTTCCTCCCACTTTCATGTCGGTTATTTTCTTAATTTTTCAGTTTTCATACTGTAAGGTAGGGACTGTCTTGCTGTGTCTTCCTGATTGAAGGGTGAGAGTAACTGACTGCTATTTTAACAAAAATAAGTTGGTGCAAAGCATGTAGCATGGACCAATTCATCTCGCTTGTGTTATTTGATAACTAACTGATAATGTGACTACTTGCCATATGCAATTTTTTTTTCTCTTGATCATCCACACATTCTTTCCAGTAACTGTTTCTGTGTGCTGGATGAATTTGACACTTATTTATTTCTAATGACATCTGGGCCTCAATAAGTGATCTTCTGGCTGCAACAATTAACCTTAAGTTATTGGGATGTGCAGGTGGGGGAGGCGCAAGAGTTCTTCTAGGAGAAATATGAACAGAGCACAGTATTAAGATTTGATGCTACTGGTGCATGTTCACTCTGTTCCAAAAATTCTTATGTAGGAAAGTCAATTGGGAAGATCTGAGCACAATATTACTAAACATGTGGAAAAGAGAAGAGGGATTAGCAGTTTACTTACGAAATGCTCTTAAAATGCCAATTAGCTAAGCTGTGGGTTTTGTTCTAAGTCATCCTTTTACAGATTTTTATAAAGTATCTTTATACTAATGGAAGTGTTTAAAGTTTTGCAGGCAGTGATTTAAATGTCCCCTGGGTTTTCCAATAGTAGTTTCATCTTGCAAAAGTGTAATTGTGCTGTACTTGTATAAACTGAACTTCTAAATTCCTTCTGAAGAAAGAAACTCTTGGGTTCAGCGTGTTTCTTCTCTGCGTAAGATTCTCTTTCCATTTTCAGCAGGCAATAGCGAATAACTAGTATTGAAGTGCCTGGGCAAATACTTAAATAAACATGTATTTTGAATTTTGTTTTCAAGTTATTAACCAGTGCCATGTAGGTGCCATTAATGCGTTCCTTCTGTTGTTTTCCTCCTCAAGTCGGAGACTTGGTCATTGCTGAAGATCGTTCTGAAATTGAGAAGGAATAGCAAAGTATTAAGCCACAGTGTATAGTACTGCATGGTGTTAGCTTCTCAGGGTCCAAGATCTCCCGGTCATTGCTTCAGCAGCATTGCAGATCCTTACCCTTGATGCCAGTGACTGAGTCACTTGTTCTGAAAATAGCAAGCTTCACATGCACCCTTGTGAATGTGTTGCAGCTGTCTAGCCAACCAACTAAAGCTTTCTGTTTGATGGTACATTGCTAATTTTTCAATGATGATGAGGTGCATATATATATATATATATACACATGAAGATCTGTTACAGTATTTTATCATTAATGTCAAATTTTCATCTGTCTTTTCTAGAATAACAATAATTTGGATGCCTGTTGTGCAGTTCTCTCTCAGGAGAGCACAAAATATCTCTACGGTGAAGGAGACCTAAGTTTTTCGGATGATTCTGGGATTCCTGGACTACGAAATCACATGACATCTCTAAATTTGGATTTGCAATCACAGAACGTGTATCACCATGGAAGAGAAGGAAGTAGAATGAATGGAAGTAGGACTCTGACTCACAGCGTTAGTGATGGACACCTTCAAACCAATCAGTCCAACAATGAACTGTTTCAGCAGGAGCCACAGACAGCACCTGCGCAGGTTCCACAAGGATTTAATGTCTTTGGGATGGCTAATACAGTTAGTACTTCTAATCCAGGGCCACATCTTGGATTTCACTTAGGCAGCAAAGGAGTGTCTAACTTGTCTCAACAAACACCCAGATTCAATCCCATTATGGTAACTTTAGCCCCAAATATTCAGCCTGGTCGCAATACCCCTACGTCTTTGCACATACATGGTGTACCTCCTCCTGTACTTAACAGTCCACAGGGAAATTCTATCTATATTAGGCCTTACATCACAGCTCCTAGTGGTACCACTCGACAGACACAGCAGCAGCCAGGCTGGACATCTCAGTTTAATAATCCCATGCACCCTCAGCAAGTCTACCAGCCTTCGCAGCCAAGTCCCTGGACTACTCTTCCTACATCCAGTACTACGTCACATACCTCATCACAACACTCAACGCAGCCGAATCAGCAAGGCCACCAGACTTCTCATGTCTATATGCCTATCAGTTCTCCTACTACTCCACAAGCACCTATGATTCATTCATCTGGTAGCTCACAATCCTCTACTCATGGCCAATACAACATTCAGAATATATCCACAGGACCTCGCAAAAACCAAATTGAAATCAAACTTGAACCACCACAAAGAAACAGTTCTTCTAAGTTGCGTTCAACTGGCCCTCGCACCTCCACTACTCCCTCCTCCCTCAACAGCCAGACATTAAGTAGAAGTCAGCCTACTGTTTACATATCAGCCAGTCCTCCAAATACTGATGAAGTGATCACACGCAGTCAGCCCAAGGTCTACATTTCAGCAAATGCCACAACAGGAGATGATCAAGTTGTGCGGAACCAGCCCACTCTTTTCATATCTACAAATCCTGGAGTATCTACCACCACTAGGAATATGTCTGGTCAAGTAAGCATGGGTCCTGCATTTATTCATCACCATCCACCTAAGAGTCGAGCAGTGGGCAACAGCACCACTGCAACCTCTCCTCGAGTGGTGGTTACGCAGCCTAACACAAAATATACTTTTAAAATTACAGTTTCTCCAAATAAGCCCCCTGCAGTTTCCCCAGGGGTTGTGTCCCCAACCTTTGAACCTACAAACCTTCTAAACCTTCCTGATCACTATGTTGAACCAGAGGGTATCCAGCATCTTACTGACCCTGTTTTAGCTCATGTGGATAGGATCAGTGATTCACGGAAATTGAGTATGGGATCTGATGATGCTGCCTACACGCAAGGTAATATTCTTAATATAAATAGTAGAGATTTTGACCAGGTTGTCAGTTCAGTATGTTGGTTACAGAACAGGAAACAGCTGTTAACCTTTGTGATATTAATACACTGTCTTCAACTTTAGCATTCATGAGCATTTCCTAAATAAAAAAGCTTTATAAGCAAACCGTAGATTTCTTTTTATGGTCAAGACGTGTAGTTGAATACTTGGGAGATAATTCTTCTCTGTGTCTTAAGTAGACATGTTATCTGTTTAATGAAGTGGAATCATAGTATCTTCATTTTTATGTTGCTCTGAAGGAAACATCTAAGCTTGTTCAGTATTCCCTAATGATTTAAAGTTGCAAGTCTACTGGCAGATTTTTTTAATCATTAGATATACTGTTTTCATTGGATAATGTTCCCATATTTTTCCTTTTTCTGAGGCTTATTTAAGAAAAAAGAAAAGCAGACTAAAAAAAGCACTTTGTGAGATGAAGTGTTGGCCTCCATTTTTCCTTATATATGCTTGGCAATAAAATGCTTAACATCTTGATACCTAAGTTATAAAATGAGAGAAGGATTAACCAAATTAAGCTATTCTGAAGAATCAATGATAATAGGAGGGTAAAATTCAAATATGTAATATGGCAGCCCAACCTACTAAGCTTTTTATTTTGTTTTCATGGTTTTGCATGCTTTTATTGCCAACTTAATGATTCATTAAACCTCCTGTGGACTTTTTGTATAAATTACATTGAGTGAGTCTCAGGATATTTGAGCAGTATTCAGGAGAGATTGTCAAAATAATTTCTCTTTGACCTCCTTGATCTTCTTTGGACTTGCAAACAGATCAGCATTTAAAGAAAAGTCTTGCTCCATGACAGTGTAGTGTTCTTCAGATCAATTTAGCCATTTTTTTGTGGAAGTACATACAGTGATAAGACACTGGTAATCCTGGTATGGAGTACTACAGTAATGAAGTAAATAAAAAACTAATTATATTTTGTGTGTTACTTCTGGATGTAATTATATCTTGGAGAGAATAATCCATCCTGACTCAAGTGCCTAAAGGTTAGGTGTCAAACACAAAAAACTAAAAGTGTCTTAAAATGGATGAAGAGTTGAAGAACTTCAGAAAATGGTTCATTTGTAGATAGTGAAAACAATTTTCCCTCCAAAGGTGGTAATCCTTTCCTTTACTCGAAAGGAAGATTTGGCTGGCTGGTTTAGTCCTAGAAGACTTCGTATTTCCAGAATTTAAGCAACCAAAATATTGTCCTTAGGCTCAAAACCATCTTCTAGATGTGATGGTGAGGCTTTTTTTGTCCTGTTATGTACTAAAAAGGATTTGAGTTATTTAATGCTTTCTATTGTGAGGTCATATTCTAAACTGCTTATAGTTTAGCCAGATGGCAAAAAATTTTCCATGCTAGGTGCTTGCCTCATTTTAATTTTAGCCGGAGCAGATGAGTTGTTTCTCTGCCCATTATTAGAGAAGAGTGTATTTTCATGAGCTTTTCCATTTCTGCCCAAAATACTCCTGACCTTGGCATGCAGAAGTGAAGCTTGCAAGTGGTAGAAGGAATGTGTAAGATGGAGTTGCTTTGATGTCAAAGGATATATGCTTTACTTTTTTCCAGTGAAATACATTCATATGCATGGTCCAACCTAGGAGAAGAGGTGTGTTGGACCTATCTGCAAGTTCTGCTGCCTGCCACCTGAGAAGCTTTTCTTCAGTTATAGTGTTTTTGTAGACATTGCAATCTCTTTTCATGGTTAGGTTTCTGGTTTTACTCCAAAGTAAGTCTCAGTGAGTAGTAGAACACTGCCACAGATCTGTCTTGTTGGCTGCCAGAACTGGAGGTTGCATGATGTGAACAGGAGTAGGGTACTGCTCTGATAAAATCACTGTAGTTAAGACATTGATCATTACCCTGGAATACTGGGTTATGTCTCCACCACTGATTCTGGTGCTAGGAAAGTCACTGTTTTCTGGGATTCCAGTCTGAGAGACTGCAGAGTTGTTTGTGTCAATGTTGAGAGTACTCATCCACTACTGAAGTCACTTGGAACTAATAATGCTCTAAGAAAAGTAACGCTAGGTGCATGTCCAAAAGGACAGCTAAAGAGAATGGATTTTTATGCTAATGTGTTTAGTATCAGTTCCGTGTGTGTTCAGAAGTATCAGTTCCCATTACTTAGCAGATATTTCAACATAAAATGTAATTATAACTACTTTGTTAATGTGAAGTAATTATCTCATATTTCTGTTTTTACTTGAGTATGGATGAACAGTGAAATCTTGTTAGGAACTGAAAATTCTGTACTCAAAAGTGATTCAGTGATGTACATGCACTGTGCATGCAGTCATGTGGAATAGTGAGGCTAATGCTCTTTTAATAGCTGCTTGTTATGGGTATGGCTTTCCATCTGTATAATGGGCAGAAATCACTGGTACCAAATAAATTTATATTTGTGGAGGTAGTTACTTACTAGTTCTTGCCATTGGTAATACAAATACGTTAATTGAGTTCAGTAGCTCAGTGTTTTACACAGTTCTTGCTTTGGTTTCTTGGAGCTTTTTAAAAAAATTGGAAAAGAAAAAAGCTGCAGGAAACAAAATCTGAAAATTCTAACCACTCCTTGCAGATGTTTAAAAAAAAGCAAAAACAAAAGAAACAAAAAAAGAGATGCATGCAGCTGTGCCCTGTGCTCCAGGGGGCCTTTAGCACATTAAATCATGTGTTTGAAGAAAAAGTACAGCCTTATATTTGAATTTGCACATTGGCTCTACTCATGAGTGACACTCATTTTAAAGAAAGGAAATAAAGTGGTATTGGAAAGAGAGAACAAAAAACCACAATGTGACCTATTGCATATAGAATGGCTGAGTTTTGTGCTGCTTCAAATACAGATTTTGAAAATGTGCACAAACCTAAGTGTACCCTGAGAATATTATGGACTTATTTCCACAGAGTAATTGCATTGGCAGAATTCTCCTTTCCTCCATATTTGGTAAACTGGAAAATTTCAGAAACTCATAGGTCTGTAGATCAGGGTGAAATAATTGTATTACTAGAGTAGCATTTTCCTGACAAATGCAACAGCAGAAGACCCTCTAAAGCAGTAGTTGTTTAGGACTCAAGATTCTCAGAGGCTTGGAGGAAACAATGACACATACATTTTCAAACATAGAAGTATTCAGCACCTGTTAGAGTAGATCACTGGGAAAGGAAATGTGAACTTTTGTCCTCCAGACTTTCACGCTCTCTGTAATTATTATGATTTACAGCCTTTTTATGGAAAACATGTGCTTTGAATGTCAGAGGAAACAGCGGCATCTGGCAGAGCGTTGAATTGTATTGTGTTTGCCAGTCTGAATGTGAATGTGTAGAACTAGAAAAAATTGAATGTGCATGTTATCCTGTTTGCACATAACTAAAAAGTTGAACATGAAATCTGTTCTGGTTGAGATGCAATAATAATGAGACTAGGAGGCAGTATTTGTACTTCTTTTGATACTGTGATTACAGTGAGTAGCTTCATTTTAAGGATGTCTGAATAAACAGGTGCAAGCCAGTGGCTTTCCAGCTTGTACTCCAGGTTAGTCTGTGTGAACCTGTGTGTGTCTGTGCTGCCTGCATAGGTGGAGTCCCCTTACTGCAAATAGCACAGGATTATCAAAAAGATCATTAGATATCTCCTTGGGGACAGCATAAACTAGTAGATGATTTGTGTTAGTTTCAGAGGCACTGCAGTTTTTCCTTAATGTCTTCAATTGCTCTGATCGACACTAGAGGGAGCTGGATGCTTAAATTGCTGTTTTCCATTATTAAATAATGCAGTGGGATATGGAGGGGTTTTGTCTTCCCCATCCCATTTTTTACCTATAGCTGTCAAATTTTCATTTAATAAAACTACCAAATGCTATGTGAAAACCACCGCTTAAACCAATGTCTTGCCAGTCCCTTATCCAAGTTATTTTTAATAATAGTAGAAGTTTAGCATGGCCATATCAAATGATTCTTCTTTAATCATAGTAGTAATTTTTTTATGAGTGTGTTTATAATCTATTGTGATTTGAAATCGCAAAATAGTAAAGTGATCACAAAGCTGCTAGGGAAACAAATTGTGTCTTGTATGTCTGGAAAACTATGTGAAAGTGAAGAGCATGTAATAGTTGTGAGCTTTCAGTGTCTTCTGCTCCTGGTGCATTTCCATAAAGACAGCTTAATTTCTAAACCACAGAAGCAGAACATTGAAATGAGAAGTTTGGGGTTGTTTTTTTTTTCCCCCTTTACCTAGAAAAATTAAAAAGGGTGGGCAGCAGGGCAGAGTCCTACAAAGCTATAGCCTTGCGCATAGTCTTACCCTTGAATGCATGCCATGCCATGCATCCCAGAGATATCCTCTGGTAGCACTCTCCCTCACTCACCAGTCCAGTTTACTGGTTGCTCACCTGCAGCCTACATCCACAGTTTGACAGGTCTGAAGAGTTCCAAGTCTGGTTGATAGAGCACAGCTGTGTCAAGTACCAATAATCTGGGCTTTGAGGAATTGCCTCAGCAGTAATACCAAGGCAGTGAAAATAGAAGAGACTATCCAAGACTGGAAATACGGTGTAGAAGGGAAAAGAGCTTGTACTCTCCCTTGAAGACCAAAGGGGATTTCCTTTTCTTATAGCTGCAGCTACACTTTTAACTCCTGTAGTTCATAAATGGGAAGAAGTTTCCTTCAGATGTTTCTAAAAGGCTTTTAAGACAGGAGGCTGTCTTTTGAGAATACTTACCTGATCATTCCAAATTTTCAACAAAAATCTTTATCTTGGGATTTCAGTTAATAAAGCTCTGTGTTATATGTGAGCATAGCTGCAACTTTAACTGTAGTGTGAGTAGGGGTTACTCCAGAGAAAGGTGCCTGTTTATGTAAATACCTCCAAACTGAACCAAACTAAGCAGAAACTCGAGGAGGTTTGTCATTTCAGTATCTGTTATACATATGACTTAAAAGCCTAGGCTGAATCTCAGGCCCTGCATTTCTGTAACCCTGTACAAAAATAGTTTGGCATAGTTCCTCCTTTTGAAGAACCTCTGGAAGACAAAATATGATGTGTGAATGAACCAGCAGGCCAGAGTTGCAGCAGAGGGCATTTCTGCTTGCCAAAGATGTGGAAAGCTGCATCTCCCTGTGCTGTTTGTTTTTTTTTTTCTCTGCTACTACTCAGGGAACCTAACCAGCCAAGTTTGATTGCTTACAAATTTTTTTGTACTTGAAAGAAATTGTGGTGAATTAATTGTCACATTTCAGTCCTTTTTCAATACCTTGTTATTGCAGTTTTTTTGGTAACGGTGCTATAAGGGTGTATCCATAGTCTGTGAAATTGATTCCAGTTTATATGAATTAATAATTCAATGGATGAATGGATGGCTGTGAAGAAGTTGAGTTTATGAAATACTCTTATTTTCTGGAAGGTAATTATTGCTTCGAGCAGTTTTATATGCTCATGTGATATTTATAGGTATACCTGCCTTTAATTAAACAAACTCCTTGTATGAATTTGATTGCACCGTCTGCTACTTATATTCTTCGCAGCTACAAAAATCTGTGGTTTAAATGCCAACTTCATTGTTTCTAAATTACATCTTCTTACGCCATTTTCTTTACAAATAGTAAGCAATGTTAGAAATTAGAAGTTGTGCTAATGACTCTGCACCATAGTGCTAGGAATAAAATGCCATAAAATCCAGCCTCAGTGAGAAGTGTAACTGATGTTTCCCAGGAGTATTGCTTGTAGTACTTTTGTTTTAGTTTCATTAGGTTTCTGCTGCTATGACAAGAACACAGGATTATCTTTCAGTCCAAACAGCGATAAAAATAAAAAACTTGATACTTACCTAGCATATACAGTGCTCTGTGTTACAGGCATTTCTCTGAATCTTCTCCTTACTGCCTCTTTTATAATGTCTGGGATGAATACATTGAAAGGAAACATTTGGGTTTTGTTTCTGGTAGTCATTCTTGTAAATAGTCAAGTTCTTGAAAGAAGGGCAACAGAACTGCCTTGTATGACTTTCTCCTTGTATTTGTTTGTTGTCTGTAATTGATTTGTGCTGGTTTCCAAAAAAAAAAAAAAGCAACTGTCTTACAACAAAGATTTTCTTGTGAGAAGAATGGAAAAGCAATCTATAGCAATGTGTTTTGTCTGTATGTTCCCAAAAGAATACTTTCATCTTTATTTAATGTTGCCAGGTGAAGGATAATAAAGTAGATAAAATGGGACTTTATGTATTGCAGCTTTACTGGTACACCAGAAGGCCAGGATGGAGCGACTTCAACGAGAACTTGAGATTCAAAAGAAAAAGCTGGATAAACTAAAATCAGAGGTCAATGAAATGGAGAATAATCTAACACGAAGGCGCCTGAAAAGATCGAATTCTGTTTCCCAAATTCCGTCTGTAAGTTGAAATGTCTGTAGGCTATAAAGCTTAACCACAAGCATAGTCTGTCACAATAAATTAAAGGAACAGTGGCTCATATATTGACAACATGCTAGTGGCAGACAATATAGCTAGAATTAAACTGGTAAACAGTGTGGTTTACAGCTTTGTGAATTGTGCCTTTTAAAGGCAGTCACACAGTTCTACCTGGTATTCCTTCCAGATGTTCCTAGAGGCATAATCACCTAATGTTTCAGACCACAACCTAGTATTTGTAGTGCTTTCTACTTAAAGTATTTTTTTTATCTTCTTGAACATACCAGTCTCAAAGAAAATGATGAATGCACAAGTTTTCAGAGCCAGCACATGAGCCATTGATCTAGTGTACTGTCTAGTGTCTAGTACACATTGGCTGTGTACTAGACAATCTGGAGTTGTTTGGTCAGCTCTGAAGTTTGACAAGAGAGAGTCATTAAGTGGGTTTCCAAAGCTTTATGTAAGATTATGCTTGGATTGAAAGAAGAGTCATCATAAGGGAAGATTCTTTTATCTTCACTCCTGAAATAACTGAATGCTGTCTACCTATGCAAGAATGATAACTGATGATAAAATGGGAAAGTTTAGTCTAACAGGCAGATTTATTTTTTCAGCTGGAAGAAATGCAACAGTTGAGAAGTTGTAACAGACAGCTGCAGATAGACATAGATTGCCTAACCAAAGAGATTGATCTTTTTCAAGCAAGAGGTACAGTATGTCTTAGTACTTCACCAAATGTAAATGTATTTTTGTTGTTTTTTTTTTCTTCTTTCACTGTCCACATGTATCAAAAGCAACTGTGTACAAACGATGAGTATTTGCACTGTTTGCAAAATCGTCATATTAGTTTGAGTGAAACCATGGAAGTAATTGTCCTCTAAGCCTGTTATTTTTGTTGGCATTATGATTTTTCTAATGTCATGGTCATCCATATCTCATACTTGGCTCAGAACAGAGAAATTTGTGATGCTATTTATTTAATAAATGTCAGGGGGAGGAAATCTAGTTATTTGAATATCAAAGAAAAAAGAAGAGGAGCTTTTTGAATTATACAGCCATACATGTGTCCATCCCTCCATCTCATCTTCCCTTCTCTTTGTATTGAGCCTCTGAAGTTAGAAAAAATCAAGTATTGTTGTAACTTACAGTATTCTTTCCTCCTTCCACTGTTCCTTATGTACAAGGGATTACACCCTTTGGTCATCAGGGTGGAATTACTGGGACAGCTGAGCCAACTCAAAAGCTGCCAATAGGCGGTCCTTCTCTTCCTCCTTCCTTCTCATGCCACTTACTGTGCTCTGGCTCTGTATTAACTTTTGAGACCCTTTCCAGAACTGATTCTGCTCAGTAGTCAAGCAAAATATGTTGCATTGCTGGAAAAGTTTTCAACAGCTGATGTGAGGGAGAGGCACAGGAAGGGAGAACTGAGATAATGAGAGGGAAGGGACTAATGCTGTTCACTTTGAGCAGCAGTGAGCTGTCAGGTCAGCTCAGTTGTGAGCTATGCAAGCTCTCCTTTAGACATTGTACCTCCAGATAAGGAGAAACTGAATAGGTGTCATTAAAGTAATGCTGCACTAAAAACTTGAACTTAAAATAGAATATTCAAATTGCATATATATCTTCGTTACAGTACATTGGAGTTAGGAATTCCTTTAAGTATTAAATCAAAGCACATATAATATATTGCATAGTAGCTAACACATCTCTTTCAGCACAAATGCAATTTAGAAAAAGCCTCAGTTCAAATTTACCAATAAAATGCTGTGCAATATTTAGGAGAAGAAATAGTTAAGGAGTTTGGTCTACTGGATTCTGTCTCTGTCTTTATATTGCATATTTTGGGCAATGAGTTTCTCTAAGGGTATTGTTGACATTGCTAATATCACACTCGGGTCTGTATTGATACCTTGATATAAAAGGTGATAAATGAGTAATAGTACTGTTTCAGAATTGTGCCAAGAAACCTTATACACTTTCCTACCCAAGTTTATTTTTAAAACTGCTGCACTTTTTTTTTCTTTATTTTTAGGACCACATTTTAATCCCAGTGCTATTCATAATTTTTATGATAATATTGGATTTCTTGGTCCGGTGCCACCAAAACCCAAAGGTACTGTACTGATAAAAATTTTATTTAATAACAATATCTGGTTTGCATCTAATATTAAGTCCTGTGCTGTGAATTTAGTTTAAATGTTGGTTATTTAATAACTTACTTAAGCATACAAACCTTGCATTTTATTTTTATTAGCAGTAAATAGGATTCTGTTTGCACATTTCCTCTCTGCATGTACATTCATGAAAGAGAAGTATATTAAGTGGGGTATGTCTAAACGTGGATAATATGTGGAGAAGTTGGTGAAGTAAATTGAACCATAATTTTTTTTTTTTTTCAAATAAGCATGAGATACATTGCTTAGGGATGAGAGAAAATTGCTTAGATTACTTCATCATTGTCCTTGGAGAACAGGGAATGTATTTGTGTAACAGTAACTTAGTTCAGTTACACTGACTGGACTGACAGACTACTGTAGAATCTATTAAAATTAAAAACCTCTTCTGACTGTTGTAAAATATAGTTTTAGACTGTTGAAGAAGAGAAGAATGCTGCCCATTTGGGCAGTCAGTGTTGCTGAATCTGTTAGTCTCAAACATTTTGCCTGTCACCGAGTTTTGCACTCAGCTGTTTTTTTACACTGATTGAATGCCAGGCACAACAGAATAATTACTTCTTGTGTGTTACGTAATGCAGAAAATGACACTTCACTTGTTTGCAACAGCATCCTGCTGTGACCTATGGACTGGCTACCAAATCAAACATATAATCCACTAATGTGTCTGTGCAGTCTTCGTCTCCAGAAGTTCTCCCCACGTAACATCTATACACACACGTCTGTGTGTGTCTGTGTATGTGGTTTGTTCTTGTAGTGTGCAGGAACTGATACAGAATATCATCTTGCAGATTTCTGACTATTCAGTATTTCAAAATAGTCTAGCTAAATTGAATTTTAATTTTTTTTTTTTTTGTCCTCCAGACTGTTCATAACTCATCCAAACTGGAGCTGGTTTTAATGCTTTAGAAGGTTATTTTATGTGTCATTATTCAAGGTGTTAATGAAAATGCTGAACAAAATCCTTATGCAGTCCTCTTAGATACGTTTTACATTGCAGCTGAATTGTGGGGAATTTGAGAACTGTGGAGAAATGTGAGAACACATAGTTCTCTTCACAATAAATAAAAACTAGCTTATCTAATAAGAAAAATAATTTTAATTTTTTTGTTACTAGTTGTTAATATTTGCATTCTCTCATCTTCTAAGAATTCACAAAATTTTAATTGTTTATATAATTTGATACAGCCTATCTTGAAAATGCAAAGTTAACCCTGACTGGTTTTTAAACTTCTGAAGTCTTTCATATCCTTTCTTTCTTTCTTGTTAAAAAAAGGAATCACTAATGTATCTTAGTCCTTCATTAATTTTACAGTTTCACTGTAACTATGATGTAGGCTGTGATTTACACCAGAATTACCAAAGTTCACAAAAGAAAAAAAAAAAATTTTTCCATTTGTGATCAGTAACTTTGGACTTCCTGAAGGAGTCCCTATCATTTTGCAGCAATTGCATCTGGCTTGTTGCTAATGAGACATTCTTCAGTCAGAACATTCTTCAATTCAGAAATACTTGGCTAAAAGACCTTGCTGCAGTTACCTAAACTGGGAACCCTTCACTTCAGAAGCTGCTCTTCTCTCATTTCATCTTCCTCATTTCTTTTCATCTTTTATAAAATAGTTGAAGGTTGTGTTCTAACGTGCAGAAAGATGCACTTGTACAGTCGGGAGGATTACTCTATAGCATGACAGAGCTAGGCCTGGATTTTTGTTCAGTGTATCTGACTGCTTATCTGGTTTGAGGAGAAGCTCATTCTATGGTCAGAATGTTCAACATGTCAAAAGGCTACAGAGCACTTCTTTCCATAATGAATTTTAGACTGTTCTGTAAACCTCAAACTTCTAAATACTGTGCATGTTTCCTGTGCTGATTAAATTTTATCTCCTTTTCATGCAACAGCTTTGATCTGAGACCAAAAGGGAAGGAGGCTGAGTGAGGGGATGGGAAATTTGCTTTTTATAGTTTCACTTTGTGCCATTTGGCTGACTTACAATCGAGCTGTAGGCAAGGGGGTGGTAAAAAGCTGCTTGTGTCACTTGTAATAACTGTGCTGTTCTCAGGGGAGCCAAGATAGTTCTCAGTTACTGGGAAAAAATAAAATCATCTCAAAATTCTTACCATGCTGTTCTTGGTTAGTAACTGCTTATCTTATCTCTTTGTCACAGATCAGAGGTCCATTGTGAAAACACCAAAGACTGTTCCAGATACAGATGAAGATGAGGGAGCTCAGTGGAGTTGTACTGCCTGTACTTTTTTAAATCATCCAGCCTTAAATCGCTGCGAACAGTGTGAAATGCCCAGGCATTTCTGAGCCAAACAGGCCTGTTACCTTTTGTAAAACCATAGCAAATGTACAAGGAAAAATCCAGTCATTGGGGGACAAAAAAAGCATTTATGCGTAGGATTTTGTAAAATTGAAGGTGTGATGAGATGGTATTTTGCTAATGTTAAATGTCAGCCCACGGAGCTAGTAATACCTCAGTGTTGTGTCACAGGCAGCTGAAATTCATCAGCTGAAAGGTAATCTGCTGAAAGACTCGGTTGCCAGCTGCCTAAACCATGTACAGTATTACCAGTGTCCCAGTTACACACACCATGTTCAGTGCTTGGGTGTTGTCCATCCTCTTCTCTGCCCCAGTGTCACTACTGAATTTTGACAGGGGAAAGGAACAGAGTGCTAGCGTTTTTGTCTTCAGAGCTTTCAGTGAAACACTACATGCACAGAGGACATCAAAAAGGAACAAGGTTTAACTATTTAAACTGTTTGCTGCCACATAGTGCCTTCAATAATGGGAAGAAATTCACAAATCAGTGGTACTCCTTGCCTTGTCTTCCCTGAAAACATCTCTGTGAAGCCAGAAATCAGTACAATCACATCTAAAGATGAAAAGGAAAAACTGCATGCGTTGTCTGTACAATACACACAGTGAAATACCCCAAAGCTTTTCCTACTGTACATAGCTCTAGAGCCTGCTTTAAGTGATTTCTTTTCTTCACCTTTATTATTTTCTTGTACTTCTGTATGTATAGTGTAATAGTCTTTTTGTTAACTTTCTTTTTTTTTTTCCTTTAAGTGATAAAGCACGATCATGTCCCTTTTTTAAGCTTTTATCTGAGAGAAGCAATGCCTTAAAATAAGAGCATTAATAAGAAACTATGCACAAAATAGCTTTTCTCTGCTCATTCTGTACATTGCTCTTGTAAATGCTGATGATCTGTGAAGACCTGCAGATGCAGCGTGGTAAAAATGCAGGAAAAGTTGGAAGAGATATGCATATAGTTCACTCTGTACACTGAGTTTTACGGTGGGTGACACAAGGTAGCAATTTGTCTGGTGTGAGGAAACTTTGTACTAAGAAACTTTCAACCCACCAACAGATCAGCATCCAATTTAAGCTTGCTTCATCTGCTGGGTATCTTGCAGACTCCTGAAGAGAGATTCATTGGGGAAGTACACACAGTGCCAAAATCAACAGCAGCAGCATCGTACAGCTTTGTTCAAGGACTTTAAATGCTTTCCTGTTTTGGCAGACAGTTTCTAAACCTGACTTTGTGGTGAAGTCTCATATTTATAGAAAACAAGGATAGCAATATTTAGGACAACTGAAATAAAGGCTGGAAAAGAGAAATCAAACAAGACTTGAACACTGAAGCAACCTCAAGCATCTCTTTATTTTGATGATCTATTTTTTTAAGGAAATTATTCACATGATCGGGGATGTATATAGCCGAGATCAAGCAAATGGAATTCCAGTACAGTATGCATGAAAGACGGCACGCAAAGAATTATGTAGCAGCACTTAGTGTGAGGCTGGAGGGAGTGCTAACCATGTAGCAAGAGACAAAGTAGACTGTCACCCACTGTAAACATTTGCCAGTGGACACTTTCATTAGGAGTTTTACAAGTGATCTATGTGAATGCACAGAGGCCTTTGTTTTGAAGGCTTTGCATTTTTTTTTATATGGGAAGAAAATGCCAATCCCAGGTAATTAGGCAGTAGACCCAAAGCACTTGCATCCAATGCATTTTGTTTATAAAATGAGGCCTTGTTTTTCAGCTTCATCTGCAGTTCTATGTGAAGATTGACAAATCAGTTTTTACCTGTTTATTAATAAAACCTAATTTGGATATCTTGAGTGGATGGTTTTGTGATTTAGCTGGGTAAACTGTCTTTGTAACAGATAAGTTATTTATAAAAATTAAAAAAAAAAAAATTATATTCTAATGTTTGGGTTTGTGGTTTGTTTACTTTTTCCATGCTGTGGAGCAACAGAATACTCAACTCAAGAATACTCAGCATTAACAGTATTAAAAGTAGGCTGGTTTCTTATGACTAGAGATTTTATTTAAGCTTTTGTTTTGATGAATCTTGTGGGTTTTCTCCCACGCATTGTTCTGTTTAATACTAACTCAGTGAACGTAAGGAATGTATTCCATGAAGTTGCACGGGCAAGATTGTGTCCTGACCAAAGAATTCCTTTACTCTTAAAGTAAAAGGTGGACAAGGGCCCTTTTTACTTCATGCTTCACAGGTTTGTTATTTTTAAAATATTTTTCTAATTCTAAATGGGTAAAAACATTGTTCAAGGTAATAGATGACATACTTTGTGTACTGGCAATATAAGCACAGTATAAGGATTAATATTGTTAAACTGTATTTTGGTGCTATGTGTTTTATAGTGCTATAAGAAGTCCATAGTGTTTCCATGGACTTACCTTTTCCACTTGGACCCTGCCTGGGCAGACAGGTGTTATGTGGAGTTATGCTTTCCTGAGACAGTGGTGCTGTGTGAAGGCCCTTCAGGAGACATCAATAAACAGAATAACTACAGGTCCAGTGAAGAACATGCCTTAATACAGACTGCTCAACTCGTGTGCCTTACCTCCTGTATGAAAGATAGTGTTTGGAGTGAGGAGGGTAGTTGTATTCAAAAAGGAAAACACTAACTCCAATCAGATATAGGGTGGAAAAATGTTTGAGAAAATAGGTGAAATGGAATTCTGCTCATCCTATCAAATGCGTTAACTGATCTTTTCCCTGCATTTATTTGAGTGTTTATTTTCTGGAAAAAAAAAAAAGAGCATTTATGTCCTAGCTCCAGTTAGCTATGCAGAGCCATCAACACTGGTGGGACAATGTCTTGGGAATTATTTGAAATAACTGGTGGTGGAGTAGTGCAACAAGACAAGGGACACCTCCAAGCGGTGACTGTTGTACAGACTTTTACCCTTCTCTTCAGGGGCTTTATGTTCTTGCTGTATTTCAGGTTGTATATATCATTGGCTCTCCAAGTTGATACCAGTACACTGGCATATCACTTTTGCATATTTTTAAAGGGTAGATCTGAAGGGTTTAAATTTTGAAATATGAAATAGAACTAGATTTCATTGTTGTTGTTTTTTTCCCCTCATAAAAGATATACTACAGATGAAGCATTTACTGTAAGGTTGAACTTGGTATGCTGATTTATGACTTCACATTTCTGTGCTGTCTGTGTCAGTGATCTCTCTGATAGTGAAAAAACAAAAAAAACCAACTCATTCACTCTAGCAGGAAAGGAGAAGCACACTTCTTGGCTTGAGAGTTTTAGAGGTGCTTCTGTTCATTTTTTGAGAATATGTGAAATACTGAAATGGTCACCACTTAGGCCTTGGAAATGGGATATGTTTAAAAATGCAGGAAACAAAACTGAGACAGAGCTGGTAACTGGGCTGCTGTGTTGTGTTAGTTCTGTGGAACAGACACGAATCTGGAACTGACAGCAATCAGTTCCTGCTCCTAGCTTTCTAGATAAATAAGATTTTTTTTTTCTTATTTTTAAATTTTTATCTATTTTTATTTTTTAATTTATCTTTTAAGATTTTTATTTTTTAAATAAAAAACATTTGTCTTCTGTAGCCTCCAATCAGTAGAGTTGTTATGTTGCCCAGGAGTATGGTTATGGCACTCCTGAAATTGTGGTTATTGTGAGACTTGATATTTTCAGTCTTGATATTTGTGCCTTGTATTTGTTTCATTTGTTTGAGCTTAATGGATTTTATGATTCTGGAATGTCTGCCTTCAGCATATTTTGTAGACGACCAGGGAGAATATATTTTGCATTTTAAGGGAAGTATTCTTATCAGTACTGCATTTCTTCAGTCAAATTCCTCTGCCTTGAATGTACATTGGCACCTGGACACATATAAAAGGAAGACTTGATTAAATATTTTGAACGACCATTAAAAAAAAGAACAACAACAGCCAAATATTGACGTGTACTGGGTATTTGCCCCTTTCAGTACTGCTGCTTTGCTATTCTAAAATAGGACTATTGCTATAGAACAGTGGTGGGAACTTTTCAGTACAGTTTATTAACAGCATCTACAGCATATCCTGTGAATCCATGCCAGTTCTTGCTAATACTTAGTTCTAACCCTAACTAGCAAAGAAGTAATTTGACATTTTATTTATCTCCTGGGTTTTTTAAAAAAAAAAAACTTATAATTTGAGCACAAACCACAAAGCTGCTTTAAACTTTTTATTCCTTGGTACAGAGTAGTGATTACAATGCATTCCTTTTTCCAGCATCACTGCTTGAAAAGCACATTTTATTGCTGATTTTGAGGAACAGTCTTTGATTTTATGTAGTCTGAAATAGCTCATGAAGCTCGTATTTTTTGTAAACTACTTAACAATTACTGGAGAGTGAGAGAAGAGGAAGGGTTAGTATGAAATCTTTGGGAGCTTCAGGCTGCATGACAAGCTTAAGTGCTTGATGAACATCGAGATTCATTTAGACACTCAATTTTTTTTTTTTTTTTTTTTTTTTTTTTTTTTTTTTTTTTGATTAAGCATTTCTGTATCAGTGATGTGCTTGTTCCTACAGAACAGCTCCTCAGGTAGCACCACCTGCAGTGGCAGCGTGGGTAGAACTTTCAGAAGTGCTTGCTTCTATTGGACTTAGACATGTTGATTCCCACCAGCGTAAGTGGATGCAATAAGTTTTTCATCAAATATGAATATATTTTTAATATTTAACAAAAATGTAGCCATCTCTACCCAATACAAGACTGCTGCAGGCCTGTGTGTAGCTGACTACTTGTACCAGTGTCCCCATCTCCTCATTGATTTAAGTTGTAGGCATCGACAGAGGGGACTGAGCCAAAATGGTTTATTATCTTTATGGATTCAGACTGCCTATTTGTGAGTTTATTCAAAATAATAGAACTATCATATTGCATGTTAAGATTCTGCATAAAAGGAGCATGTCAATTTTGCCATTATAGAAATGAGCAATTAAATGCTTGTATGAACCTAATTCCATTTTTTTATGGGTGTGCCTTGGTGATTGCATGCTGGTTTTCCACATCATTCACAGGTGCACAGTACCGATACAACTTTGATGTAGTTAATTTGGTAACAAGTGGATGGAGGAGTTGTATATTAAGCATTTTTAATGTAGTTTTGTCTTGGTGGATATTTAATAGACCACATTCAGCCTGTGACTCGTAGACCTCGCCTAGATTCAAGTTCCTGTTGCAATTGATTGAAATCCAGGGCTGAGAAAAAAAGGTGATGGATGCAGAGAGGGACTGGACTAAGGGATGCTGTGTTCTTTGTTCTTCATATGCAGAAGCAAGTGGTGTTGCTTGTCTTGCACCCCACTGTAACATGCAGACTAGACCATGCTAAACACAACACCTCAAAGCTGAAAGGCTGTAAATGTTGGTGTCAGGAACTTAGAACGCAGCATCCACAGCATGCATGGACATGCAGACCTGTGTGCTTGGTCTGTAACGGTGACACCTCAGAAGTCTCTTGGTACAAGTAAACAGATTTATCAGTCATCTAGTCAGTCATCATGGAGCTGCATTGTTTTCCATGGTGGTCGATAATCAAGTGGATTGATGCCTTGTGTTCCTGGGCCCCGCAAGTGGTTGTGCTCCAATTCCATGAGGGGTTTTTTGTGGACTTGCACAGTGCATTGCGGAGTAAGGCAAGAGAAGCAGCAACATCAGAGCGTTCAATTGATGTGCATTTTGACAGGGAGGGGTGGCTGGCTCATCAGGCTCACGCTGGAGTCAGCTGGAGGTGCAGTCGATAGGAGGTACCCAAAATCAGTTGAACACAAAACGTGTTTCCTGCATGTCACTGCTGTGTTACCTCCTCACGGGACAGCGGAGTTTCAACATGTACCAGGGTCTTGCCCTTGGTTCGTGCCAATAAAAGGTTAACCAGGTCCTCCCAAGGTCAGGACAGTAGAAGTGGAGTCCCCAGAGCACCTTGCCTGGCCAGGACACAGCTGCTTACCTGTGGCAGAGGAGAGGTACCTGCAGGTAAAATGAGTTCCTCTCCTTCTGTGGCTTCAGAGGTTGGGCACTTGCTCTTTAAAATAGACATTGTGTAGTCTCAAAAGGAAGACAAATGGATCAGTAGCCCTGGATTAGCTTTCTACCATTGTGGCACAATAATAAGCCCTTAAAACTAGAGCGTGTGTGATAATTGAAGTAGTAAGCCTAGAAGTGAGCTCAAGAACAGGTTAGCGAGTATTGGTATCTGCTGGTGTGCCAGGAAGTGTGTATTTCAAATGAGAGCATGGTCGCTTCTTTGGAATGAAAACTGCAATAGGAAAATTATTGGCCCAGGAACTTCAAATAAAGAATTATTTTCATAGTGGCTTTATATTTATGTTACTCTAAGTTTATAAGCAAAGCAAGCATTTCTATTTGCAGAATGCTTCTTATCAGCTGATATTAAAAAAAATACTTCATTTGCCAACACTGCTCACACTAGCAAATCTGTACATCCTTAGCTGTAAATTGTAGGTTGGGGACTATTGCTATTTTTAATATTTGGCGATTAATGTGGTGTACCTTGGGTAGAACATCATTGGAGAGATGGATTTATTTTTAACAAAATCTTGTCTCAGTTTTTGGTTTTGTTGTTTGCTTTGTGTCAGTTAAATCTCCAGAAGGACTTGCTTGCTGTCATACTGTATTGTAATAGAAGGCTTACTGTCATCAGCCTGGGGATCTGCTGTTTGGAAAAAGGATGCAGAAGATACTTGGATGCACTCGTTCCCACTCCTTTCGTTATTTTGGGGCTGGAGTTGGCTTGGAGCCTGTGGGCAGTAGTAAAAAAGTCACTCACAAAACATTTGTCCAAAACTAAGTCTGTCTGAAGTGACCTGTTAGTTGGAGGGGACAGTGGAAGAAAATCAAGAAAGTTGTAAGGAGAAGAATCTCCTCAAGCAGCAGTAACACACAGCACTTACTTCTGCTGGAGGATTTATGACCACTTTAAGATCTGTATGTTTCCTCTTGTGAAACTTGCAAACAGATCCTAAGGGGGGAAAAAAAAAACAAAAAACAGAGAGAGATTCTCAGTCTGTGTATTGTTGCTTTTTGTTCTGCTAATGGGTGCAAGGAGTTAGTTGAAGTATCACAGAAGATAGTCAATAAAAAGGTGTAAATATCAGGTGCCAGTACCACCATAGGACTTGGAGGACAAGTGTTTGTCTGAATAATGTTATTGTCACTGGCTCACTCCCTACAGGGTGCTCTTCTCTGGTGACATGGAAGCACTGCAGGGTGCAGAATATGAACCCAAGGTTTCACTGTTCCCTGTCCCTCCATACATCTCTCTCCCTATCTCTGCCTCAGAGATAGGGCTTTCCCTTTTCCCCTCTGTAGACTTGAACAACCACAGAAGACAAGCTTCCTCTTTTATTGCAGCTATGTGGTAGCTATATTGATAATCTGGATTAAAATTGGGATGCAGTTTTTTCCTTCTCTCTTTGTTTCGGGGACAGAAATAAAATTTAAATATGACCTGAAGAAAGAAAAATGCTCTCTTCCAGCAGAGACACCTGTCACAATTATGAAGCAGTTGTCATGAGGTGTCTTTGTTGTCTGCAAGAGTCACTTCGTAGCCTAAATCTAAAGATTAAAATGCTGTCATACAGAGGATGTTGGATTATGTCATGGGGTATCCAACTTGAAGTCTAATTGTGGTTTGATGCCATGTCACAGACTTTTTTGGTGATTTGGAGAAAGTTGCCAAATCCTTGCCTGTCTGTCAAATCCTTGCCTGTCTGTCCCATGGCAGCAGTATGACCTTTCTCAGTTTTGCAGTGGGTTTTTTGTGCAATTCTCCCTGCAACTGTGAAACTAGTTGGAGGTGCACACCTCTTCTCATGTCTTCTGTCCATGTTCCTGAATGGTTTTCCAGAAGAGGGGCTGTATACTACAGTTTCATATTATATCACTGCAACTAAGCTGCTGCTGTAGTAAAGTAAAAATATATAAATATATATATAAATGGGAGCATAACTTCTGACATTGGAAACCCTTCCTAATCCTTGGCCCATGTGCCCTGCACATGAGAGAAAATAGCCCCATGTCAGTGTTTTTTGAACACTGGAGTGTTCATGTCAGGGTTTTTTTGAGCTGAAGGACATTACAAAAGCTTTCCCCCTTTAATAATGGTTAGTGATGTGGGGTTTTCTTGGTACTTTTAAAATAATTTGCATATGCTTTTTGAACCCCTAAGGAAAACCAGGTGTTGTGCTGCCTGGCCAGTGTTCTGCCTCTATGAGCTTCACTTCTGGCGCTGTGACTCTTAGCTGCATGAAGCAGAACAGTCAGAAAGCAAGGGCTGAAGATAAATTTCTTTTATCTTTTTTCTGTGGGTCTGCCAGCCCCACAGCCCTGGTCATCAAGATCCATGCTCCAAACTGGTGGTTATGCTGAAATCAGACTGCAACATTTTCAAGGCAACTGTGATGTCTTCCAGTTTGCAGTGTTTCCTGCAGCAACAGTAGAGTTCAGTGCTGGAGAGAAGTGCTTCACTATTCACATGATTTATGGTGCTTTATGGTACACCCAAAACAAGTGTCAGGCATAGCTGTGGCATGTGATGTTGTGCTTGGAAGCTTCCTTCCCACTTCAAAAGCCCAGCTGTGTTCAAAGTGGATAGCAGATACATAATGTGCACAGGTACTCTTACATAGTTTTCTTGAAAAGTATATGATCTATCTCCTGATCTGTTGCTTCCTGTTGGTTTTCATTTTCTTTCACTTATTTGATACTCTCCTATTTTTAATCCTATTTTCCTGGACTAAAATCTGAACCCAAATATCAGGATTGAACATACTGATTTTTAATTGCACGCAGTGGTTTTGTTCAGGGCTTGAATCAGCATCTAGATCTCACTTGGTTCCCTCATGGCACCTGTGCTTTTCTCTGGATTTTTAAAATGCTTTTATTAGTTCTGGTACTCTCCCAGAAGGTGGTATGCTGCTATATAGTGATTTCAATTCAGTATCTTTTTCATTTGACATATGAAATTCATCTCATGAGAGACTTAAGACAAAATCCATTAGTAATGCTTTGGATCAAGGACTGTATCACATCCCCAGCTGGAAGTCTCCTTGGTACTTGTTTGCAGGGGTGGACTCTGTGATAACTCCCATTCTCTATGGAGCTATTAATGAGCCATTAATCCTGTATTTTGGCATAAGAAGGGCACACCCTCTCTAGGGGTGAAGGGAAAGGCTAATCTCAGCATTGCCCACTGTTTGCTCATGGCTGCCATTTTCTAACTGGTGTAGAAAGGCTTCTAATCGTGAAGCAAAAAAAAAATAAAAATGTTCAGAAGTGTTGATTAAATGATTTTTCTTTTTTTCCAGAGTTTTGATTGTATGGCTAGCCAGGTCTCAGAAAGCTGGCACAGCTCATTTCACAGTGCAGTTGGATTCTGCTGTTACTCCCATAACCTTTTTTCTTTTTTTTTTTTTTTTTTTTTTAAAAAAGAGCAAAAATACTTTAAACCTGGAAGAGACTGATGTGTAAAACGGTAAAACACCCTAGTGAAGAAAAAGTGCAGGAGGGCCTAAGGTAGGTGGCATAAACTGGATTGCTGTGAATCTTTTATCTGTCATTAATCATCTGTCAGCAGCTCCTATGGGATTCTCTGGGACAGTGGCCATGGCTCATGCTTGAGAGTTGTCTTCTGAGGTCTTCTCCACCCTCAAGCCCTGCTGTATTGGATTTAACTATGAATCAGCTCTGCACCTGCAGTTTCTGTTGGCTGCTCCTGGTTGGGTTTTATTTGGTGTTTTGAGAGGGTGTCTGCCAGTCGTCAGGTCACAGGTTCAGTTAGTTTTCTCTAAATGTCTTTGGGCAGTAATACCAGTGTGTTCATTGACCTTTTTCTGACATCTCTGATGGTTTTTCTCTGTCTCTGATATTGGGGATGATCTGTCTCCTTTCTCTGCCTTTTTAGCCCTCTCCAGTCTGGAGCAGGTGAGCCTGCTGCAGTCTTATGAGGGCTTACACTATGGTATGAGAATGGAAAACTCCCAAACTGCTTATTTTCTTTATACACTCTTAGCTTCTGGGCCTCTCCCTACAAGAAAGACATCGAGTTGCTGGAGCAAGTTCAGAGAAGAGCAACCAAGCTGGTGAAGGGTCTGGAGAGCAAGCTCTGTGAAGAGAGGCTGAGGGAACTATGAAATGGTTAGTCTGGAAAAGAGGAGGCTGAGACCTTATTGCTCCTGAAAGGAGGTTGTAGGGAGGTGGGTGCTGGCCTCTTAAGTGAAGTTGCACTGGAGAAGGTTTAGACTGGATCTGAGGAAGAATTTCTTTACTGAGGGAGTAGTTTGGTGTTGGAATGGTCTGCCCAAGGAGGTGGTGGAGTCACCATCCCTGGAAGTATAAAAATTGTGTAGATGAGGCACTTCAGAACAAGTTCTAGTGGGTGATAAAGATATTAATATATATTTTTTCTTCAGGGGGAATGTTGGTAGTTGGACGCAGTGATCTTAGAGGCCTTTTCCAGCTGTGACAGTTCTGTGATTCTGTGATGGTGCAGGGCTTGATGTAATGCACAAAGGCTGCAGAGTCAGCCCTGAGCTAACAATGGTTTATTGTACTCCCAGCCCCATGTAGATCTGTCTGGTCTCTGAGTGGGCAGGAGGGGAGCCAGGGTTTCCTGCTTTGTTCAAAATCACATCAAGGCCAGCCTGTGGGAACCTTTGCTTTCAGCTGTGAGCAGCTTTCCCTGCAGATTGCCCTGCACTTCTGATGTTGTCAACTGAAGAGCAGTGTTTACAGCCAGGGCCACAGCACCATCCCCAGGGATGTTCCAGTGAAACCCTGCATGTAGCCTGGGTTGTGGGCCCTTCTATACCTTTGCAATATAACCTGAATTTGACCGAGGGATACAGATATCGTAGCAGCATCTGTGTCTTCCAGAACATTTGCTCTGGAAGTTTCCCAGTGGATTTATATAGTTTGAAATTTAATACCCTCTACAGTTCAGTAAGTTTTCAACTTTACTGTTTAAGAGATATTTGTTTCTGGTTCCTCTTGCAGTCTTTGCTTCTACCATGGCAGTTTCTTGAGGGCAATTTTACTAAAAATAAGTAAAGTGTAAAAGTATCTGTCAATAAGGTGTGTGGAAAGGATGGGGCTCTCTGCATTTCTAGAACATAAAAAAGCTACATTTTGAGCTCTGCTGGGTACCACAGGTGCAGTATTTAAAGCAGGCCTGAATAAATTAAACAGAGGATGGTAAAGCACTGGGAATCAGCTGCTGGCCTGAGGGCAAATACAGGCTGCATCAAGAGTCTTGGGAAATCCTACCTTTCAGCCAGCATTGCTGCTGCTCTAGGGATGTGATAGCAGGACCCAAGGGTGTTTATTTGTGCCTCTAGTAAGCTGCAAGCAGGTTTCAAATAGCTGTGAGCTCAAGCCTCTATGTGCTGTGGTGCACATCCAGCCTCTGCCTGGCTAGTGGAGCATTTTATTTTTGGTTTTACAAGGATGTGAGTGCATGACCCTGCTACCTAAGAATGCAAGGAAAGGTGTTAAAAGAATGAACAGGAAACTGTGGCAATTTGAATTGCTTTGGAAGAAGCTTCCACCCCTTCCCCACCTCCTTATCATGCTGCCTTACATTTGTGTGTCTGAAATATTTGCTGTATTTCTGCTTAACTCTCGATTGACACATATGCAAGGTAAGAATTCGACTCATTAAAATCCTCTGTGTTGAACGTGACAATTAATGCCAAAGCACACCTGGAAAGGCTTCAGAGATAAGGCCTGTAAGGCAATGCTCTCTGGACTCGTAGAGTAAGCGTTTTCCCAATTAATTTCTGTCTAAGGGTTGGCAGTGTTACTTACCCAGTTGGTAAACCTAGTTTCAGATTTCAGCTTTAAAATATAATTGGCAGCTCAGCAAATTCATAAAATTGATCCCCATTCGCACTTATTTTTGGCTTCCGTTAAGAATGTGCCAACCTGGAACTCTAAACTTGACCCCAAGTGACTTTTCCCAGGGCCAGTGCCCTGAAAGGGAAGCCTGGCAGCAGTGCCTGGGCCCCAGCCAAGGTAAATCCTGAGCTGCTGATGTCAGGACAGCCTTAACTTGAACTGCAGGTGAGAAGGGGGAAGAAAAAAAAAACAAAAACCACAAAACAAAGGTTGAATTTTGTAAAATGCCCCCTTTATGAAAACTGTTATTCAAGTGATCCGTCTGACACAGTGCTGCAGCTTCTAAGAGGGTCTGAGCTGCCTTGTGTTCATTCTTCTAGGGCTGCTCAGCCATGAAACACAGGCTAAAGCTGAGAAGCTGTGTAAATGCTTAGTGACACAGCCTCCTGATCCCCTTAGGAAGCAGCCACCAGCAGAAGGCAGTGGAATCCCTTCAGCTGGGGGTGGTCGAACCCTTCCTGGGGGTACATGAATTCCTTCCAACCTGCAGGAGAAAGAACTCCCTGCCTTGGAAGCCCAGGCCAAGCTCTTCTCCATGCTGAGCAGAGCCGTAACCCCCCCCCCGGCACAGCTCCCTGGAGCCTGATGCCCTCTCCTGTTGTTCCCATGGAAAAGGTCCTGGAGAGCTCTGGGAGTGCAGATGAGGTGCGTGCAACCCTTGCGGGTGGGATCTGTGCAAGTGGATGGGACTGGCTGGATGGTGGAAGTTGTTAGCCCTGGAGGAACAAACCCAATGTATAGCGATACCACATTGACACCTTGTGGTCAGCTTTGACCATCATGGTTTTTAAAAAACACATCCCTGCAGGCTGAGCGGTGTACAGATGCCAACTGCTGGACATTTCCTAGAGGCATTCCACTTGCCTGTTTATACTTTTTCTTTCGACAGCACCATTTAAGCTCTCTTGGACAAATACAAGCACTAGAACTTCAAAGAGCAAACTGCAGAGGCTAACCTAGACCTATGTCTCCCAAATACCATCCCCAGTTGCAGATAAATATCGTAAGTGATGAAGAGAAATAACCACTGGAAAGTATTTTTGTACTCATCCAGAACTTCAATTCTCTGCCCCTTTTTTCCATGATATTGTTACTTTTACTTCATCTTAAATTGACACTCACTTTTTCTTCTTCTGCAAGGCTTAAATATGACCTATGTAACCTAAGAAAGATGTTCTAAGGGCTTAAAGATCTTCCATCTGCTTCTCCAAGTGAAGCCAGGGCTCCAGTTCCACCACATGTCATATATTATGTTATGAGAAAAAGGATATTCAGATGCTGAAGTTCTTCTCTAAGAATGTTTCCCTGCTGGAAATAACATTTTTACAAGCTTCTGTATTCCCTTCAGTCTCTTCCTAACAGGACCTCCTGTGGGGAGAACTCGGTATTTCTCATTCCGATGATAGTTTTGAGTAACATTTAGAATTGTCTGCCAATGGCTGTGTATTTTTTGGCAATAACAAATCGTAGTCAAGTTTGCTTCCCAGCTAAAATTTCTTTAGCACCACTTTTGGAGTGGTGATCGGATGGACTGCAGCCTTTGCCAGGCTACCATGGCATTTATGCCTTCGGTTTCCCTGGAGCTGCAGAATGTGGTTTTGTTTATGAAGTGCCTTTTGCCATTGACCATTTCAAGCTGTAAAAACCTTTCCAGTCCTCTGTGCTTCTCCTGATACCCCCTTTCACAAATCTTGGCTGTTCTTCAGTGTTTTTAGAGAGTTACTGTGCCTCTGCAGCTCTTCTGCTGATGGTGCAAAGAGACCACTGATCCTGTAGTAAAGCTGGATCTCATCTGGAAACCACATCACCAGGAATCTGTCTTGTCCTCACGTTCAGTGCTGTAGTTCATTAGGTTACTGTAGTTGATGCCACTTTTTTAGGTGTTTCTTTGGTTGTCTGAAGTCCCTTCAGTATGAATATCAAATTCAGCCAATTGATAATCACAGGAGAGAGCTGAACCCCACTTTGCTCAGGGTTGCAAGTGTGCAGACGAATGGCAGCCACCCTTCTGAATCTTACTTTGCATGGCAATAATTTCACCTTAAGTAACATACAACATGCTTCTACCACCTCTGTTTCTTTAATCTGATTTAGATTTTTTTGCTTCCATTTGTCCAGTTTGACTGTGTTTATTGTCATTCATGCTTTGCTGTGTGCTCCTGGTATATAAATTTATTTTGCCATTCAGTGTCCTAATGCCCTGTATGAAGCCAGTAGTGTTAGTTACCTCAAAATATGCTACTTTGATTGTAGCAGGTGAAGGATAAGTGTTGCTTTTTAGTAGGATTTAAGTGCATGGTTGCTGAGTTTCTGCTAGCATCCTATTTGATCCTTAGTGAAGAGAAAGATGAAAGAAGTCAGTACAAGAACATGTGCCTGTAAGTTTGCCTCCATTTCCTTCCCCAAACAACTTTTGCCTCAAGGCTGGATGGGAGAGCATGTCAAATCTCTGCCAGGCTTAAGGGATGCATGTCAAGGATCAAAAAACCAAAACCAAACAACGCTGTGAAAAAAAAAATTAAAAATTTAAAAAAAAAAAAAAAGGGAAAAATTCTAATAATAAGCTGTGCTGTTTTTCAGAAGAGTTTAAAGCATCCCAGTCCCACCAACAAGTGGTAAGTAAATACAGCAGCAGTCTTGTATGTATGTGAGTGAATACAGAGCAGAGGTACCCTGAGACAGAGAAGTAAAGGGCTTATGGTAACAGAATAAATGAGTTACAGCTGCAGGAGAAACTGAGGTGTTCTGAAAGTCCATGCAAAAGGTGAAATGAAAAGTGAGATCTGAATTGTTATCTTAAATATAAGTATGTAAATTACCTGTGTCCAGCTTAGGCGTCTGTTTGTCAAAAACTTTCACCCCAGGCTTTGGGGTTTTTTATTGACTTGTAGAGGTGGTCTAACACACCTGGTGAAGTCCAGGGCTTGCTTGTTCTTCTCTAGCAATCTACTTTTGAGAAGGAGAGAAGCTATGAAAGCTATCTTGCTGTATTTATTTGCTTGTGATAAGTTCAAATGTTTGATTGTTTATAAATTATGCCAGCTCTTACAGGAAGTGAGTTAAAATTTTAGCAAAA
Source organism: Florisuga fusca (assembly GCA_038090715.1). Lineage (NCBI taxonomy): Eukaryota > Metazoa > Chordata > Aves > Apodiformes > Trochilidae > Florisuga > Florisuga fusca. The sequence continues at coordinate 34,589,910 of JAAWXA010000001.1, forward strand.
CTTTTCAGAGTACCTGGCAAATGTGTTTATTACAGAGAAAGATTATGATCTACTTCATAAACCATCATATTGCATTAGCTTTGATGGTATCTAAGCTTGCTAAATTAGTAGATTTGTCATCAAACGCTGTTGGGCAGAAATTTCTATATTTAGGAAGAGGTGAGAAGATGGTAGTGTGAGCTGCCCAGGACTAGAGGACCACTCTTTTTCCCCCTGTTTACACTGAGAAGCTGTTTGCAGGGGTGACTTCTAGCCAACATTTCCAGTGAGATACTGGCATCGAGTTTCCCCAGCCTCTCACAAAGGAGGGTGTCTGTAGCTTCCTAACTTTTTGGGAAAGGGTGAAAGCAGAGAAGGCTGGAGGACCCTCTTTTATGACTGGTTTTTTTTTTCTTCTTTTTTTTTTTAATCTTAAAACTAATTTGGCAATTCTGTAAATCTCCCTCAGGAAAGCAGCCTGGAGGATTGCTCCCACTGCTTCAGTCTTCTCCTAAAAGAGGCTTGGCAATCAAAAAAGCAAAGAACATCCAGGGCTTTCTGAGCCTGTTGGGATTTATTGATTCATTTTCAACTTGGCAGCAAGAGCTCGACTCAAATGTATCACCAGAGAGATACCAAATAGCAGGAGCCTCCTACCCTGTCTGTGCAAAAGCTGCCTGCTCTTTTCTCTTAGCCCGTTCCCTTACCTCAGGAGCTGACAAAGCCAAAAAGAAATCCTCCTGCCTTGGAAAATGCAAAAGGCTCTGCAGCACGGAGTCCTGAGTCCCAGGTGCTTGTGATGCCATGAAATGATGCAGCAGCCCATGCTCTCTGTAGGCTCTTGGCCAGCAGCAGAGCTCCTCTCAAGCACACAGCCATGCAGCACCACTGCTGTGCTGCCCTCTGAATAAAAGCTCCATGAGAAAGAAAATTCCTCCAGTGAGAAGAGTCAAGAGAAATTTAGTTCTGTCAATTGCCAAAGGTTGATTTATTTCTTCAGGCACTTTCTCAGCAGAAGGCACATTCTATGTGTTTTACTAGAAGATTCCCCAGTAAGACAGAACTGAAAGAAAAATAAGTTACTAAGCACTAGGAAAGGGTTTTAAAAGACCACCAAATTCCTGTGCATCCTCAGAGGAAGAGGAAAAAAGCTTGTACGCATCTCTAGCAAGATGAGGGCACTCTATAAAAGCAGCATGCCAATTTTCCTGTAGATTTTTAATTATTTCTGTATTGAAATACATGATGTACATTCCAGATGCAAAAATAAATGTTGACAAATACAGCTATATCCTGCTCCATTGCCAGGTCTGTGTTTTCAGAATTCTGCCTTTGGGACTTCCTCTGGTTGAGTACGTCGAAGGTATTTTTCTGCTCCCCCTCATACTTTGCAAGTATTTATATTTATGTGTGTGTGTGTTTGTGTACAGCAGAATATGTGTATACAGCAGTAGCTGGGAAAGCTCTGGCAGAAGCTGTTAGGCAAGCCACTGACCCTGGCCTTGTATGGGCACAATGCAGGCAGTTAATCCATTAAATGTCTGGGGTCCTTTTGATGTGTTAAGAGTGGTGCATGACAAATTTCAGAGCAATTAATGGTGGCTGTAGAACTTAAGTACTTTTCAAGGCAATTCACAGGCCATTTATTCCATAGTTTAGTTGTAATGTAACTCCTGATTTTGTATTAATGTAATATGCGGTGGGTAAAATTTTCTGTTGATCCTGTTATACTATATGTATATTATGACAACAATTAGAGGAAAATTTATGATGCATGGAAAAAACTGTCATGTTCTGTGGAGATAAATCATGCCTTCAAACTCCAAATTAGAATATACTGGAGCCAACACAATGGCCACAAGAGACTGAAATGATATTGTATACTTATTTCCTGAAGATTCTTTAACCACCACCAAAAAAAAAAAAATTCTGATGATAATTTCCAGAGGGAAATAGGTCGAACTATCGCTACTTAAAAAAATACATCATGGTAATGACACTAAAGGTAAGTTACTACTCCTTGGTCAACTTTTAAAAACAAAAGAATTCAGAGTTGTCAGTGAGGACCATGTTGAATTCTTGCCTGAGACTAAGATGTCTGGTTGGACTTCAGATAAGAACCTTACTTACTGAAGAAGAATTACTGCAGGGCCAGATGATTTGTAAATCCCACACAAATGTGGGACTTGATTACAGCATCAGTGCTTAGTGGAATGAAAAAAAAAAAAAATTAAAATACAACAATATTTGGATCAAGTTATTCTAGATGACCATTTTAGAATGTGTTAAAACATGTTTAAAACATGTCATGATGACATACATAAACTTTGGTATAATGCCAAAAACTTTCAGGGTTAACCTTAATATTTTAATTACAACCTTGAGAATTCAATGGAATAATGCAGAGATTCACAGCTTTACAGCTTACTGAAAATGAAACACGTTCCAGCAGAACAGTTTAAATTTTTGTAATCAGAAATCAGGTGTGTAATTACATTATGGGATTGCACAATTAAGGGTTAAGTCAACAACAGTTTTCTTACTCAGTACAACAGAGGTGCTTTAAAGTTGTTGAGTTTGTTTTGTTGGGTTTTTTCCCCTTGACATCATCTGGGTCTCTCCTTTTTGAATTAACTTCCCCAAACCCTCAGCCCACATCAAGATTTTTGTTGAAGATTATTTCCCTGATTTGACTTCCATTGTGTGTGATCCCTCAGCAATGTGCTTGCAGCTGTTGTTAAGTGCCCTGGTGCACTGCTACCACCTCTTCTTGTGGCTGTGTGTGTTCAAAGCTTTGGTTTATCAACATGAGCTGTATGTTTGGAAGCTTACTGACACAGGGCTGAAGCTGTATTGGGCTATAATACAGACTCAAAGGTGCCTTCTAGCAGAAGGCAGAGTCCTGAGGTAGGGGAAATAGGACAAATTATGTTTCATGGTAGCTGAGCTAGTACTCGGGGGTTGTCTGTGGAGAGCCCCTTCCTGGGGAATGGGGAGCATGGTCCTTTTACAGTAGTTGAACAACGGGCTGGGACTTTAAAACAACATATCTAGTTTTTAAAAGCATCAGTGAAGATCTCTGTCATCCTGAACCAGTGAGGTTCAAATGGTGGCATCCCAGTTACCCTGAGCACTTTCATGGGAATTGAATGAGATCTCACTAGTGACCAGCACCCCTTGCTTTGACTTGATGCCCCATTGCTGGTTGATGTGCTCCTGAAACAGCTGTAACCCTTGCCTTAAAGCCCTTCAATAACACTTGGTTAAACCTCAGTGTAGCATCTTTTTTTGTCCTGGGACTTGTACTTGTTGGGAAAGGTTTGTCCTGGAGGCCTCACAAATTTCTGTGTCTTTGAATCAGTAAAGTCAAGCTAGCAATATCCTTGATATCGGGGTACAAAGCCATGATGTGATCCACCTCCCCACAAGGAAAAAGGGAGCACAGCTCCCTGTGTATGTTTTCTTGCTGGGCAGAGGGTGGCCTTGCAGCAGGGGTGGGCCAGTAGTCACTGTTAGGGGCATTAGGGTAAGCATGGACTTTCTGGAAGAAGCCCAGCCCCTTGCTAGAGTCTAATAGGAAGGGCTGTTCTGGGGGCTGGCTGGGGACACTGTGCTGCTGGCTGTACAAGTGAAACAGGGTAGGGGGAAGAGCCCTGGACTGTGGCAAGACATGGTGCTGAGTCTTCAGGGCCTGTTTCTGCTGAGCACCACGAGGGGGGCCATAGCAGCTCCTCTGCCCCATCCTGCGTGTGCTGCAGCACTCCCGGGGCCAACTGCAGTCTGGGCACATCCCACCCCCTCCAGCTGGGAGCACCGTCTGCCGGAAAGGACATCCCAGTAAGCAGGGGTGGTCCAACCTATGGGGGCAACGAAGTGAGTATGGGTTGGGCCTGAGGTCACCACAGTGAGGAGGGCTGTCTGTCACCTCTCTCTTCTGAGGGATCTGGATGGACCGAGTGTAGCCGCAGGCGTCATCCCCGATGCACAGCGCTGACATCTCCTCCAGGAGTGGTTGCTCTTGCAGCAGCTCTGCCTGCAGCAACCACGGGGCCAGCCCCAGGCCAGAGTTGGAGCCACTGGCCCAGGTGCCAGCCACCTGCTCAGGATAGCTCATCCGGCACCGCCCTGGGTGGCAGGCAGCCCCTGCAGAGCCCCTGGCTTCTCGAGGTGTCTCTCTGCAGGCACTGGGCACTGCAGGTTCTCCTCTGGTCCTGTACGGCAAGTGGTTGCACTGCTCCTCCCCTTTCCCCATCCTTAATGGGACCTTTATTTTGGCCCTGAGCTCATCAGCAACTGAGAGCTGGGCTTGATGTAGTCTCTCTGGGTGGTAAAATTTGCATTTATTGCCATAGGTGCATTTTTTACCTGGAAGAATAAAAATAAAGAAGTCAAACAGGGGCTTGTCACTGTAACTCGTTCTGATTAACAACATGCTCATCACTTCTCTCCATCACTGTGCATTTGCAGGAGGGTGGTGAGCAGACAGTGAAGAGGGGAAGTGCTCTTTCCCAGTTCAGTACTTTTGACCCCAGATTTAAATATTGCTGCCATAAATAGCAGGGTGAAGCTGCAGTGAAAGGAGGTTTCTGCTATGCTGGAAGTTTCTGAAATAGATTTATGTTCCAGCTGCTGCGCGCAGCAGGCTGGGAGACCTACTGCTGCAAAAGGTTGCTTTAAAGAATGGTATAGGGATTTGCCACTGAGAAACCTCCATATTACTGGGAAGTTATTGCAAGGGGAGAAAGGGGAAATACTGGGGTGGCCTTTCCCAAGTGCTAAAATCCATGTCCACTCTGCAAAGTGAAGAGTGTGTTCAAGCCACGGGTCAGCACAGCCAGAACCAGCAGCTGCCTCTGCTGAGGCCAAAGCCAGGTAAGCAGAAGAGTAAAGAAGCATCATCACCCATCTGAGCAGCCCCGACCCAAGTCCCTGCCACACAAAGCAGGACAGCACACGGCAGCAGCGCTGGCCCGTAGCTGAAGGAAAATACTCCTGTGGAAAAAGGGCAGAAGGAGGAAGGGTGGCAGGTCACAGCGTGGAGAGAAACCCACCATAGGGACAAGGCTGCCATTTTGGTTCAGGAAACACTGGCTTTTTGCTGAGGAAGTTACTAAGAGTGGGTCCATGCCGGCCTAATGGATCATCAGGAGGCATAAACCTGAAAGAGGAAAAAGTCACGGGTAACAAAAATACTTTGAGCTTTTGGGGCTAAAGTGCCATCACGGCTTGTGACACAAGGTTAGGAAAGAAAATCCTTGTGATCCTTTTGTGGCCTGGCCTTCAGGAGTCAGGCTGCCTTACTAGACACTGTGCCCTCCTGCCTACCAAGACAACAAGGCTTCAGCTTCAGTTGTTTTTTCCTATTGACTTAACCTATCTGGAAAGCATGATAGCTTGACATAGCTCTGGCCAGCCAACAGCTCCAGCCATTGCAGCATTGCCTCCTTTTTCTCTGAAGCAGCAGCAAACTCTCTGTGGTCCCCAGACTGTGATCCTCACCATCAGCTCCCTTCCATGGCACACTCAATTTTCTTGTACTAAATACTTGCAGGAGAATGAGGATTGAAAAGCCAGCAGGTAGTTTTGAGCTACAGCTGATGATGAATGTGGTGTGATAAACAAGCCCAACCTTTTCCAAGGATTCAATAAAGGCTTCCTGCTACAAGGCCTGAAATGTTCAAATAAATATTCTTCTGTGCCAGTTCCTGAATGTGGTGCTTGAGGAAGAAAACTAATTAGCATCTCTGGACTTGTTTGCAAATGAATCTGCACCACATTCACCCATGAAAAACTCTCTCTCAGGTAGAGGGAGTCACAAGCACTCAGGGGATTTGTTTATTCGATTATAAGGACTGAAACATCCAACTTCAGGCTGTGGTTTCAGAGAGGTTCCCAGAGCACTGTAAAAAAGGTCCTGCTGAAACTGTTCAGACAGGCTTCATAGCAACAGCTAGACCTTCCAAGGGAAGGGTTCTGAAAATCTGTAGGAAACAGTAAGGAAAATACCATATAAATATTTGTATCTCCTTAGTAACTAGGGAAGGAGCCTGATGGTAGCTGGAGATAATGGACTAGAACTTCAAAAAACACAGTATTGTGGTGTTCAGTGATGGTTCCCTGTGAACAATATTACAGGGGAACTGAAACTCAGATCCATGCATTCCCATCCAGTTTTAGTGGTGGTGGAGCCTCATCTCCATCTGACCCATGGAGTGTGCTGCTGTGTGAAGCAGCTTCTCCACCCCCACCCATCCGTGCATCTGGATGTCTCTGAGTTCATTTCCCCAGCTCATGAGGAAACTGTGAGGAAACTCAAGGAAGTCTATTTTCTACAGACTGTGGTGCATACAGCTCAGCATCACACCATACAAGTACCTCAAATAAAACCTTCCCCAGTAGGTATGGTTGAGGGTCAGAAAGACCAGCTTCTTGTCTCTCTTCTTCTAGGAAGCTGTGATTTGAAAAACATGGTAAAAAGTGCTGTTCTGCCTTGTAAGGGAATTAGAAATACTGCCAGATAGATAGCCAGCCTCTTCTCATGTACTTAAATTCTCTTTCTACAGGAAATAGAAATTACAAGATTCCAAGCTTTGGTTTAGCATCCCAGTTGGGACTGAAAAGAAGCAAAGCTGGTCACTAATGCTGGCATTCAAGTAGAGTTCATTGAAGAGCTATATGGGGCACTGAAGACCAAAGCTGAGGGAGCAGAAACTAAAGAAATGAGATAAGAAAAGTTGAGGTAAATTCCTTTCAGAAAAATTCTTGTGTTCTCTGCTATCAGTGGGAGGTACACTGATGTTGGAGCTGACCTGGCCCATAATGTTTCAATTCAATCTTGTTTAATAACAACTGCCTCTTACCTGTTACTGACAAAGGAGTACATGAGCAGTCGCTGCTCAATAAACCATTTCCACTCAGGGTTTTCATTCTGGAGATCCCGGTAATGGTCATTGGAAACAATGACTCCATCTTTCTCATAAGCAACCTTCACTATATAGCGATCATCGTAGCACACTACTCTCTTGCCTTTCACCTTCCGGGATGGGGTGTACACAAGGATCGACTGCTTTTCAAGCTCCTCAAGAATGTGCTGATCTGGTGCAGTGGTTGGCAGCCATGAAAAAAAGGGGAAAAAAATGTAAAAGCAAAAATAATTAATATTAATTATGACCAGGTGCTAAAAATCTGCAAGAATTCTGAAGATGTTTCGGCACTTTAAACAGCTTACAGTGTTGTGATTTTCAGATCCACTGGTATCTGGTGGTAATTTGGCAACTTGATAAATTAGGTCTTTTAAGAAAGCATCTACTTGTAAATCCTTTACTTTTATCTATAAAAGGATGCCTTGAATTCTAAACCAGAGATATGCTGAATCACATGCAAATGCTGAAAGTACCCTTTTTACTCCACTAGATAATAGAAGGTGCATTACCAACTCTGTTATCAGATAAAATGTGTCTGGTAGAATAAATAACAAATAAACTAAATAACTAACTTACTTACTTTGCTGCTATTGAAGACATTCCGACTTTCTGTCATTTCTGCTATGCAGAAATGTGGAACCTCAGCTTCCTCATTTGCAGACACTAAGATGCTGGCACAAATCTAGCAGATCTGTTTCTAGATAAAGTAAATCTTGCAGTCCTCCACAGACTGCAGCTGCATTTCCTTCTCCTGGAATGGGAACCCATGTAGTTCCTCTAGTGGAGTGATGATAGGCTACCAGATAATAGGCAGTGGTAAATGCATTGGCTACTGTCATCTTTGGTTTAGCTGCTAGCCTGGAACATATGGCAATAAATTACTGAATAATTTAAGGATGGAAATCTGATGCACAACTTACACTGTGCTTGTCTTTACAGGGCAAAACTGTACTGGATTCTTCATGCCCTGTCTCCAAACTGCACCTGATGATTGCCAAATGATGCCTGGGATGGATGGTTACTTACCTGCAATAGGATTGTCTTGTCGAGGGGGCTCCTTTCTCCAGAGTGGGACAATAACCTTGATGTAGGTGTGCCCCCTCTCTCGAAACCAATCCACCGCCAGCTGGATCCCCCAGCAGGAGAAGACCTCTCTGTTTCCATGGCTATATGTATTTAAAAAAAAGGAGGATGGTGAGGCAAAGCTTTCAAGAAGCTTCCAGTTCACTTTAACTGAGTCAGTAATGAAAAGACAAAACAAACAGCTTTTGTGTCATTCATCAGTATCCAAGAAAACAACATGTGGGGATGCCCTGGTTGAACAGAACTGAACACCAGTTTGGTGTTCAGTGGAACCAGAAACTCATTGTCTGAAGCAGTTTGGATACATAAAAAAAGAGGTATCTTGTCCCCGCTTTCTATGACATGCCTCTTTCCCAAGCCTTTTCCTTCCACCTCTATCTGGATGGACTTCAATCCAAAAGTACCAGCAAGATCTTAAGCTATGTCAGATCCTTCTCACACCTTGTCCAATAATGGTTTGAGAGTGAGAGTTTTTTCCAGCACAAGCAGAAACCAACAAGGCTCTCCTACGAGAAATAAAATGTGGGAATTTTCTTCTGTGGTAAGAGTGGCATTAAGGATTTTAATGACTGGTGTGGCTGCAAGTGTGATCGCAGGTCATTCTGCTGCTTGACCTCTTTAGGAAATAGAGTCAAACTATGGGGAAAAGGAAACTGTGAGAGGCAGGATGGGAAATACAGAGAACCTAACAAAGGACACCAAAAAAAGGGACAAGTCCTGAGTGGAAATGGCCACAGACACCTCAGGTCCATCTTTATCTTGTTCTAGTCAGTGGATTTTGTCTTTGTTGCACAGTCAGGACCTCCCCAGAGCAGGCACTGTAGCAGATGCAGGCAAGGTGCATTCTCAAGAATTATCAATATTCAGAGCAAAACCTCAAGGAAAACAATTAGGGGTGGTATCCTTCCTGAGTTTCTCCTTCCCCTGTTGGAAATTCTTACTGCTTATCATTCTCTTTTCTGAGATTCTACTATAGTGCAGAGCATCATTCAAGAGGGCATGGACTTAAGTTGTGCCAGGGGAGGTTTAGGTTGGATATTAGAAAGAATTTCTTTATGGAGAGGGTGATCAGGCATTGGAATGGGCTGCCCAGGGAAGTGGTGGATTCTCTGTCCCTGGAGATATTTAAAAAGAGACTGGATGTGGCACTCAGTGCCATGGTCTGGTAACTGCAGCAGTAGTGGATCAAGGGTTGGACTTGATGATCTCTGAGGTCCCTTCCAACCCAGCCAATTCTATGATTCTATGATCAGTAAAGGAAAGTAAATTGTTTATTACCTCTGCACAAGGAAACAAAAATAAACTCTTCACCAAGTCCTAAAATGTCTAAATGCCCTCACAGTGCCTACAGGTACCTCATCCTTGTACTTTGAGCTTTCTGGATAATATCATTATAGTCTCACTCGGGATTTCACTTCTGCAAAACATACTTGTAAATTACTCTCTAGGTTACCATACTTAATTGGAGAGGCAGACTCGTCAATGGCACAGTCTGAAATTCCTCTCCCCCTACCATCCCCCAGGAATTCAAGTCTAGGTTCTGCCTACATAAGCCTCATAATCAAAGCTCCATCTTACACCTAATGCAAATGTCAGTGCTGACATGGTGACCGCGAATGAAGAATAGTGTAATTTGGAGGAGGAAACCTGGTTGTTGGTTGTTTATTGATAGCTACCTAAGTAATAAGAAATCTTAAATAAGAACACCAAAAATAAATGGTCTGAAGTGCTCAATGAATTTAAACTCCATTTTAGAGGAATTGTTTGGTTTGGTTTTAAAAGGGATGTAATCAGGATAGATATGAAGTCACCTGGATGGGTAAATTGGATGTGCCAGTGACCTTTTCAGATAACTGCCTTTAAAGGCAGGAAGCCTAGGTACATCTTCAATGCCACAACTCAAAGTTCAACAGCAGTGTGCATTGAGTGCTCATATATATAACCCTGTCAACTTTAAGAAAGTAATTCCAGATGTATCCCCAGTGCAGAAGGTAAAGCACTCAAGGAGAAGCAATTTGTCCAAAAGGCCAAACAGGACAAGTGAGAAGAGGCACCTGGGACTGTTTCCCAGCATTAGCATTTAGCCCAGGTACTGCTGTATTGCTGTAGCCAAGCCTGGGGAAAGTGTATCTTGTATCTAAACCACCGTGTACAGGCATGACATGCAGCAGTGTCAACACAACTGAGCACCAGTGTCTGCAGTGCCGGGGCTCCAAAGCTGTTCGTTCTCCCTGTGTGGTGAATCTGTGTTCCCAGACACCAGGCTGGCTCCTGTCAGTCACCTTTCCCACCTAACCCCACGGACCATACATGATCTGTTGTGACTCATTCCTCTCTCTCTCCCTCCTGCCAGCAACAGGGCCCATGGCCCTTGTGTCACAGGTCAGTGGGGCCCATCTCAGAAACTGAAGCTGCAATCTGGTCTTGCTGTGATTCTGGCAGTTAATCCCTAATTAGCTTGCAGTGGTTCCTTTTTAAATTGTGCAATTCTGACCCCTTTGGGAAGAAATTTAGACAAAAGTACTCTTTTTGCAAACTGCCAATGGCCACAGCTCCACCTGGTTGTGAAAGAGGACCAGCCACAGCTTTGCCCAAACAGAGGAGCGCCTAATGCAGGACTCCACTGGCCTAGGCAAAGACCTCTGTATCCATCACAGCTTAAAAACCAGGTAAGTAGGCTAGATGACCTTTTCGGTCAGCATGAATAAGGCTGGGGCAGTGCCCTTTTCATATTAACACAGTTCCATTTATTTTTTTTCCACTAGCTTTGCTATATCATCCTGCCTACTTCCCAGGGAGGGGCTGGCAGATGGCTGTATTTCATTGCATCTGATGGAAATACAAACTGTGTTGAGACACTTGACTACTGACACTTGCTGAAAGCAAGGTTATTTGTCATTCGGTTTCTATGGATAGGCTGATTGATTGATGACTGGAGATCACCAACTCACTCACTTGTTAGTTACCCTGGGGCATCCTTTTCAAAACCCTACAGCCCTCTACACCAACCTTGAAACCCTCCAGAAACACCAAGTCTAAGACAGAAATACAAATGCTCGAGATGCTTTTCTTCATAGAGGCAACTGCCTGCCCAGGCTTCAACTTTTGGACAGCTTTATCCCTGAAATGCTACTTCTCCTGCACTTCAGTGGTTGTTGGTGTTGATGATGATGTTTTCCCACCAAGGAAATCTAACATCCATTTTTCCTGAGTTCTGCTAACAGCCCTTCACTGTCCCATTAGACAAAGTAAATGCCATTCTGCACTGCTTTGGAAAGGCATCCAAGAGAGGAAAGCAGCTACTTCCAGGCTGCATCAGCTCAGTGTGATGGTAGGCTCAATAGTCTTCTCTATAATCCAAGTAGTCTTTAACTTCATCAAGAGGGAGGCTGGAGATGGCTGAGAAGCTCTGTAAAATGTTTGCCTTTCTGCAACCCAAAAGTACTTCACTTTCCTCTAAGTTATTTTAGGTGAGAGACAAAGAATCCACAGCACAACATCAGCTTTCGATAATCTAGCAGGCACACATCTCTTGGACTCACATTTTGGAATTTATTCTACAAAAAAAAAAAATTTACATTTCACATGCCAGAAGCACATGTGGCTTCTTGAAAACCTGTTTCAGTAGGCATGTGCTCTAGGAGAGCCTGCTAGCTCAAGCTACCTGCTGCACATACCTGTAATGACAAGTATTTTAAATAATCTCGGTCTAGCAAGGGTGGGCTGGTGCAGCAAGGTGATCTCAGAGCTCTCCCAGAGTACTCCTAGCTCAAAACATGCACTGTCTCATTAGCCACCAACCTAGGCTGGGCCTCCTGCTCACTGGCAAAGGTTCATCTTCTGCCATCTGGGAAAGCATGGTGGTCTCTGCCTTGTCTACCTCTGCCTGCTCTGAGAAAGCCCTGGGAAATCAGTGAGGACAAGGCTGTGTCAGGAGACTGGAGAACATGGCCAGTCAGGGGTAGCATTGCCCTCATCATGGTGAAAGGGCATGTGCTCACCTCAGCCACTCTGCTTGGATGGGTGCTCACTATTTTCTCTGAGAGGCAAGAAGAACACCTTGCTAAGGGCCTGGGGTTAAAAAGCAAGTGGAGGCTGAAGATCCTAGCACCTAGATACAAAGCTCAAGGTCCAGCAAAGGCTGAGTAATTTTGCTCTTTTATGCATTTTTCACTCCTCATAAAATGCCCTGACTGAGGAACCCTTTGGTTTTGGGTGGGCTTTCTCCTTTCATCCAGAAGATGGCATGATGTGCTTAGTCTCCAGTTGCTCTGGCTGTGCTCGTCCCCTTTGCCCCCTCTCTCTCCTCACACCAAAGCTAACGAAGGAGGAAGCCCCTTGCTACCCCATCCCAACCCGTGAGGAAAGACTTGGCCATGCTGACTGGGAAGGGAAGGCAGCAGGGAAAATCAGTGGATAGATGGATAGACAGCATGTCCTGGAGTATCAACTGCTGGGGGCCCCTGGCTGTTCATATTGCTCAGGTAAACAGAGGTCAACCCACCCACTGTCTTTGGACTTCCCATTCACATGGATGTGCTGGGCTGCCCCACAGTAAGAGTGCTTTCACAGTGTCAGGACACTGCTTAGGAGACGTAAGGATGGGTTGCTGTGACATTTCCCAAAATCTGAATTATGAAGGAAAGGAGACTCTTCAGTACAAGTCAACTATCAGTTCCCTCATATTTTCATTAAAACGAAGCCAAACTGAAAACAAAAAAAAATATAGCAGCTGGGAACATTGTGAGGGTTTACTTGCAATCAAAACAGTACAACCGTGATTTAAGGAACCAAAGTTACCTGTCTTTATTTTCACTCTCCTTCTTAGGTTACTTGGTCTGTTCTGTCTATATGCTCATGAGTTTTTTCTGGAAATGCTTTCTGAAGCATTTAGATTCAGAAACCCTAGGTACCCATTTGAAAAGGCAGGGGAACATCAATGGTGAACTAAAAGGAGGAGAGAGCTGCTGAATCATCCTGCCATAAACAGTAGTGGTTGGCTAGCTGCTGGCTTACAAAAGGTCAAAATGCAGAGCAAGCCAATGATTGCATTTGCTGTGTGTATTTATGGGCACAGAGACAGCGGGTCCCTAGGAACTGTGCTTCAGCCAAAGAGCAGGAATAAGCTCCATACATCACAAATCAAAGACATCAGTGCACCTCCCACCTGAAGCAAAAGCATACTTCAAGCCATTAACTTTAAAATTCAAAAGTTTTGGAGGAAGTGACATCCCTTTTAGGAAGCAGAGCTTACCTCATTGCAACATTGCTGCCATCGATCACAATGGCTCTGAAGTGATTGGAAGAATCGCTGTCATCTTCTCCAAGCCACCTTGACCCTGATGTGCTGCTACAGGATCCACGGGCAACAAGTTTTAGTTGGGAAGGCTCAGCCTGGCTCTCCAGAGCTTGAGGTTTGCTCCCCATCCGAATCAGCTCTTTCAGCACATCATCCTCCAGGGCCTCTTGGCCCAGGCTGTCCAGCACTTTGCAGATGTCCTGCTTACCATAGCCCAGCTTGCAGAAAAAATCCAGCTTGCTCTGGTGCACTTCCACCTCTGCCGTGGAAACTTTTCCAGAGCTTGGTGTTACTGGTTTGCTGGAAAGTGAACTGGCCAGTGACATCTTATCAGCCACTTAGGTTCCTTTAAACCTGGTGCTCCTGTCTTCCCAGCCTCATCCAACAGGCATCAGCTTTAGGTGGGAGAAAGATGAGAAACAGCAAAATACAGATGTTAAGAAAGAAAGTGCAATCTCAGTTATTTGCCTCGTGCACAGCAGAGAGACTCTCTGGTCCTCTGTCCTCTCCCTGAAAAGACTGTCCACTCTTCTCTCAGTGTTAAAGCATTTTTCTGGTCCACGCTTGTTTATAAAAGCACTGGAGTGTCCCATCCAATGTTTGTCACTCTCCAGGAGCTAGGTCAGACAGGTTTCACCCTCCTTCATGAGATGTGCAAGCCTGTCTGCACACAGACATGCTGTATGCGTAAATTTGTTCTTCAGGCTTATCTCACAGGAAATGATACAAAGGCAGGTTGGTGTAACTGGGGATTTTCAACTTGCTCAGTGTGGTTTGTGAGCCACAGATAAAAATCTTTCAGATGTTGTTGGATGAGCTCAAACGCATAGCAACTTCACAAGTACAGCAAATTTCATTGAGTGATTTAAGGAAACACGTTGTTTACAAAGTAGCTAGGAACTCTGAAGTTTTTTTGTATAGTTTTTGTCTTTCCTAATGTGTGTTCCTCTGGGTATACACATGCATACCTTACGAAATTCTGTCACTCATCTGTTCCAGTGATGCCTGCACTTAGTCTTTTCCTGTTATTTGCTATTTCACCAAGGACTTTTATGTTCAGTGAAGCAGCTTGTTTTTTAAAATCTGTTGGGGCAGTGGTTGGGAGCAAGCAATCTGAAGAACAGTTTCCATTTCACTTATATTTATTGTAAAGAGAAATAGGTAATTCAGAAGCCAGCGTGCAGGAGTGTTGGAAAGCCCCTTCAAGCTTCTCCAGTACTGTGCTATTTACATGTGTGGTCTACTCAGAAAATTAAGGTGATGGGCAGCATACACAGGCACACCCAGAGCTGTTTCAGCCCAACAAATGTGACAACAGAAGGACATATACAATGCCCATTCCTTCATCAAGCCAAACATCTCTGTCACTGTTAGCATGCCTGCACTGAAGTTTCTCTCACCACATCTCTGCAATCTTTGGTGCTACCTGGATAAAAGCTCTGGCTGGGCTCATCTACCCACACGGAGGATGTATGGCTGGCCCTCTCCCCTTCACTAGTTGGGGTCAGCAGATGATGCAGAATTAACTGACCCACCAACCCCCTCCATGATGAGCCCAGACCCATCATCACATTGCACCCATGTTCCCATCCCACCACGCATGCTGTGGGCCCACAGGCTGCTCTCTGCCCAGCAGTAGTCCACCCCAGGAGACCAGAAGCCAAAACCACCTGAAGGATGACACAGAGAGACTGGAGACAGGGAGGCAGGAGAGAAGCTTAAGGGCAGTTCCCCTAAGGAATTAAGACTTGCCTTGGGCTGCAGGGAAGAAATTTGCATTGAGTTCAGTTAGATTAAAACTGATTAGTTCAGCAGGAAACCTGATAGCTAACCTCACCTCATACAACTTTGACCTTTACTTTTCTACACAGCCTTTTAACTTTCAGGTATTCTGTGGCAGTAACTTGGCAGTCTGTTAAAAATGACAAATAGTATATCATATACAAAAGGGGAAAGCAGTTACCATACATATTTTTCCATCTAAACCAAAGTGTTACTTATTTCAGCCAGTGGACTCACCTGCTTTTCCTCAGTGCTCTCCACAAGTGTAAAAGTTTTAACATCTAATCCTTGTTTCCAATTCACAGACTGAAGATGAAAAGGAATTTGCCTACTTTTTGATTACTGAAATGATTTCTCACATTTGAAATAACTACTCTCTGAACTGATACACAATGATGTGGTTTTGTACCTGATTATAGCTGAAGCTGTAACAGCTAGGCTGGGATTGTAGTAAACTCTGCTTCCACGAGTGCAGTCAGTGGCTCCAAACACTCAACATGTACTCCTTGAATTATTTATTTATGTATTTATTATGTCTAGCATATTGCAATAAACTATTGTAAATTAAAAACTTTAGTTGCTGTCTGCTTTCAAGTTGGACTGAAAATCTCTTGATTTATTTTATTAACCATTACTATTAATTTTTCAAACCCCTTCTATCTATTCTGTTGAGTGTTTTGTTTTGAATACAAACACACATTATCATCATGTTGTGTTGTGGGTATGTCTGTCCTGGCTCCAGCAGAAAGTAGGTTCAGTTGAATCCAAAATTTTGCAGAGGGTACAGAGGCAATGTCTGTCTTGTGGCATGCGCCTCGTAGCCCCCCTCAGCAGCAGCAGATACCAGCAGATGCTGGATGAAAGCTGATCACCAGACCCATTTTCCAGACCTATCTCAGCCAGCCCTGAGCTTGTGTCTTCACCCTGCTCTTCCTCACAGGTGGAGGCAGCATTTTGCAAGGCCATTCTGTCCAAGCAGTGAGCCCCTGCAGATTGGTGAGCTGGGCAATGCTGAGCTATGGGTTGCTGCCTGGGTTTGGCACAGTGCAGTATCAGCTATCACCAGTAGCATGCTGTTTTTTCAAAGTTAAATACAGGATTTCTGCTGCAGCTTGTCCACGTATCAAAAATTAGTAATATTGTGACTTCAGGGTTTCCGCCACAGAGAGATCAAGCTTGCAGCTCTGAGGTTAAAGCCTTGGTCACAGCTGACACTGAGGTCACCTTCTAAAGAAAGAATTAAAGGATAGTAAAACCATAGTGAAGTTCACACGTTAGTGAACAGTCAGTTGTGTGCCCAAGGCCAATGGGTCAGTTGTGTGCTTTTAACCAGCACCAAAACATGACGAAGAGAAATTGTGCATCGGAGTCTGGCTCATGATGTCACTAACAAGGTTGTGAAACCACATTTATAAAATGTATGACCTTTGTTTTCAAACTGCTCAGATTTCCTCCTGCCATTGTCCCCTGGAGCCAAAGTATTTTCATTTCCTGGCTAACGTACAGGTAATTGTGTACCCATCCTATATTCTAGTTAAAAATCACACCCCCCCTGTCTGCAGTTGTGCCCCCTCTTGTAAACACACACATGCGCAGAGGGACCCACTTGAGTGACACATCCTAAATTCTATGTTAATCTTAAAAATTTATCTATTGAAAAAAAATACTTTGACAAAAAAATTGAAACCTGTCAAGGTTTTTTGGTTTTTTTCTTGGGTTTTTTAAAATATATCTTAACAGATGTGGAAGATTAGAAAATAATAATTAGAAATTTTTGTTAAAACTTTCCAAAACATAGTAGCTATATTCTAATTCCTCATCCTGAGAGGCTTTAAAGAATATTTTTTGCCTAGTCCTTCCACCAGGTGTTTGCTCTCCTTGCCAACAGTCAGAGCAGGAGCAGGTGCCCCCCAGGTGTATGTTAGAGCATCACCTCCCACGGCCCCACAGAACCACAATAAGGACCAGTTTGACTCAGAGCAAGCTGGGGCTCCTCAAAGCCCTGACCAGAGCTCCATCCTGCTGTGGCCAAGGCAGAGGGGGCAGGACCCCAGCTGGACCCGACACTGGTCAGGACAGAGGCTGTGTGGGTCTTCTCTAAGCCAGATGTGCATGCTGAGTAACACCAGGAGCGCAGCAACATCTCAGGGCTGCCTCTGTGTTCCCCCTCAGACCTTAGTTCTGGGCTGCTCCTCCTTCCTCCTCTACCTCTGAGGCCCATGCCATAAACCACCTCAGCCTGCCAGCCCACCTGAGCCCTTCCACGTGCTTTCTTTCAGCATAAAGTCAGGCTGCTCTGCTTTTAGAAAAATGAGTTTTACTCCGACAAATGAGAGATGCACATAAACCCTTGACAGCAAGGCCAGTCATTAATTGTCTTGATGACTAAGAAAATACTCGCCTTTTTCTTCCCTCCCTTCCCTGCTGTGTTTGCCAAAACCAACAAAAGCAAACACTGCAGAGAGAGAGCCAGAGCACCCACAGGTAGCCCCACTTGCCCTGCACCTTACCTGACAGCTGCTGTTCCTGCATCCCAGCCATACAGCACCCTTGGAGAGCCAGAAGCTGGCTTCAGAGCAGCACTGGGCTAACAAGGAAGTCATCAGCCTGTATTTAGAGGCTTTATGGCAGGGCTGGTGTCAACTAGGAGCAAATAAGTGCGGTGAGCAGGTTAGAATTCCTTCTATATGAAGGTTTTACTTCCTCGTTTGACTGGCCAAACTCTCCATTAACTCTACAGGTTCATCAGCTTTCACTTCATTTTTCAAAAGGGGAAAAAAAAAAAAAAAAAAAAAAAAAGGCTTCCCAACATATCTGGGTTCTGAGTCACAGGCAAAGATTAGTCAAACCCACTCAGGGATACACAAGACTGGACAGTAAGAAAATGATATGTGCATTTTGGGGTAAGTGAAAAGTTTTCCACCAGGGATGTTTTACCAGGTTATTTCGGCCTCATTCCCCTTGTGCCTGGCAAATTTCTGACCTTCTAGGATACACACACAAAAAATTGGTACAAAATAAACATTTTGCTTAGCATCTGATAGAGCAAAGCCTCCTTCAAACACCTCCACATCTGACAGAATCTTCCCTGGAAGACTACTAGTAAAAACTAGTAAAGTAAAAAGAACTACTAAAGACTAGTAAAATATCAAAAAACAAACTAACCCCCTTAACCTGCTGCTGGTACCTCAGCTGAAGAAATTACTACCTCAGAGACATGCAGCTTGTTCACAGCAAAGACTGACAGGAGCTTTCCAATAGAAAGCTGAGGTTTTCTTCTGCTTGTTTCCTTACCTTGCTGCAAACAAACATGCCCCATATCCAGTTTTAGGCAGCAGGAAGGGTTGGAGAATCAAGGTGGAAGTAACCTCTGGAAGCCTTTGGATGCTGCAGGCATGGTGCCTTCTGCCCACAGGCCTGGGGAGGGTGGGGGCACCCCACTACAGAAGGAGAGCACCTCTGTCACTGTTGCAACGTGACACACCACACCAGGGCTGCCCTTTCCCGGCCAAAAATTCCCTCCTACTTGTGTATTTTGTGGGGGCAATCAGGGTGGCCAAACCCTTTGTAGTGGCACCATGTTTAACCCAAAAACTGGTTGCTGGTAAGCAATCCTTGCCACTGCTTCCCAGCTGGTTCCAATCAATGGGTTATGCCTTTGCCTTGCACCCAGGCTCCTCAAAACACTCTGGGACAAAGGCTGCTTCTGCGGCTGTGCAAAGCAGTACCCAGGCAGCCACAGGATGAAAGGATGAGCATGCCACCTCATCTGTCCTGCTCCTGGCACAAAATTTCCTCTGATCCACAAAGAGCTGGCTGGACAGGTTAGTGGCTGCAGAATGAGTAAGTTCCTAAGGCCACAAGTAAAGAAATGTTAGTTTTCAGCTGCTGCTCAGAACTGCTATAAGAACAGAACACCCAGAGTCTTTGATTCCACAGCCCAGGAGGAGAAGGATTTTCTTTGCTCCATTTAAACTTGCAGAATGCCACACAGCTCATCACAAGACCACCACAGAGCAGTACAATTGCAAAGGAAAGAGAAAGTTGCTATTATTTATAATCCATGATTATAAATGACATTACAGAGTATTGTTTTAACTCCTGCTTCCCAGTAAAATGCTTTTTTCACTATACACATAAGTCAGAGCAAATAAAAAGAAACAACAAGAAAATCAGATGAGAAAGTTTTTCACTTGTCTTTCATTTGTAATGAAATGACTAAACCCTTCTACTGTAAAAAGCCATGAGCTTTTTTTGACTTCAACATCATTCAAATCATAGTCAGCCAGGAAGACCCTTGCCCAAGTTCCTGAAATCTGTCATGGGCCTCACTAAAGTGATCACTAGTTGAGAGACAGAGGACCACATGAAATAAAGGACCACATTTAACTTTTCAAATGGTCTTAAACCCTCTCACTCACCAGTGCAGATAAACACTCAAGCACCCAAGCCTGTGGTTCCAGCTATTTCCTTTCTCTGCTGTGCTTGCTTGCACTGGCAAGCATGCTGACTTTTCCCAGTGCAAAGATTTATTGCTGCTTAATGGTATTGTTATGTTCAAGAGGGAAAGACCTGCAGTGTGAGATGTTTTGAGGGGAAGACTGAGAATTCACTGGTTTGCAAAACACCGAGACCTTCACGAGAATCACTGCCAGCCTCAAAGCAAGACAGCCTTGTTGTGGCAGCTCCTGGACGATGTGGAGGGGACAAAGCATGACTTTCAAGGAGTCTCCCTGTACAGAACCCCTTTCCAGGTGGTGTTAGGCTTTCCTATGGAAAAAAATTCTCTTGAAACTGGTAGTGTGGAACACCACAGAAGTTTTGGTCTACACACCCCAGTGAGCTATTTGCTTTGCTAAAGGAAACAGTCATGTATTGCATCAGCACCATAGAAAAGTGTTATTATCGTCTTCCTCATCTGAAAAAGTTCTCCTGATGGGAAAATCAAACAAGTGTAGATGACTGTAGTATCACAGTGAAAACTATGTAGCCCCTAACCAGCAGAAGACACACAAGATAAAGCAAGTACTTAATCAAATGCAGGTCTATTTCCAGGAATATATTAAATACTTCCTGGAACTAATGAATACATTCCTCATCCTGCCTCAGATGAGAATATCTCCCTACTGCCAGTTACAAGGCTGGGGTCAGACCCTCAAGCCATACTCCCTCAGTTCAGTCTCCTGGTTCACTGAGAACAAGAAGTAACAGTTACACAGTACAAGCCATGGACCCAAGTTTAAATAGGATTTTTATTAGGAAAAATCTAGATGTTTGGGGATTTTTGCCAGGGGAATTCTCTCCCTGTCGGGGAAACTAGAAATTTTGACTTGGAGACAGGTGTTCACCCTAAAAATTTACATCACTAAGTTAACAGGTCCTGCTAGAGTGCCAGCTCAGTTATTGATGGGCAATCCTGTATTTAGAATGGTAAAGAGCCAGTATTTTAGAAGAGGTATTTTTATATGCTTGCCAAGATGATCACCTCTCCTCCCTCCCTAAAAGTAGCACCCTAGTAGAAAGCACACTGTCTGAGCACAGAAGAGGGAGAACAGAGAACTGATTTCAATAGTACAAACAACAGTAACTTCTTATACTTCTTGGAAAACTATTGCCATCTTGAGATTTGATGTAGGAGGATCCCAACTTGCTTTTGCCTAAAATACCTGTTTTTTTCCTCTGCCTTTTATAGAAAAAGATACAGCTATTACTCAAGTATTTCCAGTAGGCTTATAATAAAAAGTACCTTTTACAATCATGAAGTTGCGAACAAGTTTAAGTTCAAAATTTACTGCTGTTCAGTTTATGATTTCAGAAAGCTCTTGGAACTGTCTTTCAGCTTCAACAATTTATTGCATGCTTGGAAGACCTAAATCTTAATACTGTTTACTGCTGCCACATTAAACCAAGATGCTACTGACTTGCTCAGTGAGAAAAAGCACATTCTGTCAGTAACCAGACCAAGAGTTTTACACAAAAATACTACCTTGAAGCAAATATTTACATAATTCTTAGTGCAATTTGACAGCTTTCAAATTTCTTATACTGTCCTTATGTATGTGACAGGTAACTGATAAATAGGATTGACATTATCCATGTTCTAAGAAGCTTACAAGCAAAATCTATAGTCCTGCTGTCAGTAACATACAAGACTTATATGAAAAAATAAGGCTATAGGAGGGTGAGATGAACAAAGATTAGAGCAGCAACACCTTGAGAAATGCTTCTAAACTTCTTGAAAATTTTGAATGTAACTTCTTAAATGTGCAATTTAAAAATGCTTCTTAAAATAACTATTGTGGAGGAGCGTGCTTACTTTTGTGGGGTTTTTTGTCTGTTTGTTTGGATAGGGTATTTTCGGTTTCTCTGACAAGTGGAAGGAAGCAGGTACAGCTTTATCCACAGACAATGAAGATTCTTGGCAGACAAGAAGCAGGGGCACATGGCATGCTCTTCCATCCATGCATGGAACTACATAGAAGAATTCATTTGGCCCACATCCTATATGGTGAGTGAACACACCAAGGCATTGTGCCAAAATGGGATTTTGATGAAGAACACTTACATGTTGCCAGCTCCCTAACCCACCAAGAGCACAACCTGGGTTTACACTCAGGGAGTTTCATAAGCACACTAATGACTCCAAGAAAAGATCAGGAAGCCATCAGCGAGGCAGTGAACAGCCACCAGGCAGAGGACATACCAAGAATGCAGGGTTGTCATGGATGTTTTGGGGTAACCACTTACCACATCACCCAGCCTGAAACACCAACCCCCTCATGCTAGTTCTACTGACTTCTGTGACATCCACGGGATTGAAGAGAGATCTCTGATGCAAAACCCAAGCCTCTCACACTTGCCTTTCATGCTTTAAGACCAGATCCCACTTATATCATGGTTTTGGTCATCTCTGCCCCACGTCTACAGAGAAATAAGGGAACTGCAATACATGACAGCAAAAGAAGTTTCTAAATTCCTCTTATCCATGGCTACCACAGTACACAGCAACTGCACCATATTTTTAGGTTGTTAGAGAAGGGAATCCAGTAGCGAATTATAAGGAGCTGATTTTTAAGCCTTTAATTTCTCCACAGAGAATTTAAAGCATGAAAGGTTCTCCTACAAACAGGCCTCATCTAAGCCAAAGTGAAGCTGATGTTTCTGATGCAAAATTTTCAATGTTATTCTCAGCATTATAGAGGAAGGTGGGGTATTTTGTTCTGCTTTGTTTACTTACCACAAGCACCAAAGGTCAATAATGAAGCTGAGGTTGGAGATAGCATTGACGAAAAGGAAATGAGGACAGGGAAGTGTGATCTCTCTTTAGAATAAAACAAGCCAAGTCCACAACTCCCAGATAATAAAACAAGTGCTGTTTGCTCCAACAACTCTGGCAGGAAATGTTTGTGGTTTCAGATGACCATGTGCTCCTTTGTGTCATCTCCAGAAAGCCACACATACACAACTGTAACTTCTAATGACCATAGCAGTAAATCCCATCTCTCTTGGAGTGCTTCACCTGTACCAGATGAACTGTGATACCTCCAGAATGTTAGCAGCGTAGTTCAGAAATTTAAGTCTTATTTAGCAGTACCTAGAACCAAGTACCTACCTCCGAATAGGGAGCTTTTATGCTGTCACCTGATTTTTGAACATCCACACTTGGAAGTTTTAGCTTAAAAATATCAACAGGTAATTTCAGCCATATAAAGATACTGGATAGATTTTTCAAAAGCACCATGGCATACTGAAAACCAGAGCCTTGAAATCTCTCGAATGTATTTATTTTTTAACCCTTTACTCTGAAAACTCTTTGGCCACTAATGCAAATTAGCTATTTAATTCCATACACTATTCATATAAACATGCAGTTCTTTAGCATTTGCCTGTTGTCAAAAAAGAAGCTATTTCTGCTGAAATAGCATTCGCCTGAAAAAGGTGTTTGCTTTCAAACATGAAAGTTCTGTGGGTTGCACAGAACTGTGGGGGCTGTCTGGAGCCTGCTGAAACTCTTCATGCTGTTGACTTCCCTTTATTATCTCTCCCACAAGAGGACCTCTGGTGTTCACCAGGAATTCAGTTTTTTTCTCTTCCTGTGACTCCCATTTCCTAAAAGCAGCAAGAAGTTAAGTGCTTTAGCATCTCCACATTCTTGTTAAATTTGGCCAACGTCTTTTGCAGGTTTAAAATGTGCAATGGGAAAGAACTGAGGATAGCATAGCAGCACATAACTTATTTAACAAAGCAGGCAAAAAGAATGAAGAGCTACAGAAAACCTACTGCCTCAGCAGTACTACCCCAAATGCATCACATCCTGGTCTAGAACAGTTCTTTGGAATTCTTCTTATGTTCAGGCTGGGGACAGAATCTTTCTTGACAGAACAGTGAGCAGTCCTGAGTCCCAGCCACCCCCACAGACTCCTAAGAGCAGGCTTCCTGTTTATTTTTCCTATGGGACAGCAGTCCCAGCACTCTTTCTCAGACTGTAAGGACTGCACAGGTCCCTGCAGATGTCCAGCGGCTTGGAGACATTTTGTAAGGATATAGTTACGGAAGCACTGGATTTCTAGTTCCGTGCTTTGAAGCATGCAAGACTTAGAGAGACTCAGCAAAAGGCAGATGCTTAGCCAAACACAATCTTTATCAAACCAAAGACTGAGTAGATGCTGCTGGAAAGCACATTCCTGTGTACCCTAACCTTTCACTATCCTTGCTCAGCTTGGGTCTGGATATCCTAGGCACCTGGCTTGGCCTGCATCATCAGAACTTTCTACCATGGGGTAAACAGATGCTTTTGTTCCTTTAGTACCAGCCTTCCACAGAAGGATCTTAATCAGTTTCTGCACACAGACCATTCAAATGCACTAACCAGGCAGAGCAGAACTGCTGCTGGCTCCCCGATGCAGAGTAACTTGCAGTGACTCTTCTTGGCTGCCTTGTATTTTAGTTTGTCCTACAGATCATGTTTCAGTGAGGGGTATCAGATTATAAAATCTCATTACACATCATAATCAGACACTACAGAAAATATAACAAAAAACACAATCACAAAACTAAAAAGTTTAATTTATTCATCAAAGTGGACAGCCTCCAAGTCATCACAAATTCCATAGCATGAAGAGAAGACAAATATATTCCCCATGTCTCTTATCCTTCTGACACCACAAGATCTCTCCTCCTCTGTACAGAACCAGGACATACATGTTCTTAAAATGTATGGATACTGGCTAACACTGTTTAAATGGCCAGGTCTTGTTTATCTGAGCCAGCCAGGCATTGAAGAGCCTTCCAGCTTTCACTAGAAAGGCTTTGAATAACATCACATGCATTCCTCTGCAGATGAAAAGCTATTATAACTGACCTAGTTCTGCCAGGAAACCTGAAAATTAATCCCATCTAGGCTTTGGCAAACACAATGCAAGTTCTGCTCTTTTTGCAAATTCTT
Source organism: Florisuga fusca (assembly GCA_038090715.1). Lineage (NCBI taxonomy): Eukaryota > Metazoa > Chordata > Aves > Apodiformes > Trochilidae > Florisuga > Florisuga fusca. Next base: position 34,614,421 of record JAAWXA010000001.1, read on the forward strand.
CTAGTGACAACATTCTTCTTTCTTACCCTCCCAACATAACCTGCCTGACATCTTAGCAGTTGGATTACCCTGACACTACAGAGTCCAAATGGGCCAAGTAACAAGTCAATCTCAGTTTTGAGAGGCATCCTTCAGCACTGCCATGACACCAGGTGATCCATGTAAACAGGAGAGCAAGGAAGTGCTACTGATTTGGTATGGTGCAGCACTTCCATTGTCAAGGCAAGCACTTCAGTAGTGACTTTAACCATTGCTGCACAGTGATGCCAGCAAATAGAGCTGACAGGACTAACCCAGCTAGAAGCACTTAATTTTAAAGGAAGGAAATTGAGTTTTGATTATTCATATACAAATGGTATCTGCCTACTTTCTGGAAGGAGTGTGCACGATGCATTTCTGTCTCCCCGGGACTCCTATCACACTCATTACCATAGCATCTGAAAATGTTGAAAGATAAATACAGCCTCCTTGTAGAAAGGAGATATGTTCTGCAAATCTCTTTACAGTGGGGGAGGGGGATTCATTCATTAGTGCTTGCTTATGTTTCCAAAAAGCCGAAGACAACATTCCTTATCAGAGACTCAAACCATTTCACTGATATGAAATACTTTATTGAAGCAGCCTCTTTGAAATCAAGGCTTTCTTCAACAGTCATACACTGGGCATTCATAGAATTCTAAGACCAAAGTGCCAACAGAAGGCAATTGCTTTTTTCCAGTAACTGCACATCCATTTAAGAGAACACTGGAAATACTGGAAGAAAACATATTTTAGTTCCACAATCTCTTTTCCTCAATCTTCATCTGTACTTGGACCTCTCTTTGTCTCTTGATTTCTTAGGACTTCTGCTTCTGTCTGCTTTTCTATCCCAGTCTCTTACTCGGAAGTCCTCCTTGTGTCTGTCTCTTTGTTTGCTGGCAGTGTGCTCTCTCTCTGGGGAGCGGCTGCGGCTCCGATGTCTGTCTTTCTTCTCACTCTTCATCTTCTCTCTGGAGCGTTCTCCTTCATGTTTTCTATCAGAATCCTGTTAAAGGAATTGCACAGATACTCATTCACAGATAAAAGGCAAAAATATACAAACTCATGAAGGGAAGTAGAAGAGAGTCAAGCATGGCCTGCTCATTAGCTAAGGCTGGTACTACCCCAAACAGATTCACACCATCATGACTTGAAAAAGAAAACATCTAAACATCTCCCACTTACAACTGTATGAAGAAAGTAAGCTTACAGCTTTGGTCAACATTTATGGAAAACAAACTGGCTGTCAGGCATGCTTCTGTTTCCTAAGGAGCTTTAGCAAATGGTTTTATCAAGGATCCAACTCAGATGGATATTAGCAAACTTTTCATAAGCATCACACATGCTTCTAAGCCAGATTTAGATTTTGACTTCTTATCTAAGCAACAGAAGTATTTCGATCATAGTTTTGATTCAAGGCCCACAGGCATTCCAATGCTATGAAAATGCAGAACACTTCTTAGGACCTACCTGAAATAATCCTTAATAGCCTAAATTTCAGGCCTCGAAAAAAACGAAGTACACAGTTACAAAGACCAAAACTACACCCAAAACATATGCATGCAAGCCACTTCACTTCCTTGAAGCTAGGAGTCCACAAGAAAAGGCAACATGGAAAATCCAATAATTTTGAATGTACAGTCAAACAGTAACAAGGTAGTAAAAAAATCAGTTGTATTTTGCAGGATGATGTGTACGACCCATATAGAAAACCCACAGGGATACACTCACACAGACCTAGTAAACATTAAGGGGTAATTTAAAATGGCCTAAAAAAGAGAGACCAACAGTATGTATTACAAGTCATAATGGTGTTTCATCAGACACACAAAACCCTAAAAAAAAAAAAAAAAAAAAAAAAGGCTGAAAGTTTCAAGCAACAAGTAATGGGACAATTTTAATTTCCCTGGCTTTCTGCATATTGTTATTAAGCTTGCTGACTGAGTGGCTCAGAGCACAGAACAGATTTACTCTGGAGAGAAATGAGGTTTATGTAACAAAGGGGGAGCTGCTGTCAGTAGAACACCTGCTCTACTTGTTGCATGAAGTGTACAGTATGAAACCATTGAGACAATTTATAAGTAGGAAGGAAAAATGGCTTAATTACACAGATTGCAAAATGTCACACTAACAAGATTATGGCACAGCACATGCTAAAATGACTACGTGGAGACACCAACACCCATACAGGCCACAGCACCAAAGCAATTTTAAAAGTAAGAAGATAAAGATCACACAGAAAGTTTCCATTTCATTTCAAGGAACTCTAAAGATTTTTTAATATACAACACTGAGTTTTGATATATGAACTTCTAATATTTTCAAGCACTGATAGAAACCATTAATACAAGAGGAGCTTCAGGATCTCACAGATAGATAGATACACAACTTGCTATTAAGACTGTGGTTGGCACTTTTGTTTTGAGGGTACCACCACTTGAAAGTTTAGTATCACTGTATGCTGTAGGAGACAGATAACATTTTATGGGATTTTAATACCACTATTAAACACAGATCATTCTGAACTATGAAAAAAAATGGCTTCATTAAATTACACAGTCTTTGCTAATTTCAGGTATGTCTTTCACCTTTCTAAATATGTACTTGTGACAACAGCATTCACAATTGTATGGCTAAAACCTGTCCTGCATGTACACACAAGCAAACCTTATTTATTTCAAATAGTGGAAAAAACCAAACTACTCGAAGCAGAGCTTTTATCCAGAGAGGAAGTGACCAGGATGGCTCCCAGAGCAAACACCCAGAGCTAACACCACCTTTAAAATTATGTAGATAATGCTGAAATACTAGAGTTAAAATAAGCAACATAAAATCTGTGGACACAGACATACTTCAGTAATCACAGATTTATCTTTAACTACTTAACAAAAAATTTCTGCTACTGCTGTGTACAGTAATCTTACTAGTGGCCAAATGCTTATTCCACTTCTATAGTTTTAAACTGTTTCAATACAGATTTTAAAATCTGAATCCATCAAAAAGGAGTGGTGATTTCAGCTATTTATCAACAGTCTGTCCCTTCAGCTTCAGAATGATGCACAGCTATATTATTCTTGTACCCAAAAGCTTCAGTCTCCATCTTTTTGACCAAGAGGACGAGTTTCAAGCCCCTTTGTGGCAGGGCCTGAGTAAACATGAGAAGACTGCTGGTGGAGTAGAGAGGAAGGAGACAAAATATTGGCCAGAACGAGGACGGTGGGGTTGGTGCAACTGCTGCCTTTTAGCTGGTTTGTTGCTGAAGCCACCTCCCAGCACAAGGAGAAATGGAAGAAAAGTAGAACAGCACTCAGTTCAAAGATCTACCAAGCCAACACTGGAGACAGACTACTGCCCAAGTCAGAGTGGGGAACAGGTCAGTGAAGACAAATAGCCTATGCTGAATTCCACAGAAAAGGAAAACTTGCTGGAAAGATTTTAAGAAGTCTTGGAGCCAGCTAAGAACAATTACCTTCACAAAAGCACTTTGGGTATAGGTGTACAGGGCAAGTCTGAAAGTGCCACAAATTGGTCATCTCAGTAGCTAATATGATCACAGTGTAAAGAAAAATAATGTAGTCATCTGAATTAACAGAATGGATTGCACCTCAGTTCCTAAAAAAATCAGTTATTTTTCCTCTTAAATAAGATTTTAACTTTATCAAATCTTTGGCACAGCAGAAAGTCAATGTTTCAAACACTCTTAAGTTACTACAAATAACAGTGTTTTGAAATGAAATTGTTTATACCCTATCCAGGTCAGAAACATGCTGTTTTCCCATTAGAAGAGGAAGAAATCTATTCCTACTTCAAAACAGGCTCTCTGTTACTGCTGAACTCCATATTTCTCAATACAGGACCACAGGCACTTACCAGCCAACGAGTAAGTGGTTATCACCCCTGTTCTTACTCCTGCACTGTGTTAGTGAACACACATGAAGAAGGGAATATGGAAAGAGGGAAAGGCACTTCTCTGGAAGTTCATGGCTGACTTTGCCAAAAGTAGTAACTTGCCAGACTGCACTTGCAGTTAAATCATCTGGAAATACCATGACCACAAAAGCAGAACAAATATGCCACCTCTACATTTATTTTAAGCACACTACTTAAAGGTTAGAAGAAGAAAAAAAATAAGGGTCAGTGTCCTCAGGCGAAAGACTTTGTTCTCTTTATACTGAGGGAAAAGTTTGATCAACGTCCAATAGGCAGTAAGGACAGGAAATTAAAACCAGAAAAATCAGTATCTTTGCAAAAATCATGCACTACAAACACTTGAAAGTCAGGAAGCCCCTGTGTCTCACAAAAATCCATTGGACATGCTGTACTCCTTCACTGATCCAGCTATCTTAAACAAATCAATAAATGAAATCCAAGGAACAAAAAAATACAGAGAAAACTGGAAGAAGGACAAAGTTATAATATAGACCTCAAGCAGAATTTTAAAAATGTTTTTAAAAAAGTACTAAATCCTATTCACAAAGATACATATATCCTCCTGCTCCAGATCCCACATCCTGTTGTGTACTAAAAGCAAGCCACAAGAACCTACCTCTTCTACCCTCTGGAATCAAGTCAAACAGCACAATATTCAAAAATGTATTCTTAAAATATCAACACAGAGGCTGAAGATTCAGGAAATGGGTGTCAGACTAAGAAAAGGGTGAGTCAAAATATACTAAAGAAATTTTAAAAAACCCTAAAACATCAAGAGAACAGAAAAACAGCTCAACATCATGGAAACTATTCAGAAAATAAAACCCCTTCAGTCATAGCTGGAGCTGGTAGCACAAACTGTAGTTTCAGTTGCCAGAACTTCTCATTATAAGACTCTGTTCTGTTACTTAAAACAGAGAACCCTCTCTGCCACACTAGGGGCTTGGGGTGGAAGTTTATGTACAAAGTATGGCTATTCCAAAATAGGGTTAATGGAAAATGCTTTCTTTGCCTATACTGAAAATGCTACCATTCATCAAAACAGTTTCCATACTGTTATACTTTGTGCTGGTCTTGGTATTCACAGTGGACATACTCTGCTTCAAGAATCTGTCAGCTTCCCCTGTTCTTGTATGAGTCCCCCAGATTATCCCTAAATTATAAATCTAAAAAAAAAAAAAAAAAAAAAATTAAAAATTTTGATATGCTAAATGGAATTTTTCAGCTAAGCTTCCTGCAGATTTCATCTGGAAAGGGCCATGCTCAAGACACTGAATCTCTAAATTGGACTGAGTACATACTGATCAGTACATACATACTACACAGTACACACTAAAAAGGATATACAAGTACAGATAGAGATAAAGATTCTTCCCATAAATTCATTTTCACAGCACCAAGAGGGAACTGTGCTGCTTGCCCTCAGAGAACAGAAGTAAGCCTACACCTGTGATTTAGAGCACAAGAAGGCTAAGCTATATACACCAGAACAGGTAGAGATAAACTAAATAGAGGAAAGCAGTGGGAAAGAAGGCAGTAACAGAATAGAGCATCAGTAGACTACAGGAACAAACTACAAAAGGTGCAGGTGACTATATCACACAAAGATATACAGAGACACAGAAAAGATCAGAGAGTCAAGAACTAGAAAATACTGTTTTCCAGAACCTGGAAATAGCAACTGGAATCCTGTCCTCAGGCTTTTGTCCTATGAAATCCACAGCTGATATATCTTGCAGTTCACAATTGTAACATATGTAGATTAAGAGCCTATTGCTGCCAGTATTTGCTGTACAATCTGTAAGAGCAGAGATAGCTGTACAATTTTAAAATGTTCCCTGCTAATATAGCACAACCAGCCAGTTCCACACATGTACTTTCTGAACAATCAAGAGCAAAGACTACTTCCTGAAATATGTTTTGAGAATGCTAAAGTAAAAATGTCAACCAGCCAAAAAGACAGGAGGAAGTCTAAACCAACATTAATTCAGACCTCTTGCATGTATATGCTCTGATATAGACTTTAAGCATCTGAACAAGTTCCTTTCTTCCACCCAAATGGTCCCAATTGAATTAGTATAACAACAGTGATAAAAAGACTTGTACCACAAACAAGCCATAGGGCTTACTGGTGGCATTGCAAAAACTTTATTGCTAATGTTTATGAGAAAAGATGGTTTTTAGCATCACAGCAAGAAGTGATGCAGTGCAGCAACCAAACCAGGCATGCTCTTACGTACACAGGGCTCAAAAGCAGCACTCAAAACTCACACTGGGACAATGGCTTAATTACTGGGGCTGGAGTCATATCACTTTCTCCAAACCTCTAGAAGAAAGCTTTGTTCTCACTCATAAAACTTGCATTGTGAAAACACTGGGGTTTGTTGTTTGGTTTGGTTTTTTTTTTTCAGCATAGCTCAATTCTCCCTAAAGCTCACACTTCAATGGTGGTTAACCCTCTACTTTATCACTGCAGACATTATTTCCATGAAACATCAACATCTTGATTATCCCAAGTTCAGAGAAACATGGGACTTTTGACCTGACAGGATGGAGCAGAACTAATGAATGACAGAACTACTGTCTTCTCTGGATCTCCTCTGCAGTCAGAGTCTGACAGTGACATATGCTTGCACAATACAGATGCAAGCAAACCTGCATATAGATTTTACAAAAATGCTTCTAAAATAGTTAAGGAAAAATCAAAAAGGATCATGCAGAGAGACTGTGTTTCTGATTCCATATGGGAAAAGGCCAACTTGGTGGTCTGGCAAGAAAATGAGCAATAATTCATGGAATATGGTTAACTACTAGTTTATGACTGGGAATATATGAACAGCAGGTTCAAAGTACTGAAGATCTCCTCCTTTATGAGAGGCTACACTGCCTTTTCAGGATGTTTTGGCAAAAAGCCACTTGGACACAATAAGCTTCAAAAGTCCAGGAAGATTTGGAAAGTCTCCATCATAATCAGATTCTCACATCAGCCCTCTCTACATTTACAGCTGCTGCACTTTAAGGGACTTTGCATGTCACGTCCTCAGCTAAAGATCAGACTTCTTTTTCCTGTCTTTTCTTATTAGAAGAACAATATCTGAAGAACAACAACTATAAAGTTAATGAATGAATGAAGAGGTTAGTACCTTAGATTTTTTGGTCCTCTTGTCATCCTCTTCATCTTCAGAATGGTGGTGCTTTTTCTTCTTTTGTTTTTTAGTCGAGTGTGACTGACTTGTTTGAGACTCTTCTACATCCTCATCCAGCACAAGGTCATACTTGGCACTGATGGTGTTGGTTAAGGACACACCTGCTACTTTGTATAAATAAATACCAGAACATAAAACCTCAGGAGCAAACTCCTGTTTATCAAACCAGGCTCCACCAGCTTCTTCCAGGCTGTTTACATAAACGGCACTTAATGCAAAAAATACCTTTTACCAGAAAAGGATACTCCTGCTTTGGCTTTACCTTCTCTTTCAGAGCAAGTTTTGAAGGTTTGCCACGTTCCTTTTCATAGTCTTTGAAATCGTCTTTGGTATAACACCCACCTGTCCACAGAAAAATATATACAATTCACAAAAAACAAAAACACAAACACAAACCAAACCAACAACACAAAACCAAGATCCACACCTATCACTAAATTCTGCTTATGAATTCAAGGGTTCTTCATAACCATACAGAGACTCATAGCAGAATACACTTTCATAACCAACACTGACATCTGGGCAGAAGAGCAGAAGAGAGCAGGACAATTTGTGAATTTCTGCCCTCACCTTGTTTGCAGATCCCATTAAACACCACTGGCCTTACTCATACCCCGTGAAGACAACACATGAACAGGATCACAAAACAGGATTTAGCAACTAGTCCTACTTTGATAGAGGGCTCTATGCTACACCACTTAAAATTCTGTTACCATGAAAGCCTGCAGACTATTATCATTATGAAATGGCTTTCTCCTCTGGGCTGCACAAAGAGAAACTTCTCAGACAGCTACAGGAATTCAAATGGAACATTTGAAAAAAAAAAAAAAATTAAAAATCACGTCTTGATCTAAAGAAGGACGTGAGAGATCCCATTTTCCATCCATCCATTTGGAAGTACCAGCTTAGGTATCAATGAACAGTTCGACAGCAACGTGCTGCCACCTCACGGTCATTCTTAGAACTGCAGTGTTAACTGGCTGGTCAGAAACAGCTACTGGAGGTGTAAGGACAGTACTTCATCCCAGTCATTTTTTGGGTACCATGTAAGCACAAGACGATATAGTTGGCTTTCCAATATTAAAGGACAATTTAGTCCTAAGTAACTCAGATAAAGTAATGTTTTCCATATAGTCATGCACTGCATGTAAGATGTATGTAATCTATATGTAACCTGTCACAAATCTGTATAGATTTACAGATTCAAAATTCAGATAATTTCCTAAACTCTGTTTAGGACAAGTTCTAGTACTTCATTGTCCATGACTAGCCCCAATCTGGAGAAAACACAGGAAAACAATTAAGGGCTGACTGCATTTTCAGTCAAAGACACACAAGATCATTTCAGCTGCAATGGACAGTCACCTCTCCAAGTCCAGTACTTTCCTCATGTCCCCAACAACCAAACAACCACTGCATCTACCTCACCCACCATCTTTTTTCCTCCACAACATCCTCAAAAATCTGAAATGGGCCTTTATAACATACAGTTTGTTATGTTTTGTCAAAAAGCCACTTGGACACACAATGCTTCGCCTGCAGGAGGTAAAGAGGGGAAGTTCCTGGCCTGAACACTGACTTTTTCTTGTGTATACCCAGGTAAATAAGGAAAAGAAAGTAACAACGTACTGCCACGCTATTTTACTAATAAGTAATATCAAAAAATATCACTTTAAACTTGAGAGGAACAAGCTATTTACTGACAAAAACATGTGCTAAAACAGCAACCCATGGCAATGTAATGCTAATATAACCTCAGAAAACCTTTCCACTCTTTCTTATGGAAAGTGCAAAGAAGGGCTAGCAACTGTGCTGTTCTGTTTACTACAATACAAGGAAAAATAATTTCATCTTTGAGGGCATAATTTAAGCTCATAACTGCTTCTCTTTATATAATATGTATAATCCAGAAGCCATGGCTTATTCAGTTATGAGGGTCAAAGAAGCACAAGTGTACCTACCTTTTCCCTTCCACTTAATCTTTGCAACAGACTGGCTAAAATCCACATGTATCCGTCTGTCATCTATCAGCACATTGTCCATTTTGAAGTAGGCTTTCTCACAGTCTTCCTCCTGATATTTTTCAGAAAATTTTGGTTGGTGATTATTTCATAGGAGTAGTCAATGAACAACACAAATTCAACTGCTTAATTGTATACTTTTTTTTTTTCTAAAATTGTCTAAAGCACAGCAGCTCTTGCATTGTGCCATGTCAAAAGAAATAGTTATGCTCTGTCCAAATGTAATCATCTCAATTTCCATTTCTTCGGTTCATTTCACTGCTTTAAAAATTTGTCAATCCAGTTGCACATACATTACATTCAGACAAAGAAGGAAAAAAAGACAGCTAATAAAAGCTCCTTTTTAAGTATGTAAGCAAGCTAAAGAAAAATGAGAACACTTTCACAGTGTCTTCCAGATTAAAGTGATTCTCATATACAAACAACAAGATGCACCATCAAGAGAACTTTTACTGTCAATATCACAGTAAGAGCAGCATGTTGACAAAGAAAGCATGACAAGGACCCTACATCCATCACATCCATCCATCTGCCCTTTTTCATACACCTTCCTCTCTTTACGCAGCATGACTCCTTTTTCTAGTAACATTTCCTTCTTTAACTGAAGTTCTCATCTGCTCTGGGAGAAAAAAAAAAAAAAAAAAAAGGAACCCACTCCCCTCCCATTGGTTTCAAGATATCCTAAGAATATATTTATATTGCTTGATTGAATAGATAGACTTAAATATTTGCTTCATTTACTGCCTACAACTTCTGCAACTAAATCAATAAGATAAAATATTAACTACCCCACAACAGAAGATTTCATTGCTTTTCCTTAGAGGAAGTATACTGAAAATTAACTTTTATAGGCAGAATCTACATACAGTATACCTAAAAGCATACCTTTTCAAACTCAACGAAAGCATAACAAAGAGATTCACCAGTCTTCCAGTCTCTAATCACTTCACAGCTGAAAATTTGATACGAAATAAAAATGTCAATGGTCACGGAGCAACAAACATAGAACAGGCAAGCACTGCTTAAAAGGGAGAATAATGGTTAAACAAACAAAAAACCCACCACCACCACCTTGAAGGTATTAAACCACTTTATTCTGAGACCCCTACTGATGTGTGGGTGTCAGCACAAAAAAACCGCATGTGAATAGTTGAGCAATTGTTACACTTAACTCACCAGTGGGTAACATAAAGTATAGAACTCATGAAGATTTTTTATTAATTGAAATTGTTTAAAATTGAATTGGTTTTTGCATTTCACTAATGCAAGACAGGAAATTTCACATTCTGTTTTTTCTGTCATTTTAAGGAAAGTTTAAACAGATATCATGTGACAAACTTCTAAGCAAGCACCTCTTTAGGAGCCATTTTCTTATCAGGAAGTTTACTAGTCAAAAATAAGAAGCCTGAAGTATTGAATCAGTATACATAAAATGGGAACAATATATTATTAAATCAGTATGCCCACACTCTTGCCTATGACATGAGAAGGAGGCCAGACAGGCAACAAGGGCAGGATGTGTGGTATTAAGGTGAGACATTTTTAATGTGTACTGGGGAAGCAACAGATCAGGATTAGAATTATGTAAACTGCCCATCATCTCTTGATACCAGTACCAAGTAGAATCAACTGACACTATTAGAGCCCAGGTTCAAAGCTGCAGGGTCAGCAGTCACAAGAACAGCTTAACAAGCAGTATCTAGAATGCCAGAAGTGCTTGTTGCTTTATCCTAAAACCACACATATTCCCATGGAAAAGAAAAGTCCAGAGAGTGCATCCAGCTCATGTAGCATCCAAGATAAAACTGCTGAAAGGAGTGATAAGACACTGGGGACAGTATCAAATGCTTTCCTTGTTCCTACAACCCCTAGGCTTTCAATTAAAACCACTGCTGGGACAGGATACTCAGCTGGCTAGATATGACTTTATTTGATCATTATTGTGGGCTCTCTCCAAATACATGCAGGCATGGGACAAATCTTCAGAGACACCAGAATAATACTTAATAGCCAAATCCAAATCGACTGGCAAGAGTCAAGTTCATTTTCAACAAGGAAGGTTTCCTTTTATTTTTCAGTAATTACCTTTTAATGGGACCAAATCGTGAAAATATTATCTCGAGATCTTCATCTGTGGTCACAGGATTCAGTTTACAAACAAAGAGTACATTTTCTGGTGGCTTGATCTCTGCATCTGGTAGGTCTCCCACCTGTGGTAGACAGAAAAAGACTTTCATCACTTCTGCCTAAAGCTCTCTAAATTTTATTGTCTCAGGTACACTGGCAACACCTCTTTTGGATTATCTCAGACACATTCCTATCACAAAATTAAAATTGAATACAATATTTTTCCTATGCAGTATCATAGAGAAAGCATTTTCCATGGCACCCAAAATTGATTATCTATTTGCAGTTCCACCACTGGGACTTCATTAAAGTCACAAATACTTTCTATCTTGCTTTCCCTGTTCCTAAAGTAACAAATACACAGTTCTAAAAGCTGACAGTATACATTAAGAGCAACTCTGTTATAAAAATAAAAAAGGACTGGATAAATTTCTTAGTCTCTGTCTGTACCTAGGATAAAGTCACCTTTCCTTGAAATCTGACAACAGCTAGGATAAGCTTAAATTTAAGATAGTTTGATAAGGATGGTATGTTAAAATTAGACCTTTTTGTTCAGAAAGACAGGAGAAAGTACTCCTGCCTACTAAGAAAAAAAATTTGCTTACAGTACATGCAACTTTGGAGTTTGCAACCTTTGATCAAACACAAAGACATGCACCATCTCCTGCTGAACTGTAGCACTTCTTTTTAAAGCTTGAACAAATGACCAGTGGTATTAAACTCTATCTCCATCTTTTACTCAATATGCTAATAAAAAGGTAATGCATATTAGTTTGATAGCAGGAAGAAGCAAAATAACACAACTAAGAAGCAGATTCCACAAAAGAAACACAAAAAAAGTTTAAGCACATGATATTCTCAGAGAAGCAAACTGTTTGGACAAAAGAACAATGGAACTAATAGTTGAGGTTTTTCAGATCAGTGACACTATCAGGGCACTTAGTGTTTCACCTCTTCAGCTTATGTAACAGAGCTCCCTGCTGCATACTGCCAGCAATACTCACAGAAAAATCACTTTGTTAGCTCACATACCCCACTTGGCCTTTTCTAGCTAACCTTATCTGGAAAACAGGTCATTATCCCCACTGCTGCTGCAAAACTAGAGACCACACTCGGAGTTCTTCTGCAACACTGTAGCCACATCTGGATTGACACTGGTATTAGTATCTGCTGGAAACTATTCATCATAGATTCGAATTTAGTACTTGTAAAGTGTGATGTATTCAGCCATTCTCCAACAGGGTGTGCACTTTTTTCTTTTTCAACAGATAAAACTACAAAGCCTATTCACAATTTTTGTTATTATATGAAGTTTACAACTGCCAACAGCTAGCAAACATTATAAGTAAGGAGGAAGTGCAAAGTTTATCAATGTTAAATTCAACTAATCCCACAGAAGGAAGACAGCCATTACATATATGAATGAAGGAATCCCAATGCCACTACGTGCACTGGGAAGAGATTATCTCAGCGCTTTCCCACAAACGTTAAACCCTCTTCCAGGATTAAAGATATTCAGCATCATATTGTTTGTTATGTTTCTTAATTGGATGCATTTCTAGCAAGTTTTTATAAAGCTTTCACTGGTCCACTTTTAATCCTTGCTTTAAAAATGAAGTATCACCGATTTTATCAGAAAATCACCTCCAGTGCTCATGCTCAGTCCCTTGTACAACAGATGTTTAATCACACAGAATCTGAGCCACGACATCATAATCACATACACAATTTCAAGATAAAGAGTACACATCCTCCTAGGCTTAATTTAACTTGTACATACCATTTCCAGAAGTATGGCACGAGTTTTTGCTTCTTTTTCTGCCTGAACTTCTTCAATTTCATCTGCAGACCGTCCTTTCATGTCATCAATTTCTTCATCTGCTCCTATTCTGCCACTCTGAAAATGAAGGAAAAAGTTATTCAGTATGAAGCTCCAGCCAAAAATTCTTTCCCACTTTCTAAATACTATTTGGATGACCTCCTCGCTCACCCTTCAAGGTATGAAAAATGCTTAAGCACCATATCTCTGGAGAACCAGACTTTCACTCTATTCTTCACAAAAGGAGAGAGATGTTACCCTCGTGTTTCAGGCACTATGAACTATGTATGAACTTTCAGGCCCAATATGAACCATGTTCAGTTAGATATCCTGACTTCTTTTACACTTCCATCTCATACTCAACATCTCATCGTAAGTGGCAATTCATTTCTAGTCTAGATAGCTCCTACCAGAAATGAAGATAAGGAATGCTGCAAGTATATGTGGTGTCTAATATAATATTAAATGCAGTATATCATAACAAGAACTCTATATTTATGCATCTAGGCAGGAACTGAGGCTTAATTTTTTTTTTGTCCTCATCAGAATGCTGCCCTTCTTACAGCTATTGCTATGCCACAAGGCATATCCTCAGACAGGGTATCAGAGAAGAAAACCCAGTATAAGCTTCCAAATCCCTGTACAAAGTTGGCAGTGAGCTATTAGGGTCCTTACACTTTTTACCATACCTGAAGGTACATCAGAGATCTACCACAATGCAGATATACAATGAAAGTCTAATTCAAATCTTGTAGTTGTATTTTAAAAACAAACAACATCCTCTCACATCAGTTTATTCATTGCTTCAAACGACAGTTTCCATACAAGGAGATAATTTCACAGAGCAACCACCATAACTTCATGCTAGAAATATGTTATGGATAATTGCTAATATATTTTTAGCAAATTCATTCTGCTACACAACAGTATACATGCTTGTAGCTATAACTCAGAAATATACCAAGATTACTTTCACTGAAATATAGACTATTTCATATTTAAAAGGAAAACTGCAGTATGCATTTTAGTATTAGCAAGTGTTAGTTACACTTTGTCTTTTACTGAGTATACAAAAAAACAGTACTGCAAAAGGTAAATATTCTGAATGTTCTGCTTAACTGCACTGTAGTTAAAAATCAAAAATATGGCTTTCCAACCTAAGTCCACCACAGTCACAAGCACCCAAGTCACGCTTTTATACTTTTCTCAAAAGATTAAGTAGCTGTACTTGACTAAACACAGCAATAGCCCCAAATAATAAACAAGCATTTGACGTAACAGAACTCAAGCAGGTAAAGTAGAAGAGCAACTCTTAACTCTCCTACACCAAGAATGTGCAGGAGTTTTAGGATACAGATTTGACAGACAAACTGTTAAAAGACAGAATATTTTTTTTTTTTTTTTGACCAAGCCTGTGCTGGCCACTAATAAGGCTAAGCTTATTTAATTATTCCCTCCAGCTTTCCCCCAGGAAGCTATCATAAACACTCACATCCAGCTGTTCCTTAGTTGGTTCTGGTGAGCGATCAGGAACAGACAGGCCAGGTGGATCTTCAAATGGATCATCTAAAATTACTGTATGATTTATCCTTATAGCAAACAAAGTCAAGATGAGTATCAGTCACATGCAAATAAAACTCTCTTTACCCAAGTAACAGGAAACCAGCCCCACTGATTCTCAGGTATATCCCAAACAGCCAAACATACTGTATGCTTCCAAACAGTGGTTCTGATGCTTTTGTAAAGGAAACATAGTTGTACATTTTCTTATATAGCTGTTTAAGTACCTGCTTACTGTACCAATAACACTAGAATAAAAGAGTATTTAAGATACTATGTACAGGTCACCTGACATCACTATATTAATCTAGTTTCAAAAAAATGATGAATTTCTTTAATTACAATGTATTTCTCAAATAGAGAAATTAAAAGCAGTCACACCTGATATCTTGATAAGGGATAAAATCCTTATCTACAAAGGTTTCATTAATTGCCTTCAATACATCCATGCCTTCTGTCACTTCTCCAAATACTGTATGCACACCATCAAGGTAATCCAGATTTTCCCCTGTAGTAATAAGAAACTAGGAAAAAAACAAAACAAAACCAGTAACAGCAAAATTGAAAAAATCAGGGCTTGATTTTTACCTTAGGAGAGATACAACTCTTACTGAAATAAGTGGGGAAAAAACCCCAACACTCTTCCTGACCTCTGCAGGAGATTGATCATCTTCCATCAGCTCAAAAACATGTTGAGCCAACCTACAGCTCACAGCCACTGCCTGAGGAAGAGAAGGAAGACTCCTCTGCGCTGCAGTGAGCTGTGACCTCAAATAACCTGTTCATCAAGCTGCATTCAGCAGGCACATTTTCACAATTTTGGCAAAAGCTTCCACAGTTTTACCTTAACCTGCTGCTGCCCAGATTTCCCTCCTTCCCTTATACCACAAAACCTTCTCTCCCAAAAATCAAGATGCAAAAGCACCGAGAGAACTAAAACACGGTAGCATTAACTTAGATCAGCTTGAGCTGGCACTGTAATGTATCACAAATCAGGTGTTTCTTTTTCTGAAGCTACAGAATGTGATACCAACTGAACACTGAGTAACAAATTAAAGATGAAGGGGAAGAAGCAGATATGCACAGATAACAGAACATAACCATTACATCATGCTCCACTATCTGACTGGTAACCTCTCACTCCTATTCTCTGCAACACGTTTGAGACTGGTTAGCATTTGGTATAGGCTGCACCAATCTACATTGTATTTCTAAACCAACTCCACGTTACTCCTTACTGGATTTTCTTTTCTTTCCCCAAGGAAGAAGCTGTAATAATGTTTCAGGGAAGTGCATTTATTCCCATATTCCTGTGTGTATGCTAGCAGCCTGCATTCTTAAATGTAAATATAAATGTCACCTCTTCTTCCTAAAACCCTCATTCTAATAATTGATGCATAAAATACAGGTAAGCAGCAAAATTATCACAACATCTACCTGGAATAAAACTAGTTTTTAAAAATTGCTCTTTGATTATTAAGAAGAACCCTCCTTCAAAAAATTAAACATATGGATATTACAAATGAGGAGTTTTAATTTATAAAAGTGACAACATATCTAAAATAATAAATTAGAAATAATACCATTCTATGAGGTTAAAGCTTTAAATACCCCTACAGCAAAAACTTTGTGCTTGTGAACAGGGACAGCAAAGGGAACAACACAACTTTCAAAAGCTGTTTTATAACAACACATGGGATAAAATGATGAACTTAACATTGTATTACACGCTTATATTACACCATACAGAGGAAACTGTGCTGTGATTTCAGTTTTCAAACTAATACAATGTTATAACCAGAAAAGTTTTAGGATTATTATAAAATCTATTTTCCTTACTTTTCACTTTCATTTAACTATAGGATTTTTTCCATTCTAAAAATCAACAAAAATCACATCAAGGTATTAACAGAAATGAACAAAGGAAAAAAACAGAGGTCTGGATTCTAACAAATAAAATTTATAAAATTAATCTAGGACAGGATTTCAATGTCTTTCTTGTTTGTAATCAAACACCCACTGGCACCTGGGACACTATGCAAAATACTTATCTGTGACTGGTTTTTTACATGCTTTTTGGACATGTTAGAAGATGATATTTAGATGACACTGTCACTGTTACACCTCTTTTGTAAATTCAAGGAATTTTCTTTTCAGTTATTTAGACATGTATCAAGGGTTTCCAACACTGTATGCTGACCTGTGATCCATGCTGATCATTGCCATTGTTCACCATGGACACGGTTCCCTTTTTCTTGTGCTTAATTCTTGGCACTTTTTCTGCTTCAAAAAATCTAGCTTGATCACCATACAGTTGACTGAAAATATACATAATAAATACATTACTAGGCAAATGAAATTCAAACATCGAGATAAAAATATGCTGTGAAACAGTAAATAAAACATCTTTTAAATTTTTACATTTGCATTCAAATAAAACCAGAATTTACATTGCACCCTTGCAAATTTTTATGGACCTGTACACTTAAAAGATTCACTTCATATTATAGGAAACAACAGATTTTTCTCCAAGGCATTTCACCGAAGTTTTTTGTGGGCATGGGGGGTGCATTTGTCTGGGTTTGAATGCAGCATATCAGATTTTTCTAATGCATGAAGTGAATATGTATTTTGACAAGTATGTTCAGTAAAAAGTTAATACACACTGTAGAAACATAATAATTTATGTCACAGATTTCTCTTCCAAAATAAATGGAAAGCCACTAAATCTATGTGTAAACATGTCTATCCCATGACAGAACTGCATACAGTAACTTGAGATATTCTAGATATGACAAATTGTTAAAATCTTTTTAACTTTTAAGCCTAAAACCCTGATTATCACACATTTTGTCTCACTCCATAACTGAGACAAAGGCATGGCCAAGACACACACACTGGCCCATATCTGAGGACAGGGTTCTGTTTAAACTCATTTTGCTAAGAAATTAAACTTCGCCTGAATCAGTATCCTGAGCAGCCAGAACAGAAACTCCCAATTTCACGGACTTCAGTAGTAATGAGCAACTAGAAAAGAAAAACTGCCATTCTCCATGCTAACAGTGGAACACAATCTCCCACCTTCTCATCACACTATACTGCCACATCAAAGAGCCTCAGAACACCAATCTTTATAAAAGAGCAGAGCATCAAAATAAACTTCATCTGCCCACGAGCTCAGCTTTGGAAGTTGGTAGGTATCCCTAGACTTCTATCTAGTTAGTCCAACCAAACTGCTTCAAGGATCACCAGAGCAGTGATCCATAAATCCAGGTTTCCAAGGTTTTGTATTTAAGAGGTTCTAACAGACCAGAACTGTAAAAGTCAACATGAGTCTAGCAACACTGTCTGTTCAAACTGAGCTATTCATCTCTCATTTTCCCCTGTGCTCCAGGTTTAGTTTTGCTCTGCAATTTTAATCCTACTTTCAATAACAATTTCAAAGGAATCATAGAACATATGTACTTTGCTAACTTCCATCCTAGCTGTTTGAATGACTTCTTCAACTTTTATGTGCATGATCAATGGGAACACCTTAAACAAGAAAGAAAAGTGGTTTACATGCTCAACACTACTAAAATAAACGCAAGTAAACTTTTAGAGCAACAGGATTACTTTCTTATAGACAGGAGAAATCAAGTATATCCTCTACAATCCCGTCCCAATCAATTACATTTTGTTACAAAAAGAGAAGAAGTGACAAACTCCTAATGATTTTAACTTCTACAGAGCACTTAGTTATTGAAACATCTCTTGCAAAACAAAACCTATAGTTATTTTCTAATTCTTAAATAAACTAAAACCTATGTACAACTTGATAGTTGTAACTTCACTTCTAAGGCCAAGAAATAGAAAACTGTCCAGAAAAAAAACATGTGCATGACCAAAGGCAGCACAGGAGTTAAAAAGGTACTTAGGTATGAAAGCCAAAGAAGATTATGCCTCAACATTTTTACTTCCCGTCAGTAATTCCGCTCCAAAAGAGCTGAAGAAAATCTAATTGGAATCCCTATTCCCCTGTATAACTTCTTTGTCAATTAAAGAACAAAAAAGTTTTACTTACCAAAATATGGATTCCCCTCCACGGCCAGTTCCCATGGGGTCACCAGTTTGTATAATAAAATCCCTCTGTCACAAAGCAGAATACATAACCTATTGCTTTCATGTTTATGAAACGAAACAGACAAACAGAAAGAAATTGAGAATACTCACCTGTACATTATGAATAAGGCAATAGTTGTAGTACTTGACTTTGCAAAGCTTCAGAAAATTCAAGCAAGCTGCAAGAAAATACAGCATTTACTAGAGAACACTCCAGGTAAAATAAGTGTACAACACAAGTGTACAACAATAAGTTACAAGAGATACCTAGTTCAAAGTGCAGAAACGTGTTTTTGCAGCAGACTGTGTTAATTCTTATCAGCATACAACCTATAAATGCTGTGAGAAATATTCTAAGGAGAGGTAATACTTCCTGCCTCCCTAAAGCCTATTTCTAGAGATTCAGAGAACAATAAATGAATTACTTATATAAAAATACACGGTTGTTGTATTTTTCAGGCGATGTTATTACAAAGATGTAACAAAAGAAGATCACAGATGCCCTTCCTTTTTTTTTCAACTTCCTCAGTAAATACGCATCTCGTGTATAATAAATGCACAGTAAGGATTAAAAATCCAGACTTCCCAACAGCACTTGATGCCTGTGAGTATTTCTAGCACACAGAAACAAGCAGCCCCACGGGGACTGCAAACAACCAGCGAAATCCTGGCACTCCTTTGGATCGAATGCCAGGACCGAGGTACGACGCCACACAGGCCAAGCTGACTAAACCCCCCCCTCCATTCGGAACCCGGTTCCTCAGGAGAGGCGGTACCAGCAGCGGAACCTCCAGCTGCGACAGCCCCAGCCAAAGGCCCACAGCTCGCTACCAGGGCCGCGGGCGACCCAGCGGCGCCTTCTACTTGCCCGAACGGCACGAAACCTCGAGAGCAGCTCCCGGAGCCGCACCGGAGAGCCGCAGGGAAGCGAGCCCCCGTCTGTCTCCTCCCGGCACGGCAGCAGCGGCCCCGGGCCGAACCGGGCGGTTAAAAACCGGCGCTTCCTGACAAGGATCGGGCGCCATCAAGGCGCGGAGGGCGGCTGCAAACGCTGCGGCAGCCGGACCGCTGCTTGATTCGGGGCTTTCATCTGCCCGGGCAAGGGGCAAACCCGCGACCCCATCCTCGGCCTATCGCTCTCCTACCGCGGGGACGCTCCTCCGTGTACAGGTCGACCACCAGGTCGCCCAGCGTCGTCTCCAGTAGCACAGCCATGCCGGTTACCCGTCTCCGCACGGCGCCGCCGCACGGCCCGACCTGGCTGGGCCGCCCTCTGGCGGATCGGAGGAGGAGGAAGAGCTGGCCCCGCCAGGCCGCCCCGACCGGCTGCGGGATGTGGGGAGAGCGGTAGAGAGGCCCCTGGGGAACGTTCTAGGCGCCTCGGAGGGCGTAGGGAGAGCTCCCAGCTCCAAGTGTCTTCTCCTCGGGGCTGGATGCAAGTGCCTCGGCCTGGCAGCGGGACGGGCGCTCCGAGGCTGAGCTGGCCCCCGGCGTGAGGAGAGGGAGGTGCGTGTCGCACCCACTGCCCCGGGTCTCGCAAGCCCAGCGGGTACAGGGTGCGGCTGCATCCCCTCCCCTGTCCCCTCCGTCGGGGTAGCCTTCCAGGGAGCCCCACCTGAAGGGGATGGGGGGAAATAGAGACATACACACACACACCCCCCCCCAGAGCAACCTCCTCCAGGCAAGTGTATGTTTTGAGGCTGATCATGCAGTTTTTGAGCGTGGTGTGCACTGACGGCTGTGTGTGCTTATTCTACATAAATAAAAACACATTTACCTGACTTATTAATCAGAGTGTTCTGAAGTGAGTAGCAGTCCCAATATTTGCCTGGAGCACGCTACTAGAGCACTGCCTATAGTGCGGGTTGTGAGACCAAAAACAGAAGAGCAAACGGAATTTATTCCCTTTCAGTTGATACCATAGTATGTTCTTGGGTTTACATGTTACAGTGGAACTAATCTAAAAGCTCGCTGCCTTCAGAGCAAAGCATCCTGTGCCCCTTATGCAGAGCTTCCACTTCAGGTTGCGCTGTCTTCACCTCTTCCTGGATCATGCTCTGATACTCATCACACAATGAGTCGATTCAAGTCTAATCTGTTGGGAAACTGTTTATTTTTTTATTGCTGAATTTGTTTTCTGCCAGACTAGTGACCTGAATTGACTCGCCATACAGTAAAAGGGAACCAGTGAAGGGAGCAGGAATGCACAGGCGACAGTACAAGGACGTGGATGTGGGTTGGTAAGAGCAGGATCTCCTCTTTAAGAAGCAGCAGAAGTAATCTCAGATCACCACATTATAAAGCAGCACTTTTATAAGTAGTCAAGCAGGGAATGTACTCGCTTTTCTGTTCATGACTATCCTGCATCATGGTCCTGGAGACACAGTGGGCTTGCCCTGGGACCAAGATCTGCATTATAGGCGGTTGTATTGTGCCTCCATCGTGTGATAGTCTTTAAAGCTCTTCATGCCATCATCAAGTATTTTGCAGTGTTTTATTGTTTTTGTAAGATGATTGCCAGTCTGTACATCAATCCTGAATTGACTCAAGGCTGGTTTTAAACCATTCTGTATAGCACTCACTGCTAGAACAAAGCACTACAGCACACATTACATTTATTAATCTGAAACCTTAAAAGCAATGGAAACAGTACATCAGTTTTATGCTAGCCTGTGCTGAATTAAGTTTAACTATTTACTTGCTCCTTTGACAACTTGGACTTTGCACTTCAGTGAGAAAGCATCCCACTTACTTAGGCCAGGCTTTTATGACTCCTTTTCTTCATAAAAGAAAGGAAATAATTTCCTTATTCTTTATATTGGTTTTTGCCTTCTCATAACCCAGGGTTATAATGAAGACTCAAGGAAAATACAGTTTTCCACAATCACTTAAAAAAGTCAAAAAACACTTCCAACTTAAATGTAAAACTGCTGAAATACAGCACTTCTGGCATGCTCAGTAGCTGAGTCACAGAATCATAGAATGAAAGGGGTTGGAAGACTCCTCTGGAGATCATGAAGTCCAACACCCCTGCCAAAGCAGGATCACCTAGGGCAGGTCACACAAAAACACATCCAGATGTTTCTTGCAAGTCTCTAGAAAAGGAAACTCTCCAGCTGCCCTGGGCAATCTATTCCAGTGCTCTGTCACCCTTAAAGTAAAAACGTTTTTCCTTATATTGAGGTGGAACTTCCTGTGTTCCTCTTTATATCCATTGCCCCTTGTCCTGCCACAGCTTACCACTAATAAGAGACTAGCCCTACTTCTTGACACCCACCCTTCAGGCATTTGTAAACATTAATAAGATTGCTCTCTCAGTCTTTTCTCCAGACTAGACAGCCCCAGGTCTCTCAACCTTCCCTCAAAAGGCAGGTGTTCAGTCCCCTGATCATCCTCACAGCCCTCCGTTGAACTCTCTCTAGTATATCCCTGTCCCTGTGAATCTGAGGAGCCCAGAACTGGACACAGACCTCCAGATGTGGTCTCTCTAGGGCAGAGTAGAGGGGTAGGAGAACCTCCCTCAACCTGCTGGAGGCACTCCTTTTAATACACCCTGGGATGCCATTGGCCTCCTTGGCCACAAGGGCACATTGCTGTCCCATGGATAAGTTATTGTCCACCAGTACTCCAAAGTCCTTCTCCACCAAGCTGCTTTCCAGCAGGTCAACCCCTAATCTGTACTGGTGAAGTAGACTCAGTACAAAATGTTACACATTCTAATAGTTAAACATGTCAGAACACTTTCACTAGTAGACTAGGGAAGTCTAGCAGGCATTCATCTGATCCAAAAGACAAAGCCCTTATATATTCCTAGCCTTTCCCAGCACTGAGTTACTGCATCATCCAAGCTCAGATCACTTCTGAAACTAGATTGCTTGCTAGTTAGATATTGATAGTAATTTTACCTTTAATGTTAAATAAAACTGATAAGACATCTGTTGTGCTGTGAAACTAGTGAAAGCTTTGAAATTCGAGGAAAACTAGTATGTTGAAAGCATTTTTAGCACCTAATTTTTGCAGTTTTAATTAAGTTTCAGGAGAATAAAATGAAAATAAGCAAGAGGATTAAACAAAAGGGGAAGCAAAGGATTGGGAGAAAAAGAGAGAAAAAAAAAGAACAAATGAAATAAAATCAGAAGGTAAATATTATTTCATAGGTAGTTTACCAGGAAACTAGCAAGAGGAGATGTGAGTGAAAAAGGAACAGGTATTGATCTCCTCTTCCATTTCAGTGAGGTGCTAAATTCCTCAAGGTCATCTGAGAACTCATCCTCAGCTTTGCTAAATCTATACATCCAGAGATCAGCGATCTTGCATCCCTGTATTTTTATATACCTCTTCACATACTCAAAATACTATCTTCTCATAGCTTCCTCTTACTCATCTAGTATTCATCAGTCCTGTTGGGAGGTAACCAGGTAACCCACTGCTATTTACGCATAGAATACAACTCGTAGTTAGGAATTTAGGTAGTTTGAACTTCCTCCCACCATCACATACAAGTGACTGCAAGTACCAACAGGAGCTGCATTCTTGTAGCTGTCATCCCACCCCCACAAAGACTCCTACAT
This sequence comes from Florisuga fusca, assembly GCA_038090715.1. Taxonomy (NCBI): domain Eukaryota; kingdom Metazoa; phylum Chordata; class Aves; order Apodiformes; family Trochilidae; genus Florisuga; species Florisuga fusca. The sequence goes on from JAAWXA010000001.1 coordinate 34,637,774, forward strand.
ACCTCTTAAAAGATTCAGCATAAAGTCTTGTTGGGGATCTGACTTACCATGTAGTTTTCTGCCTCCTGAGACTGCACAGTGAACAGGCACTTCACCAGTTCCTTTCAGTTTACCAAACAGAAGAGATTAAAAATAATAATAATCTTAAATATAGGTCTGAGAGATACAAGGTAAACTGGCTGATGGTAAAAAGAAGCAGTGGAAATTAAGACGCCAGAGTTTTTATTCCTTCTATTACTGACAAGTGTGATTACAAAGAAGGCTGTTAATCAGCTGCATTTCTTCTAAATTCTAAACCAGTACTAACTACTATGACATATTTGAGGTTTTCACATACCTGTATGAAATACACTTAACAATATATGAATCAGGCCTAATTTTCCAGCACGTGGTGTCTTGCACCTGATGGTTTATACCAGTGTTTCATGAATGCAAACTGCATATAAAATACTAGGTTTCTGCAGGGTTCTGCTATATGTGAACATGTAATTTATGTTCACTATCAGCTCAGTGGGAGTCATAAAGCAATATAAAATCGGGCAACAGATTGCTTCAATAGGACAGATAATTTATTGCCCTGCCCTGGCCATATTAAAACCTCCTTGGAAAAGCTTTTATGATGTATGCCACCCTTACTGTTAGAAAGATTTTTGCTAGCAGATCAACTTCAATCTTTCCTGTTGCAAATAAACAATTTTTTATCTTCACTGAGAGCCTGTAGATGCAGGTTGTTTCCTTCCTCTGCCTGAGACTTGCGTGGTTTTACTGCTGCTATTACGTCTCCCTCAGTTTTCTCTTCCCCAAGCTGAAGACCTATAGCTCTTTAAAACTTTACTGTGCTTTCTTCCCTTCTGACGTCTTTCTGTCCTCCCCTGGAGTAGGCTGCCTGGTTTTTGCTTTCAAGAAACTTTTATTGAAGTGAGGTGCTTGCTGCTTGGCCCAGGATTACCCCAGCTGTTTTCTGTCCTCCCCTGGAGTAGGCTGCCTGGTTTTTGCTTTCAAGAAACTTTTATTGAAGTGAGGTGCTTGCTGCTTGGCCCAGGATTACCCCAGCTGTGTAACCCTTGCCGTTAGCACACCGTGCAGGTGCCCCACGGGTGCGCAGGAGGAGTGACAAGTGCGCGTTGGCCATATCATAGAGCGTTAATTATTAACATTAGCCATGTGGGTAATTCTTATTATGCTTTCAAAGGCTGTAATCATCTATCAAGGGTAACAGGAGCTGGCACGGATCCACGCGTTATCCTGCAACGCTGAATTCGGGATCTTCCAGCGGTGACGGAGTCAGAGCCAGGCCGAGCCAGGGCAAAGCAGCCGGGCCGGATCAGGCGGGCTGGGTCAGCCCCGCCGCTGCCGACAGCGGTGGCAGGAAGACACAAATCCAACTGTTTCACTCGCTAAATTTTTGCCGCTCTTCCAAAAAAAATCCACCTGTCATTCCCGAGCCCTCAGAGGGGAGCCGGCAGGGTGGGCTGACCCTCTCCAGAGAAACGCTGGTGCGTCAGGAGCAGGGAAAGGAAGGGCGGGGGTCAGCCCACTCCTGCCGCCTCCCCGACTTCCTCCCGGCCCGGCCCGGCCCAGCCCCGCCCCTGCCGCCGCCGCTTGTTGATGTTTCACTTTGGTTTGATTCCCGGGTCGCAAGATGGAGGCGGCGCTGGGACGGCGAAAGCTGTTGCTGGTGCCGCTGCTGGCGGCCGCCGTGCTGCTGGGCCCGGCCGCACCGCTGCAGATGGGCCTGCAGGTACCGACGGGGCCGGGGGGGGGAAGCGGGGGCGGGTCGTGACGCGCCGCGCCGAACCGTGCGGAGCCGAACCGAACACTACCGTGCCATGCCATGCCACGCCGTGCCACGCCGTGCCAGCCCCTTTCCCTAAGTCTCCGAGGGCTGAGCCGGACCCCGCCGGGGCTCCGGGCGCCTCCTGGCTGGGATGGCACAGCCGGGCCGGGGTCGCCTGGAGGCAGCGGGCGGAGCCGGTGTCACCCCTCGGTACCGGATGTGTGGGCTGTTTGCCGGCTGCACTTGGCAGCTTACGGTGTATCGCCACTACTTCCAGCGCTTGCCCTGCTGCTCGGGGACATTTCGGTCTAAAACGTACAAAAATGGTACAAAAGGACATAATTACGCATCGGCCACAAACTCGGTCACCGTGCATGCAGTGTTTCCCCCCTCCCTTCAATGATTAATTTATATAGGACCTGTTATGCTGAGGTAAATGTGACAGATTGAGGGGGAGAGAAAGTTACTCTTACACAATGGAGATGCATTTATGTTGTATTTTCGTGCTTGGTTCAGTGCTGTAGAAGTACGCAGTGTATTATCCACAATTGCTCCTAGGGATTTTGGTATTGAATTGAGCCAGGGGGAGGGTTTTGGTATCTTGGTATATTACAGGGCATCATCTCACCTGTTTTTCTGCTCCAGTACCTATGCTGTATCTTGGCAATATTAGTTTTAAATAAAATTTAGTGGCTTTTTAAAGAGCGGAAAGAAATCTTTGTCTACTGCTTAGGAAATCTTCTCAGTTGGGTTATAAAAAGATGCACTGTGGCACCAGTGAGCTTTGACCTCTAGAATTACAGAACAGAATTGTGTACTTCTGTCTGTACTTGAATCAAGACTAAGTACATCTTCTAATTGCTATAATCGTGAACTCCAAAGGGTGAGATTCCAAAGAAAGAAAAGAGGCATTTGGTTTGTAGTCACTTGTCTAGCCAATGTAAAGTTGCTGTCTTCTGCGTAAATTTATTACGGCTTTTTTTCCCCCAGAGGGTTTTTGTGGTTTGGTTGTTGTTTTTTTTTTTTCATTTCAGTAAAACCTTCCCAAGAAAGTCTGACAGAGGCCCCGCACTGGCACATCCTGTGCTGCAAAGCAGGATTCCTGGGCTTATTTCCTGATTTCTGCTTCTCTGTACAAATATTTGAAGAGAAATCTGCCTAGCTCTGACTTCAAAATGGGGATCTAGCTCTTCAGACACCTAGAAAAGCGCATGAGTACTTGAAGTCAGGTGCACTAAAGAGAGGAGAGAGAGCTCAGTCCTCAGGAACTTTGCTTATCCCCCCGAGAAAGGAGTGCTAGCTTTAGTTTGCCAGAAGACACATGTCCAGTGACAGTGAAATACAGACATATGCTCTTGCTACCCGGAAGCTATCACACTTTGACACCAGCGTTTCAGTATAATAGCATTACAGTTGCTTGTCACAGCTGGCACTTGTACAAAATGTGGAGGCACATCTGCACATGCTATCTCTGGATATGCAGTCGTGAGTGAGCAGGGTGCAGGGGTGCTGGAGCAGTCCCGGGGAAGCCAGCTTGGGGTCAGAAATAGGACAGGTTTGTTGTAAAGTGATAGTAGGGCTTGACAGAGTAAATGGGGCATAATGCACTGTGGGCATAGCTCTGCTGCTGTTTGGGGGGATGAGTGTATCCATTCGTGCTGTACTGCTTAGATAGGCTGTCAGCTCAGTATTTGATAGTTGGAAGTGTCTGCACTTTTTTTAAACTTTGTACTGATGTGGAAGCGTAAGTATATGCAAGAAAGCTCTTTTAACAGTGAAAAAGTAGATTTTTACTTTAGTATTTTTTCCCTTTAAATCTCGGATTTTTAAAAACAATTAAAATCTGTTTCCTCCTACACTTCTTTTTTGTACATAGAGGATCACTTTTTATTTAGAAGGAACAATGCATCTTGAGAAAGTTTTGAGTAGAAGAATTGCTGGGTTTTGAATATGAGCTGATTTATGGTGGCCTGAGAGGAACAGAAGTACCAGTGACAGTGGGTCGTGGGTCCTCAGCATGTCTTGGGACTGCAGACTGGCTGTGAGCAGTTAGCATCAAGATGTTCAGCTTTTCTTTGACTGGGTATGTCTGTGCCCTCTACAATTCTGTTAGCCCACTGGCATCATATCCCTGATAGATGGACATTTAGTAATGCTTGTACATGGTATTAAAGTTTATCTCCAAATTGATGGGCATAATGTTACAGAAACCATAATGGAAGGACCGAGGAGAAGCCTCGAAACATTGGAATAATGTTTTGTAAGGCTGAAATGCTTTTGTTCAGCTTTGGAATGTGTACGCCTGCCTCTGTAGTTGTGCAATACTTGTTTCTTAAATAAGCTGTTTTGAAATCTGGACTTTTTTTTTTTTTTAACATTAGCATGTGTGGGGTTTTTTTTCTCTTGAAATTTGGATGAGCAAAACTGAACTACAGATTGATTGACAATAGACAAAGTTTTTTTAAAAAGGCAGGGAATGATGCAATAAGACAACTGATCTTTGCATTAAAGTAACGTGTTTTTCTCTTGCAAGGTCAAGAATTAGGTTTTGTGTTTTATGGTGGTTTTTTAGTGTGCTGATAGGAACTGCCTAAAAGCACAGTGTGCTGAATGCTAATGCTATGTTTGCTTACTCTGTTTGCTTCTTGATAATTTAGGTTTAGCAGTGTTCTTTCTAAATGGCATACTTTCCTACCAGACTTTTTTCTTTTTTTTTTTAAGGCGTAGTTGCCTGAAAAACATTTTCAGATTATTTGTTGTCTGCAGGAAACCTCTGTGTGGACTGGTTATTTCCCAACAGTGGGTGTAGTGTATTTTAATCAAAGAAGAAACTTGTCAATAGTGACATGCTGAAATGTTTCTTTCATTGCTTTGTACCAGTTTCTCTATTAACAGCCTGGTGCATGTTCTGAACTTCATGGTAAAAGATCTGACATAATCTTTCCATGTATATTTGATTAAATTAAAGCAGTATGATGCAACTATATCCCAGTGATGTGAAACTAAGTGTTCACCTTTAAAACTCCTGATAAAGTAATTATAGTATGCCTTTATTTAATAGGGAGAAAGCAAAGTTGCTTAATTCTATCAATATATGGATGGCAAAGGAAAGGATAAACTATGTTATACTAAGAATTATTGCAGAACAAGGAAGGAATGTAAGTTTGCTTGTTCAAAAAAGAAAACTAAAGTGAAAGCATCACGTTAGATTTTTATATTGACAAAGACAGTTCAGCTTTAATTACTTAAGCAAATACTGGATTTCATTATCTTATCTCAAATATTGCCATGCAGTTTAATAATGCCAAACCATATTGGAGAAAATTTTGTACTAAAATTCAGTGAAGTATGAGGGGACAGCTATCATCCTGCACACTTGTCAGGTCAAACTTGCCATGTCAAACTTGTACCATGATTACCTCCTAACCCAGTGTGATTGCAGTAAAGACTCATCCTACAACGTAGCTCTGTATTGAGTTTGATGAAAGAACTAGGAGATGCACAGATCACAGCCCTGGGCTGCAAATACACACTTACACTACATGGAGCCAGTTGTCCACGTGAGTGCCAGGACTCAAATGGCATAAGTGGCAGTTTTGTTTGTCTGTTTATTTTTTCCCCCCATAATCCACTTTCAAATTTAGAAACAAGTTATTAGTTTTGTGTGTTTCTTATCTGTTTGGCAACCTTTGTTGGCCTTCGTACTTCCCTGTCACAAACAGGATATCACAACGGTGCCTTCGCAATCGCTGCGGGGGGACTGTCTGTCTTCCAAGTCTCTGTACAGCTGCCCATATTGCAAGGCACTATGCCATCTGCTCCTCCTGCTGCCCACTTTCCTTCCCACAGGCTGCCTGGTGCAGAAAGAGCCTTGTTCTGAGAGCCTCAATAGAGAGCAGCTGTGCTTTACGTGCACTGGCTGCTAGTGGCTGAGTCTAGGTTGGGTTTGTATCACTAACTCAGTGGTGCACGACTTAAGAGTTACCCTCTACTGGGAAAAACTCTGGTGCACCCCATCAGAGGCTGTCCATGGAAGAAGTTTTTCTGTGATTCTCTAGTCAGATCTCTTTGAAGTTCCTTTGTGAGTAGAGCCGACAGCTATGTCTTGCTTGGCATTTTTTATAAAAGGCTAAGATCAGGTGAAATGTTTCCTGTAGATTTGTGGGGCACTGGCATGGGAAGGCTTTAAGTATTAATGAATATTCCCTTTTAACTTTTGCCAGATGCTTTATTTTCTTTGCTGCCATCATTTTCCCATCCTGCTCTTCTGCTGCTACTGTGATTATACTGCACCAGTTAACACTCTTGGGTTCTGTTGCAGCACATGATAGGAGAGAAAGGATTAGAAAATGATCACTGCCTGCTTATCTCTATTGATCCAAGGCCAAAAGAAGCCACTGCTTCACTGTAATGTATGTCACCACGCTATTACAGCTGTCACCTAGCTGTCCTAGAACAGGATGACATATGTTTGTGGTAGAAGTGCTGTCCTCTTCACAGCTAGTGTGGTCATTACCACTCTAAGTATCGTTGCTGGAGCACTAAAACAGTGATGAATAATCATAGGAACACTCAGGAAAGACACATACATCCTATAATACCAATAAGATTGATGGGGTATTTTTAGTGTAAATTTGCGAGTTTTGTGTGAAGGCATTCACGCAAATTCATTCACAGGAAATGAAAAGGTGCTGTGAATGATGGAATGGGTGTCAATGGTATGCTGAAATCACAACCTGATTCCTAGGGACCTGAACTTCCTCTTGGGGCTGTCTTTTCATCCTGACTCTGTCGAAGTGCAGCTTTCTCAAATATTCCAATGATTTCAGGACCTTTTAAATTACAGGATTGTCTGAAATTTACATGAGCTTTCATGATACTGTTAATACTGAGAAGTGTATTGTGAGTTATACTGACAAGTTTTCTGCTCACAGTTCAGGCTCACCCAGAACTTGACAGCTCAATGTTATGCATTGCTGCAGAGGACCAATGTCCTGCTCTCCGTGACTTTGTTAGTACAGGATTAGCTTACTGTGCTTTTGATACATAAAATAAAAGATGTGGGATTTCATTTTCTTAGTACTGAAGTGTATAGCTGTAAGACATATCTATAAAACTACGTTTGTTTTTTTTTTCCTTAAGTGGTTTTATGATAGTAAACTAAGAAAATATCTTCTCTGTTAGAAATTAAAGGATGTTTAATAAGTGTGTGAGTCTTCACCCCTAGGACTGCAAAGGTGTATATTCGAGTTATCACTGGAGGACCTTCTATGGCTTGTCAGGCCAGGCAGTTCATCATGAAAGCATGGTACAAGAGCTATTGGCCTCTCCAGTCTGTTTTCTTCCCAGTTGAGCACTTGATTCATGAGCAGATACCAAGGAGGCAGCAACAGGGGTGGTGTTAACGGGGAGGATGCTGTGCATCACCCATTCCCTGCTGAGGGTGAACGTGGGTCAGCTGGGGTGGCATTCTGCTCCCTGTGAGCTGCTTGCAGTTGTCCCTTTTTCTTTCCTCCAGCTGTTTGGCATGCAGCTTGTGGTCCTTATCCTCATGGAGACTTTGGTATGGGGTGTGTAGAATCAGGAAGATTGGCTACAGCAGAACCCATTGAGTTTTTTGTGTGGCACTGCAGGGAAGACCAGTGGGATGCCATAGGAAGACAGCAGTGAGGAACTCGCCTCTGAGGAAGCATTATGAGCCTGGAGTATTAGCCAAAACAGGAAGACTGAGCTGCAGGACTCTTCTTTTCCATGGGAAGGCATTGTAAAGAGCAATGAACAACTTGTTTATAAATTGCACCAAGGAAGCTTCAGGCTACACATGAGGAAAACTTTTCATGTTAAAGGTAGCTAAGTACTAGAGTAAAAGGTTGAGAAGAGTATGAAAATTTTGGACATTGTTGGAGACCTTTAGAAAAAGTCTGTCAGAAAGGACATCAATATAGTTGATTCTGTCTCTGGAAAAGTTGGTCTTCCGCTGGTCCTTGAGATGTTTCTTTGTAAGTTCAGGAATGTTTGGAGCAAGAACAATTGAAAAGTGATTAATTTTTAGCACCAAAACTCTAAGATCTATTTGAAATGGTGCTTAGCAAGAGTGGCATCAGATCTTGTGAGACTGCTTAGTGAAGAGGCAAAACAAGAACATACAACTATTCAGAAGGCTGGATGTAAAGAATAGGGAAATTATCAGTAGAATTTGTTGGGTTCAGATGTGAACAGGCTGGTCACGGAAGTGGCAATAGGAGTTCTCCATTTCTTGGGAACACAAAATTGCAAGGGTCATGGTGTAGCCACTGTAGCAGAGTATAAATCATTGCTCTAAGTTAATTGAGTGGCTTTATGAAGCTGTGCTGATTCAAGAGGTGCATCACCATCTCCTGAGAGGAATGGGCATCTCCTAAGCAGAGCAGAGCATGCAGCAGAGCCAATCCTGTGCTCATCAGAAGCAGCAGCCCAGCTCCCTCCTCACATCACTCCTGCTTGTCTGGCTCTTCCTGGCTTCTTCAACTGGCGGAAGAATAGTCTGGCAAAAAGCAGGAGAGTTTTCCTGCCAATTTAGTGAGCTAAATTGTCTCACTGACTTGGCAAAAATGAGAGGGATGGATGATGTGCAGGAGGTATTGACACTCTCTCTTTTAGTGGCCAAGGCAGCAAGCAGATAAACTATGATCTATTTCCTGTAACTTTTGACAGCATGGAAGTGATCACCTGAAATATTTTAATTACTTAAACATGTAGTATGCTCTTTAAATGCAAGTTTTAAGTATGTACCAGAATTCATGACAATATTTGTGGATATTATGGTGGATATTATGTCAACAAGATCAACAGTTGTTTTGAAGAAAAAGAATCAACAGTTGAAGAATCATTGTGTATATATAGCTCTCTTCCTACATGTAATGCTCAGTAGTTCAACATACCTATATTTATCCATGCCCTTGATTTTCAAATAAAGCATTTGATTCTAAAAAAATGTAGAGGGAGATTTTCCTTTTATTTCCTTTATTACTAACAGTTGTAGGCTCTTAGTCATTCTCTTCTTCTTGTAATCTCAGTGAGTCACTGTGTAGAAGAAGAGATTAAAAAACACTTTGTGTAAAAGGACTCAAATTTCATTTCAGGCTTAAAAAGTGTGGGACTCTTAAGAGTGCCTGGAAAATCCATCTATTACGTCCTTTGAATTCCCAGAAATCAGAAAAACTTAGGAAGTAATGAAGCATGTTTTTGGTAATGCACAAGCTTTTGGTAATCTATTGAACAGTCTATTAAACAATCTATTAAACAGAGGGTGTAAAAGATGTATAGGTCTGAATGCTACAGCTAAAAGAGCTAAAAGTTCATCAGAGAAGAAAATAAGTGATTTGAGAAAATTACAAAATCTCAGAATAGATTACATCCTATTATTAATCTGGTTTATATTTGCAGTTACAGACTTCCAGTTGTCTAAGTAATAGGTCATCTTCATTTACTGTGAATAGGCAGGATTTAAGTTTTGAAGGAAATTCAGTATAAACACCAGGTCTCAGTGGCCAGTCTTCCTACTGATTTTATCCTTAAACCCCTTTGATAATAATAAGTGATTTCCAACCAAAAGGTTATCTGTGCTAGATATTAAACCATGCTTCTCATCATGCCAGATTTCTGCTGAATCACATTTGGATAGTTTTCAATTTTTGGCAGTCCTGGCTACCTGTGTATACTAATAAATACCCATTGTTTTAAGGATGTTTTTACATTACAGTCACACTTCAGAACCTCTCTGTTAATGAATTGTGACTATATTATGCTAGGTATTGTATATTTCAAGTGTTTCATGCCTAAAAAAGTAGTGTTTTATAAAAATACCAAATCAGAAACTTTATGTATTTAATTTTTAAAATTTAAAATAAATTCTGAGAAAGTTCAAAGTTCTGTGACTTAGATTTTAGCTGATAGTTGTGAAACCATGACTCAAAACCAGAGCTAAATAAGATGCTGAGGGAATGAAGTTTTCCAGAAGAAAATGAGATGATTAGAATAATTTAGGGCTCCCAAAAGGAAAATATGGAGCTTAAAATGAGTTTTTGAAGAGGTGACTCAGGAGAGCAGTGTGGCAATGGTTACTTTTGGTTATGTCCAAGAGAGGTTTGGCATTTGTGTAGGTTTTGTCAGGGGCAGGCCTGGGAGATGTAAGGTCACATCTGCAAAAGAACCCTTGAAATTACAAGGGTGAAATGAGAGGACAGAATAAATGAGTCGATAAATTACAGCAATTAAGATTTGAAAAAAGGCAGCAAACCCCATTAGCTGTGAGTTTGGAGATGTCCCACGTGGCATAATTTGGGAATGATAACCAAAGAAACAGGTTTACTGCTGACACTACCAAAATGAGTGTTCAATATAGGCTAAAAAGTATTAAATTGTACTTTACCTTGAAGACTAACAGGAGTGCTTAAAAACATTTACAGTGAACCTGATTTTTACTTTGCATTATCAGTTAATATGAGAGACTTCTTTTCTACTATGTGCACGTGAAACAAGTTCTGAGAATTTAGCTTAGCTACTATTATTTTATCTTAATTAAAAAGAAAAAAACTTTTATACATAAGGGGATGCAGCTATTATTCTTTTCCATCAACCCTTCTTATTAAAAAGAGGGGGGAAAAACCCCAACCTTTACATGGAACAAGTAAGCATATTCCTCTTTTTGTCTGCTGGACTGAAGGCCTGGCAATGTTCTCTGGAGATTGTATGTTGTCATTGTGTCCAGACTGTGCAAGAGATCCTGTGGCTTGCAGTAGCTTATGTGTTTCCTCAGAAACTTACATCTCTTTTCACTGTTGTTTTCCAGGAAACCATCAGAGTCAACATTACGATGTTGCAAACCAGTGGAGAATTACACAAAGGACAGGTTTGCCCAGTTTTTCTATTTACTCAGTGAATTAATATGTTGTGGAACAAAGCCTGCCTGTGGATGCAAATAATATCGTTTTGTCTGATGTCAGTCAGTATGAAGTGTGTTCCTCTGAGAACCAAATTGTAGCATGGGGCCAGGAACCATGCACTCATTCTGTCTGTCTTTCTTTCAGGTTGTTTTTAATATCACCTATGTTAATGGACAGGTGTATCTTAATGATTTTCCTATGAAAAGTGGCGTTGCCCACATAACATGTCAAACAGTAATATGTAAGTATTCTCTCTCTTTGTTTGTCTAGCTTGTGGTATTTTACTTCCCTGTTAACTGCTAACCAAAGCTTACCATGATTACATGTTCTCATACTCTGCAAACCTGAGCAGAGTAGAAGTAAATGATTTCCCAAGGTAGTTAAATTTTGCTACTAAACTGAGTGGAAAAACAAATCTACTACCTTGTTCTTAATTCTTATTCACAGGCTTCTATGTAAATGGCTTAATCTGAAATCCAGACTGCCTATCTTTTCAAAAGAATGTTTTGCACTACAAACTAGACAATGTAAACAGAAGGATGCAACTCCACCCTGCTAATGGCTGTGTCCCTAGGTTGGTTGGCATGTATCCAAAAAGAGATTCAGTAACAGAAATGTGAGTTATTGTTAGGATGATCTTTTAATTATCTCATTTCTGTGTCTGTTGGACAAACAAGTTTCTGCTGGATAGGATATGGTAGCACAAATATTGCAGTTTTGCTCGTGTCCTGCAGTGGTCAGTGACTTTGCATTATCTTGAAACTGGAATTTTTTCCGCTGATTCAATGCCCCACCTCTTGTAAAAGACCAGAAAGTACTATGACTTTTCCGAAGTTACACAGAACATACTGTATAATTAATTAAGCAAGGGCCATTATGCTGAGTTGATAGAAACTTCTGTTGTATTCAGATTGATCTCTTGATGGATCAGGTGCAGTCAGTCTCTAGCTTGGTTCTGAGGTCATTCTCTCCTTACTATGAGACATATACTTAGAGACTACTAATGCTTTTTCTAAATTGCTTCTCTGAGCCATGACCTTGTTTCTTGTACCCTTCCTCCCCAAGCATGATCAATTATTAATTTGACATTATTTATTTTCTGGAAAGGGAGAGCAGCAATTAATTTCTCCTTTTCTGGGATTATTATGCTCCTATTGCTTCTGTGCTACTGCGCCTCAGCAGAGTACTTCTCTCTGTTACCTACAAAGAAATGTTTATGCAATTTGCTAACTGATCCTTAACAGCAGATTCAGATAATATTTGTAAAATGATAAAGGAATATGGAGACACTTGTTATTGGTTAATAGAGGGGGAGAAATACTCCTGAATGTATGTGAAAAACAAACGATCCAAATAGGATCACAGAATGGTTTCAGTTGGAAGGGACCTTAAAGATCATCCAGTTCCAACTCCTTGCTGTAGGCAGGGACACCTCCCACCAGACCAGGTTGCTCCAAGCCCCATCCAACCTGGCCTTGAACACTTCCAGGTTTAAGGCATCCACAGCATCCCTGGGCAACCTGTGCCAGTGTCTCACCACCTTCACAATAAAGAATGTCTTTCTCGTGTCTCTCTTCCTAATCTCTCTCTTACCAAGTCCTGACTTTTGTCAGATCCTGCCTGGCACCTATATTCCCCCTTGAAGCTCCCACAGATGTCAATTTTGGAAGCGTGTCTTTCACTCATGTCAAATGTAGTGGGAATTGAACAGCCTGACACATGAGAGGCTGGGACCACGGGGAGTTTTAGCTACTTGGCATCTTGGAGGCTTTGGTCCTTTAATGTATGCCTGCTGTAAGGAAGAAAATACTCAGCAGCCAGGCTAGTGCTCTGGCTCACACCTCTAGAGAACCCTTTCTCTTTTCTCTCTAAACTCTCTCTCTCTCCTTCTACCACTTATTTTTGCAATGGAAGGTATTGCTAACTAATGTAAAAAAAGTATCTTTCTATATTACAATAAGCAAAATAGCCTCATGAGGAAAAGCGGCATAGCACAAAAGTAAGAAACACGGAGTTGTTACTGTGTAACTGAAAGGGAGCAGTCTGCCAGTACCCCCCTTGCCTCTTAGGATCAGCACTGCAAGTGGTACCGAACTGGTGGCTTAGAAGCAGGGTCCAGTTCAGTCTCAGTTCAGGCACCTTGCTGCTCTGCATGCTGAAGGGATCTGTCACCTCTACACTCACACTTCTGCAGCACTTTGGTTCTAATGTGCCCTCATCTGTAGTAGAGGTGTGGTGGTGGGGAAAAGGATACTAACTCTGCAAAAACAGCAGGGGTAGAAAGGCAATCTGTGTCCTTATAGAATATTAAGTTGTTGAAATAGCTGAAAGCTTTCTGGTAGGAGGAGAGTTTGAGGTGTCATGGTCACATGGAATTGGAGTGGGGAGAATTAAAGACATGTAGGAAATGACATCTTGAATAGTGTATGCAGTGTGTGGAAAAAAGCATATTTATTTCTGTATGGAGAGGAAGGGGAATGTTGTGTCAATCAAGATGTTTATACAGGTGGCTGGCTGGGCTGTGGCATTACTCCTATGACCTCCTTTGGACAACTAAAATAAAAATGCAGCAATAGTGAAGCCAGGAGTGCTGCCTCAAGTGTTTAAATGCAAACCTCAAAGGCAGGGATGTGACATCCTTAGAAAACTCCCCCAGTCTGGGGATCATACAGTGCTGCTGTTGTCTGCTGTGGGATGGCACCTGTTCCAAGCTTGACTTAGTGATATACAGGTAAAAAAAAACAAACAATCATGGCATCTGTTTTACCTGTTGTCCTGATTACTACTGCTTACAACAGTCAGTGCAAGTGTTAATGACATCAGCATAGCACAGACTCTTGTACAACTGTTCAGTCGTCTCTGGTTTGCTGCTAGTAGTCCTCTGTAGTTGGAAGGCTTCTTCCATCTAGATCCTAAGTGTATAAAGGCATCTATGTCAGAGTTGCAAATCTTTGCCCCATGGTTGTATGGTGGTTTCTCACTGAAAACTGTGACCCTGTGTCCTAACAGCGGAGAAGGGAAACTTGGGTAACTTACCAGATCAGCAGCGCCTGGGAACCGTCAGTGTTCGCATCATGGTTCACGAGTGGCCTTTGGCATCCAGTTCTGACTTGCAGCTGATTGTCATTCAGGAAGAAGTGACAGAAATTGATGGAAAACAGGTAAAAAAACGCAACCCAACCCTCTGCTTGTTTTTAATTTAGAAGAGGCGAGTAATTACCAAGGATTAAAAGGTCTACGTGTGTCTGGCTAGTGGGTAGAGCACAATGTATAAAATCTAATGCTAGTTAGCACAGTACTGAGGGAGATAAATAATACCAACCTAAGTTGTCTGTATAATAGCAGGGGTGTTTCATGAGGAGACTTCAAGTTTTAATGCTTTTTATTTTTATTTTAATAATTAGTGTTTGATTTTCCCTAAAGCTTGCTGAGAACATTATTAACTCTTTAACATGCTCTTTCAACACATTATTTTATGCAAGTGAAGTCAGACTTGTATGCAATACTTCATTTACAGAGTAACTACAAGATTTTTTTAAAGGGACATGGGCTTGTTCTTAAGTAACTTTTTTTTCCATTATTTATTCCAAGCTAACAAAGCATAAGTAAGGGAACTTAAAAGGGAAAAAAAGGTAATACCATTTATCCTTAACTAACTGTATGCTCAGCATATAGTATTTTTATAGGGATTTGCATCATGTCAAGATTTTACTCTGTTAATGAAAAATCCTACTGAGAGGTTTGAAACTCTTATATTGTGGTGTTTATCCCACTCTTAGGAGGTGAACATATCCTGGCTTGATTCAGTGGCCACCCAGTAGTGTTGTGTTTCAGATCTGAAAGTAGACATCACAGTACACTTTGGATTTCCATAGGGGTCTGGGAACAACCAGTAGAAGGCCAATGCTCTTTCCTTAATTGTTCCTTTGTGTCAAAAGCTTTCTCTAAGTAGTTATCAGCTGACAATAATAATAATAATAATAATCCATTTCATTGCATTTTTCTGAGTATGTTTGAAGCAAAAGGAAACAGTTGCTTGGCCTGTGGCTCTGAGAGCATGAGTGAAACTGTATTACATGCTGCATTCCTCTTTTGTAGTTATATTCTATGTAGCAGTTGTGGTTATGGTTATGAACAATTTCAGTCAGTTCTTGACCTCACAGTGCAGTTATTGATGTTAGCAGGAGCTACACTGAATGTGTTCTATATAAGCTATGCCTGCAGTGATTATTAAAGGAAGTGGGTCAAGTGCTTCACTGGAAGAGGAGGAAGAAAACTCTTCTTTTGCTTGTTGAAAAAAAGCAACATTGCTTTACTGCAAAAGCAGAAGTGTCAGTCTTGCCTCAGCAACACTTTCAATGTTTGCAAGTGCTCTTTCCCTGGAGACTTGAGTTTTCTATGCTCTAAAATGCCTCCCTGAAAGAGGATGGAAATGAGCTATGTAAGACTTGGTTAAAAGCCCATGCTTTTGCAGGGAATGAGACCTCCAGTCTGTTCAGCACACATTCTAATGTGGTATAGTCTATAGAAGTGTTTGTGCTGTAACATCCCTATGTCTAAATCTTAACAGCTTGGTCTGTTCTGTGATGCACTGGTTTTCTCTGCCAGCCTAATTCACTCTTACTGGAAACTCAGCAATATCAACATGTTTGCACCTCTTTTAGGTTCAGCAGGAAGAAGTAACAGAAATAGATATTTTAGTAAAGGAGCTGAGAGTACTTAGACATTCAAGCTACACTGTCCTTTTGAAAGAGAGCATGCTGTATTCCATCCCAAGGGACAACGACATTGTATTTACACTTCCCAACCTCTCAGGAAAAGGTACATCTCTTAGCTTTTACATAATATTTTTATCCATAGTCAATGTATGGCTTTGCAAAAGGGTGAAAGAACATCATCATTCTTGTTTTACATATAGAGAGATTTTCTTCATTAACAGGGAAGTTTTTTATGTGGCTTGGTTTGGGATTTTGTTTTAAATACCTAAATTTAACTCTTCTACATTCTAGGTATTTTGCTTGTTTCCAAATCTGTTTGCCTCTGAAGCATGTGGTATTGTAAATCTGCAACTCAGACATGTCACAGGAATACATTTTTTTTTCGTTGCTGTGATGGAAATTTTGCTAAAGTTCCCCCTTTTTACTGAGAATGAAAAACTGAAGAGGAAATACCTGTCTGCGTCACTGCCAAACCAGAGAATAGTTTTATGTTGTAAAACCTGAATAACTTAAAAGCAAGAGAAGTTCTTTGATGCCTTAATCTTATTTCAGTTTTGTTTTTCTAAAAACCCACAAGGATTTCATAGGAGAATAATATTTTTATCTAGTACGTCACCTTTTAATCTGGAGACAGATGCAATTTACAGCTAAGGGCACTGCTAAAGGCTGCCCCCTAACATTGCTTTTGCTTCTTATAAATTTCACTACTCAAGTAAGGAAAAAAAGTCAGTCTTCAGTGTTCTTGTTGTAAATGTGTGAGAACTTTACTGTAAGTATAGAAATGCAGCATATCTTTCTTTTCCTGAATAGTGAGTCAAATAAAGACCCAACCCCCCAGTGAATCTATCTTTTCTTCTTCAGATATTCTAGATCCACAGCAAACCACCAGTCAGTACCTCATCCAGCAAGCAGAAACTACAATAGATGAAGAGACATTACCTGGCAAGTTACCAGAGACCCCTCTTAGGACAGAACCTCCATCTTCCTACAAGGTAGCTTTGTTGTTTGTTTTAGTGTGTACTTTTAAAGACTGGTCTAAGAAGGAGAAGCAGGTTTTTTCCCTCCCTCTTTTTCCTCGTTTCCTCAGAGAGGAAATGCATACAGCTTGGTGATTTTTCTAGTAGTAATATACTGCAGATAGAGCTGAATGTTATTCAGTATTACAGTTTGAGGGAATAAACTTCATTCCCCATTTTTAGTATTGTCTCCAGAAACACATATAAATGTTATGTTTTCCTCCTTTGTGGATGTTTACAGAACAGAACAAACTCATCATTGTTAGGATTCAGATAGTGGGCTTTCATCATGGAAAGACCAAACACAACATCCATTTAAAGATGGTAAGAAGGTATACGAAATTGCTAAGCCTTTGGTCCTTTATTTTTAATTTGCAAAGAAGCAACATAGAATATAATAACTCATTTCTGGAAGAGACAATTGCCATTCCTACTTAACTTAGTACTGACTTCTCAGAGTACTGTTTAGCTTTGTTGTTGTTAAAGACCAGGGTTTTCTATTGTGTGAGGGTATCTGACAGTAACTAAGTCTAAGAAATCCCAACAGCCAACCATGGAAAGAACAGACTTTTAAAGGCATTTTCTAGGAAAGTTAAAAAAAAAACTTCCTAAATTACTCCTCAGCGGTAAGAAGCACAGTAACAGCTGGAGAAGTTTCAGTTCCATATTAGCTAGAGATGGGCTTGATGGCCTCCTCTTTGGCTGAAACACTTCATAACCTACTGCTGAGATAGGGGGGCTGAAATAGCAGGCTGAAAGCTATATGGGCCAGAGGAAGTACTGCCTCTGTCCTTACCCTGCTGTACACTGCCATGCCATCACAGCTTCTCTATGCCTAGGCCAAATGCCTCACCCTTCACCTTCTCTGTCCAAGCATCCTTTATTTTCTAAAGTGACCTTTCCTTTCAGGGACCTCTGCTAGGATGAGCAGAAAACTAAACCTTCACCTGTTCCAAACTGTAGAAGAAAGAGGTCTGAATTGCCTGTCAATTCCATCCTGTTTAAGCATACACAAATTTAAGTAAAACTATCACTGTGTAAGGTGATTCACTGGTAGCTACAAAAACTCTAGTTGCTATGTTTTTATGTTTTGCAGCTTGTCTTTTTATTTTTACCTCTGACTGTAGGTGATGTGCCAGTGGGTGGAAGACTTGAAAAAAGGGTTGTGCAGATTCTGGTTTCGATCTTTACCTATCTTCTTTAATTTGATGGAAGTCATTGTAGTTGGAGTAGTTGGAGCAGCTCTTATTGTCAAAGTCTTGAAGATCATTTTCCCTTCCTGTGAAAACAAGTAAGTAATTTTTTTTTTCTCTGATTAAGGTAAAATGTTAACTAAAAAAAATTTTCAAGCAGCAGCCCCATTCTGTAGGAAGATGGCAACAACTCAGTGAGAAGGCTGCCAGTAACTTTTCATTCCAAGTGACCCTTTGACACATAAGCATTTCAGAGGAACATGGGCAGATACTTGACTGGAACTATTTAGCTTAGCTGTCATACTGCCAAACTTCTGCTAAGTCTTCTAAGAACTACATTGTGAGACATCATTAACATAGCTTTGAGAAAGGTGGGTAGAAGCCAGAACTAAATAATTCCAACAACTCTAAATCTTTCCATACTCCTACAATGTTGGAATTATTATAGTATATATAGTATATTCATATATAGTATATATGAAAGGCCTCAAATTTGGCTTGCAAATTCTCCACAGAGGAGCTACCTATATAGGCATCTTACAAGCCATAGTGATTAATGTAGCATTGGTGGCAATAGGTCATAAATAAAGTTGATTGACTGCAGATGGCTTTATTCTCTCAGTTGGTGTGGTACCAGCAACACTAATACTTTTCAGAGAAGCAAGCTAAGAAATCAGGATTCCTGATAAGTGCAGGAATGGGCAAGCATGTACATAGTACATATCACTTCTAGAAGACCTGACCCTTGGAACCATACATTCTTTCAGCATGTGACTAATGTTGTAGCAGGATTCACCACCTACAAGCACAGCTGGGGTTTTCAAATGCAGCTGAACAGCTGTGTTTCTGAATGGCCTTGGGTGCAGTTAATTTATGTACCTGCTCAGGGATAGGAGTGGCCTTAGTCCTTCTGACAGAGCTAGAAAACTGGAGGCTTGGAAGATCAGGAGGGTTGGAAACTACATTGACAACAGACCGTGCTTCCCCCTGACATCTCACAAAGTGTGCTGTCAGATTGCAGTACGTCTTGCAGCTGCCTTGTCAGAGCAGAAAAAGTAAAGAAACACTTTGTACTCTCACAGCAGTAAGTAGCTTAACACTGCTACGTGTGATCCTTTGAGCTAAGTTGAACTAGGAAAAAAAAATTAATCCTATTTTGTAAAGTGTCTGATGGCCTATCCATGGCAGAACTCTGTGCAGGGCAGAGGAACCAGCCTGCAGTAATTTCTTCATCAGTGCATTTCAAGAAACTGGAAGAATGGTCCTCCCTTCCTTTTAAAAAAAATGACAAATGAAAAATCTCAAACCCACACAATAATTTTCTTGCTACCTGTATAAAATGGTCCTGTAAAAACTGGAAGACATTCAATTCATGATTATAAACCAGTAAGAATGAATATAAGGTCTCATTGGGAGAATGACAATTGCAGATGTGAATCAGGACCTCATCCCATGTCTGTAATGCCATTCTATAGTAAACTGATAAAACAAGAGGCTTGAGTGACTCTTAGAGAATTAGGTGCAAGAGCCTTACAAAGGAGGTCCTGATGGCAGTTTTATGCTAGTATAAAAATTGAGTGTATACAGCATACTCTGCTGAAATTTCAGATGTAGAAACTGGGTGAAGGGGCCCTTCTGAAACCACAGCTAGTACATTTTGGAACCACTTTTCCATCAGCTTATCATTCTAGCTTCATAAAAGAGGTATTATGAGGGTAATAGTTATTTTACACATTGATTTTAAACTAAGCTTGGGGAGCTTAAGAATAAATCTAATTTTTAGAACACAGAATTATTGTGTATATTGTTTTCTAATGGCAGGCAATCTTACCTTTCAGAGGCATCCTTCTTCTGGATGAAGTCAGCTTTGTACCTGTGATCACCATCAGCTTGCCTTCAGATCTTCCAGACAGGAAAAATAATTTAGATGAGAAAGGATGTATTTAAAGATGCATTTACTTTGGAGTTAAATTCTTAGTTGACCTGAAATTTGGCACTTGACTTTAAAGCCTTGTTTGTTTCCTACTAAGAAAACTAAGTTGATTAATTGGTGAAGGGACACTCAAGGCCAAGGCCCAAAGCTGACTTCCCTGTGTCCCTCCATAAACACACAGATTTTTCAGAAGCTTCCAATGAAAACAGCTTTCCACCCTGAGGGCTACCATTGGTTTTAACTTCTGTGAAGTCACATTTCCTCACCTCGGACAAGATGCTGGCTGCCTTCACACCCATATAAAACCAGGTCTGTTGTCATGAACAGCAAAATGGTGAAATTCAGGGTGTCCTGAGATCTCTAGATGGCATCCTTCAGAAAAGGACAAAGGAGTATCACAAACATCAGCTGTGCCTGCAAGCCTAAACAAAGCTGCTCAGCCTGATTTCAGGTCTTTTAGGGTTGAGTGTGCCTTGCAAGGAAAATATCCCTACCAAACACTTGTATTACTCAAGTAATTTGACATTTATATTTGCAAAACAAAAATTAAAAAGGCAGATTTCTATTTCAAGCACTTTATGCTTTTATGGCCCCTTCCACTCATAAAAATTGTTCGCACTTATAAACAATGTGCTTTTTGTATCTGTGACAACAGTACTATGTGAAGTCTCAAAAAATTCTATAAAATTCTTTAAAAGTACTGGCTTACTGTTGCTAAGTAGGCCCAGTTTGCTCATGCCAATTTGTACTGTTAACATTTTTCAAATAAACATTTAAATTGTTTATTAGACTGTTTCACGTGTGCCTCTACTTCTAGTAAGATAAAACAGTGGTTTGACAAATGCATTACATGCAAGGTACTGTTTGTCATTCAGCTTTTCATTGTTCTTATTGACAAAAACTATTTGCCAAAAGAATGACCAGGGAAAGAAAGGGCTTCTAACTACTTAGCATTAGACTGAGCACAGTTATCATTTGAATAATCAGAATTACCCATGTTCATCCTGAGTTGTTACAATGAGGGAAGAAAGATGCTGCTGCCATCAAAAAATTATAATAAATTTAATGAGACCTCAGAGTTATTCATATACTTGTCCTGACAGCTGCTATATGACTGGAACTACTCAAGAGTTGTCTCACAAATCTGACAGCACTACAGTGGTAGAACAGTTCTTAACCTGGCCTGCCTTGGGAAAAAAAAAACACCAAAAAAACCCCAAAAAACAAAAACCCACTAGACAGTAGCACACTGGCATTTGTCAGCCTAAGAGAACAGGTGTGTAACCACAAAACACTCAAGCAAAGCAGAAACTCTACTGCTCTGGAGTGCGTGGCAGCGACTGACAGCCCTGGAACCCCAAGCAGTGCTCTCCAGGACACTGCTGCAAGGGAGCTACTGTCATGATAATACAGCCATGTACAACAGAGGTGATGCTGGAGATACACAGGCATCTGAATTAAGAACGCAATGCAGTGAAAGAAAACACATGGCAGAGGGGTCATTGTCATCCATGGCTAAATGGGAAGCTGCTAAGACTCTAGCACAGGGATTGTAACTGCACAGACAAGAGCAAAAGGTCAAACAGTTGTAGACAAACTCCTCTGTATGTGGAAATTAAATATTGTGTCCACTTTATGAACATAGCTCAGGCCCCTTCATTAGCATAGTTCAAATAGAAGTAATGTCTAAGGCTGAAGTTTAGCTTCCTTGGGGGTGCAGTGGGTGAGGGGAAAGAGAAGAATGGCCATGAAACACAACATTTCTTCCCTGCTGCACAAGCACTGGATGGAATGCACTGCAGCTGGATATTCAGCAGCTATTAGCATGTGCTCTTTGCATCCCTCCTAACAAAACTGTAAGCTGAGCACCTGCACAGCAACAAGGAGATTCAACACTGTTCTAAATAAGCAGCTGCAACATAAATGAGTGATTAAGTCTCCAAAATTGTTGGTATAGCTTCAAAACTTGGTCAGTTTCCATGAGAGGAGTGGTCCTTTTCTGTATTGTGTCCTACAAAGTTTACAAACCACCAGGAAAGAAATATCACCATCAGGTTAATAAAATCAAATTTTAACAAAAGTGCAAATCTTGAAGACAGTAACTGCCAGAGAGCATTGCTGTGCTATGGAGTCAGAACTACTAAGTCTTAAACACTCATGGTCTGCTTTAATGCACTTGGCTTTCCTGAGCCACAGAAGTCTCATGCCTTTCAGAAGAGCACTGCTTTGAGTGCTCCGAATCATTTGTAAATCAGTTTAAAGGCTCCTAACCACAACTAAATGTTAGGAAAGGGCATCTGGCCTGCGTGGCAATCATAGTAGGTCTCATTTTCCCAGGACATGAGCTGACAAGGATACAGGTGCCAGCTAGGAGAAGGAAAGGGAGGTGGGGGTGGGATTAAAACAAACAAAACTACCCAAACCCCCCTACTCTGGAATGGCAGTAGGTTTTTCAGAAAGACCACATCTCGTCTCCTTGAGGACCATGGCTCTCACAGGAGTCCTTCTTGTTCTTCCTTGCCCTCAGAACATCCCTCTGCCTTTTCAACATGGGATGAAGTAGCTCTGGCTCTTCCCTCCACACAAGAACTCCACCAGCTGGGGTTGATACCATGTTCTTCATTCTGACACAAAATTAACCTCTGAGCTACAGATTCAGCATCTACCACATTTCCACCCTCTACCATATATTAACCAGGTGTTCATTTTGTGCATTTCGAGTGAACAGGCCTGTTGAACTAAATTTCCACTTTAAAAATGAGGTTTACTTTAGAAGTTCACAAAATAAATAATACTTTCCATCCAAGTGGCCCCTTACTGGACTGTTTCCAAGGACTGAAGCTTGTGTACCTTCCCTTCTTACTCAGGTGACAGATTGAATATTTTAGCTTGATTGCAATGAATTATGAGAAGTCTCCTGCAACACAGCTGACAGCAATACCTTAATCCTAACAGGCAAACAGGAAGAGAACTAACTTCTTCAAAATAGCACATATCTTTTTCTTAACTCAAGACACATATGGCTATGCTTTTGAAATGAAAGAGGTGGATTTTTTTTCCATTTTGGAGATGGAAGTCTATAAATGCACACACTTGCATACTTACCTGAATTTCCTCTCTTCATTTCTGGGTTCCTCATGCCCAGTCCACCCAGGGACTCTGGACATTTGCACATCTGAACATTTGACTCTCACCATTTGCATCTCAGTGTCCTTCTAGTGTGTCAGCACTGCTAGAAGTTCCAGCTGTCACTCACATAATAGTGATGAATTTTAAGTATGTTAACAAGAAGTTCAGGATAATGGCATTTATACAAATGTGTACTTGGGACTCATTTTCCTTCTACTAAGGTTGCAACTTTTCATTATCACTTGTCCTTTCCATCTGCCCGGCAGCATCTGAAGATAAGCAGAAATTCCACAGCCAGTTTCATACAGTCTGCATCTCCCAGCTGAAACGAGTCTAGACATGTTCTATTCATGAAAACCCATGAAGTTTAGCTGTAAGCAGAACCACAGCCAGCTGCTCCAAGATGAACTAGCAGCAAGAGGTGTTTCCAAAATAACAGGCATTTTAAAGGAGACAGAAATGTGTTTCAGTCACAATGACTACTGTTGAGCAAAAAATTATGACCTAAAAAGTCACCAGAACCATTCTCAGAGAACTGCTTCTATTCCACTTGTCAATAGATGCTGTAAACCAGTGATGATCCTACCCATTCTTTAACTTCAGTTGAATCTATTGACTGTCAGCAGTGCAAGAGTTGCTCTTCTAAACTTCAGCCTTTGTACAGGTTCTTCATTAATAGCTCAGAAACAGCTTAAGGGTAGAATTCCCTAAGATCAGCTATCAAAACCATCTAAATAACTGTGTCTTGTTTATCCCATTTTCCAGTTCTCAGCATCCCTTAACTCATTTAGCAAAGCTAGTTTGTTGGGGGCTTTTAATTATTTTTTTGTAACAGCTGTTTTTTTCCAACAGTAAATCCTCTGATGCAAAAGTTCTACTATTGAACTTAAGTCACATTTTAAAATCTTGAAGATCAAAGCAGATATCAGTATCTTTCACATTTGAGAAAAATGGGCAACTTTTGAGATAGTTCAAGTGAATTTGCATTGAAAAAAATTTATTTAGACATCTGTTGCTCTTAAATTACAAAAGTTAAAGAGTATGCAGTGCACTGACACACTACTTATTACTTCTAGAGCTGTTTTAAGACGTAAGGTGGTTTCTTCAAGATAAGACAACTCAGCAGGATCCAAATTCAACTATCCATTTCTCATATTTCTCAATGTCCGCAGCAGATACAGATTTAGAAACTTTCTTTAAAGCTATTTCAAAGTCTTCCATGGTTGTTGGCATGTGCATTTCATCTCGGGAAAGATTTCTAATTTCTTCTGGTGTCAAGCCTTCAATACGTCTTCTCATAGCCATCAGGGATGCATCTCTATTGAAGTTGCAAAAAAAAAAAAAAAAAAAAAACCAAAACAACAAACCACAGTTACTCAATAGAGGATAGTGAGTTTTTTGAAGGGCTCAACATAGCAGTAACCTGTTGCATTCAAAAAGATAACGAAAAACTGTAAACTTTAAACAGGAAGATCTCCATGTGCTTGTACAACCTATAATATTATCTGTATTTTTCAAACATGAACTTATTCTCACTGGATCTCTGCACAGATACTATTCACAAGCTAGGCAAAAGAAGTAAAGATTAAGTGGTTCATCTAATGCCACTGCACACTTATGACAAAGCTGCTGTTCATAGTGTTTTAAAACAGCAACAAGACAAAGTAATGGTTTTACTCCTCATACCTCCAGGAGTGGATGGAATGTTTTGAATCCCTTCTGGTTCAGATAGGAATCCCACTTCAGAGACAGAGTGGTCAACAGTATCTACCTCCAACCCATACATTCACTGCTAAATATTAAGCTACAGATTCTGTGCAGCCCATGGCTCTCAAACTTCTGGTCTCAAAAAGCAGTACAAGTGTGTCATTTTCTTGCTGCATTTGGATTTCCAACAGTAGTATCAGTAGCAGTGGATGATGAGCTGGAGAGGTGATAACTGGATAAAACTGAAAGAATAAAGTTCCTGCTAACTCACTGTTTTATAGCTTACAATAATATGAAAATGTGACTACTTATTTTCTCTTTAAGATCAAAAGGTAATCCTGGAGATACCACAACAGTATCCTATCATGTAAGCAGGTGAGAATCCAAAGTAAAAAAACATTCTACATTGTCTTCTGGAAGGATTTAGAAAGATAGTTTCAGCATATTCTGTTTCACTTCTACCCTCCATCCCCAAAAGAAAACCATAACTGACAGACTTCACAGATTTACTAAGCAAAAGTTAACAATTACAATGCATAATGCAATAACTAGAATTTCAGAACAACCCACAGATTTGCCTTGTTGAACTCCATCTTAGTAACGTGTCACCATGCTTTGCTGTTATATCCTCATTTATGAGCTAAAGGTCAGTGTTACACAACCAGGGGGGAGCGGGGATGGGGGAGAAACATTTCATGCACCTCATTTGCCTCCAGAAAGCAATTCAGAAAAATAACCGAAAAACCCAAATAAAACCAACCCAACCAAAACAAAAAACATTAAAAGCAACCTAACCAATGAGTGAGAAAAAAAATCCACTTACCATACCCCAACACACCCACAAAATAAAAGCACAGCTGCCACCACTTTCTTTTGTAAAGTCATTTTGCTGACAGTCATTCAGACATCAACTCTCAGTGCTTGGAGAAGCACCAAAACTGTATTCAGAAAATAAGTAGCCACCCACTGGAACAAGCAGCAGGGATTATTTCAACCTCTGCAGTCCTCCAAATGACAATTCAAAGTCAGTTCACACTCACATCTAACATGCAGATTAGATGCATTTTACATTCCATCAATGTCACTTTGAACTTTCAGCTTTGTTTTCCATGGCTGTATGCTGACTGTTTGGAACTGCACTGTTATCTCTGACTGGTTTTCACCCAGGCTCAGCAAACTTTGGATTTCACCTCTAATTCTTTAAGGTAGGAGAATAATTTGAGCAAACCAGACTTCCCCACTCATTTTTTTAAAGTTTTGCTTGTGTAACTAGCAAGGACTACTACAGTCTACCAATTCTGACTTTTTCTGTGCTTATATACTCTGTCTGAACCATACAAAAGCACTTTTGAAGTAGCCATGTCTTTTTGTCTCAGTACAAATGAAACAATGTTCTTTTTTCCTGACACCATTAATGAAGTGCAATTCACACATGCTAGCATGAGTGCTTTCTCACTAATTTCAAATCATGCACATCCAGACCACAATTTGGATTTCTGGTTGCTACCACCTCAGTCATGTCTAAGAAAACTGCCACAAATGAAAGACTGGGGTGTTTCTTTGTGGGATTTTTGTTTGCTTATTTAAAAGCAACAGTGTGTGTATATATATGAAATTCACTCAAAAACATTACAAGTATTTTAACTTTTAAACAAGCATCCTGGTATCCATATAGAATTAATTACTAATAACAAACACTGAACAGACCAGATGAGACAAATGGCAGCTATAATAGACAAAGCAGAAGGCCAAAAACTCTTCCATATAATATGAACTCATTAACACAAACTCCCTTCAAAGCACAACCAACACCAGGACTGAACAAAAGAACACCACAAACTCATCTCACAAACCTACAAATGAAACAAATCTGCACAACACTGATCCAGAGCAACTAACATACCAGTTTTCCCAGACACTGTGTAAGGTTTGTTCAGGAAATAGTACTGAGCCTCCAAGCCCTTAGTTCAGCCTTGGGAGGGCCCTGCTGACAGAGCCTTGGGTGGCAGTTTTGTGCACGGGCCGCTCACATTCCTCCCTGTGGCACAGCATATTGTCCCCTCAGTTCTGCTGAGAAGTGTTTGCAGAGCTGCATTAGGAACCAAGGCAAGAAATGCATCTGCGTTTGAGGAAAGGAACAAGGAGTGGTTTTCATCCAGAACAGTTCTTTTATCCTGTCCAAAGTACAGCTCCATAATAGTTGTGCTGGCACAACTTAGAGCTCAAGCCCTGCACTGCCACACTTCAGTGCTACCTCCCAAGACAGGAAACATAGCTACACAGGTGCTTATTAGGTGACAACACCATCTTAAGAGGTTTCTGTTCTTCGTCCCATATTGCTGATGCCACCATTTGCCATCTGTGCCAGTGTAAACTTTGATATGTAAACTAGATGACTGATATCAGTCCTTAAAAGACCAGTCCTTTCCTCCACTATTCAGTTTACGGGAAGAAAAGACTGGGGGAAGGGTTAGGAGTATTTTTAGTCAAATATCTCAGGAATCGAGATTATAGAATAGGCCCACAAACTATTGTATACAAACAGTACTGAGGAAAAGGGGAGATGGGGGAGGTAGAAGAGAGCTGAAGTCAGTCTCATAACTAAAACCAATGTGCTAAGCACACAGCTTTTGTACTGTCAGCACAACATGGTTCAGCTTTCCTGTGAAAATGAAGAACACTTTTTCCTTCAATTGTCTGGCCTCTGCCACTATTGCCTCTTCCCCATGGAGGTTCTGTTGAAACAGTCTAACCTCAATAGAATGACTACAACCCTAAAAGTTAAAGCCTACCTTCCTGAAGATGTTCCTCACACAAGGAATTCAGTGTATAGGAAAGAACATGAAATTTTACTAAATCATAGCTTGTTTAGATTACTGTGTTGCAACTGCTTTTCATCATTATTATATGAAAATACCAAATGGAAATCTAGGCGAACATTAATGCAGGATTTCGCCTTTCAGCCATACATAAAAGACAAGTAACAATCTGTTTGTATCCAACAACCTTAGTCACATGAATTAGTTACTTTACAAACAGTTTTCTCAGAATTTGTAGCAGCAGCAACACAAATGATGCAATGGTAACATACCTGCATACGTTGGTAATGTCTGCACCTGAATAACCCTCCATTTTCTCAGCTATATTTGCAAGGTCAACATCATCAGCCAGTTCCAGTTCTCGCAGATTTATTCTTAGAAGTTCCTCTCTACCTTTTGCTAATCAAAGAACAGAATATTGAGTAATACAATTTGTTTTCTGAAGACAAAAAATTAATTGAAGGGGGGTAAGAGGGAAGAATGAGAAAAAGACATTGTAGTTCCTACAAAAGTAAATATCCACTATTTAGATTTAACCTTGTCTTGAATTCATAAACAAAAATGTATAATGCCTCAATTAGATTTTTAAACCAGGTGACCAAAACTAAAGGAATATTGATATAAGTTTAGATTTTAGTCTTTTCAACCACTCCTCTCCCTGTCTTTGTACCTGATGGTAAAGGAATGTAAATTCTCTTTTCTAGTCTCCGTCTTAGAGCTTCATCAATATCCCAAGGAAAATTAGTAGCAGCAAGTACCATGACCATCTTTGAAGGATCATCATTTTCAGTAGCCCCTCCAACACCTGCAATGGAGAAAAGAAGTAGAATTTATGTTTGTTTTATGAACACTGATGTACAGAGAGAACATCCACAATTCTAGAATACTGAAGGAGCTACTCTATTGGGCTTTAGTGAGTCCAAGTGCAATAGAATCACTAGGTGCAACAGAGTTCAGTTTTTCATCTGCATAAAAGCCTGCAAGCAAAAATGGAGACCCAGTTTAATTAGAACCAGTGGCACAGGCCACTGCTTAGATCAGAGTTTCTCTCTGCCACGGCTGGAAAACTTTTACAGCCAAATTCTCTGCATTTCTGCCATTATACCTTTTGAATTTTCATATAAATGTCCTGTAACAGCATATAAGGAAAAACAAACCCCACCCAAAACCCAAACCCCCACAAAACAGCAGGTGCCCCCATCTCTCAACAGTACTCACTAACAGTCACGCAAAAGCAGCATCACTTCCCTACAGAGTTTCATCACTTCTGAATTCAGGACAGATGTGTCACATACTCAGGTGGATTATTACAAACTACTGCAGTGAATGTTTACATTTGGTGGACTGAATCACAACTTCTCAGAGGCAGAGAGAACACCTCAGTCTTTAAAGCACTGTGAAACTGCTGCTATATAAAGAAGTTATTTATTAAACTTGCTATGCTCAGCATTTACCATTTTTGCTTACAATCAGAGGACTGGGCCATAGAATAGCCACTGTACCTACTCTGCTTGAAAATTTGCATATAAAACACAACTTATGAGCACTCAAGTAAAAGGACTTCAAATAGTTGCTGCTAATAAAATTAGCTTATGTACATACTTGAATTATGAGAACGGAATTACAGCTCTGCTACTATTTAATGTCAAACATGAAAGGCTATCAACATCAAAGAACCAGAACTCAATATACGAATCTTCTGAATCATGGAATTCTATCACAAAGTATGCCAAAGATTAGCACTCTTCAGTTGCTTCTTTCCTTCTTCCTGCTCACCAAAAGGCTATAAAAACAATGCCTTTATAGTGATTTTGCAGTGTTATCAATATCTGAACTTTGCTGACCTGCAAAATATTAAGCAAATAGCTGTAATGAACTTAGTCCTTTAAAAAGAAAACTCTCCCAACTTCTCCTACAAAAAAATGCCTTCATTTTTTCTTTATATCTTTAGGAGAAGAAAAAGAAAAAAAAAGATATCCCAAAGAAGTGTAACGATTGCTTTTGAAGTTTGAATTGGAAGAGGTGACAGTCCTTTTGAACTACTTTTTACTTGGTTTTAGAGAAGTGATATGCTAAGTAAAGATTTAGAGGAGCAATTAATACTTTTTGTCTTTTGCAGTTTTGAAGTCTTGTACTCTGGATGAGTAACTTTTGCTTAGATGCTAAAAGATTGTTAAAAAAATCAGTATCTTTTTTTCCCTCCATGGACAGCTAGAAGAGTGGATTTTTATCTTTTGACTTCTTGACAATGAAGTTTTATTTGTTTTCCCTCCCTGAAGTTTCCTCCAGCCCAGCACTTCCCAGTGATAAAGGTATTTACCATCCATTTGAACCAGCAGTTCTGCCTTCACGCGTCGGCTTGCTTCGTGCTCTTCTGAAGTTCCCCTGCGACTACAGATAGAGTCTATCTCATCAATAAATATAGTTGTTGGAGCATAAAATCGAGCCTAAAGAAAGCAAAAGATAAAGCAGAAACAGAGAAAAATGGCAGTCTTCTTACATTTAATTAATAACAGCATATTCAGAGCAGGGTAATGGACACATTTACCCAAACTTCTAAGTATCAAACAGTACTTGAGCTTTCCTCTCTTTGACCACTGCACCAAACCAGAGAGCAGCTGTTCATTTGTTAATAACATTTGAGTAGAATGGTTTCTTGGAAAGTCCTATAATAGGGCTATAAACAAATGTTTAATAAGCTAAAGGCAGTTTTACACACTAAAAATATAAACTAGTAAAGTCATCATAGAATGCTCGAATTAGAACTCAGTTAGAGCTAGGACAAACATTACATAGAAGCTCTTTTCCTACAGCAGTCGAGATGCCAGCCATGGTGTATATGCATTTTTGACTGACAGGCATGATGTCAACTCATGTAATATGATCACTATACTGTAAAGATCATTTATTTCCTGACTTCTCTGACCACTGTAATTGCAACTTTGCTGCCCCCTTCAGTACTGGCCACCCTAGCAAACACTTTATGCAAACCTCTTCAGACATGAAAAGAAATTTACATACCCTGAACCAATTTCAAGTGCTCTGGAGCCAAATTCGGTTTGAAAGTCTGCTTATTTTAACACAAACATCCACCACGATAACAAAAAACCCACACACAGCCTAAGGAGGGTTCTCACTCAGAAGGCAATGAGCTTCTTTCTCCACTTTCACATTCAAGCATGTTCTGCAGCACTCATCAGCTTACAGTGAACTACCTCTAATGCAACAAGCTAACCCTGAAAATAAAGACAATTTCATTTTTCAGTGTTTATAAAGGTGTTTAGGAATAAACAGATCTGGAATGTATATGGCCGAATCAGGTGGTTCTAAAGCACCTGAAGCTTGGAAAGCTGTTTACGTGTAGATTATGAGTTCTAAACCTCGGCAAGGTTTCACTATTCCACAAGTAATTCTACTTCATCATGTCATTATTTATGTTCAGAAACTTCAATCACCATTTCAAACAGTAAACGAACAAGTTTCTCAGATTCTCCTCTGTATTTTGAGGTAAGTGTTGAAGAAGAAACATTGAAAAAAGTAGTCTTGCATTCGGTGGCTACAGCTTTTGCCAGGAGGGTTTTTCCAGTACCAGGGGGACCAACCATCAGCACACCCTATTAAAATTAAGAACAACCACTTTTAGGACAAGGATCAAAACAGAGACAACTTCAGTTTGTTTAGTAGTATAATATTAAAATGCTAGATGTAAACTTTCCCTTGAAAGTTTACTCAAAAGTAAGTAATTACTAACGTTTCCTTGCAACAATACAGTTGAATATAGCTGGCTGACATCCGTATTTTGCGAGTACTATTTACCATAAATTCTTTTTACTTTTTAGGAACAAGATTCATATAAACTGTAAAACACCCAGAATTTCGTGTTCTGTCAAAGCTTAATCTCAAAATCCTACTTACGACCATAGAATCAGATTTTTTTCATACCTTCCATGGTCTTCTAATTCCCTTAAAAAACTCCGGCATCCACATTGGTAGAACTACAGCTTCCTTAAGGAGCTTTTTGGCTTCTACTAAATCAGCAATGTCATCCCTGAGAAGAAACAGAATGTTGTTCAACACACTCAGACAGGCTGAAAAAGAATCAGTCCACAGCTCAAAACAATATGCAATCAAACTTACTGTTATATATTGGCTCTTCAATAACTCAGGAAAATTAGTTAACTTATTTACATTGTACTGAAAAAAGCCTACAACAAATAAGTTGACATCTGGCTAGTAGACTCTAGCTGGATACAAAAGCAAAGAGAGACACACCAACTATTCCACTTGAGCACTGTTTTACTTATTCACAGAAAGAATAAGCAGAAGTTGGTTAATTTATGCTAGTTACAGAAGATGGTTTCTTCTTTTGCTGAGAGCCTGACTGTTCCCCAAAACCTGGATACCATCTTTCACAGTTACAGGAACATCTTAATGAAGACTGAATGGAACTGAATTAAGATTTTTTTTAATCCTTTCCCAGAACTACAAACATGAATTCTTTGATACCTAATAGGCTTCTCTTCTTTTCTTGAGGGTAACCCTCAGAGCATCCACTTACCTTCATGTGCCCAAATAATACTTTGGTTTCAAGATATATCTATATGCTGAACTAGTTTCAAATCTGAAGTTGTAATTTAAGATTCAATATAAAATTTGAAACATGTATTTACATATCAACCTGTAATACATGACATTTGCATATGTACAAAGTTGTTCATAGGACCGCTCGAGGTTTTTTTAAAAGCTTACTTTATTTGCCAGAAGATTTTAGCTCACTTAATCCTCACAAAAATCACCTAAGCTTGAAAAACTTCTGAACACAAAACAACCTTTGTATAAGGTTTAATATTCAACACATTTATGTAAAGGTACTGACAAAGGGTTATATTTTATACTGGCAGTCACATCACGTCCAGCAAGATTTCAAAGGGTTCCTATACTGACATAACTTCTTTG
The DNA here is from genome assembly GCA_038090715.1 of Florisuga fusca. Classification (NCBI taxonomy): domain Eukaryota; kingdom Metazoa; phylum Chordata; class Aves; order Apodiformes; family Trochilidae; genus Florisuga; species Florisuga fusca. The sequence continues at coordinate 34,669,946 of JAAWXA010000001.1, forward strand.
TTAATTGCTTTTCAATCTTGGTACACCCCTGGGGGACAAAACAGGTTTTTAAATGGAAAAAGTAGGTACTTTTTATATACAAGCACACATTAGAATACTTAACTCTTGTCATATTGTGTAAGAGGAAAAAGAAACAACTTGAAAAGACTGGCAGCAATATTCAAACTTACCATCGAATGTTGGGATTCTGAGAAATTATATCTCTTTCCAAAGCTTCTACTAAATCTTTGTCATATCCAGTACTGTCAAATTTCTTTGGTTCAGACTCTGAAATCTCAGACGTGGATTTGCTCTACGTACGGGACACAAAACGTAAATATATAATAATGATTTTACTACTATGGATTTCTATAACAAGTCCACAATAGCAGCATATCTCTAGAAGGCAGCAACATAAACCAGCATGAAAATAATGAACCATCTGCATTACTGCTGCACTGTGAGATCTATGTGGTTCACCAAGACTTCTCTATTACCCTTGTCCCATTTCCTTCTCCCCAAAGCCAGCATATTATACTGATGCAATTTCTTTGCTTTAGCAGGTAATCAAAGCTGCACATACCCATTCCCATATAAATGTTCGCCTCATCTCTCAGAAAAATCAAAAACTACCTGAGACAGTAGCTGAGACTGAATTATAAAGTGTCACACTGAGCTAGAGTATCTCAAATCCTGCAAGTGTCATAAATATGGAACACAAAAAAATTAAGCAGGACTTCCATGCATAGAATGAACAAAGGTTATCTGCAGGATCACACAACTACAGAATCACAGAATATCAGGGGGTTGGAACTTCTGGAGACCGTCTGGTCCAACCCTTCTGTCAGAGCAGGTTGCATGGCACGGTGTTCAGATGGGTTTTGAATGTCTCCAGAGATGGAGACACTCCACAACCTCTCTGGGCAGCCTCTTCCAGTGCTCTATTACTCTTAGAGTAAAGTAGGTCTTCCCTATGTTTCAGTTGAACCTCGTGTTCACACTGGTCACTACTGCCCCTTGTCCTGTCACTGGAGGCATCTGAAGAGTCTGACCCCATCCTCTGACATTCACCCTTTAGATACTTGTAAACATTGATGAGATGCCCTCCCCAGTCTTCTCCAGGATGAGCAGACCCAGGTCCCTCAGCCCTTCCTCACATGGTAGATGCTCCAGTCACCTCATCATCTTAGTGGCTCTGTGCAGGAGTCTCTCCAGAAGTTCTCTGTCCTTCATGTACTGGGGAGCCCAGAACTGGACACAGTACTCCAGGTGTGGCCTCACCAGGGCAGAGTACAAGGGGAAATGAACCTCCCTCAGCCTGCTTGCCACACTCTTCTTGATGCACCCCGGGATGCCACTGGCCTTCTTGGCCACAAAGGCACCTTGTAGGCTCATGGTCATCCTGCTGTCCACCAGGACTCCAAGGTATTTCTCCACAGAGCTGCTTTCTAGCAGGTCAGCCCCTAACCTGTACTGGTGCATGGGGTTAGTCCTCCCTAGGTGCAGTACCCTACCCTTGTCCTTGTTGAGCCTCATACAGTGTCTCTCTGCCCAGTTTCTCTCCAGTCTGCCCAGGTCACACTGGACTGCAGTGCGGCCCTCTCACACATCAGCCCCAGTTCTGCACCATCAGCACACTTGCTGAGAGTGCACTCTATCCCTTCATCTAGGTCATTGATGAATATATTGAACTGGCCTGGACCCAACACTGACCCCTGGGGAACTCCACTTGTTACTGACCTCCAGCTAGATTACACCACTAATGACAATTCTCTGAGCTCTGTCTTTGAGCCTGTTTTTAATCCACCCCACTGTCCACAGTGGAAGATCACAGGAGTAGAAAAGAGCTAATTAACTGATAAAGAAGCATGGACAAGCACAGCAGCAAAGCAGCTCTGTAGTAGAGCAGAAGCAAAGAAGCTACACAGTTGAAAGGGCTCAAACAGCAGAGACCATGCAACTGGAAGGAAATAAAATGCACTAGACATACCCCGGCTTTCTATACACTTAACAGCAAGCACTGGTGATGACAGAACAACTGTAAAAAAGAAAAAAGACCTATCCTGTCTCTGTGTGTGTACATCCTTAGTGAGAGAGGATTATCACTCAAAGACAATGTAATTTAGCTCCTAATAAAAGCAGTAGTTTACATAGCTAAACATTCCACCCTTATAGTTTATACTGATTCCACAGGCCATGACACCTTACCACAATATAAGATTGCTGAAGCTAACCAACTCTATGGCATAAGTATTTGATTTATTCAGTCTGAAAGACTATGAATTTAGTGTCTACAGTAGTATACCTTATTCCAGTCATCCCCTAAATTTATGGAGACCAGAGAACAAGCAAAAATCAAATCACTGTGATTGCAAAAAATCCTAGATCTATGCTGGGGTTTTTTTCAGTGAAAAAGAAGCTGAGGAGAGTCTGGAGCTAATATCAGATCTTAACAATCAAAAAACCAACCAAACAAAAAATAGATGAATCAATCTCAGTCTGAAATAAACAAAAGCAATTAAAGAGCACACAAAAGCATACCATTTGCTTGAGTCCCATTGGGTTCTATTCAGCAATTTGGTGGTATAATTTTAGACAACTATCTCCAAGTTGAAGTAAACAAGTCCCCAGTTACCAGATCACTTGATCACTTCCTCCAGATGAGAGTTCAGTGTTAGGGTTGTTCTTTTGTGTGCGTGGGGGTTTTTTTGTGTGGTTTTTTTTTTTTTTAAATTAGTCCATAACCAAGACCATCCATAAAGCAAACACACTTATAAGGTGAGATTCGAATGAGCACCCTGACTTGAATAGAAGATACATTTTACAGGCATCTAACTTTATAATACACTCAATATTAAGAAAGCAAGACTGAGTTTCTGAAATTCATTAAGTTATTTGCAAGCTTACCTTTTCCTCCTTTCCTTTATTTTGCTGATCCTTTTTTTCTCGGCTGCGGACTGCCTTCCCTTTATCACTGGGATTTCGAGAGGATGGACGGTGAGGCCCTCTGACAGCTGCACTGAGGCGATTATTGTGACCTCTGCAGTCACTGCACTGAGCAGACTGACGTTTTCTGGGTCCTGGTGAAGGTCTAATTAGTCATAAAATATGCAAAAAGCCTCAGTGTGTAAAGTCACTGGTGAGCTCTACATAGTCAAATCAAGAGCTTACACATTAAAAAGCCCTCTTGCTTGAGATAGAAATCTACATGTCAAAACCCACAGATATTTTTGGATAGACCCTAAATATAAATGTTTTTTCCATTAACAGCTCAGTGATGACTTATTTAAAACCAGCCTCTTGCTACATATATTCCATAAGTTAAAGTAATCCCAGTGTTATGAAGCTTAGAGGGAAAAAAAAAAAAAAGTCAACTAAAAATGCCCCACCTCAATAGATTTTCTCCTTACCAAAATGATCCTCACTCTCCTACTCAAAGAAATGTAAAGGTTTCCTGGGAATGACAGTTTTATTTTCACTTCTTCAGAAAGAAAAAGTGTGTACATGAGGCCTGCAGTTGTTTGAAACTAAACTACTCTTAGAATCATGTGTGAATGAACCAGTACCATGACTGATACTATAGGTTTCTTTTTTAAAATTCATTTGCTTCCCCATACAAGTTTGTTACTCTCAGAAGTAAACTTTTCCATGGGCTTTCCAGGAAATAATATAATTTAAGATGTATCAGAATCCAGATTATTCATTAAATTTGTCTTTAATTGATTCATAGCATCAAGTTTGCCAGAACTGTACATACCTCTTCAGGGTGAAATGCATATTAGGCAACATGACTATGCTAACTATAAGATCATAGGTGTTAAAATCTTTTCACTCTCCAAATGGGGTATCTACCAACCCATACTTTTATTTACGAGTGCCCAGCCACTTCTATTCCTAAATCCACTCCAAAGCTCAAAATAAAGGAATCATGTGATTAGACAGCTAATTTCCACCTACATTTGAGATTTCTGCTATCTCAATACAGAAATTTACTCTGGTTATTCCAATGCCACCATGGCCTAAGTTTTCATGATGGCTTTTTCATATTACCACAAGTCAATACTTCACCAGCTGGCAAAATAAATGGAATGGAAACAGTTCTCTCAAGTCTTTGCCTCCTTTGAAAGATTTGTCTCTTCTCTAGAAAGCTTCAAAACATTAGGAAGGTTCTACCTCCCAGACTCTACTCTTCCAGATGGTTTGAATGAAATTGGCTAGCACTGCTCCAAAGTATTTAAATGAGATAAACAGAAACAGTGTGATCACACAAGATCCATTTCTTCCAGAACGCAGGCTTAAAATAAATCAACTTAAAGAAAGCAAAAATGTGCTCAATAAAGACTGAAGTTATCTATCTGTGAGAAAGAGCCTGTAAGTTCAAAGCCTCAAAGAACAGTCTGAGAGTACAACTAAGCTGAACAAATAGTCACCCTCTGTCAAAAGTCACAGTTCCACATCTGCTTTGTACTACTCTTCCCTATTTCATGCTACCACTGGCATGTGTTAAAACCTCTGATTAAGCAGTTAAAATAGCCCATCTTGGGGAAAAAAACACAACAAAACCCAAACAAACTAAAAACCAGACAAAAACCCCACTAGCCTCACAAAACATCATCTCTTTTGTCACCTTAGCATCCTGAACCAGCTGATCAGTGCCAACAAAGACAAAAGCAAAAAAATGTAAGGCAGTTGTGGAAGGTAGGACCATCCTTCAGGAGCAGCTACACTGTCAAATGACACTGCAAGGTGTTAGTTTTGCAGATACTAACCCAGCATAATTCAAGACTACTTCTGAAACAGTCTGAAATAAGCAGGCTTACATGCAGCTGTCTTCTCCCACCCTTTCACCCGGGGCTTATGCTAGCGTAAATAACTCATGAAGGAGATCAGGGAACCACCTTGCTACACCAAAGGAACTAAGCTGGGACACCTCTAGATTTTACTGTTACTTTGACAATGCTTTGCCATCCTCTTGACATCAGCTACATGCAGAATAATTTTTAAACTGTTGAGAAGATCAGTTCAGGAACAGAGTTGAGCTTTCTTGAAATGACAAGTTTATCTGAAGCTGGGAGAGGTGGGGGGTGAGGAGGGCAGAAATCAGATTAACATTAGTCAAGCCTATATAAAGTAAAAGCCCCAGAATGTTCTGAAGTAGGCTGCCTCAAAATAGCATGTGCTTCAGTATAAATGGTGGCAAGTTGATGGTATAAGTGTTAACACATCTAAGTTCTAAAACAAAAATTACACAGGGACTGAAGTCAAAGCACTGTTTGCCCTAATACACATTAATTTAGGTCTTCAGGTTTCCACTTACCTACGTTCAGCTGGCACAGGCAAAGACCAAACTTCTGCATCATGAGCGGGTAATTCTTGTTGTGAAGCTTTCAATGGAGTACTGTCCAGTTTAAAACTCTCTAGAGTTTTCATTATATCTTTCACATGCTTAGCTTCCACACTTATTTCCTGCCAAACCTGATAAAAAACCAAACCAAAACTAAACTAAAAACCAGTGGTTAAGCACAATGCAAATAAGTTTGCAAGTCCTGTTCAAGCCCATGTAATGCCTGGATGGATTCTACAAGGTTTCACAAGCTACCTGATTCTACTTCAACAGAAAAGGACAACATATATCAGATACTTCGAAGGGTTTTCTGCCTTCCTTAGCACCTTTAGGGAATAAGCAAATATACTTTGAACTTAACACCAAAGAGACTTTTGCTAATTTTTGCACATTAAACACATATAAGAGTGCAACTCAATACACTGAATGTCAATTAAAAAAATGGGTCTGTGTTAAGGATGAGTTATTGTGGTAGCCACAGGATCTATAAGTTACAGTACTAAAACACTGAGGGGAAAAATAAAGACTACTCAAAATGACACTTGCCTAAGAAACTTTAGCATAACAGGGGCACTCATCAGCAAAAAGCTGACAAGCCAGATGGTGCACTGGCCCTCCAGGGCTGTGTTCCACTGCCTGTTTTGTCACTGTCAGAGCAAATAGTTGCAAGATTTCTTTAAATCTATATAACACTGAAAAAGCTTACACATAACAGTGATAAAGTTTCAGAGAGTGGTGTATTTTATACTTTTTTTTGCCATAAGATAGTGAATTTTTGCTGCTTTAATGCTTTTCCTCAAAATTTCCCAGAAAAGTACCATTTACCTGTTGCCATTTCTGTTGCAGATATGTATCTTTGACGGAGTAGAGGTACTTATTCATTTGGTCAAGAACTCCCTGGTAGTAGACCATTGCAGAGTCGTAATTTCCCAGTAAAGCATATTCACGTGCCAGCTTTACATTCTCACTGATCATAACAAGGCTCATGTTCAACATGAAGCTGAAAAAAAAAAAGGCAGTATTGAGGGGAAAAAAATAATCCGCAGACCAGAAAAAGGTTTTGCAACCATTTTCATATGCTCCTTACCCCACGTGGCATATGAAAATATAGAAACCAGAAACATACTGCTTAGAAAAGGGTCCTACAACAAATGCCATCCATAGAAACAAATAATTGTTTCTCTATAACTAGAAATGAAACTCTTCACTTTGTAGAATTGTTCCATGCAATGAAGATTCTGTTGAAAAGCATGTGCAAGATACGCAGATTAAAATGCACCACTGCAAGCCACAATTGCATACTCTCCCTCTTTATTCTATTGTAAGATAAATTGTTATTTTACTGCTAGCACTACATATCCACACTATAAAGGCCTGTGGTTTAAAAAAAAAATCCCCAATACAAAATAAATCAAAGCCCTTCTTCTAGATGCATAAAGTTATGTTATTTTTTTGTCTTAATATTCAGTGCATACAAGTTTAAGTCTGATTTTCCCTTGTGGAGAACGGTTTTTTCCATTTGTTCAATTTTACAAATTTTCAGCTTCATTTAGTGTTTCTTTGAAACAAATACTCACCTTCCATACCCATTTTGCATCTTCCTATAACCTTAATTTTCACACTTAGAAAGATACTCTTAATTTTAAAAAATTAAATATATTTTAAAATGTTGACACTGATAGGTTATTACCAAAAGGTAAGGAAAGGCCACAATTGAACATGTAGTGTGTAGTTAGCACTTTATCTAACATATCATCCAAACCAATCTACTTTTCCCCACCAGGGGTTTTTTTTTGGAGCACACATCATGGACTGTGACCACTTCATTGTTGTAGCATTATCAGAATCTGTTCTTCTGTATTAGAACAGCACAGATTTATTATTTATACAAATGCAGTAATATGTAGAAGTAGACAACTTATTCTTTATGGTGTAGTCACCATCCACACAGCAGCCATCCTATATTCTTACATGTTACTTATACCTCCCATTCCCTTCTTCTCCAAGATACCTGCACACTGTGTCCACTTTAACTGTCTCTTGCACACCAAGAATTTCCCCACTCTTCTCCTAATTTCCTACGACCAAGCACAGAGAACACTAAAATCAGCAAACAAACATGCCTACAGGAGAGCTGTCTTGCTCTCATTTCAGCACCTGTACCCAGTACTCCTAAGAAGCAACTGCAGACAAGCAATTAGAGCTAAGCCCTGGGATGAAGCATACTTGATACAGATCAACTATTTAAGGAATGTAAGAAGTACTAAACTCGCATGCGCAATAAACAGACTTAAGACCGAACACATTTCAAGACTAGGTCATTCAGATGCACAATCAGAGGTTTCAGAAGCCACACTTTGCACACACCAGACAATGTGTTCCTAAAATATTAGCTCCCCTGGGGGAAGCTCAAGGGTTGGAAAATACAAATCAAACATTTCAAGTCTCCCACCCCCTTTTCTGTTGCCTTCCCAAGTAGCTCTATGCAGACACAATGCTGATCCATCCCTGAGCCAACATCCTCTTTCCTTCTTTGCTTTCCCTTCCCCAGTTTCCCTTGAATCAGATAGCTGCTGTGAAAAAGTTTCAGCCTAAATACCAAAACTCTGGCACCAGCAGAGCTGAAAACAGTCCTGACAGCCCACACCCATCCACACAGAAGGGACCTGTGGGGCTGAGTCTGGAAGCCTGCTAGCATAAGGACCTACACTATATAATCTCACTCTGGCCAGAGACTCACTGACCTGACCAAAACGATGTCTGCAAGCTGATACAGTTAATGTGACCAGCAAGTGTAAGGACAGCCTATATGGCAGTCTAATTAGCCTTTGGAGACAGTTTGATTTGGGAGGTCTGTTGGTTTTAACCTCAGGAGAAAAAGCCTGAAGATGTCTGTCCACTGCTGCATGGATCATCACACAGAGATTACCAAAGTTTTTCCTGCTATATTTAGGAGCAAGCTTTTCCACTCCTGCTCATCCTACCAGATACACCTGTTTGCCTGTGATGAGAATTCAAACCTATGACTAATACTACTGAAATCACAAGTTGAGCAAGATGCTAATAAACATTTTAAAAATCAAGTAATAGCAAGTTACTAAAGACAAACTAGATTTTCAAACACAGAGAGAAGTCATAGGTAACTTTTTTTACACTGAATACTGTAGAGCAATACAAATAGAACAGCAATTCCGTCTCAATATTCAGAAAAGAAAAAAAAAAACCACCCAAGAAAAAAAGAAGCTTGTAAGAGTAGTTCCATTTGAAAATGTGAAAAAAGCAGGAATTAAAATTACAGTATTGCCTGTAATAAGAGTCTAAATGTGATTTTCAGGTGATACAAGATAAGAGGACAGAAAGGAGAAACGGGGAAGAAGAATGAACTAACTCATACAGGAGCTCATACAGGAGGAAAAGAAAAAGCACCCTCACTTAAATTCTTAAATTTGTGACACTTCCAACATAACCAAACATAGTAATTCCAAAGAAAACCCAGGAATCCATCCATTTCATCAGTGGCACTGAAAATGCAAGAGAATTCAGTGTAAACTAGAAAACAATTTTATTTTGTTGCTTCATGTTGATTCATAAAAACAGAAGAGCTTAGAAGTGGCTTCCAAATAGAAAGCTCTTGTGTACAAGTGGAACAGAAAAAGGTTCTGGCCCTGCTTATATGTCTGGGCACGCCACTTGCTGCTGCCACCTGACTATGGGCAGTGTCAGACCTGATACACTGAGGCCAGTCCCTAAGGCTTCCTGCATCTAAAACTGAAGATGCTGAAGAAGTTCTAAACAGGGGAAAACAGTTATAGTAATCAGAAATCAGATTAAAGTTTGCAGCAGAAAGTCATAGTAGACTGACCGTGACATCTCAGAGTAGGGTGTCAGACATGTGGGAAAGGCACCAGTATGCACAAATCCCAGATTTAAACCAGACCTTAAGGAATTAGGGAAAAAAAAAACTGCAAAACTAATCCTGCACCACTTAATATTTTTGAGAGTATTTACAAATACTTAGTACTATCTCATAACAGGACGTTGAAGCAGCAAGGCTGCAATTATCAGCTTCGACCTTTCCATGAATCATGCCCAGTTATCTATGTTCCAACAGCAACTGAAACAGTAACCAGCTTGTAATGTTTACAGCGAACAGGATATAAGGAAAACAACCTAAGCACTTAGTCTTGTTAGGTTTGATTCTACACTGTGTGCAAACACACACATTTCACAGTAAGAATAGACACTCTCTGCTTGATATGACTACATATGCTTCTCTGAATTAACACAATGGAAACTCATCAAATTAAGCCATCTCTAGTAACAGAATACATTTTATCATTTGCTACAAGCACCTAAAATATCTCTGTAGAGTTTGGAACAGCCAAGAGCAGTGGGGACTGAAACCTCACAAAGGTTTGAGATACCTATAACTTTTGAGAATGACATATTAGAACTTATTTTTGCTATTTTGTTTCAATGACAATCATCCAGAAAACACTAGATATACATCTTCTTTTCCACAATGAATTAAAGGAATAATCATAAGGAATTACTCTAAATAATTTCTGCTTGCATTCACACATTAGAATTCAGGAAGCTGTAACCAAACACAATAGCAATCCTGTTTCACAAAGAAATCCCCCCCCAACTTTAAAAAATAAAAAAGGAGATGAATATGCAGTTGTTAGGAGAGAATATTAAAGTTACAATCCTCCAGTTACTACAAGGGGACCCATCAGCTACTCTTCTAACTCAGCAACCAGCACAAGCTTTACAAGGAAAATGCTTCCAAAGAGCCCTTCAGTCCAGCATTTGCGTTACACTAAGCCGGAGCCTGAATTTTGGCAGAGTGTACATATTTCCATTATTTCAGCCTGCAGTACAGGTTCTGACATCAAAACAACTACGTAAAATTCAAAAGGTCTCTCAGCAAACCAGAAGAGGAAAAAAAAACCCACCTCAAAGTAGTAGCTTTCAGCGATCAGTTTTTACTGATGACACAGTCCCCTGAATCCCCTCCGAGCTCCCTTCCAGGTTTAATACTCTTCTTCATAACATCCACAACTAGCAACATTTGGTATCAACAAGTAATTGTGTTAATTACTTGGGAAAGAGTAGAGTTGCCAGACTTATTGGATAGTAAACAATCTGGTTCTCATTCGCTGACTGCATTTAACAGTAACGGCAGCAGAAGAAAAACCACCAGCAACTAGAACACTAGCATACTTTGCTGTTTATTAAAAAAAAAAAAAAAACATACTGGTGGCAGATGATTTTACGTTTTCAAGGCTGAGCTTTGCAAGAGAGCTAAGAGAAAATCCTATTACTTACTCCCCATTTCGTGAGGAGCAGAATCCTTTTAGATGGTCAATGTTAAATTAGCAAATCCCTCAGAATATTTAGAAGGGTCTGCGGCAGAACGAGTATGTAGAATGGATGCGTACTACTCCTCTGGAGAGAAAAACAGTGTATTTGCAAGGAGCTCGCTAGCATAAGGAAAAAAACACCAACAACAAATGCCAACAACAAAGGAACAGGTGGCAGGGGAAAGGAGACGCACGAACCAAAGTTCAGTGTTTGAAGCAGTGCCAGCAGCCCATCCCACCAGTGCCAGACCCCCGGGGTTAGGGTGCCGATCAGCCCCACACCGCCGGCACTCGCCTTCCCCCGGCTTCAGGGGCGCCACAGCGATGCCCCGGGCGGCCCCGAGCACGTGTAAGTTTTAGCGGTGACAGAAGAAGGACCGACGAGCGAGGTGTAAGAATGATCACGGGTGTCACGACAGCAACGACGGCGGCGACTCACCCTCCAGAGCACCTCCCGGCCCCCGGGGCGACGGGACAGCGGAGCCGCGGCCCGGAGTGGCGGCAAAGTGCCCGGCTCCCCTGAGGGCGGCGGGCGCCATGCGGGGCGCAGCCGTCGCCCCTTTCCGAGGGCCGGCTGACNCCCACCCCCGCCTCTGCCCGCCTCCTCCTCCTCCCGCCGCCGCCGGCAGTTTGAAGGCAAATCCGGCTGCGTCACTTCCAGCTCAGCGAAGCGGGTGTCGGGCGTTTCCGCCCAACCGGACAACAGAGAACATGGTGTCTGTTGTAGCGTTATTAGTAGCAGCAACGAGCCTATTTCGGTTGGTTGCTGGGGGCTTTTTTTAGTTTATTTTAGAGGGGGGGAAAAGAAAAACAAACAAAAGGCGTCAGGAACAAGGATTCAAAAGATCTCTTGCATTGGCCGGGAATCGAACCCGGGCCTCCCGCGTGGCAGGCGAGAATTCTACCACTGAACCACCAATGCTTAGATAGGGAAGGAGTTCCCTCCTCCGTCACTCCTAGGTCACGTCGCCACATTGCGGCTGCGTCACCGCGGCCTGTCAGTCGGTGGCAGCGGAGCGGGCCCGCCCCGGCAATACCGTTTGAAAGCCCGCGGCGGCAGCTGGGAACAGGGGAGGGAGGAGGGAGGTGCTGCCGGCACGGACTGGGCCTGCATGACGGACTGAGGGTGAAGCTGTGACGGGAGGCTCCATCCAGCTACTTACTTGCCGTATTTGTAAAGATGGGCTTTGCCTGTATTATTTTTTCCCCCCCCTCACATTCTCATTTCGAGCTGTTCCAGTCGCTACAAGGGGCGTTTTTCTGTGAAAGAAAAGAAATAAAATCTTGTAGAGCACCCAGCCTGGGAAACTCAGATCCCAAAGCTCATGAAGCCTCAGGAAGCTGTCCTTGAGCACGGTGTCCCTGCTGGAGCAGCACGCTGCCACCTGCCCGGGGAGACTCGGCTGCTTAGCAACAAACAGGATCTAAACCTTGGGCACAAGGCAGCGGGTTTATCATCGTTCATTTGGGTGAACTCAGACGACCTCAAGCATCATATAGTCCTAATTAAAAGACTAATATATATTTATCTGTTTATTGCATCCATTCCTACCCTTTTGCTATTACATTTTTACCAACTGAACACTGCAGAATTCACTTTAACCCTCCCATGAGAGAATTAAACCAAATCATTTCTACATCAGCTATAAAATAAAGGAGTTCATGAGATTTTAAAATTCCCAGTCTTACTATATCCCATCACTTGGATGACGAGAATTTGAGGGATTACCCTTCTTGCAGTTAAAGGATGCTAATGAAGGAGAAACTGAGCTGTTCCTCCACTCCCATTCCCACCCAAACCACAGCTATAGAGACTCGGCAGTAACTCACTGGTTTCTCCATCAGCAGTGTTACATCTGCAATTAAAGAAGTGGACTTCATCTGTTTGCCCTCCTGATAAACATGATGGCCATGGTACGTTGTCAGATCTCTCTTAGGAGAAGGAATAGATTTTTAATAGTTATTTATTATGCATACATAAAGTAAGATTTAGTTATTTTTATGAATGAGGCATTGGAGGATAGGGCAGGAGCACCAATAAACCAAACTCTTGAACATCGATCAAGATGTATAGTTTTGAGGCTGCAAATATGACAGCTAAGTACAAGAACATTCCCGCTATAAAACATAGGCAAATTCTTTGTTACTCAGTAGAGCTGTTGCAGCATAAAGGGGACTCAGGGAAAAGGGGTGTGAAAGAGAAGGAAAAATCATTTGAGCATCTAATGTTTACAATCATGTTTGATTAGCCAAAGCAAGAATTTGATTTTCACTTCTTATAAAGATTCATTGTATTTTTCTACTACCCCAGCAGGTGTTACACTACAGGAACTGCCTCTGAGAAAACAGAAAAGTTTCTAAAACTCAGAAGGAATGTCACTAATTAGCTGTTAGCTCAGTTAGGCTGTTCACAAGTGCTGATATTCTCTCTCTTACTCTGAAGAAATAGAAGTGCCAATGAATCATTCACTTATGTCCCCCGGGTCAAATACAGGGCATGTCATCTCTGCTTACTGGTTGCAGTAACATTTCAGTCAGCAGGGACAAGGAAGCTTTAGCTTCTCAGCTCTTGCACAAGCAAACATGGAACCTGGTGCACCTCCTCAAAGGGGATGAACACTCTGGGGTACCTACCAGAAAAAGTCAGTGTAAAAGATGCATGTTCTTCTCAGATGGGTATCAGACTTGGATATTATGGTCCAGACCACCACCATGTCACTGTATAAAACCCAAACATACCAGTAAGCAGAGATGAGATGTCACACATGTAACTGGGCTACAGGTCTACAGGTATGCAGAGACCTAGCAAAAGGGGATGCCCATGTCATGACAGACAAGTTCAGAGTAAGCATAAGACCAGTGAGTAAGTAGCTATAGCTGTGAGATAATGCAAGATTCTTAAGTCTACCAACTAGACACGTAACGAATGAATAATTTGCTTAAGCAGAATGGTGCGGTGGTCCATGTATTTAATTGGAAGATCCAAAAGAACGGACAGTCAGAAGGATATTTATAATACAAAAAAAGACATTATATATACATATACACACATGGAATATACCTATTTATCTATATAGATATATATAAATCAGTAAACTTGAATAATGCCTTTATCAAGAGCATCTTAAGGCATTCAAACATTTTACTACAACATTGAGCCAGTCCATTATCTTTTTGCTTTGGCTGAATTAAAGCAAACAGATTAAAGGTCTGATCTGAAACACCGAAGACATCTGAAACCAAAGCCTAATAGTATCTTGGGTGACAGCAGCAGCATCTAAGAACCCACCCACTGCACTGCCTAATAGCTGGATAATATTAAAAGGAATCTAAATAAATCATTCCCACTCAGCTTTGCAACAGCAGAAGATAAATCACTCTCAAAGAGACTTTCTAGCCATATATTCTATAGATTCTATTACAAATTGAGAAAAGAAAAGATACAGCAAAAGGGCCTGCCCTAGGATAGAATGCTGCTGAATATCAAATAGTATTTACAGTACAGTTACGGGATTATAGAACATTTTATAAATACAATTAATATGTGTACAAGGGCACATAAAAGAGAAATTTATTTTCTTGCTTTACAAAGTGAAAGTAAACTCAACTAAAACTTACTACAGAGTTCCACAGCTGCTGGTTAGGAGCCTCCCTTCTCAACTGCCTGTACAAACCAATCCCCGTAACAGGTCACCTGTGAAACACCCATGTTTTAAGCAGCAGCTACGAAAAATCTCAACAGACTCTGAATCTGTGTATGAAACGTGAAGTCTCAAAACATAGGTAAGGCAGAACATGTTGGAAAGTTGTAACCTTTACATATAACTAACCTTCTCAGAGAACCTGGCCTATAACACACTGCATTTTTGCAAGGCAATATATAATACTGCAGCATATAGGTGGCAAAATTCAAACAAGGTACATTACAACTTGTAACACTAGATACCAGAAAATGTCAGAAAAATCTAGTGAATTCTAAAGCTGTGAACTCTTCTTATTCATTTAAAATGGTAAAGTAATATTTTTCAGTACTTGCATATGTTCTTAAAAGACTCAATAATTTCCTTTAATAGAAGTAATTATTGTTGCTTGTATAGAAATGTGGTGCCTTTACAGACTTTGTTTTTTAAACCGATTGACTAAAGACCAGTTACAGCACTAGAGAGGAATACAACAAAACAGTGCAGGCAGAGGAGAAATATACTTTGATAAAAAGGCAATTTTATCAGTCAATTTAACAAAGGATTGACATCATATTCTCTGCACACTTCACAAATGGTAAGGTAGGCTTGATTAAATTACCTTTAATCAGTAATATATTATATTACTCCAAGACAAGTAGACCAGTTTTACTGGGATACTTACTATGAAGGAGGATAATCTTTAAAGGTTTATTTACATGGAAAACAATTTTTTACATAATATATAAAATGGAGTAGCTATACACTGCAGCCATTTTATAATATTTAAGCTAAATGAAATGAATATTAAAAACTATTCTATTCCAACAGCTGTGGAACAAGCAGACAGGACATTATTTTTTTTCTATTAAGTTACACATCCATTTGATTTATAGAAAGTTACCAACTACCTGCTCGAGAAAATAAAGCTATTTTTCACAACCATCTTTACCCATGATAAGCACTTCACAGTAGAGGGGTGAACTTCCACAAACATTGTCTCCTGTGACCATCTGATTAAGAAATTTCCCCGCTGCCAACCCCCTTTACTGCAGTTCGCTCCTTCCTCAGTTATGCCAACACAAATAATTTTTTGGACAGTACTGGAAACTGGACCACTCAAATGAGCATATTTCAAAGACAGAAACCTCTAACAGCTAAATACCAGGCAGTTTTTTTCACTGATGCAGTATTTAGCACAGTACTACAGACAGCTGCCCTTGCACAAAGAGACACTGAACTGGAGCACAGAAATGGAACAATTGGCTGTAAGTGCACAAGAATTTCTTAAGCCAGCTTGTTAAGACAAGTAAACTAGTAACTGGTGTTTGCTGCAAGAAGAGCTAATGAACACCAATTCCATGATGTTTACATAGTCACAATGTGCAATAGCACAAATAATAATTTTTTAAAACCCAGCAATGCTTCCAGGCACTTTATTAGATTATCCATTGCAATTCAACTCCAATTAAAAGGAAATGTTTTAAAAGACATGTTTACTACAAATAGTGCAGTTTCTTTACTACTGTGTTAGCTTCAGGAGAAAGAAGAACAGAGACAGACAGAATCTGTCTTTCTGCCTCTCACCTGTGACCCATTTATAGGGCTAACTCCCTCCTTGCTCCCAGTAACCTCGACAGGCTCAGTGCTCTCCCATGAGACCAAGGGGATGCCTGCTCACCTGCAGAAGGCAGCAGATACAGTCATAAGTTCCTAATTCTGCTCTGAACTGGGCTGTGAAAGATGGATCACTAAAACTGTACTGCTGGCTCACAGATGAACCGGTGCATGACACCTCACCTCACTGTCTGTGTAACTAGGAGGAAAGCTGTTAAAGCCAAATGAAACTGGTCTCCACAGCAACAGCCATAATTTATCAGCTTTTCCCATTGCTATCTCAAACATATAATAACCTCTTCTAAAATTTATTTTTCCAACTAAAAATTCAAAATAAAGCACAACCGTCCACACTTTACAGTTTGGTTGCAGTCAGAAAATTAAACTAGATTTTTCCTAAAGATCTTTTCCTCACATAGCTGTGGAGAACCAATGACAGGAGACTTCATTAAGTCCAACTTCATTAAGTTGTTTCTGAGTGCACAATCCTTCTGCTTTGACAGTATCAGTCATGTACAACAGCACTATTAATGTTAAACTCAATTACTATTTAATAAAATACCAGTTCTAATATTTTATCACTTTATAATCATATTGTAGCCAAGACTGACACTTTCTTGTTCCAAAGCTGAGAACTATATTATTATCACAGAAGCTGGAAACACCTCACCAAACAAATTGCTTATTTGTTCAATACTGTGAATAATTACTTTAAATATAGTGACAAGCGAGGGGTACAGCAGCCTTTACTTTTTTTTTTTCCTCTTCAGAAATGCATCAGAGTGCTTTATTAGTGTAAAGTAAGTTTTCTGTTTGGTCAATGCAAAGAAACACTGTCATTAAAAAACATGAAGCAGAGATTTGTTTCCTAAAATCATTCAGCATATGTACAACAGATACCAGACATCATCTTAGGCAAAGAAAAAAAAATTAAAAAAAAATCATTATTTCCTATTTTGAGTACTTAAGAGTACAGAGAACTGACATAAAATTCAAGCGATATTTTTTCATCCAACATCAAATCTCATCTAAATTAAACAATTAACAATTCTGGAATAAATATTTGAAAAAGATTTCCCTGCATTCTGGGGAAACAAGATGTACAGAGAGGGAAAGAGAACGCAATTTCCTTTTTTCTTTTTTCTTTTTTTTTTTTAAAAAAAAAAACAAAACGTGCATGTATTTGCCGTGGCAATCTTCACTCAATTCTCTTATGACACTTTTCAAACATTGCAGCTGCAAAATAAATTTAGTTTTTAATCTTTATTTATCTACTTACTAAACATAAACCAGGTCACGATTT
Source organism: Florisuga fusca (assembly GCA_038090715.1). NCBI lineage: Eukaryota > Metazoa > Chordata > Aves > Apodiformes > Trochilidae > Florisuga > Florisuga fusca. The sequence continues at coordinate 34,687,235 of JAAWXA010000001.1, forward strand.
TGAACTCCTCTGCCTGCCTGTTCATCGTCATCATCATCATCATCTGACTGCTGTTCTGAGTTCTGGGAACTACTGTACTCATATTCAATGGGCTTGGGATTGTTGTATGGGTAGCCATTGTCATCAAAAAACCTACGGAAGGTGAACTCATAAAAAGCATGTTCAGGATGTTTTCCATTTTTGTACCACCCATTAAGTGTATCATTTCTGTTTCCTTCCTTGTCATCATCACTCCACAATTTATCTGGATCAACTGGATCAAAGTTTGACGTGTCTGTAGGATGAGCAATTTTAGGAATGTAGAAAGCAGACTGCCTCCGCAGATCACTTGAAAAGTCAATTGTTTTAAAAAATGGATGAGCTTTGATTTCATCTGCACCGTTCTTGCCTAAACGATCTTCTGGCCCTCGGCAGAGTTTGATAATAAGGTCGGAGGCCTCTGGAGCCAGTTTAGCTTGAGGTGGAATATGAAGTGCAGTCTGCCAGTTGATAACCTTGAAAGCAAACAGAGGTGTTACTTTATTTACAATTTCAAAAACAGGAAAAAATGTAATGAAAACTGAAACAACAAAAGAAAAAAAACCTGAGCAGCCATAAAGCAATCATTCAACATGTGTGTGTTTTCACACTAGAGAGGGGAAAACATGAATCTGTTCTTTCAGAAACACAGGCAGTATTTTGTCTGGAAAACAGGTAAAGCACAGGTAAAATTTATTCACATTCCAAATTTAACTACAGTTTGGCTGAGAATATCCTTGCTATACAAGATAGATATAAAAGCCAGCACATGCATCCTGAGATTTTGTTTAAAAAAAAAAATGGCAAGGCCTACAAATTTTTATTTACTTGATGCACTGGAAAGATTAACAAATTTAAAGTAAAAAAAAACAAATACATTTCATTTGAGCCAGGTAGTATCTTGGAAGCTGAATGCAGTTTTGCAAAAATGACAGCTGCCCTGGTGGTTTCTCTGAAACAGAGCTCAGGAAGAACAGATCACTGACTCTGAGGTGCCAGCAACTCTGAGCAGTCAGAAGCCCCATCTACTGCTCCTCCACCTTTGCATGCTGAGCAACTGCAGATACACATTTCCAAAGGAAATCCTCTGCAGGTGAGTGGGAATAGAAGCCAAGTGAGGAAAAGAACACCCAGATGCTGGGAGAAGAAAGTGGAAATAATAATTGAGACGGGGCAAGACATGAAAGGGAATGACAAAGATGTGAAATGTGATTTTTAGTTGGTGTGTTTACTGCATGACCAGTTAAAAAGATACTAAAGATGATCCCTGAAGTCCCTTTACAAATTAAGTGCACTGCTATAGCAACGTAAAGTTTAAAATCTTGCTAGTTTGTTACATGCCTGGATAGAGCAGCACTCTCAAAAACCAGCTCTGATTCCCTTATGAATTAGAACAGCTATGTAAATTTCAAGCTTGCTTTTTCAGACTTGTCAATACCAAACTCCTAAAGTTACCTTCATTTGTGTTTCCAGTGGTGTTTGCGCCAGGAATGGAGGCTGCCCCACTAACATTTCAAAGAGAATTACTCCAACACTCCACCAGTCACACAGCTGTGTATAACCTGAAAAGAAGTCAAAACAAGGTAGTCAAAGCCTTATTATAGCTTTAATGTTGTATTTCTAAGCATAAAAAAAGGCTAACAAGAGAATTCTATTCAATAGTTGTTTAAGATTTCCCTATTAGCAGCCTCCTTTTTGGGGTCAAAATATTATATACTTGTGAAAGTTGGCAGTGCAAGAAAGGTGCAGCAAGATACTTGAATATCAGTTACTCTGCAGCACCATGACAGGACAAAAATGCATTACCTGTTCGTAACAATACTTCTGGTGCAATATAATTGGGTGTGCCAACAAGGGAATGGGCCAGACAGCGCTGGTGTTGCCGCGCAGCCCTGCGCTCAAGTGGCTTCAGCCGATCTCCACACCTGCAATTTGCTGGGTCACCCCATTCACTGCTGAAATCCATACTGTCCTGACGGGCATGGTCACCTAGAATTGAGAGAGAAAGATGCCAAGAACTGAAGCAACTTTCTTCAATGTTAACTGGTATGAAATTTCCTTCACCTGCTAACACTTGTTATAAGACAGAATCTGTTCCAATTTCAACATTTTTGAGGGCTAAAAAGGTCATTAAGACTTTGACTTTTGTTCATGGTACAAAATACCAACTTTTAGGGACTGATATTTTTTCTGAAGGCATGTTCTTAGTTTTTAAAACATCTGTATTTTATCACTCTCAGAACTGAAAAATTTGCCGTGTTTCCTAGTTGATTTTATGTAATCAATTAGGGCTGCTAAAAGCCTACTTAAACCTCCATCAATAAGTTACCCTAAAAGGAAGTACCTGAGATACACAGAACTTTGGGCAAGATTTTCAAAACCGATTAAATTTAAAACATCAGTGTTACCTTCAAAACAAGAGTTAGGGATGCTGTTTATTTAATTACATTGCTACCACGGTGACTTGCTCTCAAAATTTCTGAACAACTAACGGGACAAACTTATAAATAAAACCAAGCTCATTGCTTCTCTCTTCAGGGATCAATTCTCACACTTAGAAACTTCTCCCTAGCTAAATGTTGCTCCTCATTTATTATTTAATTCCTTGCAAAGAACGCTACATCAACAAACAACACATTTTTTATATTTCTCTTACCACTCTGGTAGTATTTTGAATCGTGGGTCCATCGAAAACCTGTACAGAGCCCAAAGTCAGTCAATTTAATATGACCATCGCGGTCTATCAAGATATTGTCAGGTTTAATATCCCTGTGGATGAAGCCCATTTTATGAACACTTTCAACTGCACAGGTCAGTTCTGCTGTGTAGAACCGTGCCAGATTTTCTGGAAAGACACCCATTCTAATTAGGAGACTCATCATATCACCTCCTGGAATGTAGTCCATTACAAAGTACAAATTGTCCTTATCTTGGAATGAATAGTACAGGCGAACCACCCATTCATTATCAGCTTCTGCAAGGATATCCCGCTCAGCTTTAACATGAGCAACTTGATTTCTAAGCAATACATCTTTTTTCCTCAGAGTTTTTGTTGCATATAAAGCATTAGTATCCACTTTTCTTGCTAGGCAAACTTCTCCAAATGCACCAACTCCCAGGGTTTTAATTTTTACAAACATTGACTTGTCCATTTTAGCTCTTCTTAGACGAATGTAATTTGACTCTTTCTGGCACAACATTTTCCTCATTTGATCTCGGGCTTCTGGTGACAATCCAACCTGTACAACAAACAAAAGTATATCTGAAGAGTGAACAGTACTCTTAATTCTTTGTCATCTTCTTATGCAAAACAAAGGCAATGCAAACCAAATTCTTAGAATACAACATAGGGAATAATTCTTTAAGGGTGGGTGGTTTTTTTTTTTTTCATTTAATTTACATGATTTTAAAATTTACATTATTTAATTTATTTAAACAGGAAAACATACAGGAGTGGTACAAAACGTGATCACATTCAACAGCAAAATGCATGACGTGCCATGCGCCAGAAGGTTCTTGAGAAGGGAGTATATTCTTAAGGAAAGAAAGGGTAATTTACAAAATACTGATAAAAACCACTGCAAGCAATACTCATCAGTGTGTATCAACTATCTCCCTGCTTCCTCTGCAGTGCCAAAGGATGCCAAGGTGTGCCTAGAAGCAGCTAAGTGACTGAGGGCTAACAAAGGAGCTGCAGTGGTAAAGGCTTCCACTCTCTACACTGGGTAGACCAGAAGTCACTGAACTGACCATGACAGTGGAATTTTAGTTGCAGGAAGGAGTGCACAACTCTCTCTCATGCTCCTCTGTCTACACAAACCAGATGCACATGGAGCTGTTTCCTATTGTCCACCCACCAAGCATGTGCCTCTGCCACAAACCAGGACCCAATGTTCTCTCTCACACACAAGCCACCTCTTTCAAACAGGGCTTCAGTCACACTCTACTGCTCTCTACTCTACATATCAACAAGTTGAGCACAGCAATTTCCCTGAAGTCTCTCACTCCTTCCAATGGTATCAGTTCTTGGCTCCCAATTCTGTACATATCCCTATCTAGAGTGAACAGCCCTGGTGTTCTGGCCAGCACCACTAAGATTCTGACAGGCAAAACATTCACAGGCCACATGCAATTCATCACCTGCAGCAGGGAAACCCTTATCTAGAAGAACCACACTAAGCATTCTCATCGTTTTCCAACCTGTGTTCCTTCTGGTACAGTCTTACGGGCTCCAATTCCTTTAAAGTGCCATTTAATTCCAGTGCCATTTTTCCTAGCAATTTTTGGGCCCTAGACTCAGAATATCCCTTCTTTTTGGTTTTAATGTGAGCAGAAGCTTTCTTTAATTTTATATATTCTTTCCTCAGTGAAACTACCTCCACATAGCTTTATGTTCATGCCTTCTCTTTAATACCTACATTTTCAAAATCTTTTATGTTCCCTTTTTCATAGCATCTCAATTATTTTAACTATCTGACCTGAAATTGCCATTTTACAGCAATGATTTCCAATTTCAGTCTACAGTACACTTCCTTATTTTTTTCCTGGACATTCAGATCATAACATTGAACATAGCCAAACTGAATCCCTGCAAACATCACAACTGTTACTCAAGCAGTATTCTAGAAGTTTTAAAATTATTATTGTCACACCTTATTAATTTTTGATACTAAATCTTGTGGCTTCCAAGTCCTTAATGTTTCAATTGTTTAAGATACTGTCTGAATAGCAGTACTCAGGATGATCATGAGAATTAGGTAACCACTACTCTAGGCCTGTGTTAACTGCATATAATTAGATGACTTCTACTTTGACTAAATCATGACATAATTTGAAACAAAATATAAATAGATGTGACACACAAAAAAGCGAGATAAAAGATATCTCACTCTAGTATCTTAAAAATGGTGTCAGGATACTGTATTGTCACCTATTAAAAGAAAATATTGTTGGAACACAGAAGATTTTTTACAGGCACCATAAGAAAAACTGATCCAAGGGAGGTGCAATTAGGAGTATACACACAAACACGCTTGTCTACCCCAACAAACTTCACAAGTAAGATTTAAATGGGGAAGTCTTCAAACAAAATTTTTTGTTCACATCAGACAGGCAATAGTTAGGACTAGGTGGCAATAGTTTCAAGACAGAATGTGGGAAATGGGTTTAACTCACTACTCCAAATCAAGATACTGTCTTTCTCAACAACTCACTGCAGTAATATCTGGGCACTGTCTTCCAGGACACAAACACCTCAAGTCTTCTGTGCATTGACATGCTTCAGGCACACTTCAATGCAGAAGGATGTACTTTCAAAGGCTTACAGATGTCAAGAATACATTTCAAGACCTAGCCCTGTCGAAGTTCAGACAATGGTGAGCCACTTTCTCAAGTCCCATCCAAACCATTAAGTCTGCTTTGCTACAGCCCCACATGCACACAAACTGAACTCCACTGATCAGTCAGAAAACTTACAAAGAATATCATCTAGATTACAACAAAACCCTGTAAGAAGTCAGACCAAATACAGTAATTGATCACTGCAAAACAGAGTCTCTGAAAACCTTGCAGCTTTACCTTCTAGTACCTCCTCCCTTGCTGTTGCATCCTAACAATTTCATTGAAAAAAAACACTTCACATACTCCAACTTGTCACCTCTTCCCCCAACTTTTTGCTTTTTCCTACGCCATCCACGAAAGCAGATGTTCATCACTAACTGATCTCTCTCTGCATTGCTGTGTTTTCCCTGGAACTCTTATCAGCTAGAGCATTTGCCAAAAATTAACCAACTTTGTCAGCTGCACAAACACTTTTTGCACATACACCTTCAACTAATTGTAGTCAATGCCAGATGTGAGACCTTCCGGAACTGCTGTGTGACACCAGACAATTCACTCTCATTTTGCTTCCTCCTCATATTGCTGTGCCTTAAATCATGACTGCAGTGTCTCTTTGAGGCAAGGACATCTAGCACAATTCTTGGCCAAATTCACACATCTGAATTGAATGTTTCTGAGACAGTTCCAGTCTGTTCCCTAGGAAACCTGACATCATAGAAATATGTCACTTATGTTAGAAATACAGTATCCTGTGAAGATGTTTCTGTGGGGATGCATTCTGGTATGTTTTTTTCTTTCAAAATTCCTTCCAAAGCAGAGGAAAGAAGGGATTCAATTCTCATTTAATCCTCTTAACCTTTCTGAAAATAAGTAATGAACTAGTTTCCCCTTCTCCTTTTCATAAGGACCCAAAATATACTTCACTATTGTGGGATTCCTCTTGTATATCCTGATGAAAAAAGAGATGGCTGCTGAAGCATAATATCCCATTTTACACCCTTCAGCCTGTAATTAAACATCCCAGCTTTAAATCTAGTATAAATATAATAAATTGCACTTTGTATAAGTAAAGAGATTTACTAGGGTGTTTTAAATGCACAAGATTATCAAGTTATATCAATGCTTTCATGTAAGTCATATTTATGCTTACTATGAAACACAACGCAGTAAGAAAGGAAGTTTGCAAATCAACATTAATTTTAATCTTACAATTAAGTACTCAAAAATAGTAAAAATAAATTCATGCTTAATTTTGATGCAGGATTGCATGCAAGGCCCTCTAAAAAGGGATCATGCTGTTCTTAATAAATATTGTTGCTCCAAAATCTTACTTGTCTACACAGGGATGGAGGCTACAGAGTTCAGGAAAGCTTCCCACACCTTAACAGTTTAAATCAGCTGTTAGTGGAAGTGAAAAGGAAAGAGAGAAGACTAAGAATAAAGATCTAGAAAGAGTTCCAGGAAGAAATCTTGCTAACATTAACATATTTGTGACTAAGCAAACATTTGTAAAACACTACAGATCACAGTAAGAATTTTCAAAGAGAAAGAAAACATGGATGTAAAAAACAGCACTTCAGGAAAGTTGCATAACTCAAATGCATTTTTTCATAGAATTAAAGGTACGTTGTATTTAGGTCAAATTTTCAACACAATTTTTAAGAAAAATATTTAATACATCTTGAATATTCACTTCTGCAAATCTTAAGATTTCATTACTTCTCACGATCTTCTCTTTTGAAATAATGTATGCATACATCAGCTCCATTTTTCACCCTTTTGGTTGAGCTTAGAACATGGAAATCCCAGAAATAGACCACTGGCTTCATGCAGGATCAAAGAATTTGACATTAGATGGTTTTGTTGATGTCTGCTATTTATTATCCCATTCAGTTACTCCTTATGTAAACAGATACCTTTACAATACAAAATACTTAGGCAAAAGGTACCATGATTCTTTCATTCTAAAAATCTGACTTTTAAAAACCAAATTTGAATCTAAAACATGCTATTGCTGCCAGAAACAAATTGCAGAACGTAGAGGTTATCACTGTTTGGGTGACTGCATAGATGTACTAACCAGCCTAGCACCTGTCTCTGCTTTGCTACTTGTACCTGCAGTGTTTATTTTTTGAAAATAAACATATTTTTTTTAAGAATTAAAATATTGCATATAACTCAATCAAAAATTAGGATTAAATACAGCCCTTAACAAAAAGCTATGGACCACCTGCTTAAATCTCAGTTCCCACAACAATGACTTTGCCTCTGCTGCCTTATCATACCTGAGCCAGATAGGCTACATTTAGACATGCAAAAATATTACTTAAAAAAATAATAATTCTAAGACAATGAAGTTCATAAAGCACTGACCACATCTCAAACACTAAATCTAAAAATAGATAAATACCGTGATATACCATAAAATTTTCCTTATTGCACTATTTAAACATTCCACAATTAGGACATATTTCTGAAAATTAACACAGGAATAGTTCTCTAGTCATAAATTTAGAAAGAAGAAAGAGTTTACCCGCATCATTTCATTCTCTAGCTGTTTTTTCCGATGCAAACGCTGCTGATGTGACTTGAGTATATTTTCCACATGCTGCTCCATGAAGAATTTAAAGGCCTGAGGGGAATAGCTTTGAATGCGTGACTCTCTTCTTTCTTCATCTTTCTTGTTTTTTCTAACAGGGACAGGTGATGTTGTAATTTGCTTCTTTTCTTTATCTGTCGAATCAACACATTCATAATTCTTTTCATTCTCATCCTCCTTGGATAAAATAGGTGGTTCCTCTTTGTTGAGCTTGGGTCCTGTCTCAAACATATTGACTGAGGGATTCTGGTGCAACAAGTGTTTTGGGTAAGGTGGTGGCGGACCCTGATAATTTGGAGCCTCTGCAACAGGAGACATAACTGCCATGTTTGCAGAGGGACCCTCAGAAAAAGGCATGGTCTGAACAGTTTGCACTGGTTGTGGCATCCAGGAAGGGTGGGTGGGTGCTAAGGCAGTCTGTAGCTCTGGTTTTAAGACACGCATGCTTTTCACTGGCTGCTGAATGGGAGCTGGTGTTATAGCTGTTACTGTTGTAGCTGAAGGCTGAGAGCTGCCAGAGTGACTCTGCCTGTTTCCATGATGGTTGTTGAAAGAATTTGACCTCACAGGAACATTGGGTTGCCACGTAGGCATGTCATGCCCATTGCCAGGTGATGACTGAGGTTGCACAGGAGAAGGCTGTGACCAGGATGCAGGTATTCCAGCCACAGTTGTATTATAAAGGTCCATGTTGTGACTATTCCTATTTGGCACCATCATTGCCTGAGGAAGGTTCCCATTGGTGTATGCTGAAGGAGGAGCAGATCCTCCTGCCTGCATCTGTAGTGCAGTGGGACTTTGCCTGTTAGTTGGATTTATGGGGTATGGAGGTGGCTGGCGACTCACTGAGTTCCCAGGCACCATATTCTGGTGAACTATGAATTCTGCCTGACAACTGCCGTTCTGCATTCCAGCTCTTCCTGAAGGAAAACTAAATTTGCTGTTGGCAGAGCTCTGCATGATTATTGGTTGCCTGCCAATGGGGACAGCACTCATGCCTCTCTGGCCCTGCGTGGAAGAACTCATAGGTGGGGGATTCATCGGTGGGGGTGGATAACCATCCTGCCACGCTCCTGGTGGCACTGGAGAAATACGGGAGATGACATATTCCATGTTTCCAGAGTAACGCTTTGTTTGGGAGTTTGGTTCCCAGGAAGGAGGTGGAGGAGTGGTTCCCCTTGGAGGGGGTGTCTGTCCTCGAGGAGGTGGAGGAGGAGGAGTGACACTCCTTATCTGTGGTAGAGGTGGGGGATTCACTCTCTGTCCATTGCCAGGATGAGCCTGAGCAAATGCTGCAATTCCAGATCCAGATAAAGGCCTCCCTACATCAGGCTGAGAGCTGGGACTTTCTGAGCGATAAACGACACCATCTCCCAGGGAAGGGCCGTGCCTCTGAGGAACCAAGGACTCCTTAGAACCCTTCCAGCTCTGCTTGCGGTTAACTGATTGCTGTACAGCCCCTGCTTTTACAAGAAAAAAAAAAACCAGGGCATTTATATTTTTATAAATTATTTCTTTTCTGCTTTGAATATCTTGGTTTTCTGCATTAATTACCACAGAAATAGGATTGAATTCTCCAGCACAGCATAATCCACAGGTCCTTCACACAAAAAATTTCTATCTAGTAATACACAGCATGCTATGGTAGTATGCTCAGTACACAGTATAACAAAAAAATGCAGCAAAATACAGCATCAGGTTTTATAAATCCCTTTTCTGAAGATAGATTTTGCTTCATTTACAGATGCATGCAATTTTTCATTGGAAAATGGTAATATGCAATATGATCAGATATACTATGCATTTTTAATCATGCATACAAGCAGCTCTCAGAAAAGGTGGTCTGTACAAACATAAAACAGCAACAGCATGGAAAAACAGGTTTAGTTGCTATTCCTTCCAGTTTAGCACTTTATTTTAAATTTATTTTAAAATTAATCTGAAACACAGAATATCAAACAGCCCACTTACACCTTTGTATGCATAAAGTTTATCCAAAATGGTTATATTCCTTGCATGTGATTGATAAAGCACTTACATTTTTATAAAGTTATGTAATTATGGGTAAAAGTGTTGCACAAACACAAGCATTGACACTATGTGAAAACAAACTTAGAGTCAAATGCTACAAATGTTATTTTGCATCATGTAAACAAAAAAAAATTCAAGGAACTGACACCACTGGCAGTCTGATCATTCTTTTTACAATGTTTTTACTTCAGTACTTGTAAACACATACAGTACTGTAGTAGTTGAAAGTCACTGCATCTTCAGCAAAAGAATGTGTTAATTACTGTATCTTTCCAAGTACCAACAAAAAATCATGGCTAAGTGGTGGCATTTAGCTAGCAGCTTTATACAAGCACCAACTAACCCCACTTCACAGGCTACATTAAAACAATACTGTACTTTGCTACTCTCAACCACTAATTTTTCCTCATACCTACATGGTTGATTAAAAATGTAACTTTACAGAGCTAGCAGCTCAGCACTCAGCTTCAGCCAAACAGAAGTTCAGTATTTCTGTTGCATTTGAAAGTTACCATTTATGTGTACACTACTATATGGTAGAAAAAGAAAAACATCAAGATGTATTAAAAATGTGCTTGCATGTGTTAAGAGTCTGTCCTAACTTCTACAAAAACATGAAGTCTGCCTTAAAAACCATAAAAACAAAATCTAGAACCAAGCAGAAAACTCAACACAAAGTGGGATCTTGAAAGAGTATGTCCTAAAATAAAAATACTGTAGCAATATATATACATATATGTATACACAAATAATATATATACACACAAAAGTACAAACATATAGCACTGCTGTATGGGAGAGTGTGAAAAGAAACAAAAAATGTAAATAAGAATGCAGTGCTCACCAGTGACTTCTACCTGGCACATGACACTGAGAACAAAATACGAGCATCACATCATGAGGGACAAAGATTACTAAAATGAGGTCTGAATGCTGTTCCTAGTATAAAATACAATACTATAATCACACAGTTATAAACAGTTAAGAAATTCATGTCAAATGCACCTATCTTTCAGAAGTATGGCATTACACTCTTGAAATGCTATTTTTATAAAAACAACTGTATCTCAACATTGTCTCTGTTTCATTGTGAGCACATCTGCTACTTTGTATTTTTCAACTATAAGAATACACTGAGTTACTGAATTACCACAGATACACCTACCTGATGGTTTTATACTTGCATTTACGGGTCTTGCAGCTGCTGCGACCATCTGTTCCCGACGAGGATCCTGGTAGCTCATTTTACTTATAAATTCAATGGCAGCTTCTATACTACGGCTGTTAGTTTGTCTGAGAGCTTGTATAACCATGTCCTAAAGAGAAAAATATGCTTTAAAAAAATACAAGAAAATGGCAAAAGAATACCAAAAATAATGGTTATTTAGCCAAATAGTCTCCAGTGATTTTACCAAACTACGTAACTGATTTCTCTCAATCAATATAAAAACAATTATAAAAGTGTTTTCTCCACCAGAGATCCTCCAAAACCCTAATACAGTCTTGATCTTCAGGAAAAAAAGCTGAACTGTTGCAGCACTGTATTTCAATGCAGATCCTGCTGTTCCTACAGTTTACTTATATGCACTCTTACACACTACCGAGGTAACAGCTTTATACAATGACCAGAAGTTCCTTGCAGCCTAAGTTATTTTACCAAAGAAACCCTAACATGAAACTCCAAACTCCTTTTTTTCTCTCCTTTTCCTTCAACTCAGCATGATTTTTTGTCAACAAATATTCATGACACCTCTCTAAGATTCTTCCTGATGAAGACAGCATTATTGGCAGAAATTCTCTCATTTTAGTTGTAGCAATTCTCTCATTTAGGCTCTGTGTTATAGATCCAAATACAAGTTTTGATCTGATGGCAAATCCCAGCTCTGGCAATCGAACATATATTATGAACCAGTGGCTTTTTCTACTGAAAACACTAGCCAGAGGACCTGAGTAAGTGCCAAGGATCTCTCTCCCTTCTCGCTGAAGAACAGTAACTTTGGTGATCTGTGTCATAGAGTATTCAATGTCTTGAACAGTATCACCTTACACTGAACACAGGACTGCGCTTGAATACTAATAAGCAAGAGAGATCTCATGTCAGCTATTTAGGGTGTGGGGGTGTTTTTAAGAAAAAACAAAACAAAACTGCATTCTCCCATAATTACTATACATAAATATTACTGTATACATACACACTGTATATATGTATACACACACACACCTGATGCTAATAACTATCTGTTCAGCTTTAACCCTGAATATTACCTACTGTTTGAGGGGTGGGATGAATAACCAGAATGTTTGTGATATTATACATATATATATGTATATAAGTAAAAATCAGCCACTTACAACTGAAAAACACACCCCAGCTGCAATCCAGTCTATAAAACAACTGCAGCTCAGAACACATTCTCATGTCACTCCTCCTTGCTGTCTCGAATACCCCTCACCAAAAAAAATGCTTTCTATTTCATCTGTGTCTGTTCCCAGTGGTGTTCATAGGCCAGTGCCATATGGACTATTGTGGCAACACAACTGTTGGGTAACACATGGTAGAAACAGCTTAAGCTGGCAGTGTGCCTGAAAAAAGGACCATACAACTACAAATGTCCTGGGAATTCTCAATTGTATCCAAGAACAACGGGTAGAAGCAAAAGGCTTCAAGATACAAAAGATCCAACAAAAATACTTGGCATATCTTTCTAGGTTATTATCCATCCACGTACCCTTCTTCAGTTTGGAAAAATGACTGCAGGTTCAATCTGTAAAAACAGATCCAAGAATTCACCTCGTTTTTAAAAACCAAAACAACCTCAGCAACAAATCACAGAGCAGGAGAAAAAAATTATAATTTTATAATTATAAAATCTTTCCATTCTTACTGAAAACACAGCCTGGACTATATATCAGAAAATGAAAGGATAGGAAAAACCACTATCAGCATTCATCTCTGGGCAGCAGTTGAGAAAAAAGGCAGCTGATAGCTTTGAAGCAGCTCACTCCAGGTACAGGTAGATCTCTCTGTAAATACTGAAGCATCACAGCCAGCAGAACTCGTGAGCTGGTCACTATTGCAAGCAGTGCACTCCTGTAAAGGCAATTCCTGTTGTGGTACTATGCTTCTTTCCTTTGAAAAGAGGAGTGGTTTGCTAACTTTTTTTTTTTAAACCCACTTTTGCACTCTGGTTTTACAGAGAAGGTATGGTAACAGATGTAATTTACTTTGATGTGCAAATCCCAGCAAAAACAAAGGAACTCTAAGTGTATTAATTTTTTATTCCTGATAAATCACTTGTCAGACTCCTTTCACTTATTAATATGAGTGAAAATAAGTTCAGTCAATAATTTTTAAAAGTAAATAAAGGGAAAATTTATGTAATTCTCTGTTCTGATAATTAAATTAGCAGTAGGATAATTACTTATGTCCAAGATTTTCAAGAGATTTTACATTTTTGTCTTGAGAGTAGACAATCTGCAACTGGTTTTGTTATGTACCTTGTTACTTTATCTGTCTCTGAAAAAGTCCATAATCTATATAGTCAGATTTCTTTCTTCACAAAGTTTCTGCAAGCCACAGATGCAAAAATCCCAGTAAAACTAATTTCTGAAATATTCAGTAGTTCCTTTCAATTGAGAATGGTCATATTTTAGCAACATGTTTAAAATGAGCACAATCCAAAATTCATTTGAGTACCAGAGTCTAAATCTATGTCCCAGAGATTCCAGTTCTTTCTGCCAAAAATCATATAAATAATTAAAACAACCTATCCCTACCACATAAGAACAAACTGCATAAGATGCTTAAAAAAAGAAGGAAAAAAGCCCAGGCTCTCTAAATCCTTCTATGACTCCTCTTCATCACCCATTATTACCACCTTCACTACATCCTAATTAGAAACCTACCAGATCTTGAAGCTATTTTTTTACTGTTCAAACACTCCATGAGCAAAACCTCCTCTGACATGTACTAATAGTCTATAGTTAGCACCAAATCTTTAAAGTATTTCACCTCATCAAAGCCAGCAGCTTGTAAGTCTTGTAGCATTTGTCGATTAACTTCAGATGTTCCTTTGACAGCTGAGGTTGTTTCATTTGCAAAAGGCAGAAGCGAGTTCCGTATCTCCTGCAAAACTTTGTGATATGTTACAAATTTGGGGGGGTTTCGGCCTTGTCTAGGATCTTCAGATAACATTTTGCCCATGCTGTGATCAGCTTTAGCAGCATCTGAGGGTTTTGGTAAATTCCTGAGGCTCTCTCGTATTTCCTGTAGCATCTGCTGGCTGCTGCCAGTATAGTTACTGGCAGGAAAAGTCTTAGGCCTCATTTGTCTATAACCTTCTGGCTTCTCACTTCTCTTCATGAAAACATGTATATATGCAGCCCCCACCAAAGACTCGTACACAACAAAATTCAAGGAAGACTGGCTGGCAGCTTCAGAACTTGTGAACTAGTTCCTCACAGTGAAACCGTGGTTCCTGTAGAGCTGGAGTTTATCACAACCCAAAAGCTCTGTCCTGTTAACAAAACAAAGAACACCATTATAGATGCAGCAGTGAAAACGTTTATGATGTAGCACTGGTGGCAGCAGAACGTTCACCCAAGTGCAGCAATGACTTCACGGTTACTAAAAGAATGTCAAGCAACTTCTTCAGTCAGCCTTTGCTCAACCTAAATTATACACTGTGTGAGGTTTCTAACAGTCCATTAACAACAAAGGTTTATAGGTCCAAACTGTCCTGAATTGCAAGGATGTGGACTGAGTAAAAAGAAACTCAAGTGTGGGAGATGAACCTTTCAAGAGCAGGTATGAACTGCTGGGTGTGCTACCCCATCACTGCTTCTCTTACCTTTTGTCTCTGCAGGGTTCTGTCTCAGCTCATCATCTCTATTCTCTTTATCAATGCTTTTATAACTGAAGGTGCCAACCCCACTACTCAGTTAGCTAGGACATGGACCAAATACCCCAGCCGTTCAATAATTCTGCCATCAAACTCCATAAATACATGGAAATGAGAAAGTGAGAGTATGTAGTTATTATGATTTTATCAATTCTTTAGTGGTCACATATGTACAATGCAAACACTTGCCGAGCTCTTCACACACAACTTTGCAATTTCTTGTACCATCTGCCATTTAAACCTCTTTAAGGGTTCAGTTTTCTAAGGCTGTCAGTCTCATAGCTTGAGGTTCCTTGAACCAGTCTTCCTCAATAGTTAAGTAATTAAAAAATTTATTTCACACAAGGGAGGATGAGAGCAGGGGGAAAAAGAAAACAAGAAAAATAATTGAGGCTTTTTCCTGCAAAACTGCTTAACAACTCAAGCATCAAATCCACTGAGAGCATAGCTGTGACATTTGTAAGGGAAACAACTTTCTGCCAAAAACAAATAAATAATGCTTGCATTTTGAAGGCGCTGACTCATCAGGGAAAGAACCCTGTGTCTGCAGAGAAATCAAATCTCTGCATTCATGCTGTGTGCTAGTTAGTACTGTAAGTACTGTGGCATGGCAAAGGACAGAGCAACTAAGCTTAAACTAAGTTACAGAGCATTTGCCCCTTTAGAATATCATGTAATAAAACTTCTGCAGTCTCTCCTGCTCAACGGAGAAAGATCTGTTACTAAGGTAGCAGAAGATACAAAATTCATATACTTTAGCTGTCTTTGCTTCACAGGCAACTAGAAAAATGGGAAAGCTCAACTCACACTGTTCCTTTACTATAATGCATTTTACCATAACTTCATCTTGTATTTCAATATTCACTTTGTATATATTTTTTTACACCACAGGTAGCTGAGATACGTTAATGTAATACCCCTCAGAGAAATCAAAGTTAAACCAACAGGATGCTTAAACCATATATTAGGAGACCCCTAGTCTACCACCTGATGGAAAACAAGCCTGTGCTCCTATTTCTTTAGGTGCGAAACAGAGAATTGTATTTCTTTCTGAAGTGTTTTAAGAACTTGAAGACAAAGGATGGTCTAACTGTTTGATAGCTATTAATTTGCTGGCAACTGCAGCATAACAGGGTATGGACTACCAGTCTTGGAAAATAAAGATGCACTTTCAGATAAATTTCAGAAGCAGCAAAGCTTCACCAGTGTAAACCAGACAGTCTACTTATCTCCCACCACTTGCTAGCAACAGCATAACTGCTTACAAAGCCACACAGAGCGAACCAACCTGAGGAACTCACCCAGATAAATAGTAACTTTCTTTTCTGGTGGGTTGTTTCACTTGGCAGCAGTGCTGGGTAATAGCAGTTTGATCTGTACGTGGAACTACAGTATTAATTGCTCAGAAACCAAATTATATTGATCCTACAGCTTAGCCCAATACAAGACAGCATTATTGTTTAGGACAGCTCACCTTGGCTTTACATATGAGCCTCAAAATTCAGAAGTCACCTTTTACAGACATTTGAACACATTTTAAAACAAGAAAGTTTTTTGACAAGTAAGAAACCTAACTCAGTTTTGCACTTCTGTCAAATACTAACCATATCCCAGGGATCTATTCTGACATCTATTCCTCCTTGCAGTTTTGTGTCATTAAGTGCAAATGTTAGGTCTGTGTTAATGTAGCTGTTCCAACTGATTAAGTTCACCATTTCCATATAGGACTAAAAAAAATTAGTATTTCTTTTCAAAATATGGGGATAAAGTATTTTCCCCTAGAGGTCAAACTATAAGGAAAAAAACAAACCACCTTTCCTTTTACAGCATGATCATGAAAGATTTTACTTAAACACGGGCATTTGCATGAAAACACAGAATGGCTCCATGCAACTATCAATTAGTTCCAAGTTTTCCTGGTGAAAAAAATAATACACACCTTTGCAACAGATCTATAACATTCTTTATCTCCAAAAGTTTTGAGCATGCTTTGAAATATTTGTTTCTAATTAAGTATCGTATACCATGTATTAACCTACTTTAGTTCCCTCTCAAGTTTACACATATTCACAAGATCTTGCTGTTAAGGAAAAAAAAAAAAATCAAAATTTTGGGTGACATAACATTAATTTTGTAGGGGCTTGGTTCAAAACAACAAAAGAAAGCTGTTCTTCATATAACAGATCATTGAGCCATAAAACAAACTAACAAAAGATTCATTCCCAACGCTAAAAGTTTCCCAAGGATAAGAGAAAACTGGATCCTGAAATTAGTAAATAAATACGACTACACAGAGCCAGGGAAGTGTGAGCTGGACAGGACCAGGGGGTAGCTGACACTGGGAACACTGTGCACTCACTCCCACTTGTTTCCATCCCTGCGCTCTGCTATCTCCTTCACCCGGGCACAGATCTTCTTACACACAAATGCATTCTCAGGTCCTGGCGGCAACAGGATCAGTTATTTCCAGCACACGTATGACTGATCTTTATGGCTACCACCAGAAAAGCCACCAAGGACCAAAGTGTAATCTGCGCTGGCACAGACAGGTACCAAGGTAATTCCTACAGCTCAGCAGGACACGGCGTTCCAAGCACTACCCAGACCAGGCGGATCTCCGTGCCGGGATCAGCCGTGTCCATCCGACAGCCACCAATGTCCCGTCTCCGTCCCAGGGCAAGGGGACACCTGCGCTCCCGTTCCCCGGCCAGCTCCAGGCCCTCACCCGAGGCCGGTCGGGTGCAGCGCTGCTTCCCCGCTCCGCTGATCCTCTCCGCGCAGGCCGGAGAGACGAGCAGGGCCAAGCAGCACCACGGGGGCAGCGGGACCCTCGCCGGCGACACAAGGGCCCACCCAGTCCCGCCGCCCCTCCGGAGGAGCCGCTCCCCGGCGAGAGAGAAGCCTCCTCCGGCGGCACCCGCTCCCGGCAAGACGAGCAAGAGCCCAGGACGCCCCGTCCGGCCGCGCCGA